>JAOTQQ010000052.1:29867345-29887994 GCA_026546715.1 Gallinago undulata | reverse complement strand
AACAGTTCTTCACTCTCTAGCCACTTCTTTACATAGAGGGCAACACCTCCACCTCTTCTTCCTCTCCTGTCCCTTCTCAACAGTTTGTAGCCATCAATGGCCACATTCCAATCATAGGACTCATCCCACCAAGTTTCCGTAATAGCTACTATGTCGTAGCTTTCCTGTAGCAAGATAGCTTCCAACTCCTCCTGTTTGTTTCCCATGCTGCGTGCATTGCTGTAGAGACACTTTAGTTGGTCTGATGGCTGTGTCTCCTTCTTAGAGGGGCCCCCAACGTGCTTAGAGGGGCCCCCAACTACCCTTCTATCTCCTGTTGTCTCAGGGTCTCCTGGTCCATCTCTGCAAGACCTTGCCTTTGTTACAGTGTTCACAGCATGGGTCAGGGCAGCTCTGCTATCACTACATCCTGCCAACCCTGATGTATTATACTGCCACTGGCCATGGACCCTTCTGACACTGTTGTCATCTCCCATTTCAAGTGAGGTAGCAAGCTGAAGGCTCTCCTTAGGCTTATTTTTGCTGGACCTGTGTTTAACCACCTCCCCCTTAGAGCCTAGTTTAAAGGCCTGCCAACTCACATGCCAGTATCTTTCTTCCCTTCTGAGACAGGTGTGCTCCGTCTGTTGCTAGCACACCTGGTGCCATATCAAATTCCCCAAGATCAAAAAACCCAAAATTTCCTTGGTGGCACCAGATTCTGAGCCACTTGTTAATTGTATGTGTCATTTTATTTCTCTCAGTATTCCTACCTGCATCTAAGGTTATTGATGAAAAAAATGATCTGTGCCCCTGATCCCTCAACCCTTTTCCCCAGTGTCTTAAAGTCCTTTTTGATTGTTTTAAAGTTTCAGGTATTGACCTCGTCGCTTCCCACCTGCATAATTACTAAGGGATAGTAGTCAGAGGGCTGTACCAGACTAGGCAGCCTTCTGATTACATCTCTGACCCGGACCCCAGGGAGGCAGCAGACTTCCCTGTGGGAAGGATCTGGCCAACATACGGGGCCCTCTGTTCCCTTCAGAAGGGAGTCTCCAATAACAATTACCCTCCTCTTTTTTTTAGGGCAGAGGTTCTGATGCAAGATGGAGACTGATTTGTTTTAGGCACCCCCCCCCATTGGTGTTTCTTCTGCCCTCTCATTTGCCTCAGTCTCAGCCTCCAGTACCCCATACTTGTGCAAGGGCAAGTGGAAAGATGAGGGGGGCTGTGATTTCCCTTCCCTTTTCCAACAGGCACCTGTATCGATTCCTCCCTGTTCCTTGGGTCACCTCTCTCTGCTACAGGGCTCTGTAGAGCCTGGTACTACCCATTTAATTCCCTTTCACACTCCCTTATCGACCTTAGTCTATTCACTTCCTCCTTCAGTTCAGCTACCATGTTGAGCAGATCATTGATCTGCTCACACTTAACACAGGTGTTGTCTCTATTGTCCCTCATTACCAGGCTCCAACACTCACTACAGCCAGTTTCCTGGGTGACAGCATGTTTGTGTGGGGCTTCTGTTTGGGTACCACAGTTTTTTTTATTGCCTTTGACCGAGTTCCAATCATGATTTTATCCAGTCTCTTCAGGCAAGTGAACTGGTTTGTGTTTTGTGGGGTTTTCTTTGTTGTTGGGGTGGTTTTTTTTGTTTTGTTTGTTTGTTTGTTTATTTTCCCCTCTTACACTTCCCTGTCACACGCCAGAGTCTGTAGAGGCTAGCTGCTGCTGCCTCGCCGACCGAGTGTCTGCTCTCACCGTGTTTAAATGTCCGCGGCTGCGCCCCCTCCACGCCTGATTGGCTGCTCTTGCTGGTTAATGACACTGTTACGTCTCCATTAGGATGAGCTATGACAGAAACCACTCAGTGGATATGGACTGCTCAGTGGATAAGGAGCTGGCTGGCTGGCCGCACTCAAAGGATTGCAGTCAACGGCTCAATTGGTGGCCAGTGACCCGGTGGTGTTCCTCAGGAGTCGGTACTGGGACCAGTGCTGTTCAACATCTTTGTTGGAGACATGCAGAGTGGGGTAGAGTGCACCCTCAGCAAGTTTGTTGATGACACCAAATTCGGTGGTGCGGTCGACACGCTGGAAGGAAGAGATGCCATCCAGAAGGACCTGGACAGGCTGGAGAGGTGGGCTTGTGCAAATTACATGAAGTTTAACCAAGCCAAGTGCAGGGTCCTGCACCTGGGACGTGGCAATCCCAGGCACAAATACAGGTTGGGCGGAGAATGGCTGGAGAGCAGCCCACAGGAGAAGGACTTGCGGGTGTTGGTGGATGAGAAGCTCAACATGAGCCAGCAATGTCCATTGGCAGCCCAGAAAGCCAACTGCACCCTGGGCTGCATCAAAAGAAACGTGGCCAGCAGGTCATGGGAGGTGATTCTGCCCCTCTGCTCTGCACTTGTGAGACCCCAGCTGGAGTAGTGTGTCCAGCTTTGGCTCCTCAACACAGGAAGGACATGATCAGAAAGAAGGAGCACCTTGCCTATGAGGACAGGCTGAGAGAGCTGGGATTGTTCAGCCTAGAGAAGAGAAGGCTGCGTGGACATCTTATAACAGCCTTTCAATATCTGAAGGGAGCCCATAGAAGCACCAGAGAGGGACTCTTGTCAGGAAGTGCAGGTACTTGACAGGACAAGGGGTAATGGTTTTAAATTGGAAGAGGGGAGATTTAGGTTAGATACTTGACAGAAATTCTTTACAGTGAGGGTGGTGAGACACTGGAACAGGTTGCCCATGGAAGTCATGGATGCCCCATCCCTGGAGGTGTTCACGGCCAGGCTGGATGGGGCTTTGAGCAACCGGCTCTAGTGGGAGGAGTCCCTGCCCATGGCAGGGGGGGTTAGAACTAGATGATCTTTATGGCCCCTTCCAACCCAAACCATTCTACAATTCTATAATTCTATGATTATAAAGAGAGGGAAGCCTGTCCATAGCTTGGATTAATCAAAGTGTTGGATGCTTCAAATCCTTTGATTTTTTTCTGTCATCCTAGAACTTGTTCTAATGCATGAAACTTTTCCTTGTAGTTTGATAGTGTGTGTTTTCATACCTTCTATATAAAAATCATGCATTTTAACCAGCAGATTCAAGTAAAATTCATGTTGCATTAAGGGAAAAGAGGCAAGCAGGGAGCTTAGCTTATGTAAAAGATGAACTTCATATGTAAAATAAATACCATGTAAATTATTTCATGCAAGTTTCTGTTCCCTTGTCTTGTGTACTCTTCCAGAGTTCTCAATATTTTCTTTGTTTTCTTATGCTCTTTTTGTTTTTTCCCTCTCACTCTTCTCCTTTTCTAATATTCCTTCCTAAGTAGGACACCAGCACACCATGATATATTCAGATCACACCATCAAATAAGGAAGTGCATTTGAAGTTAAGCAACATGAGCCCATTCCTTCCAATTCAGGACAAATATGCAGGTTATATTTGGAAGGACTGGGTGTTTTCTTGTTATGCTTTATGTCTCTGCATAAAACTGAAGCATCGATATGACTTTTGCAATAAAAGATCTATTCCAATGACAAAGAACTTTATACCAACTTTTAAAAATAACAGTTATAGTTCTTTTCTTCCCTCTGCTCCTTATTGTTCAAGAGTTACTCATTGAGATACTCCTTAGAGAAGACAACTGCAGTTGTAATTAATAACCCATTCCATCATAATGTAAAAATGTGATGAAGAAAAATTGTAGATAAGGTGCAAGAAACTTGTATTAGACAGTGGCTTCCTGCAAAATATGGAATAAATTCCCAGAGACAGTCCAGTGCATTTTACGAAATCCAGATGGAAAGTTCTGAGGAATGAAGAAACCTAAAAGCAATGAGAAAAAAAACATGCCATCAATAAAATTTTGAGGGACAAGACTGAGTACCAGACTGTATATATATTCCTCTGCTGCAGTTGCAATGTAATGATACAGAACAGTGAGAAGGAAAATAGCAGCTCATCTTTCTTAGCAGAGCATTCCCAGAGAGGGGAGCCGAGGAGCTTTTCCTCAACACTTAGAAGACCAAGTTCACATTCTAAGACAAATTAGAAATGTTTCAAAGATCTGCTGATTTCTGACAGGTGGTAGAAGCATTTAAGGGGCCTGAGTGTAAGTTTAGGACTGGCAGAGTGCAGCAGTGTCCCACTTTTACTTTTAGTACTCCTTGCTAGCAGTAGCTGGAAGCTTAAATCAGCCTTATACTTTGCAGAGGTTTCCTGACGGCAGTGGTTCCTCTTTGCTTACCACAGACTGATAAAGCAGGCTCTTGTTTCCCAGACTGTCCTTCAAACTCTGGGCCAGATTTGCTTCTAGGCCATCTCATGCTAGAATCTGTCACGTGTCAAATGATCTTCACTACTTGATGATCTTCTGACTACTGACAAAGAAAGAATGTTCTTTGGGCTTTTTTTACATATACCATCCATCACTAATATCACTGACCACAAGATAATATTGAACTGTTGGAACACCAGGGCAGGAGACGCAGAGCTCCATTTTTCCCTTGAGGAGAAACTGAGCAACAGCAATCCTTGAATACTTCTTAGTTTTGATGACTCTGTCAAAGGGATCTCCACACAAGTTTTCTGCTTCTATTATAATGTCTTTTTTTCCCCACTTCTAACAAAACTTGGTCTGTTTCCTCAGGAGGAACCTCTTGTCTCCAGATACTAGCCACTCATCAGGTGTGTTCGTACCAAACCAAATCACCTCTCTGCACTCCAAAGGCTCCTCAGGATCCCTTACTCATTAAGTTCTCCTCCAAGCATGAACAGGATGTAGCTGACAGGTATTGTGCTGATGGCAGTGGGGAGTAGACCATGCTATAAACTTCATATGGTTACTCTCTATTTAATCTACTTTGACATTCTCTCTCTCCTCAAGCAAGAATATAGAAGGTCCCTAGGGAGGGTTTCTGGACAAATCGTGGAAATCACCAGGAACTGATAAAAGGAGTAGACAGGATCTGTAAGAAGACAGCTCTTTTGCCTGGACCTGATTTCCTAGTGAGCTTCACAACCTTTCACACTCCAAGATATCAGGCATAACTTACTTTCTTATACCAGAAGGTATCATATACCATTTCCAGGTGTTGCAAGTGACACTTGGCAGTCTAGAACAATACCTCTCCACAGCAGACATCTTCCAAGTCCTAGACTGTCCACATTGTTCCATTTCTAAAAATTAAAGAGTTTGATACAGTGACTGTATCACTGTTCCAGTATGGCCTGACGGAATCTAATAAGGTACATTCATTGTATTTGAAGATGAAAAGCCCCAGAAGAAGTAAAAGAGCAGACAATGAAGGTAGCAGACCTTTGGACATGTACCTAGAAAAGAGAATGTCTCAGGCACAAACCCTATTTGGGAAATCCACAGAATGATTCACAAGGAGGATGCCAGGCAAAACCAGCATCCATCAGGAGACACTTCCTTGTCTAAACTTTTTAAAGTCACATTTATTGTGCTAAAAGGCACTTTGAAATGTGGGGAGAAACATATCACAAAAGACAGACAAACTTAAGACGTCCTTAGTTACTAGTTAGAATTTCATCTGTTTGGACAAATGGTCATATTTTGTTCATGTTTGTATCTACCTAGGTCTACAAGGAATTAGCCCTGTAATAGGCTTTCAGAGTAAATTCTGCTACGATAATGTAACTAATTCTGGTAATAATTACCGGTTTGTCCAGTTGAAAATGGAAATGCAAATTCATAAACCATTTTTCATTGTACTATTAAATTCATATAATTGCTTTTCTCTAGTTGATATAACATCCTTATTTATCTTGTGAGCTCTGTAAATGTTGATTGTGTGAAGCAGGTCTGAAATATCCTGATAAGTAGCATATCATCTGGGCCTTGGTTTTAGCTGGCAACCTAAGGTAAAAGGCAATGTACCCTCTAAGTCAACTGTGCATTTTGGCAATTTCCTACATCATCACTTGCTGCCTTGTTCATATATTTTTTATACCATTCACTAGAAATTCAAAAGACAAGAAGTTCAAATACACCCCTGCATCTCTGTCCTCTGTTTAGTAAAACAAACTTCCATTAAGTTTCTTATTTTCTAAACAGCAGGCATGAAGCTTTTGTAATATTTTTTAATTAACTACAGTTCTTAGGTCCATGTGCAATTCTGACTGATTTCTGTTCTTTCTGGCTCTGTAATATCCGTTGTATTATAAACGGATGGTCACATCACACAGGGTAGTTCAAATGCAACATGTTCATAAACTTAGACAATCCAAAGAAATATTATCAACTGATAAAAGGCTTAAAGGAAATTAAATGTGAGGAAAGAGAGTTATGAATGTATAGCTTAGGGAGAAACAGATGAGAAGGTAAGATATAAGTCTACAAAAATCAAATGTGTGTCAACAATGAAGGAAGAAACAGCAGAGGCATAGAGATACAAAACTAAGCATGTGCACAAAATGACTTAGGGGAAGATGTAAACTGAATGCTAGAGAACCGTTGGGGTTTATTTACATATAGATCGCTGCAAGTCCAAATATAATCTCCATATAAAAGCACATTTTAAAACTGATTATAGCAGATTTTTTTCTGTGAATATTCTGGAGTAAAACTGAGAAACTGAGACTGTGAAAGAGAATGATCACTATTCTTGAAGTACTTGATCATTTGCCTTCTAATGTCGTTTTCCAACTGCAAATTGCATTAGAAAAATATAAATTTTACACGGAGTACCTAAAATGTAAGAGGAAAAGCTGTAGTTACTGAAATAAATTAACATTCATGATATCAAAATTCCATGTTTAACTTCAGCTTTAAATTTATCCAGCCATACAAAGCTAAGGAAAGGCATGAATAAAAATTATGAAGTTTTACCTCTGTTAAGAGATACTATTTATATTATAAGTATCACTTGTTAAATGGTCATCATAATGCAAAGGAGGTTTGGTTTACCACATTATTTTTATCACCAGAAAGTATATAATATTTTTTAACAAGTTTCATTATGACCAGACTGCATATGTTTTTGTCAAAGACCCCATGGTCTGACTGTTCAGCAGTAACCATGATATCAGCACAACAGACGAAAGGATTTCAGACACATGAGAAAAAAGAATATTCATGGGAACTACTAAAAAACATATAATCATTAAAGAAAGCCCCTTTGCCCAGGAATAGATATTATTTTACGAAACAAAACCCGCTGAAGGAAACTGGAATTTTGCCAGATATTGTACTTAAAACAAAACAAAACAAAAAAAAAGAGAATAAAAGAAAAAAATAGAGCACTTGAAGATTAAGCAACCTCGTAAAATGAGAAAGCCTCCCTCCTAGAATCCTGAGGCAAGTACCAAAAGAACTGGGCCAATATTAGCATATGCATTCAGGATGCTTCTGGAAGCAAGGAGATGTTTAGAAAGAATCAAGTGTAACACCTGTCTTTTATACTAAGAAAAATAGAAGAACTAAAAAAAAAATGAAGGAAGGGTAACAGAGGACACTGTTAAGCTGCAATGGAGCAGGCCAGCTGGACTGTTATGATTTAATTAAAGAGAGTTTGACTCAGTGGGATTCATACATGGGAGGTTATTCCTATTAAATCTGACAGATTTTTCCACAGTGGTAACAAATATCACAGAGGGACTGTGGACATAAAAATGATTTGACACCGTACTGTATATTGCTAAATAAGAAAGTTAATGATTAGGGTGCATACAACATGAAAACTTTGCAAAGGAAAAAAGCTGGCTTTGAAATGAAATATATGAAATCTAAAGATAAAGCATAGAACAAGTTTTCATTTACTCAGCCTCATCAAATTAAATGTATCTACCTAATGTTAATATCTTTTGATCAACTAACCGTAGAAGCGTAATACACCACTTTCAGTAAAACTGAAATTCACATGTTTAGCTGCCTCATCTTCTACCTAAAAGTGCATAAATTCTACATTATGTAAATGTGACCAATTCTTTCATTGATTCTGGTCTTGTGTTTTCTTTGTGGGAGCTCACTGTCAAGCTGCTTTTTCAGGAACCAGTTTTCCTATCATTCACAGAACCACAGAATGGTTGAGGTCAGAAGGTACCCTCTGGAAATCATCTAATTCAACTCTCCCCCACCCTAAATCTGGGTCGCTAATGCAGGTTGCCCAAGCTCTCAGCCAATTGGATGTTGAATATCTCTGGAAAGGGAGACTCCACAGCCCCTCTGGGCAACCTGGGCCAGTGGTCAACTACCATCATAGTATGAAAGTTTTCTCCTTATATTTAGAACAGAATTTTATCTATTACCATTCCTGTCTATTGCCTCTTGTCCTGTCAGACACTGTCTGCTTCACTCCCTCCTATCAGGTATTTGATTGATAAAATCCCCCTGATCCTTCTCTTCTCTAGGGTGAGCTCCACCAGCATTTGGAGCCTTTCCTTATAATGCTAATTATTCTCTTGCTGAACTTCCTACCTCTAGTCAAAATCCTTTGAGCCTGGCAGTTTAGCCAGTTTTTTGTTCACTTCAGTGTCCTCTTATCTACGCCATACTTTACCATTTTGTCTGTAGGAATGTTACAGGAGACAGCATTGAAAGCCTTATTAAAGTCATGGTAAACAACATCCACTGCCTTTCCCTCATCCAGTGATCTAGCCATCTCATTGTAGAAAGATATCAGCTTGATAAAATATGGTTTCCCCTTCATAAGTCCATGCTTGCCACTCCAAGTCACCTTCTTGTCCTTATGTTTCAAAATGGTTTCTAGGATTCTTTGCTCACCATCTTCCCAGGGACTGAAGTGAATCTGACGGGCTGTAGTTCTCTAGATGGACCTTTGTGCCAGCCCCAAAGATACTAGGGGTATTTGCCTTCTTCTAGTTCTCAGGAACCTCCCTCAAACACTATGACTTTTCAAAGATTGAGTGGCCTTGCAGTGACATCTGCCAGCTCCCTCAGCACTTTTGGATGCATCAGGTGCCACGGACTTCTGTATATCCAGTTTGCTCAAATGTTCTCTAGCCCAATCCTCTTCCACTAAGGGTAAGTCTTTATGGCTCCAGACTTTCCAACTGCTGTCAGGGACCTGGGATCCATGAAGGCAAATCTTACTTATAAAGATTAAGCCAAAGAAGGCCTCCTTGTGCTTCCTTGTTCTTTGTCACCATCACTGCTTTGTGTCATTCAGCAGTGGGCTCGTGTTTTACTTGTCTTCCTTTTGCTGCTGATACACTTGTAAAAACCCTCACCGCAATCAACTCCAAATGGGCTTTGGCTTTCTTGTTCCACACTTTGATGCACTTCTACGCTCCTGTGGGGTCACTTGTCTCTTCTTTCACCTTCTCTATGCTTTCTATGTTTTAGTTGTGCCAGGAGCTCCTTGATTATCTGTGCAGGCTTTCTGCCACCTTAGTTTGATTTTCTACACACTGAGGTGCATCATTCTAGAGCTTGGAGAAGGCAAAACTTTGAAGTCTCCCAAACTCCTCTTCTCTCCAGGACCATCTGTTATGACATTCTTACTAGCAGGTCCCTGAACAGGCCAAAGCTTACGGTGCTGAAATCTAGGGTTGAGAGGCCGCTGTCTGCCCAGTTCATTCCTGCCTGAATCCTTAACTCCACCATTTCATGGGGCCTAAAACTAAGGCTCCCCCAATCTCCAAACCACAGACCAGTCCTTCCTCGTTTGTAAATATCAAGTCCAGCAATGAACTCACTGTTTTTGATTCCTCCAGCACCTCTATCAGGGAATTACCATTAATGCACTCCAGCAACCTCCTGTCTTGCTTGTGTTCCATTCTGCTGCCCTTTCAGCAAATGTAACAGTGAATAAAGACTCAGAAGAATCTGTGAGCTTTTTCTGGATATTGTTCCTTCTGCTGGAGTCAAGTGTGGTAACTGTCCCAGCTGGAGGGAAAGGACATAAAGTGATGCACAACTACACTGAGAATACACTAGTAGGTAATCAAGTAGGCACTATTTCTTCAATAAATTCCTAGCCAATGAGAGCCTTTCTACTATCTTTGCAGTGTTGCTGCACATCACAGAAAATTAGTCAGCAGCTTCCATTTATGTTTTAGAATGATTAATATACCAGGGCTTAACAGAAGGGAGCACACCCTATGTTCAGCTGAGTGCAACAACTTAATGATAACCTAAAAGACTGGTAGTTTTTTCATACAAACTCTGGTGGATTATATTATCTGAGGCTGTTGTACTGCTATGAAAGTAGTCCTAGAGGAACTCCAGGTCATTGCTTGTTGAAAAACACCTTTAGTGAATGCTCCTCAGCTCTCATTTCCCTATGTGGCATAAGAGAGACAAAGTTTGGTGACTTTGGCCTCACAATTTTACTTTTGTTAAAACTGAAGTTGTTCACGTAAGTACCAAATATTTCCAGATAAAATTTTGTTAGGGTTGAAAGCAGTCACTCTAGTTAATATCAAACAAATAACAATAAATTCTAAAGCTAGAGAATTACTCATTTATTTTACAAATAGTAATGTTTATGGCAATGTAATCTGTTACAAAGATCATTTTTGTAATAGCCTAATATTTGGAAGGAAATTAAATGCAGGCTTTTACAGGTATCTACTCTTAAGATCAGAGCTAGGGCCACACATATTGATTCTCTGTAATATCATTCTGAGCTCAGTTTGCTGACTTCCAGAGCTCTTGGTCTGGCAGCAAGAAAGCAACACATTCATCTCTGTCAGGCTGATATTGTGATCATGTCATAGACAAAAAGGAAGATAGTTGGTTCCTTACTAAGAAAATGTAATAACAATGTACATAAGGTAAATAATACTTGGAAAGTTTACTTTTGTAGTTTCATACACTTTGTAATAAAACCTGCATGCTAGTGTGGTATTTAATGTTATACTCTGTGTGAAAGCTGCATTGCATCACATAGCTACATCACATAACCCTGTGCCTGTATTCTTCCTCAGGGAAGAAGATGCATAAATCTCCTTTGTGGGATGATTTGTGAATGGAGGGAGGAAGCCAGAGAAGGAAAGCTTCCATACCACAGTGCTGTGGTTACTTCTATATCACAAAAGCCTCCAACTGCTTATTAGTCTTTGACTATTTATGTGCTTGAAAGCATAGCTATTGCTCAACAGAACTGAAGAGAGAATTGTGCAGTACTGAGTGAAGGTCAAAAAGCAAATCTCACAAATGATTGGTGCTGAAGATACCAAACTGGACACCTTTTCCTTTATGACTACCATTGACCATATTGCTCAACCCATCTAGGGAATCAGTCTGGTTGCACCAGCTCACCAAACCTGAGTTCTGAGCTCTGAAAGGAACTGAGGATTGGGAAAGAGATAAATTGGACGCAGACTGTGAGTTTAAGGCAACTAGACTGCCACCACCTGTGGTTTAAGGCAACCGCCACCATCCTGGCCTAATCCCTAAAGAAAACTTCATCTTGCATCTGGATATTGCAGTAACTCTCAGTTCTGCTGGCATATCATCATCTCTGAACACTGCAAAAGCTGTGTAAATCTGCCCCACTCAGTATCTCATTGTAGCAAATGTTGTTGTCCGAACCTCCTGGAACATGGACTCAACCCAGTTTGCACTAGAATAGCTTTGCCAAGCCAGGCTGGGGCTTCCCTGTGGACATACCTCAGGCTTGTCTTCAAGAGTGTCAAATGAGTCAGCACTGCCCCATCCTGAAGTTGTACCATTTGTTCAATACAGCTCCTCAGAACCCAGAACTGGGTTCTCCCTATTACTGCTCTTCATGACATCTGCATTGTGAAATATGGAGTCAAGTTGCATGTGTGAAAAAGCATGTTTTGGTCCCTGATCACATCATCTATCTTTGAAAAGCCTCTCTTTTTCCTAAAATCTCATCTACCTGATACCCCTCATACTGATCTCTACTGCAGCCCGTGTCCATAATCACAGCAGAAAAACCTTTCCACTTTTCCAACAAGTCTTAATACTTGGACAGCTGTATAGTTGTCCAATAGTTGGATAACTAGAACATTTATAAAGCCACTTCCTTATTCTATTTAATTAAAAGAAGGCTCTATTCCATTAAGTACGTGAATGAAAAGCATTGACCTTTCTTACGGCTAGTCACTTATACACAGACTGAGTTTGTGCTGACTGGTGCCCCAGAAAGATAAGAACAACCCAAAAGTAGGCTTCAGTGAGTTGAAATTAAGATTCAACTCTTTCAGGTCTTAAACATAAATAAACCACAATGAAGCTAAAAGGGAAGGGAGATGTAGGCTTCTTTAAGTAAGAATAAAATGCCCTTTAGCAACAAAACGATGTAGAGTGAAGGAAGCATGAGCAGAACAGAATGATTCACACGAGAGACATTGTGAACTGTGCAGTAAAAGGTGCTTATTGTGCACAGGAGCATCCAATTACATGGGCACCAATGGGCTGTGCTGTCACCCTTGATTACAGGGAACTTAAGTGACAGTAAACGTGTAGCGAAATCCCAGACTGCCCTGACACAGAAAGAAGGCACATAAAGGCAGGACATGCATCATGAAAAGTTCTCTGTCTTTTGCATAGAAGTACAACTCCTAATACATCTTGCACTAATAATGGTCCCCATTGGGCTCTTGACATTGACAGTTAGTAGACAAACCTGGGAAGTCTAATATAGTTTCTTCATGGGTTAAACTTCTTTAAATCTCTGATTTAGGAAGCCAGTTTGGAAAGCGTGTGAGTTTAATCTTGCACTTTGCATAATCCATCTCAATTCCCATGTTTTATATGGTGAGTGACATAATTTTTTGGAGACGATAAACAGGGATCTATTATCTCTTGCTGTTCTTTCCCTTCATCTGGTTGTTCATCTGTCATCCACACTTTCAATCTCCTATTCCAAATCCTTCTGTCACAGTATGTCATTTAGTCCAAAAGGGAGCTGTTCCCTTAAGCAGAGTTGGGATCTATTTCCCAAACATACTCCTGCTGCTTTTGCTTCTGGTGTTTAGCAATTCTGCAATGTCTCTTTGTAACTTGATCTTTCTAGTTTCCAAATTAATTTTGTCCTTCAAGTCTGGTCCATTATTGACTATAGAAAACTGCATCTCCTTTCACAGTTACTTCCCAATCTGCAGTATTCCTCCGCTAACATTTCACCATTTCTATTTCTTTGTGAATCTTTGGGCCTGGCCTCTCTTTTTCTCCAGTATGCTTTCTTTTCCTGATGCAGTGGAGGTCAACACTTGCCCTTTAATGACTCATTAACCCCCCATCTGACCTCTTCCTTCTCTCCTTCTCAACTTTCAACCTGACACTTAACTTTTGTCTGCAAACTCAAGCACATAAGCTTTGAAAAGAAACCTGGTTACACTCTAGAAATGGTTTAGATTAAATCACCATAAGGTTCATTAGAAATAAATTCTTTACTCTGAGGATGGTGAGACACTGGAATAGGCAACTCAAGGATGTTGTGGCTGCCCCATCCCTGGAGGTGTTCAAGGCCAGGTTGGGTGGGGCTTTAAGTAACTTGGTCTGGTAGAGGTTTCTCTGCCCATGGTGAGTGTGTATGAGATACTTGTTGATAGTTAAGGTCCCTTCCACCCCAAACCATTTTATGATTCTGTGATGCAGTTTTTAAATGATGGTTTACTATCTGATATGTTAGTTCATGTATACTCTTACAGGAGTTTGTCATGCATCCAACTCTACAAATTTTTTTTACTTGCACCTTCTAAGCTACTGTAAGGCACACAAAATCTAAGTTGATACATAACTGGGACAAGGAAAAGGGGAAGTTCTTTGGGATTCAAAAGAACCTTGAAAATTTGTGAGCCAGGGCCTGAAATAAGACAAAATTTCATAATGACGCATTCAAAAAGTTACAGTCATGAACGGCAGAGCAAATGTAAGAGAGCAGAATGGGGAAATAAATGAGTGATCAGAACTGCAGAAAATATCTGGGGTTATAGTGGTTCACAGACTATGAGATGCTGCTTTCAAAAAAACAGAATATCTTGTTCTTGGTTATATTATGAAAAGTGTTGTATCTAAGACAAGTGAAGCAATTATTCTGCTCTACTTGTTACTAGCAAGAGCTTGGTTCCTGCTTTAGGCACAGCATTTAAAGAAGCATGAACGTAGAGAATATCCAACAGAGAGCAAGAAATATAATTTTTTTCCAAAATCAGTCTTTGAAGAAGAATCGATCAGATGAAAAATAAACAGGTTGAGGGAAGAGAAGAAGAGTCTTCCAGTTTATCAAAGGTTATTACAACAGCAGTGATCAATTGTTCTCTGTGTCCTCTGGAGGAGGGCAAGAAGTAATCTACTTAATTTGCAGCAAAGAGGATTTAAGTTACACACTAGAAAAATCTTGCTACTATAAGGATAGTTAAGCTCTGAAACAGGGTATCTGGAGAGGTATTAGGATCCCTTCTGTAAGAAGTTCTAAGAACAATCTTGGCTAATGTGTCAGGGATAAATGTTGTGTGTATTTAATGTTTCACTGAGGTATAAAATGGTCATCTCTTGCATCTTTGATGTAATTTTACCACTACACCTACACATATTCTGTACATAATGATATGGATTGTGCATCTGACCTCACACTGATGAGCATCTTGATTGCAGAGTTAGCAGGAATTCTTGTGAGAGGCTTACTAAAGTGTTTGGTAAATGATGTCATACATATATTCCATCCATCTTGGGTATAAATGTTTGTCTACACATATGCTGGCAAGGATCATTACAGCACTATTTGATAAGAGTGTTTCCTTACAAACCAGAAAATAATATGAAACTAAATTATTACAGGGCAAATCCTGCTGGAGCAGTCTATGGCTTTATCAACAGGTTGCTACAGTATTTGACAATGGACTTTAACTTCCAAAATTCTTGCATGTGAAATAATACCAAAGAATACATTATAACTCTATTTTGAAATGCAGAGTTTTCATGTTTGTGATTTTCAACCTATTTATTTTTCTCTATAAAGCTCAGTTGTTTGTGTCTTGTTTACCTCGGAAATCCTCTGTCTCCCCACGTGACATTAAGTGATTTTTTAGTTACTGAACTGCTTTGACATGCAGCAACCTTTTCAAATGTGAGGGAACCATTAGCCTGATATTTTCTTTTGGTGGCCTGCATATTGAATGCACCTGCTTCCTGAATATAACAAAAGGCAATGTTAGTCTCTCAACATATTAGGTGGTTATTGGGTTTTATTACACTGAGTTTAGGAGATTTTGTTTTTGCAGAGGAATAAAGGACATTGTAGATTCGTAAGGACATTAAGTTTTTTGTATTTTTATGTTTAAAAAAAATATAAAAGTGTCTAGTGGACTAGTCAAGTGCTTTTAGTAAATTAAATTTAAATAAACAACCTGCTTATGCTGAGCTGTGATAATGAGTTTATCATCTTTAATTTTTGTAATCTTTCACCTGCCCATTTGTGGGAATACCATTGTGTGACAATACCATTGTGTGACACCAGTAGCAGAGTTGTTAGAGTTTTAAAGTTATATTACTTCTCCCCCCCCCAAGGATTAATAACTGCTTCAACAACTCCTTTCAAAACACTAGTTCTCACTTTTGTGCATTGCAGGTCTCTTATTTTAACAAGCAACCAGCAATGCACATGGAAAAGTGAGAGAACTGTACTTCCAACTAATAGATGATTTTGCAAACACAAGACAAAAGTTTGGAGATAATAGGCAGGAAATAATTCTGCCAAATATTATTGCAACAGGATAGAGATGCAAGAAAAGATTGTCCATGTAGACTTAGATAGCTACTTACCGTAAGACAGATGTGTCAAAAAAAAAAAATAATCCCAAGAACTACAAATGAAAGCAGTCTGAAGAGAAGGTGCATAAGACATACTATAATAAAAGGCTGGCCCAAACATAAGCCAGCTCAATTGCTGCAGTAATTAATGACTGAGGAGCTCACACGTTTAAATATTGAACTCCGTTATTTTAAGCTTGTGAAAAGAAGTCTGTCCCATCAGGTGCTCTCAAAAACAGATGTCTAGTAGGAGCAAAGTAAATCAAAATGCTTTTTTCCTACCTCTGAAGAAATAATAAAAAAAACCACCAACAAATAAAACCCCAACAAACAAGCAAACCAATCATAACACCCTGATAGCACAAAGACTGTCAGCAAGTACAAGCTATTTTTAAACAGCTTTAGGAGTGTCTGTGCTTTTCTCTGGGTCTAGATAGGAAAGAATTCCTTTTAAATGCTGGACTTGCCAGTTAACTGACAGCCAGTCCCTTTATTACACCAAGGAACCCTTACTTTGTTCCAATGCAGAAAATTTCAGCTTTGACCTAGTAGATGAAGTTATTTGCACAGAGAAAAAAGAGCAGCAGCTCAGGAATAACAGGAGAGGTTGGCACATCTGTTCTTTATTCTTTTCCATAATAATAGGACTGATTTTCATTGTATTTCTATGATAGGACCAGAAGTACACACTAAGGTCTTCAGAGGCCACAAGAGATCTACCTCACAAGTCTCTGGAAGGGCAGACTGGTATGCTAGGCTTCAGGAGCTGGAATGGTTCAGAGACTCAAAAGGCACACTCTTAGCCTGGTGACAGAAAGGGAAAGAGAAGGGGACCAAAAATATTCTCACAATATTTGTAGTCTTTCATTAGCTGTATCTTCATGTGATTTTTACCATGATTTAGATTTTAAGCCAAAGAAGACATCAAGTCCCAAGTTGTCCAACAGGTCAGGGAGAAGTGATCAGGCTTGAATATATGCAAAAGGAGCATAACTTTTTTTTTCATTGAGTCAGCAATGCAGTTGGTGTAAACCGCTTGTGTTTACTCCATGGCTTTAATCTGTCTGCAATCTGTAAAAGAATACATCCCTAGAGTCTTAGTCCTTGAATTCTAGCAGCTGTCACTTTAAATTTGTTTCTTCCCTTGTCTGGGAGCAATTTTAGTGCAAATGCAGGCACATATGCTCTGAGCAAGGCGCCTAAGAGCAGCCAGCATGACAGGTACATTCATGACAGGTATGTGTATTATCTTCTTTCAACAGGCCAGAAACTGATGGCAAATAGTTTTCTCTTAATGTGTCTTTTGTTAATCCATGGCCTTTTGCAGTCTTCCTTCCCTTCCCCCCCTCCCCCCCCCCCAACTTCCCACATAATCCCCTATGGCATAAAGCATTAGCCACAGCAGTTTAGTAGAGTTTAATGTGCTAGTGGTCTCACAGCAGCCAAAACATCCTGGGGAAGGAGTAGCACAAGGACCTGTACCAGGGATCAGACAGGTCTCTTCCACTGCAGTCATTCATAGCTGCATCTCCTGAGTTCCAGCCTATTTGATCAGCAATGACTTTTCAATCTTGAGAAAAGGAAATCTCTCAGACTCAGGGGTTGCACTGCCTCATTTCTGCCTTTTTTATTGTTTCCTGGATGTTTTGTAGTTTTCTGCTTCCCAGTATAGTGCCGAGAATTATCCCTACAAACCCCTTCTTCAGCACTCCCTCTTTCCGTGTCTGTATTATGAGCTAGTGACCCCTAGAAGAGCCTAAATTTCGTTCCATTAGTCATCCTCTCCCTTTAACAGATATATATATTACATTGCCATCATATCTTGCTCCCCAGAATAACAACCTATTAACCTTCTCATCAACACAAAAACCTGCATTCCTCCTGATGGAATCCAATCGGGGGGGTAAGATTAAGGAGGAGGGGGACTGGGAATACCAATTTTGTGTGTGTGTGTCTCTAAGAAAAAATTTGCATAACACATTTACTCTGGATTTATTCATAACCAATCAATATCTACTTGACCCACAAAAGTGGATGTCTTAGAGAAGACAAAGAATAGCAAACAAGAGTAATCTTTCTGGTTTTTCTTACTTTGTCCAAAAGAAAATTTTATAGCTTTCCCTGTGAAGAGACAGAAGAGGAATTTCTGTCTAGACAAGCTTCCAGGATCAGAGATCTCTAATAGCCAAAGGGTGAGATTTCCCTGTCAAAATGGAGATGTTTGTGGTGCAGACTGTCACCTTGGAGTTCATTGTCTGGGCTCTCTTTACAAAGAGACAGAAATAGGCCTTTCAAGGGTCACCTCATTTCACTCGAAGATGGAACAAATGACTAGAATTTCAGAAGAGTTTATTTCCCTCCACTGAATATGAAAGGAGACTCAAAGATTAGATCAGATGCAGGTATCTATGCTGCAGACTTCTCAGATTAGGTGAGATGAGTCCCACTAGCTTTTATAAATCTTGCTTGCATTTTTCCCATTTTATTCTATGTCACAGGAAATATATAAATACTCCATATAGTATTTAATATTAGATACTTGATTCCTTCACTACAGAGAATTAAATTCCTTAGTAGATGCCTTACCATGTTGCAACTGAGTACAAGTGTACTAATTAGGGAAGCAGGGACCACTGTGATGGGAGCATTTAGAAGACAGATAAATAATGGCAGCTTTAAACTCTAAAATCTTGACTTGCCTGATATTAACAATAAACATAGCTGTTTGTTGGTATTTATTATTAACCATCACATATTCAAGTAAGTTATTTCAGCAATCTTATTCTAGATCTAGCTATAAGTGTACAATACAATGGAGGGGGTGCAATACAGTCATAGAATCATAAAATTGTCTAGGTTGGAAGGGACCTTAAAGATCATCTAGTCCAATCATCAACCTAACCCTGACAAAAATCACTGAACCATATTCGTAACGACTACGTCAACTCGTCGTTTGAACACCTCCAGGAATGGTGCCTCAACCCCTTCCCTGGGCAGCCTATTCCAATGTCCGATAACCCTCTCCGTAAAGAAATGTCTCCTAATATCCAATCTAAACCTCCCCTGGTGCAACTTGAGGCCATTGCCCCAAATTATTACAGAAAATAAGAAAGAGACTAATCTGGAAAGTCTGAGAACAACTAACTGTGAACATAGCGTTTTTCAACAGCATAGTTTCATACCTATGATTATAGTAAAATTATTTGGAACAATTTACAACACTGGGGACCAAGCAAGCAAGCATCACATTTTACACTTTTGAAAACAAAGGATTTTCCTTTTAGAATGAATCTTCAGAAATAGCCAAGATTTCTTACACTGGTCAGAAAAAAGAACTCGAAAAGTAGTGTTCAGGCTCTAGAATGATGTCCAGCTATGTAAAGTCTCATTTTAGAAAGACCGTCCTAAAATTTTTCATGGTGAGAGAAAACAACTGATCTGGAATGAAATAACTTCTGCACATACTACTTCAAACTATTTCTGCAGTACAGAGCTAGTGCTCTGTTGGTAACCATTTTCTAGTTTGAATGCAACACTAAATTATGTACTATATCTTATGGATTCATATAATTGCTCAGCACTTCTCTGATGCACTCTTTTAACATTAGTTTTCTTAAATTCAGAATTTATTACCACTGTCTTGGGACCAAGTGCCATTTTTTAAAATATCAAAATCCTTGCCCTGTGTCTCTATTCCCTTTTTAGTATCTTCAGTAAATTTGTCAGAGCATCAGTGATCAACACAAACTTATTTGTAACCAACAAATCTCAGTCAGAATTCTAGCAATTTCTCAAGATGTTTCTTACATGACTTTAGTCAGTTAAAGGGTTACTTGATCTGAAGTAGTCCTCCACACACACCCTCCTTTCTGAAAAGGGAAAAGAAAAACGACTTTGAACCTTTAAAAGAGAACAATGAATATCTGTAAGTGATAATTCACTTCTAAAAGCACTCAGAAGAGTCGCCCTCCAGGAATGCCTTTCTGTAGAGGCAGACAGGTCAAGTGGCTTTGAATTAATTTGTGGCACTGAATAAACAAAAGAACTCCAGCTTGCAATAACTATTCCACTTTAAGATGCCTACAGTTGGAAAGAAGAAACCCAGAGCTTCACGAAGTCATACCCCAATAATTACTTTTAACTGTTAAGTGCCATATTGTTTTAACTGCTTAGTGTACTTACCTAGTATCTAGGCTCTTTTTGAGGCAGAAGTACTACCAGATTTTGAAGCACCAGTTTGAGATTGCACAGAAACAAAATTCTCCCGTCTTTTTGAAAGAACCTTTACCTGTGAAAACCACAGACAGGTTGGTAGCTTTATTATTCTTAAAAATTAATTTTCTCTCATTTCCTCTGTTGCTGCAGACTCTATTAGGTCATCTAGGGAAGTGAATAAGCAATTCTGTGCCTTTTATAGGTTGAATCAAAGGGATGTTTCTCAGCCTATCTTAAACATGTTAACTAATTGGTATCAATTCAAAGCACATGTTGCTCACCTGTTTATCTCACTGTCTTTGCAGTTATCCTCCCAATCCTCACTTTTAGATGTTATGTGTTTTCTCTGTGATATTGCTACCAGATTTAGGAAGAATAAGCAAAAATAAAAGATTTATGTCCTTTAAAATTCTTTGTTTAGTTGAAAGCACTTTCTTCTTCTTTTAAATTCTTTTTTCCCCCCTAGACAAATGAAAGAGTACTTCTTCCTTGTTGCAGTCAATAGCTGTTCCTTGCCAAAAAACAAGAGCAAAGGTGGAGATACACCTTCAGCTCACTTAGTGTCTTAGAGCATGAAGTGCATGGCCTATTGGGACTGAGATTGCAAGGTAAGATCTGAGAGTGGCTGATGCTCTAGAGACCAATTCAGTCTGAATCCTTCCTGAAATCATCTCCTTCTCTGACCCTGCCAGTCCAGAATGATAACTAGGGTTTTGACTATCATGGGATACATTTTATTTT
>JAOTQQ010000052.1:29838667-29867245 GCA_026546715.1 Gallinago undulata | reverse complement strand
GGAAAAGGATGTGCCTGTATAAGGACTAGTTGTGTTAATGTTAGCATTGATACTTGTGAAGAAGAAACAAATGGAACAAACTTTTGTGTATGTAATTTTACCAAGATACAAGGTTGTGATTTTAATTATTCTGCTCCTATAACCACTTCTCAGTTGATTTCCGATAGTTTCATGTTATACAAGGATGTACCTAAATTACAGATTGGAATGGACATTAATGTCCTTAAAAAGATGCTTTCTCATCCAGATGTTCAAATATTGCTAAAGAAAGTAAAAGAAGCTTCTAAACGAACATTATGGCAAGTCCAGCATGATACTCTGGAAATAAAGAATATCATTACAGCTATCGAGAAAACCGGTGAGCACTATTGGTGGGACATTCTTACTTCACTAAAATCTCCAACTGCTGCACAGTTTTTCAACTTCCTAGTGCATCCTGTACTAATGTTGATTTTTGTAGCCTTACTGCTGACTATTCTCAACGTTTGGCTGTGGTGGAAAGTACGAACTGTTGCTCAACAAGTACATGTGTTATGGACTGTGAACAAAATTATGCAAAAGAATTTGCAATAGCATAAAGAAAAGGGGGGATTGAATTAAAGAATAGTGCTAAATATGGTTTGAAGGTTTGTTCACCTAAGGATGAGTTAAAATTATCCCCTGGCCGACCACAATGAGGGGCCTACCTCCTGCAGGGCTGAGATAAGTACCAAGACAGGAAGACAGGAAGGTATGGAGGACATGCATATACGTAAGCGATTGTGAGGCTAGAACAATGTTATTTTATCTCTGAGAAATGGTGGGCCCCAAGACGGAGGTAGAACATGTTAATGAAGTACTGGAAACTGATGAATATGTATGTATGGTGTGCATATATGCTGTTAAACTAACCCTGTCTGGCACGCACATTTGGAGGAGCGATCCCCTGTGCGTCCAGCGCTGCAATAAAGGATACCTGCTTAATAGTCATCCCGACTATTGAGTCCTGATTTCGTCTTTCACGGCATCAAAATCATCTCCTTCTCTGACCCTGCCAGTCCAGAATGATAACTAGGGTTTTGACTATCATGGGATACATTTTATTTTCTTCTTTCTCTCTATTCCAAACTGTGACTTCAAAACCTAAATGATTACAAGAACTTGTGTTTTATAATAGGAGTAAAGAGATTAGTGACTCACTTGCCAGAAAAATAGGGGAAGAGGAAGGAAGATATTTAAATATCTTCCTAATATTTAATACTACAGCAACACCCCACCCTCACCCCCTCCTCCCCCCATCCTGACACTTAACGATAGGAGTTTAGCCTCATAGCACAGCAAATAAGCAGGCAGGTTTACATGAACACAGATTTATTCAAAGGATCCACAGCTGACACACACATCAACTCTAACAGAAAAAGTCATTGCTTGGCAAAAGTGAATTTAAAAAAAAGGCAGCAAGAACAGAAGAGTAAAGCTCTCCTAGCAACTGAAAGAGCATCTCCTTCAAAGCAACAAGGAAATTCCAAAAACCCTTCCAGGTAACACTATGGTTTCAGACCCTCAGTCTTCCCATTGTCACTGTTCAGGCTAATGGTGTTGAATGGAGCAGGCTATGATTGAGATGCAGGTATTGCAATGGTCGTTACTCATTAGGCTCTGTGTCCATCATTGGGTAATGTTTATTAGTTGTTTTAATGACCGCCTGCCTCGCCTCCTATTGTTATCTACTAAACAATGTGGTCCCTAGTAGTTTTAGATTAAAGCTATAAAGCAGGAAGTGGAAAAAGAAAGACAATTAACCCATTAGTGTCCCACCACAAATCTAACATATTGTACCTAAAAGGTATTTACAGTGCCTTAGTGCAAGTCCCTGAAGGTTAGAGGACTTTGGGAGCAGAGGTGAAAGCACTGTTCTGGAGCCTAGTGGAGAGGACAGGGCTGGAAGTGAAAGACAGACTGCGGGGATATAAAGGAAAGGCTTCAGAATTGAAAATATCAGGAAGTTCACATTATGGATATGAAAGCACTATGACCAAATCTTTGCTATCCTTGACTATTTTGGAGGGTAAAAATGAAGTCCAACCTCCCATTAGTAGAACTACAAATACGTATTTTGTGGCACAAGACAGTCATTCTCATTAGAGGATATCTTAATTGGTCACTTGTCTTTCAATTTTTAAGTGTTAGAAGTAGATCTTCACAAGCTTGAAAAATCATTCTCCCAGGTTTCAAAAATCTAACAAGAAAACTTCAAATTCATAGCCAAAAAATATTGCTATCCTATACAGAACTAATAAAATTGGAGCTATTAGGTACTTAACACACAGAACTTCAAAAAAATAATAAATAGTTGTTTTCTCCTCTCTTTTCTCTAACCAGATGATCACTTCACATTTTTGTTAAAAACACTTTTTCCACTTCTTCTATCCTCATGGTTTTGACAATAAATAACCTTCTTTCCTAGTCTGAAATATATTAAGCTGTGCATTAAAAAAGCTCAGCTGTCTGTTAAATGCCAAAATCTTTTGTGAAACAATGTATTATCTTTTAAAAAATTACATGAGAAGGACATTAGATAAAGCATTAAAGGATCATATTTTAAATTCACAAAATGAATAAACTAAGTTAGTAAAATACATAAGATTTTTAACCTGAAACAAAGCAATAAACCCATCTGAGCAATTAATTTGCTCTCCATGGTATTCAATTTCCAGAAGAGCTATTTTGGACAAAAAGTCTTTAAATGTATATAAAATTGAGTTTCATTGTTAAGGATGGGATCTCCCACACAATACACCCTGGCAGCATACACTCAGTGGTACTACGAGATATTTTCCAACTGTGCTGGACTTCTTCATGAGGCAACTACCTAAAATTGACAGTTCTGGACCATTTCTCTAACAGCAGTACACCCATGCAGCTGCTCATCTACTCATTTCTTTATAAGATCTGGTGTGGTCATTGCCTGCAGCAGAAACATATTTAAAACAGGCGCTTTATTACTCACATTGCTTGGCTGGAAAAGAAATAGTGCCTTTTAATGCCTGGAGTCTACATGTCCCTTTTCTTAGCCATATTCATAGCAAGTCACAATGATCTTATAAGCAGAAAAAAAAAAAAGCAGTGATATGATCACAGTGACGTTGCTGGATATATTACAGGAAGAATCCAATCTATACGACTGTAGCAGAAATTGTCTTGTACTGACTGAGGAAAGCAGTGTATGTGATATTCCACTGTTTTCAAAACATGCCAGCAAAGGCAAACTTGCCCCCAGCTTCTATCATGGCATGTTATTTTATTGTTCCATTATTGTTCAATGGAAAATGAAAATGAAAATGAAAAACCTTGTGCCATTTTACCACTGCATGATCAAATTCCTATTTTATTTCTGTTATTTCATGCTTGTCTTTGTCATACAGAAGATGATCTTGACAACACGTCTACATTTTGAAAGTGTTGCCCTAAGTTAGCAGTCAGCCAGAGAAATGTGAACCACCACACCTCAAAGAGATGCAAATGGTAAAATGAAACATTCATGAGCCAAAAAAAAATCTTTAACTCTTTCATTTCTCTTTTACAGAAAATATCCCTTTTCTACAACTCCTTCCCATATCTTTTCATATGTCAAAAGCTCCAATTCTTCTCTAATAATTTTTGACACTTTCTATGAAAATATTTTCTGATAATAGGACAATCAGGGCTCTTGAGAAAAAAAGGAAAAATGTGTCATGTATATAATTTCATATTAAAGCAAACTGTTCAGAACTGTACTGATTGTGGGAGCAATTGAAAATGAAACCACTGCAAAATTTCTAGTCTTTTGCACCAGGGACTGAGGGATGAGATATTTGGAAGTTGGATTTAGGACTTAGTTTGAAGCAACACATACATGGCCTTGACAATTAGATTTGTAACATTTCCCTACCTCCCCTAAACTGCATTTGGCAGAAGCATTATATTGACTGTCACATTTCACTGCGGCCAAATGAAAACTTTGCATTGGAACACTAGCTTCAGTGACCCCATTAGTAACTATGAGTTAAGAAACAAACTCTGAGAAGCTGTAAGGATTTCATTCTACTGAGCCTTGAAGGAGCTGAGAAATTGCTAGACAAGTATCTGCCAAAAATGACTGTAATAAACGAGAACATTTATAGGCAGGTTTTTAATGTGCATGGATTTTCACTAGTGATTGTTATTTTATTAAAGCCCAGAAGCTTCACCTGAAATGGTTGTTAAGTATAAAATAAGTATAAAATAATATATATGCATTAAGTATAAAATAAACCTTGCTGTGACGACAGTCAAAACAGATAAAATACTACAAAGTACAACAAATTAGTGTTTGTTTACATGTGTTTACATTTCTGCATGTGTAAGTGAACCTGGAGCTGATGGCAGGTAAAATACGTATCTTCATTCAAGAACAATACAAGAATTGGCTTAGGTCCCTTCAGTGATTGATTATTTTAACACCTCTTGGAATTCTGGAATAAAACCAGGGAAAGAGGCCAAATGGCAGGAGCTAGAAAATTATAGGGCAAAGGGCCTGAAATTTGTGCTAGGAAAAATTAAGGAAAGACTGGTATGGTATACAAACAGTCAAGAATAAAACTATGGTTTTATGAAAAATGGATCTTATCAAATAAATGCAATACAATTTCTTAATGGACTACTGGCCTGATTTATAGAGAAAACTGTGCTAAGAAAAAATGTGATTAATTTGTGTGCCTTAGTTGTACACAACAGTGATCATATATAGTAAAGCTGTAAACTGGCTACTAAATGTCTTACAGCAGATAGAATGCAGCAAGCATAAATCTTTCTCTGAGATCTTCTGTGCATTTCCAGGGGATTTCTTCTTCACCAAATGCTGCTAAATTAATAATGTAGAAGAAGATATAAATCTATCTAAGGAAAAACATGCAGGTGGCACATATAGAAATAAAATAGAAAATAGGAATAGAGAATGAGACACTTAGGCCAATTTTACAGACTAATTTGAACTGGTTTGGAAGGTGGAGAGCAACTAAGACACATATACTTTTACCACATCCAAAGGCATTGATATTTATCATCCAGAATGTAGGTCGTGTGTCTGACTAGAGGAATCATATCCGTAACAGCCATGTTTTGAAAAAGGCTTTGGACTAGTGAGCGAACCAGTTTCATTGGGAGCCTATGCTGAACATCACATAGGATTGTCCCTAGATGTACAAGTGTTGCCCATGCATGCCAGGGAAGGACTGAGACACTGGTCAATGGAAGTTGGGGATGTTTGCCTTCTTGATCCGTGTCAGCCGTTGGCCGCTCAGCTTTACAAATGGCTAAAAACCTGTGAGTCATCAGCTATCAGGAAGGAAGGAAAATGGCTTTTCAAAACATTTTAAACAGCTTTTTGAAACAGAGCTTGGTAGGTGGGTGGATAGGAGAGCAGAAGAGAAGCCAACATGATAGGCTCAGACAGGAAGCATTTTGACAGCTTCTTCATTTCAAGGTTTGTCTGGACATCAGCACAAATCCAGTCTTGCTGAACTTGCCCAGTTCTGCATTTTAAAACAAGTTTTTGCAGGAGGCTTAGGGAGCTGGACTAAGGCAGGAGGAGGTAGTGCATGATTTTCACCACCAATTCCTTCATTTGTTTTGACAGTGTATAGAAAATACACAAAGATGTAATCCCCCCATGCATTTAAAAAGACAAGACTTGTTGTTGAGCTAATTTATCAGAGAGGAATGAAACCTGTCCTCACCCAGCTGTACAGATGTGAAGAGACCTTGGAAGTTTTCAGGATGGGCTCAAGCAAATCACTTTTTGCCATGTGGATGGGTGAGCATCAGGGCATTTCTCCCATTTGCCACCATAATTCCACCACTGATCAGCAACATGCGTGGATTCTGTAGCCAGCCCTATACCTTTACACAGAGCAGGTACCAGCAGCCCAAAGCCCACTGGCACTTACAGTCAACAATACAGATCTGTATGGTGGAACATACACATGACCTTACAGAGTGAGGTCAGGGAGCATGGATAAGAGCCTCCAGCATTGTTTTTACTACATACCGCTGTGTTGGGGAGGGACAAGACTAAGCATAACATAAAAACTATCCAGAGTCTACACTGTGTGCAGCCACCCTGTATGTGTTCGTTGCACAGCGCACCATTTGGGCAGAACATGCTTACACCTGCAGTTTGCTGTGGCCTATTTATTATTTTAGACAGCTACATGATTCTGGCAGGCACCGTGGCAGTGAGCGCTTTGCCACAAAACTCACTTGCTGTAGGGGTTTCACTTTGTAAATTAATCAATGCAGAACTAACTGCACCATCAACATTGACCAGGCTGTGAAAGGTTTGGCACTATAGCACTGCAATATCCTGTTGCTTCCAGGTTGTTTTGCGTTAGCCTGTGTGCTTACTAATGAATGCCAGCACCTACATCACTTGGCTTGTCAGGTTCACAGGGAGAGCCCAGCAGTGCATGATAAGGGCCTAAGCAAAGATATGTGACAGGAATTTTAGTTTTTCCTTGGGTACAACCAACTGGAGCAATATAACTCACAGGTCAGCAGTTCCTACAATCAGCCAAACAGCATATTTGACAGCTTTGCAGATGATAAGGGCTGTCCATTTGTGAAAGCTTGCTTGACCCAGGGGGCCATTAGCAAGATCTATAGGCAGAATAATCCCTCCCTCTGACTGAAAGTAAGTGCATTTAGTGCCCTGGGTTGACCTGTCACACTTCGAATCCCTGGTATCTTCTAATGTGAAAAAATTCACCCACATAACATTCCCACTACTTTCTGGCTAATAAATGTCTCCTTGATTATGCTGCTAGCCAGAATCTGACCCTGTGTGGCCAGCTGAGATCTCCTCTTGCACGTGTGAAGGGAGCCTGGGGATAAAATAAAACTAATTTCACCTTTTTGTGCCATTTATTCCCTGAGAACAGAGGGATGTACTTGTACCTGCCTGTTCTCAGCACAGTCACCCTTCAGGGTAAGATGCAGTTTATCTTCAGGATTGCATTTATATTGCAATTGCACTGAATTGCACAAAAGATTGTTATGTGTGGCTTTGGAAAGATTAAGGTCACTTTTGTGAAGTGTGTTGGCAGCTTAAACTCAGTCCAAAAAATCCTTCTGAGTCTAGGAGTAGCTGCTCTAATGCAATTTACACAACCTTGGGATCAGGCAGCTCCTCTTTATTGGGTAAACACCCATCAGGAGCTTTGTGAATCCTTTTCTCAAATGTCAATACCTTGCATACTCTCCTTTTAGGGGTCTAAGAAGACACTCAGAATTTCGTGGGTTTTAGGCTTGTCCCTTACTTAACATGCAGTAAAGCCTGCATCCCAGGTAACTTCCACACTGTGAGGTAGGGAGTTGAGACAAATTCAGCAAATTTAAGCCCCTATATCCTGTCACTACACAGCCCTGATGCCAGATGAAGATGCCCACAGCTGGGGTTCACAGCATCTGGGAAGGGTCAGGTTGGCATAGCTGCTCTAAGCAGGGCCTGAGCTGCCTGTACCAGCCCAAGGGAATGAGGTCCTCAGGCTGTTTGCACCATAAGCGACGAAATGGAAGGTGTACATCAGTCAGTAATGGCTTTGACAGTGTACATAATCTGAGGGTGAGGCGTGGTGATGTCTGAAAAGCCATAAGTTCTAGTGTACCAAATTGATGTGATTCACAACTGGTTTAATACACCATTTCACAGGTAGAAAGACTTCAGGAAGAATTCTTTAAACATTGATGGAAGAAAGTTCTTTGAGATAGAGTCTTCCTGAACTTGGACCATGATACACTGGGGACTTACTTCGGATGTAGAATTACATCTACACACATTCTCAGTTTAGTTTTCCTCAAAATTAGACTTATTTCCCATTGAGGCTGTGTTGAGTGGAAGCTGAAGGATTTATCTAACAAAAATGCTATTGCAGGATTAAAAGTCCATGGTGGCTGAGAGTGACATGTTCTAATAATTACTGTGTCTTGTCAGGCTTCTTGTGTGGCACCATTCTTATAATTAATGGGAAAGGACTTTCTCATTCTCCTCAGCGCAGCTCAGGGGGTGCCAAGACACTTGAACCTTCTAGAAAATATCACCAAAGGAAGTGGAACAGGGCTGCCAGGGCCAGCTCTAATGTTATCCCACCTGAGGGCTGAAGCCTGAAGTCACGAAGTCACATGTAATGCCCCAGCACTGATGGAATACCCACTACTGAGTCCTTCAGGGTCTCATATTTGGCAGGAGATTTAGATATTTTTCCTGCTGGAAGAGTGCTCTGGTAACATGGACTTTCGCCCTTCACCTAAGACAAAGCCCCGTAGGTGTGTCCAACGTTCAACCTGTGTGCCTTATTGCATTGCTATGCCTGTAGCCAAACATTTCCCACCTGAGAGCGCACATGGGGTTATCTCTTCATGACACACCCCACTCCCCTCCATACTGGAGCACATTGCATTGAGGGACAAGTGAGTGGGCAAGTTGGAGTGACAACAGACATGGCTGCTCTACTCTGTATGAAGGACAGTTTAATAACTGCAAATCTTTGTCAGGGTCCTGGTTTTAAAAATCTAGTTTTCAAGCCTAGCTCATTTGTTTGTAACCTTGTTTAGTGGGAGGTGTCTCTGCCCATGGCAGGGTAGTTGGAACTAAATGTTCTTTAGGGTCCTTTCCAGCCTAACCCATTCCATGATTCTATGCCCCAGACAACAGTTCTTAAATGTGGCTTAGTTACTTGCTGTTTTATTCAGACAACAGTTACATAGCTCTGGGCACCACTGGCAAACATTTTTAATATTTGCCAAGCTGTGTGGCTTCTGAGAGATGTTTACTTCACTACATCTCTGTCATCTTTTGATGTTAAAGCCTGTGTCAGTGACTGCATGGAAGCCATCCTGGCATATGAAAGGGAATCCACAGTTTAAGATATGCCATTCTCACCATGTGGCAGAAGGAATTCTGTGGTACTTCACGCTGAAGGATCCCTTTCGTTAGTTCTCTAAGCCATCCAAAGGCACCTGAACAGCATATATTCCGGAAGTAGGTACATAATGTCACCATAATAGCATCACCTTGAAAAATCAGATAGATTTGCATAATAGGTTTTACCTAAGAAGTATTACCACTTGGTAATACTAGGTGATGCAGTGTTCTGTAAAACAGCATGAATTTTATATATATTGACAAAAATGTTACATACATATATGTAACATATGCACATCTATCTGCAAATGCAGAGCAGTGTCACTGGATCCCCTAGTGAGGGATGGAGGCCATGGAGAGGGGAAAGAATTCAGGAGAGTAGACCATACAGCATCCCCATAACCATGAGCTAATGGAAAACTGACACTCCATGGGACTCTTGGCACTAGCTTAAAAAAGTGTCTGTGTCAAGGAACAGCCAGTAGCTTCCGAACAATTAAACAGCAAAACTGAGGAATATACTCATTCCTTTTGACTCAAATAAGGCTAATGGTTCAGCTCCTTCCTTAATACTTGTCTTACATAAGATCCACAAAACTGCTGCTAAGGGAGAACAAGATGAGGAAAGAAGATTGTACATGGTTTATTTTATCCAGCTGTTGTCACAAACTTGGCTATATCTGGATTAAAATAAATGAGGCCAAATGTGTAAAAGAAAGGCAGTAACTGATTTTACATTTTAAGAATGTAAATTACAGTTTGAGAATGGGAGATTTTAGAAATACAGAAGTATTCTAATTCTAAGTGAAGTGTGTAGTGGCATGAAACAGGAAGAATCACGGACTCATTTTGTTACATATAGATTAGGAAGCTAATAAAATGAAGTTTCCTGGAGCAAATGCTATTTATTGGAACCTTGAGACTTTTTAGCCCCAGAATGGGCAGGTCTAAGTTTTTGACTAGATAAAATGGATTATGTATCCTATAGAAGTTGTAGTCACTGTATCGTGTTCTAATAAGTACTGTTCTATAAAGGTTGGAACTTATATTTCTCCCGGGAAAAAAGCCAATTAGCAGTTGAACTGCTTTTTCCAAAAATGGAAGTGGTTCTTGAAATGCATTAAATGAGAGAAGAAGAAGGGAAAATGAAAGAAGATCCTAAAAAATATCAAACCTGGCTGCAATTAATTCCACAATGGATTTTCATACATGAAGTTCAGGAAATGCATTTTGAGTTCTATGTTCTTCCCTGTACATAAAATCATTGGAAAACTTAAATTGGATCTCCCTCCTGTGATATGCAATGACCCAAATACTGAGCAGAAAGAAACTGCATAAGACTAAGCCTCAGAAGCCTAAAGTAAAATGAGCTATATATTTAATGACAGGATGTAATTAATATACAATATAACTCAGGCTTATAATGTTATAAAAGCCTAATAGTTTCAGCCACTGATCTTGTATGCATAAAAAGACAATATGCTCATGGAAAGTATATGGATTCTGAGAGAAATAAATTGTTCAAGTGGTAAAAATCCCCAAAGTTGTAATTTCCTTGTTAACAAATTATGCAGTGCATTTTGTTGTGCTTGTTTCCTTGTCATCAAGAGGATTAAACAAACTTTTATTTCTTGATTCTTGTTTGTCTTGGCCACCTCTGAGTCTCAGTTCCCATTGTTGAGTGGTATTTAAATAGTAACCCCCCCAAAACTGTGGCAGAATGTGCAAATTCTGCCTCCCACCACCCCTCACCCCAGTTCTCCAGAAATCCTTCATGCCAAAGTTTCTCTTTGTCCTGGACATCCAGAATCAAAGATGTCAATGGTATAATTTGTATACCAGTTTGGAAATAGCCAAATTTCACTTAAGATATCTCAGCATTCCAGTTGTACAGGAGAGTGCAAATGGAAAAATATTTTTAAAATCTGGTGAGTTGTCTGACTAAGTCTTCTGAAAACACAGTGAATCTGTGTAATGTATATTTTACTAGTACAATCCAGCCTCTGTTTAAAGAATTCCAGCAAGAGCATCTCCTCTGAGAGTTTTTTCTCTGTTCTATCTGATCTGGATACTGAAATTCTTATCTTCAGATATTCTACTTTTGTCTATCAAGTCATGCAAGTGTTCTTGCATGTGTTGCAGTAAGCACCTGCAAGAAAGCCAGCACTGGCAAATGTAATTTTGTGTTAAAACAGGCAAACTGGAGACATACTGTGGCTCTTGGTTGATTTTGATAGAAGCAAACCTTGGAAAAACAAGCTGTGTATGACCACTGATGAAAAATGAATTAATCAGATTGGCCTGTATAGAGGAAAATGCCAGTACTCAAAAGAAAAAAAATATAAAACAATTAAAATCTAAAAATAATCAAATATGAAAGATTCCTGTAAGAATTTCATCTTTGTGATGAATTTTTTGCCAGAGGCATTGAGGAGAACTATTTTATGATGAGTACAAAACAACAGTATTCTTCTATGTGTTTATCACTGTAACTCCAGTTAATGAACATTTTGGGAACTGTTGAATTAGTCACCAAATAAAAAAATTTAGTCTAAATATATTCGCATAGCACACTTGCATAGAAGAACAGCTCCTTTCCCTTATCTTAAGTATTTTCCCCATTGGATAGCCTTCAAAATGGAATCAAAGACACTCTTTCTCAAGTAGCATGTTTTTCATTGCCAGTAAAACAAGATTGGTAGCAAAAGAAAACTCTAAATACACCACATGAGGCCATTGGTGGTATATGCTTTGAGATATGAATTCTTTTATTAGAGCTTTACCTTCTGTGATGTTTTAAGACTTGCTGCAGGTTCTTAAATATGAATAGAAATTGTCCTATTCTGAACTGTCAGCAGTTTGGAAAGTTAAAACATCCAGGACATGTCTCAAGAAATCCAGTTGTTCTCTTTGATCATAGATTAAAGGGCCTGCTAGAAAGAGCTATGTAGTTTCTTACACCGTCCTAATTAATATGACACTTGAGCTTTATTCTGTGAATGTACAATAATGTAGAAAACTCCTTGGAATTCCCTCATCAGTTATATTCTATTTAAAAATACATGTATTGGTTTTATATCAACATTCTCAACCATATTCAAGACTCCATTTATACCCTTAGGTTTAGTAATTCAGAGCTCTATCTTTACAGAATCTTATCAATAAATCCCAAAATGCATGCATGGCTTGATTTAAGAAAGATATTTTACTTGTGTTTCATACACAAAAAACTTATAATCAACAGTGGCTTAAAAAATTAACACTACTCCACTTTTTCACAAGTGTACAAAAAAGAAATAATGAATTTACATTCAACAGTAAAGCTTAAAGTCCACTCTAATAATAGTTGCATTGACATTCACATACACAAGCACAGAATAAATATTTCAGGATTCTTATAAGAGCATACAGCATACATACAGTACTTGAATTTTACACAATGAGTGTTAGTAGGGTCAGAAATTCATAATCTCATAGAAAAGTAAAACTAAAATCAGAAAAGGTTGTGTGGGAGGTAATACCAAGGTACTGCACAGAGCTAGCAGGTTATTAAATCCATTTGTGTGAGGAGTTTGCTTCTGCTTCTTCATATTAGGACAGTTTGATTGCAGAAGTGTATTCAAAGTGCAGATTAATGCAAAGAAAAAGAGAATATATTCTTGTATTTATCAATACATGCAAGAGGCAGCCCCCAAGTCACCCGACAGAATAAAGCTGTTATTGGCAAGTGGCCGATATAATACAGATGTTTCAGGCAATTTTTCTAAAGCACTTTAATAGCAGCAATTGTAATTTATAATGGCTCTAGATTGACTTCTGTTTGGGTTAAAGGGCATCATATTTCTTTAACATTTACAGCTATATTTATTTATAAATAAATATCTCAAATAACAAATAGCATAGTTAACGGTTCTTTTTTCTCTCTTTTGCATAAGTGTCATGGAAAAACTCTGACCTTTTCAGAGACATAATGTGCAAAATAATGTTAGAGTGGAAATAGGGACACAGAGCATCACAGTTACATTCCTGGGATGTCAGCCCAGCCCTTCTTACACTCTGAGGGCTTGCCGTGCCAGGGTAAAGCAGGGCTTTAAGGGATAATTTTCCCAATGGCTTGCTTGGTAAGAGATAAAATTTACGGTATCTTAAAGAGCTGTAAATGTGAGGTTTTATTTGCGGGAGTGTGTATAATACATCATGTATAGGACTCAGTATTTCCACACAGTGACTTCTCAAGATTTGAAAAGTCTGGTCATCTCTTTTCAGACATTTTCTCCCCAGCCTGAACATCTTTGAACATTTGTGTTCATTAGGTGTTTCCTCTGTTGCATATTTACCAGTTCTTCTTGCATTTTATAGTCTGATCTCATATCACCTAGCTGACATCTGCACACAAATATTTCCAATCAGATAGAGGGTGCACAACATTAAAACTTTTAAACCTGTCCTGTAAGTGTCATCAAGACAGGAGCACAGGAACCACAGTGCAGAGTCCAACCTCTCACTGGCTGTATTGTGAAGATTCTCCTTTTCGGCGTAGGAGAAAGGAAACTTGTGTCTGCTTTTTAGATTCTGAAAACAAGCCAGAGTGGAGAAAAAGAGTTAACACCAGACTTAATAAAGCTTTTAAGACAAAACCTGTTAAACAATTTAGACAGACACTGTGAATTTCCTGCTGATTTTCTCAAGTCTGTACATACAGAAAATCTGTTAACAGTAGGAAGAAGTTGGGAGTTGCTACATAGGAGAAATCTGCCATTATTACAAAAACTGGCTAAGTGGCTTCTCTCAGTATAAACCCCTCACTGGTCACTGTTCTCAGTGGTGCTGTTGCCCTTTTCTTTTTTCTCCTGAGTCTTGTTTCCCTTCTTCTTTTTCTTCTTTTTCTTCGTCTCTTCCTTCTTGCCAAAGGTTATGAAGTCACTTTTGTCAATTTGGCTGTTTGGTGGCTCCTGCCGGATGGAGATGATTGCAGGAGATCCTGGGATAATGAATTTGTCTGGCAACTCACCAGGACCACCTTGTTTGGGATTGCCCGGTCCAAATTTAAAGGTCCAGCTGTTGCTGTTCACACCAGCTCCCACTGGGGGGGACACCTCTCCTGCCTCAGGTTCTGAAAAAAGTCAAAACAGCAAGAAAAGCTTAAAGCATCATTAAATACAAGCATTCAGTATCAACTTCCTATTTGAAGGCAATGGCTTTAGTCTCACTATACACTTACTCTTGGTTGTGTGGCTGCTCATCTGGGTGTTATTGACTGGTTCTTGTCCAGGTTTCCTAGTGTTACTATGCACTGATTCATGAAACCTAAGTGTGTGCGTTGCATGGGTATATTTGAGGGTGTCAAGTCTTGTGAAATGGTTAGAAGAATGTCCAGGGTGGAAGGAGTCAGCCTTGGCAGTATGTACGTGCACACTAGATATCTTAGCAAACCATCCTGTCATCTGTGGCCAGGATTCCTCATGGAGGGAATGAGTTGCTGCATCCCAGAGAGGAAACTGAGAGCCAAATAGTATGTATGTGTGTGTGTACATATGTGTGCAAAGATCAGCAAACATGGCCTTAGAGTGAAAGCTGGAGTGAACTGAATTGCCTGGACAGAGATACTGCAGGACTCCTTCAAACAGGGTGCAGAACCTGGTCTCAGAAATGTTCAGTCTTCTTCAAGATGAGGCTCTATCAACCTGTTCCCTTTTGCCATAAAATAGGGTGACTCTTGAAGTTGTAAAGATTTTCTGAACTATGAACTTATAAGCAAAATGGGAAATTTGAAAGGGCTGGTGCTAAATTTGTGGTAAACTGTCAAGAATGGTTCAGAAGTATTATGTTTCTTTTTTCTTAATGTAATATCACAACAAAAAGGCTGAAAACCACCAGACTGGTGACTAACACTTGGTTCTCTGAATTGATATGGTAGAATGATAGATGACAATATTTTATACAGGCAAGTATAAAGTGAAGCTCTGTCCCCAGTTTAGGCTTGCAGTATTAAGCAAGTTTTAACTTTATCTCCATGATTTTGCCAAGATTGAGCTGGTCAGATTGAAATCTTTATGTATACTCTCCTGACAAGGACAATTTTCTAGCATAATGAGATGCAACACGAATTAGGTTCTTCTATGAGAGAAAGCCTTAAAACCTGGCTGTTTTCTTTTTTCTTAAACTTTGAAAATTTTTTGTAATTTACATAACTCCCAGTTTTGAATAGGAGCAGCATACACATTTTAGTGTATCATTTTAAGTGTTTAAAGGATTGTGATCAAGGGAAAGCTCAATGTTTCTGCTAAAGCCCTCAAACCTGATGAAAACATTCTCACCTACACTCTAAAAATGCAGTATCACAAACATAGGACCTGTGACACTTGTAACTCTCCTAGCCACATACAAATCCTTGCAATACCACACTAACAATGCCAATAGCACAATCTGATTAAGTCTCAGCATCATTTTATTCTGCATCAGAGCTGTCCAGTTGAATAGGTAAAGATGGCTGGGGGAAAGAAGGGTGTGGGATCCGCATTGCTACAAGGTAGAGCTGGAAAACCAGTCAAGAGGAACTCCATATGGCTTGGAAGAGGAAGCAAGGGCAGAGAAAGGAGGAGAAGAACCAGAAGTCCTAGGTCTCCAGCTGGATAAAGAGAGCAGGAAGAGGAACCAAAGTAGAGATTGATCTCCAACATTTTGCCAGACCAGAAAATGCTGTTCAGTAAATCTCAGCTACTGACTTCTCTGGACCCATGTAGCAGTAATGAAGAATACTGCATTTGCCTTAGCAGCCGTTTCATGAAATGAACAGCATCTCCTGTGCTTCTTATTCTTTTATGATTCTTCATCTTCTGTTTTTCCTTTTTCTTTCTATTTTACGAAATAAAATGTATGTCATGCATGCAAATGTAAGGCTCTCCTCATCCAAAAGCTAAAGAACACCTTTTGTGCTTGACAAGCTTTCTCCCCATCTGGCAGCAAAATAAACAGCACTGGAAAGCATAATTCCTTTTAAGCTTTTCCGGACTTACACATTGCGTCTATGTTACAGAGATGAAGTGTATACGTGAAACATAAAAATTGTCAATGTCAATTGTCAACCTGTGTAATAGGTTTGGCACTCAGATTCTTTGTAAATGAGGTGATATGACTGCTTTTACAGTGTGATGTTTAATCAAGAATTAGAAGAGCCTGTACACTTCTTTTTCCCCTAACACTGTATCTAATGATGAAGAAGAATTGACTTTGAGTTTATGTTCTTTCCAGGAACTGCTGAAATTGTTTTAGTGACCTTAACCTCCCTAGTCTCAAATATCTTATTATTAATAGTTATTATTAATGTGGAAGTTCCTCCAGTTGTAGCTTATCTGCAAATTTCCTACAGTCTTAGCTATCAGCTTCAGATTTTTTACATTTTTGTTGGCAATAGCAATGTCTTAGCAAGCCCTTTCATACTAAATGCATTAATATGAACCAGCTTTCATTTCTGCTCAATCAAGTATTTTGGTCAGGTACGTTTCATATTGCTTTTGTTTCTTTGAGATGATAAATTACAAAGGTGAATGTTGTGTGTCTTGGCCTTTTCCCAAATGATTAATCAATTGTCTTTCTCCAGCAATAAAAAAATGTGAGCTTTCATATTGTACATAATAAATTAAGCCCTATTTGAGAAATAAATTCTTTCTGCTTCTCAACAAGACCATGCAACATTCATTCCAAACAATGTTGGCCAAGGCCCAATGCTCCTTTCTTGTTCCTGGCAGGAAAGAAACAGCTGAAGGTCACCTCAAATAATTTTTGTACCATCCTGTCTCTGGTTGGAGAGAACCCTGTAGCAGTGAATAGCCCAAAAACTGCTTTGAAGTGAACCCAGTTACAACACTCAGTGGACCCCAGTGCCACCACAGCTCAGCTGAAATAACACAGTGTGTGGCTGTGCCATTTTGACATGAGCATATTAGGCTGATACAATGACAGTGACTTTATATTACCTATTTAACCACACAAATACAGTAATGTGCAAGAGTAGAGAGTATCCTTAAGCTACAGCATGTCTTTTTCCTTACATGAAAAATCTTGCCAGTAAAACAGAGTGCACATCCACGTCTGCATTATTGAAATCTAATTCAGAACAGGATACTGAGCCTTTAATCTGGTTCTGCCTGGACAAATCCACTCACCAGATGAAGTCAGTAACATTTCTTGCAAAGCCATTTGGCATAATGTATCCAAACAAAACAAATCCATCATATCTACCCTTGCACCAGGATTCTGTCAAGCTAAAGACTAAGGGGAGTCGCTTGCATTTCTGTGTCTTTTTTTTTTCCCAGCCCCTGAATATGTTTGTTGTCCATACAAAGCATTTTAATACTCCTTAATACTCACTAAGCCAAAGGAAACTAATTATCCTTACAGCTGTGTGGAGAGCTCACATGCAAAAAGACAAAGACAGACAGAACTTAATGAGTTAATAGCCATCATTTCCTACAAGTGGGGCTTCAAAAACCTCCTCAGGAAATTTCCCTTCTGCGTGATTTACCTGATAACATACGTGTTTATCTGTATTGGCAGGCTGGAAAGTCACAGTTCAGTTGTACTAACAAAGTTGTATGTTTAGGCATTTCAGATCAAGGATAAATGTCACTTACTACCTAGTTTCCAAAGCTTCTTTAAATATCTCTTCTGTTTCTTATCAGCAGGAAAGGCAACAAAAACTTTCCACTGAAATGTTATTTTATAGTTAACAGGATTAGTTGTACATCTCTTGTATATTTTCTGGGTCTTACTGAATGCCTTAAAGTTGTTTATTAAACTTAGAGGAAAATCTAAATAAAGCAAATCCACCAGCTACCTTTATACCGCTTAATTTAAAACATTACACTTCTCTTCTTCCTACAGCTACATAGGGGGGTTTTGCCAGAGTTCCTACAAAGAAGCACAGTCTGCCCATTTCATGGTGTAACTCAAAGGATCACTTTGGAGACTATCCCTTTGCCTTATTCTGAAGGAATATGACAGGATTCAATTTCAATGACCAAATGATTAATTTTTAAAATGCATGCATGCTGCAGAACCCAAAATCTAGGCTGTACCCGCAGTTCCTGATGCTTCTTCGCCTGTGTGTCTACATGCTAAAATAGGAGATGAACTTTTCACCCCTTTCATTTCCTTGTACTCTCAACAAAATACAAGTGTCTCAGTAGACTTTAAATGGAACCTAGAGCAAGAGAGACTCGGCAGTCAAGTACATCATGTATTTAGTTGGGAGAAAAGGACTTCTGGCTTGTCTTCCAAAATGCTACTTTTTCTATCCACTGCCTGTCTGAAATGCACAGGCAGATCTACATACAAAAAAAAACCCACATCCTAAAATCACCTTTCTGAAAGTTTCAACAGCAGGGTATGGTCTCTATCTCCTTTTTCCTCTTCCAGAAGCATTTAGAAGTCATACTGTAGTCCTCTGCCTCCCACAGGTAGGTTCTCATAGAATCATAGATTCATAGAGTGGTTTAGGTTGGAAGGGACCTTAAAGATCATTTAGTTCCAACACCCCTGTCAGGGGCAGAGACACCTCCCACTAGACCAGGTTGCTCAAAACCCCACCCAGACTGCCCTTGAACACTTCCAGGGATGAGGCCCTCAGAACTTCTCTGCGCAACCTGGGCCAGTGTCTCACCACCTTATAGTGAAAAATTTCTTCCTGAGGTCTAATCTAAATCTCACCTCTGCAGTTTTAAGCCACTACCCTTTGTCCTATCACTACATGTCCTTTTAAAAAGCTCCTGTCTAGCTTTCTTGTAAGTTCTCTTCTGATACTGGAATGCTGCTATAATGTTTCCCTGGAGCCTTCTCTTCTTCAGACTGAACAACCCCAACTCTGTCAGCCTGTCTTCACAGGAGAGGTGCTCTTTCTTTCTGGTAATCTTTGTGGCCCTCCTCTGGACCTACTCCAACAGGTCCATGACTCCTTCCTGTGCTGAGGATTCCAAAGCTGGACACAGTAGTTCAGGTGATGTCTCACCAGAGGGACAGAGGGACAGGGGATAAAGGGGCAGAATCACCTCCTTTGTCCTGCTGGCCATGCTTCTTTTGATGCAGCCCAGGATACCGTTGGCCTTCTGGGCTGTTAGGCCACATGCCTGGCTGATGTTGAGCTTCATATCAACCAACAAAAAGGTACTTGTTCAACAAGTCCTAATTGCTCTGAAAGTACTAGACTTGTCATACATTGTCAGATAGAAAGTATTATGTGGATGTCATAGTCTCCAAGATCCCAGAAATGGAGCAGGTTGCATGTAACCTGTGTCCCATTGATGTGTCTTCTTGTTCGCATGCTCCAGGAAGTCCTGACCGCAGCACATGGGTTTTTCAGAAGTACCTAACTCTCCCTGTGCTCTGTGCAGGGTGTCCAGGCACTGATACAAGGAACTGGGTCCCTAAAAATTAACTTGTAGTAGCCGTTGGCACCTAATTATTTTTTTTAGATGTCACCCACTGAGTAAGGTATCCCTTTCCTAAATTCAGCCACCAAAGAAGTAGGCATCTGATTTAAACTGTCTAATTTAGTTTTTGCTAAAGTCTGTAAAAAGAGACATGCACATTTAGAAGGCAGTTCAGCCCACCCAGCTTAAATGCCTGGTTTTAGATGCACTGAATTTTCTTTGTTCCTCTGCCCTCTCTGCTGGAGCTGTATTGTCTTTGCTTCTTTAACTACAGATAAAGCCTGGGCAGCCAACTTAAGCTACCTAACTTGTGGGTGGTTAATGCAAAAGGAGCTGAATTTCACCCTTAGGACCAAGCTAAGCAGCATCATGGCTTGGGGGATGTTGTATTAATGACCATGCCAGAGTATTTAAAAAAAAAAAGTTTGAAACTAATCTCTTTAACAGTGACGGCCACAAAAATCCTGTGCAAATATTTGCAAGATGAGGGCACTTTCTCAGCCCTAATCCCTTCATGACATTTTCGTCTAGGCATGCATTTTCATCTTCTGTTCAGAAATACCTGAGAAAGCTCAGCCATATTGCTAAGGTTGCACCAATTCCACCCCTTAAAAGGGTACATTTTAATTGGGACAGAAATAACACCAGTACAGTTTAGGTCATGAGTGATATTCTGCTGTAAAACCCCAAAGTACAAGTCTGTCACTGAGATCTATAGTGTTGTCTTTTCAGGTGCAGCATTTGCAAATTCACCCCTCTGAAGGGTTGGCTTTCATCAGCTTGTAAAACCATCCAAGCTGATATGTAAGTGGAACAAAGTAGAAATGCTGAGTGATGGGTACAAACAGCCTGAAATTGAGATGTCTTCTAAATTTGGGGCAAAATTCATGCTCACACAACATGTCATCACTCCACCCACAAATCTATACCCCGTCAAGTCTGGGAAAAGACTGCAGTTTCTATCTCCTTGACATTTTTCTCTCTTTTTTTTTGTGGGGAAACACATTTTTTTCCTGTCCCTGTATAGCCCCACAGCTCCAATCTGGTGCTTACTAGGAACAGGTGGTGCTCACTTCCTTTAATGTGAGCTGGCCATATATTGTCACGTACATCATCTCCACCTCCTATGCCTCTCCTGCTTTCTTAAAGAACCTTTGTCAGAAGAAGGCCAACGTGTTTTAGAACAGATGTGCCTATGCACAAGGGAGAGAAGGGGAAAGCATTTCTGTGCAGCTCTGTCTCCCTGCAGAGATGTTTTTGACTGTGTGACATGCTCAGCCAAGACAGCAGCTTGATTTCACTCTCTTCCACCCCTCCCTGCTCACCACTTTGTCCCTGTCTTTAAAATTTTGGTGGCTCATGGACTTGGGAGATCATTTAGATAAAAGCCTTCAATCAATCCATCTGTTATTATTAAGTTTAAAGGAAATCTTTTTCATTTTTTTTTTCTAGACACCAGAACATGCCGACTAAAGCTACCGAGAGAGTAGGAATGCCCCATCATTAATCACAGACCCTTCTGTCCGCAGGTCAAAGTAGCAAAACTCATTAATTAAATGAATTTATTTAAAACTGAGATCAGGCAATAAGCAGGAAGCAAATTGCAGAGAAAGCTAGTCATTAACCTGATTTCTCTCTTCCCTGCCTCCTCCACTGATGCTGTACTGACTGCAGCTCCTGCCTCTGGCAGGCTTAATGAATATTCACTGTTATAAAGAGTCTGACATTCTGCACTGATTCTGAAACAGCATATCAAATGCAAACAGCGTGCACTGAAAAACCCTCTCTGTCATTTGGAGGATGTCTGCGGACATTCTGGCTTCACTGATCATCCCTAAGCCTTTTTAGGATTAAAATGTCCATTTAATCTTTTATTTTTTATTTCTTTTAAGGCAGAAAAAAAAGGTCCAAACCAAAGCTACAGCCAACAACAAAGAAAGCAAATAAAAATCCATCATCAGCATGACAAAATGGCAGATACTGAACTGAAAGACAGAGAAATGATTCAGCCAGAATAAAGTTGAACCATTTTAACTATCATTTTGCCAAACAATCCCAACCTTCACTAAGGACTATATCAATTTGCAGTCTTAAAGAAAAAAAAAAAAGAAATAATTCTCCTTCTCTGCCCTTCCATCTGTTTGACCTGTTCTGCTTGAATGATTCAGAGAGAGGAGGAATGAACAAAATGAAAACTTCTCCCCACAAAGGAGCCTGTAGCTTTAATCTATTGCTTGGATTTAAAGTCAGTAACATTAAACGGGGTAATTATAGCACATATGTTGTAGGAGATCCATAAGCACCCACTGCTCCAACATCCAGATGCAAAGCAGGGGGCAAGCGCAGAGGTCACTTCCAGCTCAGTCTCAGGTTACCGTCCAAGCTAACACTGAAATTTAATTTAGATAAAGATTACCTATCTCGTTATACAAAAACAAGCTTACATGGCTGTGCATTAAAGCAATTGTCTCAGCTACCAAATAGCTCTGCTGGCATATTCTGAGATATGTGAAAGCAAAAATTGATTTGCTTGGAACCACAGCCTGCGGTGGCCAGAGAACCACAAATGGCTTCTAGCAGCTGCTGAAGAAGAAAACAGCCCAGTGTCTGCCGCCCCAAGCTCCTCTCACTCTCTTTTCACTAAAAGAGACGTTTCCTCCAACAAAACCATCAACCTTCTCAGGTAACATCTTTCTAGCACAGTACTTTAGCCCAGTCCTGCTCCCACCAATAGAATTTGTCTTGGAAAGAAGCTGGTAGTGCTTGCTCAGCACAAGCTTTAACCTTTTCCTCACTCAACTGAGGATTAATCTGCTGCATCACCAAGACAGCATGCGCACACATCCAGGATGCTCCATATCATCTTTCCAGCTCTAATCAGACCCTGGACTCTGGGGAATGCAGCATATGAACGTGTGTGTCGCAAGCAGAGGTTGTTAGGGAGAGCTTACACTCACAATATGGATTTTTAAAGATGGATTTTTATTTGGGCATTTCACCATACCTGCAGGTGACCATTTTTAAGAGCTCATAATTGAAAATAGGCCAAAAAAAAACCCACCAGAAAGAAAAAAAAAAGCAGCGAAACAAACAAAAAACCCCAGTTGATTTTTGTCTTGTAAATAGAGTGTGGGGAGCTAGAGCCCTTGTTTTAAAGCAAACTGACAGTAAGGTAAAGGGCAGTGAATAGAGCATGGAAACGAGTTGGTGTTGGGGGAACCGCTGTGCTCCCAGTACCTGGGCAGGGAGAGGAGAGAGGTGGCGTGGGAAGCTGCTGGGGACAACACTTTTCCTGGGGACCTGCAGTGGGTTGGCCTCATCACCACACACACCCCCATCGCCACCAAAGAAAAAGCTTCTCTTTCCCTTTCTGTCAAACAAGGTGTCTCCTTAAATGCCTAAAATTTGAACCGACCAGAGCATTAAGCAACTACCCAGGCCTCGACCCAGGGCCGATTTTAGGATTGCTAAGTGACACATCCCAAAAAGGTGGACTTTAAGAACTGGGTTGTCTGATTTGTGGCTCAAATCTCCCTCTGGATATGACCAGGAGGGAGGTGGCATTGTAACTGCTTTCAGCTGACTGGTGCTGTGTGTGGATGCTGCTTCTGTTATACAAAGACATGAAATATTGCAAAGAGATCAAAAGTCATTGCAGAAGACAAAGCACCGAATGGCGGGAGGACAGGAACAGATCCATGCACAGTTTACTCTGTATTATGGAAAGCCAATTCTGGTTACTGTGTTGTGTCAAATTTAAACAAAAAAATAATTTAATTGTTTTATGCAAGTGCTTTTATGTGAAATACAACAGGCTCACAGGCCATCATAAATCCTGTTGTGAGGGTGAAAAGGAGGAAGTGTTTTCTGGCTGCTGCTGCAGCCTGTAATAGTATTCTGCAGCCAGCCAGCCCTCCCTCCCCTGGCTCTCTCCTAGATGAGCTATTGAACTGAGGCCAAGAGCACAGACTATCTATCCGGTCACCTCCTGCCACTGGAGGCCACTCTGCTTCCATGGGGTGATCACAGCATCAGCAGCTTGGACTCCTGTCTGCAGCCACCTTCTGCCTCAGCCCCCATCTCAGTGGCTGGTTGTGACTGATTCCCCAAAGAAAAATCTCACGTTGGGGATTTCACATTACCAGAATGAAAGGAAAGAGATGGGATTGAATGTTTTCCTAGTGTTGGATCTCTAGAACAGAACTGGGTTCTTATTTGAATAAGAGAATACAGTTGAATTCAGTCCCTTCTGAACAAAACAAAAAAAATCCCAAGAAATTCAGTCCCTTCCTACAACAAAACTTTGTACCAAGTACCAGACTCTACAGCTGTGCGATCCTCCTGCAGGTGAATTTACCTTAGCACATCCCATATTACTGCTGGTGCCTAAAGAGGAAAGAGCCCAGCATGACTGCCAAAGCCCAGTGCTGGGAGGCAGAAAAGAATCCCCACTTTTAAACTGAGTACAATTAATAGAAAGACAGTAACTATGGAAAGTTCAAGCATCAATTTTAATCTTTTGAAGCAGAATCTAATTTTAACCAACTAATTGGATGCTTGAAGTGGTAGTGAAAGAAAAAGGGACACATTTATTTCAATGCTTTTAGAGGCATCTATTTTAAACATGAATGAATGAATGTGTGAGCTTCACCAGTTAGAAAGGATAGCATAGTAATGGATCACAGACATCTAAGAAATGGTCTTAAAAGATAACCATTTTTTTTTTCTGTCTTCTTCATCTATGTTCAGCTTACAGGCTTCAACTATTCCTCTTGTACATGGGTCCCACCCCAGCAGCCCAAACTCTTGCAATGTCCAGGCCAGATGACTACAGTATGACACTTTCTGCTTGGATCTTCCTTTCAAAAAACACACAGAGTGTGTTTTCCACTTCAGAGACTGGAAAACACAGTGCCTGGTCTCTTAGAGAGTGAACGTGGCTCTGTGCTCTAAACCTCAGAGTGGGAACCTGTTCCCTGGCTCCAATCACTAATAAAGGGATAATTTTAGTGGAATTTTATGGATGAAAGCTTAAACTGGCCATAAAGGGGAAGAAATGATACTATTACTGTTTAGTTTAGTTTAGTTTTGTTATCCTCAAGGGATTACTTAATTTCAAAAGAAAACTATACTATTTTATATACAGGTATATAAAATTAATTTAGACCTACAAAATCCTTTAGTTGACCTACTCTGGCTAGTTTATCACTCAAACTCTGCAAACTTCTCCTCCTTCGAAAGCCAATTAACTAAACACTAACTAATGTCTACTTTGATTCTCACTGATATGGCTGTGAGGCAGTAGCTTGCCCTAAAAGAGCTGTGTTACTTTAATACCTTCCACAGGAAGGGGCTGTAAAACTGAAGAGACAGGCTTCAAAACAGGCTCTAGCAGTCACAGCCCTCTTTCCCTTCCACAATATGGATGTCACATTAGCAGCTTCCTGTCATCTCCTGCTAGGATCACGTCCCATTATTATTCCTTTTCACTGATATGGGATGAATGGAGCTAATAATATTTCACATTAGCTGAAAAGGAATCTTAATTAAATGTGATGAGTAACTGTTAATACAAAATCATAAGCCCCCTGGATAAGCATGCTACAATATTTCTCTGTTGTTTTAAAATCTTTCAAACATTCTCCGGGGAGAAAATGGAAGTGACCTTGCAAAGAGTCTCCATATCGGTTCTCCCACTGCAGAAATAACTTTGCTCTTTCAAGTGGTTGTGCGGTCTACACTTGGAGGACTTTTTTTAATGAACTCTCTTTCATGAAAGACATTGCTCAAACAGTTGTAGTAGCATTTACATATATATAAAAATATATATATTTATATAATATACCTGCTATTTCACTTCTTTGGAGGAAATATTAAAAATGGAAGAACTGGCTTGAAATGAACAGGAAGATCAAATCTGAGAAATGAATTATTACACATAAAGTGTAATGGATGTGAAATGGAAGTCTGAGAGCAAAGTAAGGAAAATTAACTTCATTTCTACATTATTGCTTAATGAAGGCTAACTTAACAAAAAAATCCTACCCTGATTAAATTTTAGGAAATTCACATTTCTTATAGATATGATTCCATTAAATGAAAAGTGCGGGAGAAAATCAAGGACAGACTGTATCTGGATTGATAGCATAGTTATTTTCCTTCCAGGAAATGTGTCAAATGCCCAGGTAACTAGGACAAGCTGTCAAAGAATAGAGACACTTAAAAGATCTTAATGGTAAAAAGGCTAAAAGGTGATGTTATTGCTTTTTGAATACTTCACTTCAAAAGGAATTTTAAATTACCATCTGGTGGGATCTACATGTAGAATATTAAAGAAATATTTTAACTCTGAATTAAACTTTAAACTTTTGTTTTCTCATTGTAATTTTGTGTATATTCATACATGTTAATTGGTTCATTTGTTTTGAATTTCTGTGATTGTTGAGGAGGTAAGTGACTGGCTTCTTAATTATCACGTATATGCTCTATGTGTAAGTGTACTTAGAATGATGGAGAGAGCAACTCCTGACAGCAACAGGGACCACCGTGAAGTACCAGCCTCATGTATGCCAGTCTGTAATATGGGCACATCTCCGAACTGCAGCAGATGGGGAGCTGTGCATGGCACTTCCTTAGCAGAAAGGAAACCGGTGACTGAGGTGTGTGCATTAATACATTCTTTGCATAAATTGTGGCCTGCTAATACCCACAGTAGACCCGGTACTGCGATGGACACACATAATGAAAAGATGATGTTTCTTCCTGAAACTCTGGGCCAAATCAGGTGCTTACACCTCAGGAACACTCTAAAAATTTATTTGAGTGGGAAAACTGAGGTGAGACCTCACTTGCAATTCCATCAAAGCCATATGTAACCAGAGCCTCCTGAACTAGTCCTTGTGCTTCCCAGGATGAGCCAAGCATTCTCCAACCTCAAAGAACACCCATTTCAGATTCTACTTCCCCAGCATCTTTCCCCACTCACACCACCACTAGGCCAGGTTATGGAAAAAAGGGCTTGTTACATTATCAGCTCTGTCATTGGAATAGTACCTTAATGACCTTAATGGGTATTATGTCCCAGCCCACTTTAATTCACGGAGACCACTTGAGTCTGATGTTCAGTGCAGCTCCCATATGTCAGATCATATGACGATAAAAGCGTATTCTTGCTGTACCAGGGACTGCTGTTCTCCCACTCAGGGATCCCCGGTGCCAGACAAACCAACAAACCATCAGCTCTCAGCTGACTGCATTTGGTGTGTGAGTTGGCAACAGCAGTGGTTCTTCATTACAAAGATGTGAGGCCAGTGTGTGTCAGCAGAGGAGCACAAAGCTGAAAGAGCTTCACACATACCCCTTCATAAAGGGGGATTTTTGACAGTTATTTCAATATATTCCCTCACTGGAAAGAGGGGGAAGAAGGCAACTTCTGCAGAAAAAACAAAAGCAATCTTCTGTCCACAGCAACTTCCCAGTTCCCTGGACAGCAGCAGTAAGAGCAGCCATTCATTAATCTTGATATGCCTTGTCCCACTAAGCACTAGGTGTAAATGGCTGCAATCCTTAAGATTTCTTCATATTCTCCCTAAGATCAACGACTGCAGCACTGAATCTCACTTAAACGTATTCCCTTTACACCAGACTTGAAGAAGAAATTGCTTGGGGTAGCCAGCAGAAACATAGGTTTTGACAACAAGGAGAAAAACGCTCTATTTATATCTCTTCCTGCTGACACATGGAATAGCACACGCTTCATTCAAGCATACACGCAGCTGCTCAGTGGCTGGAATTTCTGCAGTGGCTCAGAGACTGGAGGAAGTGCAGTCAAAGCACACGTACTGTGTACCAAGGAAAAAAGACAGCAAAAGGATGTTTTAAAATGCTGTGCTTGATCTATTTTATTCTACCCACCAGAGAGGCACACAACTCTGAATTTTATATTAAAAAACGTGTGTGCATATTTACTGAATCTAGCACTAATATTTAAGAACTCTTTCCATAAAAACAGTATAATCATGCACACAGATCTTCAACAAGCAGCTATTGAGAATTTTTGCATCAGCAATTATCCAATTTGCATCTCTGGTGAAACAATTCAGTGAACAGGCAAACAGATTTGTATTTCTGTGGATGAGCAAATCTGCCAGCTGCTTAGAGCTGACGTGTCAGTCTTCAGGAAGGGACAATACCTGGAGAGAGGACAAATATTTAGGCTCAATAGCAAATACAGACATGGGCCATATATCCTTGCCTGTAATATCTGAGAAGAACAAATATCAGAAATTAATTACGATGGTTTTACTCTTGGTTGTTTAGTTTTTGGGTTTTTTTGGAATGAGCAAGAGGTTTCCCTTTGGCACATAAATATTTTTTTGAGAAACAAACACAATTAAAAAAAAAAAAAGAAAAAAGAGAGGGGAAGTTAACAATAAGCCAACAAAACAACTGTTTATAAATACTGAAAATAATCTGTTAATTGATCTGATGCTCTGTTTAGGGCCTCAGTCTTTCATCAAAATATATCAAACTGTGCCAGGGGAGATGACTTTCCCTTACTGAAGAAGCTGAGACAAACTCATTGATCCAAGACCACACTAGGACTCAAAGTCACCTGATTGGACAATTATTTTTGCAACAGCACCGAAACCTGCAGAGTTTTCTAAGGCAAAATCAACTACCTTTTCTCCTCTGTAAATACTTCAGGAATCAGTTCATTCTCCTCCCAAATATCCTTTGCGCTTCTGCCTGCAGCTTTGATTTACTGCTTATCTGCAGAAGCTAAAGTGAGTTAGCCATTTCCTGCCTTCTACTCCTCAACTATTACAAGCTTCTCTGTAAATTTTCTGCAGCTCCTCCAAGTAATTCTGCTTTGGGCTCAGTAGAAAAGCTGCATTAAGAAAGTAAAATGCTGAGCAGGTGGCACTGCCATAGTCTAACACAGACAGAATGGAATCAAGCTTGTTCCCTTGTGGCTGCTGTATTTTAATCATAATTAAATAATGAAAGAGCATAAACTGCAGCCTGAGTTTTCTCATGTAGCTCTTTCTACCCATGTGGGTTTTTTGTGTCTCTACTCTTTATGCTGTGGGATCAGGTCATGCCCATTCATTCTGCCAGTTCTCAGAATATTTGTCACTTTACTTATGTATCAGTCATTTTGTGATTTTGTGAAAATCTCAGGTTTCATGGGGGGGGGGAAGAGTTACTTTTGGCGTGATAATGAACCAGAAA
>JAOTQQ010000052.1:29789466-29836392 GCA_026546715.1 Gallinago undulata | reverse complement strand
GCCATCCAGCCAGTTTTTAATCCAGCGGAGGGTACACTTGTCTACGCCATGATTTTCCAGTTTCTCCAGGAGAATGCCGTGGGGGACGGTGTTGAAGGCCTTACCAAAGTCCAGGTAGACAACATCCACAGCCTTCCCCTCATCGAGAAAGCGGGTCACATGATATGAAGTGAGCAGTTGTGCATTCGAAAGTTAGGATATCTAAAAATTCACAATTCATCAACAGCACTACATGTTCAACATTGGCTTGACTCGCATGTCAAAACTGTCGTAGAAAACTGTATTTCTATGTTCACAAAAATTAATACCATGAAATTATTAGAGTTCCATTTTTTACCAGTAATTACTCTGAAGTGCACAATTGCCAGTTCTCTCATATTATACATGCTAGAAGATGGCTGCTAGACTTTTTGAAGGCTCAAATGCTGCTTTAGCACTATATAATTTCAGAATTTAACAAAATCAAATCTATAATCCCTACGGCTTTCAAAAAAGCCTGGGAGGGAAAAAGAAGGGAAAAAGAAGAAAGGAAAAAGAATCATAACTCTGGTGATGTAAAAAAAACCCAACAAACGAGTTTATTTTTTTAAAATGAGATGCTTCCTGGATGTTTGACTACTAAGCTTTACATGTACCAGCAGTAATAGTTAGAGTATCTTCTCAAGTATAACGTTCTGCACAGCTCAGAGGAAACATTATTGCTGTGAAGCCCAAATGGTAGAGCAAATATTTAATTACTGTCTTCTCCACTTCTCAGCCTGTACCTCAAAGGTAGATGTACAGCCAGTCCAATGCAATCTTGCCCATTTTTTTGCCAGAATATAGAGAATTTTGAAGGAACTCTGAATTATGTTTTTTTTACTCTTTCAAGAATCTGGTCTTGTTGCATTATTGCAAGTCAACAATCTGAAAGGCTCCCTGGATACCGATAGGAAAGTAGAGAACTTAGAAAGGCAGTTTGTGACACTATAAACTGCTTACTCCCTTCCTGTCCTTTGGTCTGGGCTTGTCCATTCAGGCTCTCAGTCTCCTGTGAACCACTGGAGTTTTCAGAAGTTAACATTATTCAGATTTCTTCTGCCTTATTCATCTTCAGCTTGTCTGCCTGGCCAAATTTTCCTGCCCTGGGGCAGGTTTCATCTCACTTAGATATGCTGCAAAGCTGAGTCTGCAGCGAAAGGGACATCATTGGCTACATTCTTCCTACACTCACTAGAAAGAGGCAATTCTGGTGTGCTATTTGGGGATTTTTCTCCAGGCTTTCTTTCTTTTCTGCTAACATAGTAATTTAGTGCTATTTCTCAAATTGCATGCCATTCAGAAGTCTTGGAGTTCCTTTGTGGTCTGCATATACCAATAGTAAAAAAACTTTCAAGCCCTAATTTACTAAAGGTAAATTTACTAATTTTTTAGTAAATTCTTTAACTTTAATTCTTTTTAAAATTCTTTACTAATGCCAGAAATGCCTACCAAAAGCATAGACAAATACAGTCAGCTGGTCTGGTATATCTGTCTGGCAGAAGACAGTCACCACAGTCAGAGAAGACTGCCTTGAGCAGATCGGTTTGTCCTCAGAAGGTGGAAACAGCTGATACTTTTTTTCAATGAGCTGGCAAAGCTGATTCTCACATTGCCTGTGAGGTTTTAAATAAATATTTGGCTGTGGATCTGCGTTTCTAATTTTAGTGGATATAACAATTTCTTTTCTTCCCAGATCCTGTTCTTTCTACAGTAGTATTACTACATCTGATGGCCACCTGCATTTCAGTAGTCTCATGAATGTCACAGTGGATTCTATTTTGACTTCAGCATGCTCTTAGAAACATATCCTTAGAGGTCATGGGAAGGGCAAGAAGAACCTTTGTTGAGTTCTTCCTCCTTTCTTGTGAATGTGCTCATGCAGCACTGAACCATGTGCAAGGCTTACTCTCCCCTGCTATAATGAATTCCAAGCAGTAGTGTCTCGTGTTCACTGGGTTTCTTCTCAACAGCCTGGTCCACCAGCCATTAAATAGTTCTGTTAATACAACACAAGCATTTGGTTACGTTCTCCAATCCAATATTGCTGCTTATCAGTATTGCTGATTATATTGCAGCTGGCAGCACCATCCGAGGTGGAACTGGATCAAGCAGACTGGCTGCACACACAGCAGCTGAATGCCCAGCAGCTCTTTCTGACTAGTGTTATCTACTGAGAATGTCTGGGTCTGCCAAAATCATACCATAGGTCTCATCTTCATTGTAAGTTTCCACATCGCCAGGTGGATTCTTGTACCTAGTTTTTCTTAGGCTGGTAGCTATAGTACCCAGACTTTGAGTAAATGTGTTCCCATACACAGTGTCACTGCTTGTCATTCCCAGCTCCAGGGCAAATATTATAGTCTTAACTAAGAACACAGAAGGCTGTGTATTCTGGCCTCCATCTACAACACAGATGTCAGCATTTCCAGTAGTCACAATAAGCCACTTAAATAATAGTGAAAAAGGAACTTGATGAACATAATGCAGCTGATCTGGTTTAGCTACATGCCCTAGGAAGTGACAAACTAAATGTAACGTCATTTCTCTCAACCAGAATTTACCTGAGCTCACAAGTTTGTGTTACCAACTGGGATGCTATCATTTGCATCACATGCAACCAAAGTTAGGAAAAACTCAGATGGTCAAATGTTGATTTGTCTCCTACAGATGAGCATTTCTCTAACGTTGTATCTCAGGTTTTCTCTGATTTTTTTTTTTTTTGTGTGGTCCCAAAGCCATATTCACTGACTGTTGTGATGCTTACCCAAACCTGAGGCTCTGCATAAGCAAACCGGTGAGTATAAATGGGGGAAATCTTCAGTATTTTTGCAAATTCACTGCAATATGGAGGAGCTGTGCATGCTGAGCACTGCCTAAATTGTTGCTACAGTGTAGCTGTAACCCATCTGTATCTCATCTCTAATTTTCAAAATGGCTGTTTCCAGGGCTAGAATTTGATGCTCTTCATGCAGATATTGATTCAAAATTCTACCTCATAAATATACTTCTAAAATAACATATTTTAGAAGAATGAATTCTGACAGGGGATTATTTTGCTTCTCAAACCCCTTATCAAATGCTTTATTATCCTTGGACATATTATCTCTTTCACTGTTTGTGTTCTTCTTATTCAGAAAATGAAAGTCCTTCCTTTTCTCTTCATTATCTGTTACTATCAACTCCACAACAAGATTAGTTCTTGTTTCCTCTTTCTGCCACCATGTTTTCACAAGGTTGATTGTCTACAAGCACAACAGTTCTTTGTTCTGAAGATGCAGTTCAACACATTTATTCTGTAGTATCCCTACCCTTTTTTGTACCAGTATTAGTTCTCAGCAGCAGCGAATTGAGTTAAAAATTAAGCCTACACAAGTCTTTTCAAGGAGATCACCTCCTTGAACCAACTAACTCCATGGTCAGAGAAGAAACAGCTGAGAGGATTGGGATATATGGCAGGAACTAAAAAAAAAAAAGCAAAACCAAAAATACCAGATTAGATTGTTATAAACTGATATGCAGCTATGCATCCATGTAGTCCACAGAGCCTCCCTGAATTGCAGGCAAGCTCTTCCCTGCTACAAGCCCCTCTCTCTTCCCTGCCAGCTGCTTCCATATTTTTTGGAATACAAGCAGGGTAAGAGCAAGGAAGGACACCATTGTTCTGAGTTGAAAACTGACTCTTTTAAAAATTAAAATTACTTGCAGTAATCTTGCAAAGCAGGCAGGACTACAGACATCAGCTTCCTAGTGCTTCCTCCAAACACTGCTTGTATGCAGCCTCTCTCATCTCTCCATCCTCCAAAATCTTGCTAAACCATCACCAAAAAACCCATCAAAAACCAAAAGAGGAATAGCAGCAGAATCTGTCACACTCATGATATTGCTGGGCTTTGTAGGGATTTTTATTTTGGTTTCCTAGCAACTCTGCAGGCCAACTTGGCAGTGATTTTGTACTGAGCACTAGTTAACATAGGGCTGCTGGAGCTCTTCTTGAAGAGATAATTTAGTCTCTTTTACTGTCTCTTTCTCTCCTTTAATGAAAATGTGGAGTGAACTCTAAGACTGCCTGGAAGACAAGTATGAAGCAGGAAGAAACACCTACATTTTGCTTTTGCCTGCATTCTATCCTCTGATGAATTTTTACTCCACATGAAGGAACTGCGAAGGATTCTTAAATTAGTAGTTAATTCATATTAGTCAAGGGAAATTAACAAATGGAAAGGAGAATGTGCAAATTAGAGAGAAGTAGTTATCAAAGATCTCCAGCCAAGGCTGACCTCACATCATAGCTATGAAGGACCCAGATGCACTTTCTACAATTTCTGTTACAGATACTTGCCAGCTGAGAACAGGAAAAAGCAAAATACCAGGAAAGAATAAGGAGGTTAATTGCAAACCTTGATGAGGATTAGGCTTTTAAAATTTTATTTGGCATAAAATCTGAAGATTCATAAAAATGCATCAAGAAATAATTTTAGCATCAGTATTGACGTCTGGGAATATTTTCCACTGAGAACAGCTACAAAGTTGGTGGAAATGCTCCAAGCATCCCATCATCCAGTCTTGCCAACACGCCTCAGAAAAGACCTGAATCTGACCTGCATGGATTTACTCTGCATGTCTCACTGGCCTCCCTGCCAGGGCTGCCAAGTAGTTTCAGTTGTGATAATGTTTTCTCTGATGTGGCAAATTGCTTATAGGGAACTGCATTAGGATCACCAAATTATTTTGCCCATTGACCCAGAAGTAAGTAGTTCTCTTTCCTGTTAACCGGTCTTCTAGATAGGTGTAGCTGCAGTTTGAAATTCTGTACACTGAGATGGATATACTGATTTACAGCATGGAACAACAGAAATGTGCCTTGTTCTGTCTTCAAACTTCACTGTTGTGTATATATATATAGCAGGTGCTGCTATATGTAACAGCACCTGCACTCTTCAGAAGGTTAAAGACAGGGATCCAGTGTGGACCATAGTGTGTGTGGTCCTTGTGAAACTCTGCAAGAGCCCCACAGGTAAATAAACTCAATTAAAAGCAAAAGCTGATGATCATCATGGTGCTTTATTTCTCCCAGCTGCAGAGAAGTATGGGAATAATTGAGGCAGATAATCTGAAACTAATGTTATTCATTTATTTTAATTCTTCTGTTTCCAGCTACACATGTGGGAGACTCTGCTACTTAGCATGAATTTGTAGCAAGATAATAATCTACCGAGAACAGGTAATTTTTGTCATGAAGAGATTACATTGTTACGTGGTAACCAGAGAGAACAAATCCCTTAGAAACCTAATGAGTGGCACGGTGCTAGCACGCCCCTCCTGCTGATAGTCTATGCATGCCGTAGTTGGAGGTTACTTCTTTGGCCAGCTTATCCTCTACACGTGACTGAATATATTTGACTCCAGGCATTTGGAAAGGACACTGCTTAGCACTACTTTCTGTCTGCTTAGACTGTCTGAAATGACAACGGGAACAGTTTGAAATGGTATGGTGAACACCGAAGACAATGTATTCAGTTCTTTAGTTATTAATTCTGACCAGTTAAACAGCACTATAGGCGTGCAAATTGATTCACTACTAAAAGTACAGCCTCTGGCTCCTGGGAGCATTCAGGATCATGGCAAAGTAATACAGCACGAGATAGTGAAAGACTGAGAACAGGAGGGAGAGGAATGTAATTTGCAACTGCAAATCCTGAGCTGTGTTTGATGTGTAACATTACTTGATAATAAAACATCAAGTTTGGATTTTCTGCTTTAAACACAATGTTGTAAGGCCTGCAGGCAGTGTTTGAAGGAATCCTGGGGGAAGACTTTTAAATTGTGCATTGTGATAATATTTTAATCACAGGTTTTGCCATTTTCCATTCACTGTCTTTGTTAAAAAACCCTCTAATTTTATTCTAAATCCTACAATATTCTGTTCTTCCTTAAAGCTGAACTGCCATATTCAAGTAATTATATGCAACAAAAATATCAGAAAATTAAATCAAGAACAAAAGAAGGCTCAGAACTTTCCTGGTTGATTTTTAGCTCAGTCTATGGTTTCTTGATTTCCAAGTGCCTCCCAATGTATTAAAAATCTGAAAATGATTAATTCCTGCTGGAATTACTTGAAGACCAGATCTTGCCTCTTGGAAATAACTAGGTATTTTTTTCTCAAGGTTTGAATAACCTAGCCAGAATAAGCAATGCATAGGACCAGGCACAATGCCAAGGAGGTGTGATTACAGGATAAGAAGGTACAACCTGAGACAAAATCCCTCTGCCAGCTCTAATAACCACAGGGACAAATACAGAGAGGGAAGGGCAGATGACCTCTCTTGCCATTAATTGTCTAAGTGAGCCTAAGAAGATCAGCTGCACAATTAGGTATTTAATCAGTGCCACTCCCAGTCTGGACAGCAGCCTGGCTTGTGTGTGCTTCAGTACTATATGCCTGAGATCTGACCTTTACATGGAGACTGAACTCCCTTTGCAGTCCCTCAAATCCCACTCCACCCTATGCAACAGCATAGCTCACACCCTCCAAGAGAGCCTGTGAATCCATCAGCATAGGATTTGCTTGCCAGTGGCCAGATTTCAGTAGCCAGCCTGACCAAACCATGGCAACCAACAAATCTTACTTGCTTTTTCAACAGCTCTTTTTCTTAAGTCAAAAACCAAATCATGGGAGGAGGACACAAGACAGAACTGGGCCACTAACAAATGCAAATGAAGCACTTGCTTGGTTCCTAGTAACAAACTCAATCAAAATATAAGCAATTTAGTTTCATCATGTTCAAAACACTGCCAGTGAATTCTGTTCTAGCTCCAGCCTCCTTGACAGCATTTGCTGTGGGATGAACTGCTGCTGTTAAATGTTTTTCTCTGGTCACCTTTTGGAATCTGATCCCAGCACCGCATGTGCTGTGCACAAGGTCCCACAGGCTCCGAGTCTCCCCTGCATCTCTGGACCAGTCCAATCTACTTGTGCAAGTAGCAGCAGCACACTATTTTTCTCAGCCTAAAAAACATAGAAACAATTTCCACAGGACCACAATGGGTTTGTGGGTTTTGTTTTCTTCCTAATCAACCCAGTTATTTCGCTAGCTGTGTGTGCATGCTAAGAGGGGATGCTTTTAGGGATGGGTGACTGTAATTATACAAGACAAGAGCAGAGAAGCTGCACTCAGATTCATTCCTTCCACAGCCAGAGTCTTGATTTTCTGAGAATTAAATCCCCATAATGAAGGGATTGCCTCTGCGTGCTGCTATTACTGTTTTACATCTCTTATTACACCCTCTGAGTGCACACAAGTAATGACTGAAGGAGTTCAGAGCTTAGCTCTCAAAGTAAATTCAGCATCTCCAGGTCACTGTTACATAAATAGTCAGAATGTTTGCTGGAAAAATATACACGGTATTGCAGTATTGCTTTCTCTGCTTTGTGCAGCCCAATTCTATCCTGGTGGTCCCACCAAAGCAAGGATACAGCAAAGAGATCAGGGAAGTGCAAAAGAGAGAAACAATGTCCAAGAGGAGTGTGAAGCAGCCCCTGCCTCTTTAAAAGCAGGGCTTGTGAGCTGCTAAAGATCTGCCATGGGAGTGAAACATGAAGGCTGAAACAATAATCACACTGTATTCAGGAAGCCTTGACCTAAGGGCTGTCTGTGGCTCAGCAGGCTGGAGAGGAGCAGGGAAGGATGCCCCAAAACAGGCTCACAGATCTGTTATTCTCTGCTCACCCCTGCTGCAGTGAGAAAATTTTGGGTCAGGTGGATGCTGATCCAGTCCTCAGCATTGCCATAGAGCACTCCGTGGTAAGAATAATTTTAATTTTTCTGGACCTTGCTTTTTTTTTCCTTTTAAAACCAGAATACTGATCATTCCCTTTCCCTTGTGTTCCCAGACTTTGTCTGCCCTGCTCATGTAAGTGGTAAGTTCCTTAAGGCAGGGCTTGTCTTTTGCTATTTGTGTCGGCTTTGTGCAGTGCCATCTGACCTGAGAGGCACTGCCACAATACAACATTAATAACAGATGCTGAAGCAATGCCCAGTTATAAAAATAAACACATGAAAAATACGTTCATGACCCTTGTGTACAGCAAAGTGCTGCACACAGGCAGACATCCATTAGGGGAAGATGTAATACCACATAGTGGTGTGCTTTCCCTCAATCACTGTTCTCCTTCCATCACTTGCAATACAAACACATTCCACATCAAAATTTGCTAGAATTGCTTAGAACCTTCCTTATTTTATGCACCTATTTTCTATTAGATAGTGAATTGTATATTGCAAGAGATAACAGGGTTGAAATTTCCCTGGAATCATTAACTTAATAGGTTGTTTTAACATTTACTTGATCATCTTTTCTTTTAAGAAAATCTAAAGAGAATAAAATTAAGCCCACAGCAGTAGAGAAAGAGTAAAAAAAAACCACCAAAAAAAAAAAAGCAACAAAACCGACAGAAAAAAATAACCCACACAAAAGGGAAGCACAACAGGAAGAAAATAAAGCAGCTGTAAGCTCATGTAGAAACAATTTGATTACCATCAATTTCCTGAAGTACTGACCAGATAAACACTTGTTTAGCTTATAAGTTCTGACAAGATCATAGCACAAGGTAGTACAGCTGTAAGTGAGGTATCTATTTATTTATTGAAACCTCTGAGAAAGTAATAGAGATGGGAATTAAAATCCATGTCTTCTGGCTAGCTACAGAATATTACCAAAAGACATGCAAGGCAAACTCACTGGTATTGTTACCAGGATCACAAAGAAGCACATGCCTAGAGCAATGGAGAAGTGAAAAAGCTGCTTAGATTTCATAACTGGACTTCATTTTATTTACAAAATATTTTCCTAGCAGAAGCCTCAGAACCAATCACATCATCTATTTTTTTTGTAAGAAGTGTTGTCCCCCCCTAACTTTTTTCCCAGTTACAACAGCATTTGGGGTATGACTAATATCTTGCTGGTAGGTTAATCAGGGTAGGAAACCTGATAAACTAGCTGGAGTTTTTGGTGTTTGATTCAAAAGAGTTAACAAACTATTTGCCATTGCAGACATAACAAAGTTAACCATAATCTAAATCAGGTCCTTTTCAAGAGATGCTATTTTGTTCTTAAAAGGAAGAGTAGAGTGAGTAACAGCTGTCAAATGAGAAACATTTTTAGGAGCAACTGTACCTTCCATTTTGAGAAAGCCAAGGGATTATTACAGGAAAAAATTAATTAAGTAGAGGAGAAGTTATTGACATTAAATTTTCTCCTAGTACCTGATGATAGACATTATAGCCAGCTAAACTGTTTGTGTGTCTCTTTATCACTCCTTAGAATGACAAAGTCTTGAGTGGCAGCAGCGTTTGTCCACAGTTTGAGAACACTCGCTTCATATTACTCAGTCACAGAAAACCATTAGCCTTTTGCTCCTGTTACCCTTATTTTACACCAGGTTTTAGAAATTTTGCAGGTTTTCTGTGTTATTAGTATCTCAGCTGGAGCTATCAGTCTTATATGAACCTTTAACAAACCTGCCTTGGAACAACACTCCCGTGTGGAGATCAGAAGTTGGACATGGTCATCTCCACTTTGGCAAATTCAACATCTGGCTCCAGTCAGGGACAAATGTGGCCCTAATATAAATGGAAGGGCTGCACATGCACGGGGACTTGACTGAATGACAAGATGCACAAACACATTCTGCCTTGCCTGGGGCTAATGAGAAAGGTTAATTCCTCTCACACATCTTTGCAGCAGGTGGAATCAAGAATTCTCCACAGTGTCTGAAGCTGTAAACTCTTTGAAGACCATTCTCTTTCACAGTCAAAGTCTTAGACACATATATCAAGATAAACTGACCATGGAACTTTGAAGTTTCCAGCATTAGCCTTTTTTAAATCCTGATGCGTCCATTTTTTTCATTACACCGAGTCTTCAAGGACTAAGGTATCACACACTATTAAATCTCTCATCCATGTAATCTAATTTACTTCCTACACTCCACTGAAAAATAATGGACCCCATGATAAAGATCATAAATGCTATTTCAGGTCAGTCATGGGTTTTCTGGACCTAAGAGGAAAATAACAAAATAACAGAAAGTAAATTTAACAGTTGCCAAATCATGACTGCAGTTTCTGTAATACATAATATTCTTCCTCTCCTTTCTTTGCCCACTCAGACAAAGAGAAATTTGAACAAACCTATTAATTTACCTAGTCCTGGCTGCAAATACTGAAAGCCCAAACTGCTGGCTCAACTACAGTTTGTACGTGGTGAAGCAGATGAGTTCCTGGTCAGAAGAGTCATCAGCTTTTAAAAAATAATAATAAATATGCCAAGCTGCACCTGGGCAGCATTTTTTTGACATGTTCTTTTGAAAAATCTTTCTGATTTCACAATGCTTTTTTTCAGCCCAAGTAGCATCTGAAATTCTCATTCCCCTCCAGCTTCCATCAGGCTGTCAAAAATGAGAAGTATTTGTAACGGAAAATTCTTAGCTCAGTGTGAAATATCAAAAAGGTGATGTGTGGCCAAGCCAGTGATCTACATTTCAGCATTCCTGAAATAACAACACTGAAGGGAGACTACAGTGGACAGATGAGCAGGAAGAGACCAGTGTCGTAAGATGATGGAATAAACAAGTTTGAAGGGGAAAAGGGAAGAGAGAGGCACGTACTTGGCAGACCAGAAGGGTAACAGGAAAGAGGTGAAAATGGAAGAAACAGAAGTGGAAATTCAGGAGCAGGAAGCATACAGGGAGCATCCTGGAAATAAAGTGTACTGGGAGAAGGGGCAAAACTGAGGACTGTGCATCACATTGAAGGTCTCAGCAACTACGTGGAATTAACTCAAGAATTCAATGACCAAGGTCAAAACATGAGATAAAATAAAGGGATTTAGCCTTACATGGTCGTTGCAGATTATTTCTATTTTAGTATCGCATCACTGCACTGCATCTACATGAGAAAGCTGGTATGATTTCCTTCTCCCGACTTCACTGAGCTGATAGAAATACTGCAGCTTTAAATAATTATTTTAGTGTGCTTTATGGGGATGATTTTTTCCATTATTACAAGAGGCTGTGAACCAAATCTCTATGATGCTGTACTATGTAGGCTTAGGAACTAGTTAAACTGCTTATGACCTTCATTTGGGGGATTTATCAAATCACTGATTTAAAGACTAATTTTCATGAGAAATGTGGCTGGTCTGCTTTTTCCCTATTTTCTTATTTAAACATATTATACATATTATCACAGTGTTTCCTTGACTTTGGTATGGTTGTTAGGGCTGGCATTTTGATACATAGCTATTTCTTGGTTTGAAAGCTGGAATTATGAAATTCCATTGAAAATCAGTTATTAATTAAAATGAATATATAGGATAGAGATGTGCACAGCTGCATTTTCTAGCTCCTTCCATTTTGGACAGCTGCAGTATTCCGCAAGAAACCAAGATCCCAGTTTTGTGTTGTGGGTTGCTAATTAGTTATTATCTTTTATAGCTTTAATCAATAAACTGCTAGAGCTAAGCCAGATCAGTGTTCTCTGCTGTTATTTGTAAATTAACCTTTAACAGTCTCACAGAAGCAGCACTTTCAGCCCCTGCACATTCTTTGCAGTGACTCCTCAATAAGTCCTAATTAGAACCTTTTTCTTAGGTAAGGGAGGTCATTTGAAGAAGGTGAACAGAAACTCTCTGACATTTAGGATGAAATTGTTCTCCATTTACAACCACAGGGTAAAGCTATATCATATGAAATACATAATACCTGAGGTCTCATAACTCTCAGAGTTATTTTCTTAGGCTCTTTCTCTTTAAACCGAATTTTTAGAAAAATACTTCTGGGGCCAAGAGCCCTGTGACAGCCCTGTGGCCTTCCGTGAGCTTTTAATGGAGTGTCATGCCTGCTGCACTGCAAGAACAGTATCTGTTGCAATAGTGAAAGAGTTAACCTGGAAAAAAAAATCACTCATTCCTTCCGTGCTGATGTTAAATCATTTAAAGACACAGACAGATCAAATGATGATTCTATGAAAAGAACAACCAACTGCACTGTGGCTTTCTGTCCCCCTCATTACAATCTATTACCCAATCTTGGTGTGCCAATCTTCTTTCCAGTGACCCATGCTCAGTAGTCAAGAGTCTACACTGTGCCATTCCCAATGATTCCTGCCTCCTGTAGACCTGCTAGCATCCTTTTCCAATTGCTTCCCTCTACCAGATCATCTGTGCTCACCTTCCTGTTCCAGGATCTTTTCTGGTGTCTCTCCTCATTCCTCAGATTTCTCTGCTCATATTTCTCCCGCTTACACTAATGCCACATCTCTCATCAGGGCTCTTCTCATACTGTTCTGACAGAACACTCTTATTCATGTAGGATTTACTTGCTTGACATACAGAATTATGTATACCACAACTTACACTAGAAAACTGTAATAATTTCTTCTCCTATCAAAGCATTCTTGGACATTCTTATTAAAGTCCATGCAAGCATCCCCTTTGCCTTTCTTCACAGCTTTCCTACAGTTATTCCCTTCAAAATACTCTACCCAAAACCAGCAGTATAAAACTTATTAGGAAGAATGACTTTGCCTTTCAGATAATTTTGTTTATTTGCCATATTTATAGTTCCTTTTCATTTAATTTTCAGTATTCATCACTTACACTAAAGCCCACGCCCCCTTGATGGACCTCTTCTGCATTACAGCTGATTGCAGCAGGAACCATCATAAATCTATTCCAGAACAACTGAAATTCCCAGAATAAAACCTAAGAGTCTTTCAGGACAGGCTGAGATTATATGGGCATGGAATACCACTAGCTAGCACGGCATGTGTAAAAAGGTCACGCTTAGGCAGGAGGTCAGGAACAGCAGGAAAAGCTGAACAAAGGAAAGCCATGATAGACACAGACTTCAGAGGACAAACATTGAAAGAGTCAGGCATGGAGTGGTGGCAAACAAGGAGCTATATACGTCTTTGTATAAAGATTTTATATATATACAAACATACATATTTATTTAAAAAGATATACACATACATATGTAGCACATAGAGTCCTCTTCAGACCTAGAGTTGATCTGCAGATTTCTTGGTTATAATATTCCCCTGTCTTTTCAAGTAGCTATGAAACCCACAGCCAACCTGTCTGTCCTGCTTATTTCTCTTAAGGAATAGCAGCCAGCATTACTACTGCTGTTTAGTTGGCCAGTTCAAGGGATAAACATATGCAGCATAAGTGTCAAGCATGGAGGACTGCCCGTGTTGAGGTCAATAGATTCTCACACAGTATAATTGCCTTTTTTGTAAGAGTGCTTTAAAAAAACAAGGCTACTACTCATCCCCAGTGAATTACCTGGGAAAAGGAAATAAAAATGACAGATATATTTAGAAGAATGTTACCACTGCAAAATTAGAAGTATAAAATTAGCATATTTTAGGATTGCATTTGCCTATGCAACCTTAATTCAGTCCCTTATGCATATTTGTAAGGCTAGACTCTCAAACCCTAGCCTCCTTGAAGTCAGTGGGCAATTTGCCATGGACTTCAGACATGCCAGCATTTCACCCACAGTCTTCATCCATGTGCTTCCAAATTTCAGATGCAGATTTTTCTCTTAGGTCCTTCCCTCTTTTGTTTACAGAGTTGTCTGGATGCAAGTATTTTTTTCCCCTCTATATATGCAGTGTGTGGCCTAGTGCCTTATTTACTGTACACATATAAAGCCTACATTAAAGAGAGGATTTAAAAATCTTCATGGCTGCTTTTCAGCACAAAACCTTATCATTCTCCTGAGTCTTATTAATGCTATGAATGCATCATTAGACTGTTTTGTGAAGCACTTGCATTACCAGTTCTGTTTTGTAGATTGGAACACGAACCTAGAGAAGTACGTACAGATTTGTCTAATGCCCACTAATTCTAAGCTCTGAACTATGCATAGGGCTGATTTATTCGGAATCCTCAGTGTTGTATGATTAGAGCAAAGTTTCTGTTCATCTTGGTTTCTATTATGAGCTCCCACCATTTCTGCAAATCAAGCTCCATTTATCCCAAGCCAGAAGACAAATGTTACCTTCAGAAAGTCTGATATAATCACCAAATCTGCCAAAGAACATAGAGCAGAAAACAGAAATCTCTCTGCATTTCCTGAACTCACTATATAGCATGTGGGGGACAAATGAGATGCCCCAGAGAGCTAAACCCAATGCTATTCTCTACCCATAGGAAGCTTGAGCCTTCTTGTCCCACCTCACTTAGGAGTATTGTGATTACAAGCCTACAAACTTTTGGACTGGGGCATAAGAAAATGCAAAGACAATTAAAAAATGCCAGATCGAGATTCACTGTCCCCTGCGTGGGTTAAATATGTAATGAAGTCAATAGAAGTGCTGTCATCCAAATGAAGACCAGGTTTTGCTTGGGCAACAAATATTTGCTGAAACATCATGTGATGTTCGAGTACAGCTATGCACTTGACTTGTTCATCCTTCTTAAAGTGTTCCTATGACATCATCTTTGACTGCTCTCATTGATTAACTCTCTGAATCTGCCTCTGTGAGGCATCTTACCCAGGGCTTTTGTGGATTGTTAAATTAAATGAATGGTTTAGAGACAGACTGATTGGGATTAATCAATTGACTAAAATAACTGCATGAAGAATGTGTGCACAGAACAGGCTTGAAAGTGTTTTCGAGTAATCAGAAGTTGAGACCTGCAGCTGCCACAGGATGCTGATGATAACAGGGATAACAAATAGCTAATCTTGGAGTTTATCTGGATGCAGGTGCTCTCCATTGATATGCAAATGATGTATCAGGAGAAAATGCATTTGTTGACTCACTTGACTGCAATTGATCATAATGAGTTGAATCTCTTCTGAAAAGCATCAGCTGTGTATGTTAACCTAATGCAAAATATTACAGGTCTTGAACTTAAGCCATAAAAAGAAAGAAGCACTGAAAGAGATATTTGTGGGAAAGGGCAGATAGGATTCTAAAAGAGTGGTATTAAATTGCTGAAAGTGTGATGCATGATGATGCACTCAAGCTATGTACACAATCATTAAGCCTAACTGAGATCTCCCGATGAATTGTCTGTCTGCTATTAAGGATATACGATACCTATAGCTTTTGCTTACAAAGAGTGGAGAACAATATTACTCGAAACCCACTTGAAGAAAAGGGTTAATTAATGTTATGTCAGGGTCACTAATTCCTTGGGAATGGACAAGACAAACCAAATAAGTCTTCATTGTGCAGGAAAAAATATTAATTCATGAGGAACCTTATTCACAAGAATTGGATTTAAAGGTAGTTGTAACTAGCGTGGATATTCCATAATGCAATTTTAATCGGTCATATTTTCCTGTGTGGCAGAAAAAACTTCCTGTTGCTGAAGGTATTTTTCAAAACCTGTTTAAATACATTACTTAGAAATAAAAAAAACACAGTGAAACGATCTACAATGCTCAATCCCAGGACCAGAGTGTTAGCCTTGGTACCTGGACTGTCACCTCTCCAGCTGCCCAGCTCCACAGGACCTCCTGGCAGCTGTTCCTCATGCTAGGCCTTACAGTCTTCTCCACCCTACAAAGCCACCAACATCCAGAGTAGTGTGTGTGATGGGTGCATTCACTGCACGAATGCCTCATTTCATGGTCATGGAGGGAAAGGGCAATGAGAGCCAGGGGTTACTGCTGCTCCTAAAACAAAGAGATGCTCAGGATCACTTTCCAAAGTGATTCTAAAATGATAAGAGTAGGGAGGAGTTCAGACAATGGAACAGGGCTCTGGGACTCAAATGCCAAAGGACCTCCTCAGTAGACCGCACTATCCTACCTTTGGATTTACATTAAGGGACTTAGAAATCTGCATTACCAGCAAACAAACATCTGGCTGAATATTTGCATCAATACTGAACTTGGTATAAGGTAATATACTAAGCTCTCTGTCAAGGATGATTAGTGCAGCTGAAAGCCTGAGGGAACACCTTGCAAAGGTTAGAGTGTACTTGTGGTGGCTTTTTCAAATGCAAACTCAACAGTTATGCACCCTTCAAAACTGTGTCTTCCTGCAAACCCTGCAACTGAAGGAGGAGCACGTGAAAATCAGGTAATTATAGCCTAGGGGCCCATTACATATGATAATAATTTCCAAATCTGTTTCTGCAGACAACCCTTCTGCAACACCAATCCAGGTTTTGCTGGGCACCATTAATTCATGAATATGTTGTAACTCTGATTGCAAATCCCGAGGTTACTCCTCAACCATTTATTCAGGTAAAATTCCCACTTAAGCCAAGGGAAGGTTTTGTACCAAAAGCTGCTCTCACATGTTTTCTGCTGGAGACTCCACTTTTTGGCCTTTGACTTGTCTCTGTAATATGAGCGTTACTCTTCATTTGAATTTCTGGAGGACTCGCAATGCTCATGGAGCTGTCATACAGGGCCCACAACCCTACACAGGGCATCCACTAAGTGGACAGCTTAGTTTGGACATGACTGAAATCACTGATCACACCAGTGACTGGCTGCTCCACTACATCTCTGTATTATTCCTCCTCCAACATAAGAAGTGGGAGTATTTTATTTCCTGCACTGCAAAAGATACAGGTGTTTTTCTTTTCTTTTTATCTCAAGGAGGACCTTTTGCTAATTCTTACTGACTGCTGTGAAGTCATAAGTGACTGAGTAAATTAAGCTACATTCTAAAATGTATTTTTGGTCATTAATTTTGTCAAGCAAATAATAGTTTCATTTCCATCATCGTGTACTAGTGAATGAAAATAGCTAGCAAAAAAAACCAGGTCTGATTTCACCAAAGAAAATGAGAAGAGACACTCGAAGACACTGAGTTTGTAAAAGCTTCTACCCAAGTTCTACCATTCTTTTGAAATGAAGGACAAATCTTCTCTAGACCCAAGCACAGGCATTTTTAATCTGAGTACACACATCAGAACTAAAGACCTTTCATTACACAAACCAGTAACTTCCAAAGGCAGGATGAGAGCTGGGATTGAGGACTCCTAATCTCCAGCACTCATCCATAGCTGAGTAAAGAAAAGATGTATTTTATGCTTCATTATTTCACTCTGTTTAGATTCCATAGATTAATTTATAAGAACTTCACTCAGAGATACAAAACAGAGAAAAACTATGATGAAAGCATTAGGGGTCTACTCCAGTTAACATTAGTTCCTCACACACATTCTGGATTTTTACATGCTTACCTGTAGTAGCACTGGAAACTGTTGGCCACTGCTGATCAGGCCCTCCTGGTCCTCCACGAAGGACTCCTGCCTCCTCCACATGCACAGCACTGAATAAGCATATATCATAGTTAGATTATACAGTTTCCAACTGCCCTGGGCTTTATAACTTTTTCATTTCTTGCTACTCTTCAAAGGTCATAACTATTTGTCAGTGTACAACTACTACTATATTATTGCAAGATGCTAACAAATTCTGCTGGAGCACTGCAGAACTAGTTATTTTGACCTGACAAAGTTATCTTTGATTTTTTCATAAAACACAGTTATGGCATAATTTATAAAATATACCTGCAGGACATTGCTTTCACTGACTGGAAGTCACAAGGAAGTTACACACCTTCTTTGCTGTTATGATGTATTAGCATTAAAGCAAATAATAAAAAGTTGTTGGAGTTAGTTCTGTCCTTCTGTTATTATGCTACTTTAGGAGATGCCATCTTCCTGGGTTACTTCATGCTTCTTGTGAGCAATTCAGAAAGCAAAATACATTTTTCTCAAATGCAAAAGCTAACACAGCAAATTTTACGTTGTCACACTGTGAGCATTTGGCCTCGAAAACACTGATTTGGGTATTAGCCAGCACCTTATGTGGAAGGAAAATTAAAAATCCACAACTTTTAATGCAGAACTAGGTATCTATTTGTATTCAATTCTTTAGAGAAACAGGATTTTGTGCCTGTTTCCCTGCCTCTGCACATCTGCTTCTCAGCTTCCTTCCACGCTCCCATTTGAACTTAATGGGTGATTTCAACCAAATGTCACAAATGTCAAGGATCCTATGGGCACCAAATTTCTGTAAGTTCTACTAAAAATCATCATTTTATTAAAATCTTCAGCTAGGCAGGTCATCCTACCTACCCATCCTTTCAGGTATGGATGGGGGCTGCCAATGCGAGAGAACAGAACACATAATTTCACAGAAAGGTTTCATTAGCTCCCCTGCTCGTGGGATGAATTGCTTTAAAAGAACTCTGACTTTTCATTAATTGTTTAAATAACTTCAGGCAAGATCTTGAATTCTGTATAGAAAGGAACATGGATCCCACATGATCTCATTTGATACACAAGAGCAGGCCTGAGCTCAGGTAGGCAAAAGAATTCTCTTCTTTCTTCCTTTCCTTGTGGTCCCTGAGGTTTAGGTTCCTTTTTACACAGCAGCCAAAAATCCACTGGAGAGGTACACTCTGCCTTCACCCATGTCAAGCACAGTTTCAGGGATGGACAGTCTGAATCTGGGTTTTGGGCTTCAACTTTATGAAGACTCCTCAGCTCTATGGATAAAATGTGATGTCTACAGTGCCATGGCACCAACAGCTTGGTGAAAAGCATTACCACCGTGTACTTTATAGTGCCACTAGGAACTACTATAGCCTTATAATTGCATCAAAACCTGTAAGATAGTTTCATTAATCATGTCAGACTACACACTGAACTAATCAGTTTTCCAATCTGCTCAGAAAGGGAGAGCAAATATATTTTATTTAGGCTCTAAAAATCATTTATTATAATCCCCTTTTTCCAGGTGTACTGAGTAGCAAATTCTAGCAGAGACTACTTGTGATGCTAGGCAGAGGACTTTCAAAGATGTCTAAAGAGATTTGGAACACAGCCTCACTTATCCTTCTTTGAAAACCCATCTCGTATCTTCAAAATGTCCTTTAAACCGTGTTAATCATCTTGATTGCATCATGTGGCTAACAAACTGACTGCAGGAGCAGCATTCTTTTATAGTAAGGAGAGACAAGAAGATGGAAAACACATCAATGCTGCAGACAATCCACTGAAACATATCAGCACAGATGATTACAGGGAGGCTTAAAGTAAACAAAAAGTGTATAATCACTTAAATAATTCAATAATTAGAGCAATTATGCCTTGACAGTCAATGTATAAAAAGGCAAGAGGTAAACACACACAAAAAAGGACAGATCTATGGTAGAGTAGAAACAGCATAAGATGCAGTCAGACCAAATCTGTAACACTTGGAGACTAGAACTGACAGCAGCAGAACTCGTGTGCTTTCCATCCCAGCGTACTGATACCATCAGTCTGGGACATCAGAGGAGCCAGACAGCTTTGTCCTTTTCATAGAGGACAAAGACAGAATTCCTCTTCATGTGGGGAAAAAAAATTACGTACCTTTGCATTCCTGCCCTTAGAGATGCAGAGTAGCGCCAGTCGGGATTGGGGTGTTTTGGCTGTAGAAACAAAAGCCCAGAATAAGGTCATTAATGTATGTTAGACATGCTGAAAAGTACATGCATCTGACTAATTTTGTCAGAGGAGTCTGTATGGAGCTACTAAATTTTTGTGAACATTCAGAACTGCCAAATCCTTCTACAAATCTCAAGAAACTTTCAAATGGCCACAGAGATAATAGAGATAATAGAGAAACTAGTCTGTGTCCCAAGGCCTTTGGGTTTTCCTCTGCTGGTGATTTTCTCATAGCAGGGAAATGGCTGGACTGAGTGTGGGGGGAAAACCCCTTTGCTCTTTTTTGCAATGGGAGAGGTGCAGAGATGATCTCTGTGGAATGACATTTAATGCTGGAAACTCAAGGACAGTTATTTTGTACATTTATCAATGTTCCAAGTATAGGGAATAAAAACATCACAAATCCATAAAACACACTGTTTGATTACCTGATAAGCTGAGGAAACCCAAACTCCTCCACTGAATAGCATCTGCTCAAGGACATATAAAATACAGCCCCCGGCAAAGGGGACATGCAGGTTGGTCTGTGTGCTGTGAGGTTTCTTCTGGCATTTAGTGCACTGCAGAGGACTGCACTGGATTGTATCAGATTTGCAGACTGCAGCAAGTCTTTTATCAAAGGCAGATGTGCTCCTTCATAATATCAAGAACTACTATATTCTCAATATTCATGAGAGGGCAATAAAAGGTGGAAGGGGAAAATAGCTAGCAATACCCTTTGACCAAAAAACCTCAGCATATGCTGACCTGAACGAATGGCTTTCTAAATAAAGAGATAATGAAGAAATCTTGTTGATCAAAAATTGCTCCAGAAAATCTCTTTTGCATTGTCAGGGGACCATCACAATAATTTTCAACTACAGCACTGAATGCAAGCTCAGGTGCTTTAAAATTAAGCCCTAAGCACATCACAAGGTTATTTTTCAGGATTCTCAAGACATTACTCTGTAGGTGATACTGCAGCCAGAGCTTAACTTCCGGCACCTTAATTCAAAGAGAGAACTTATGTCCAGAAACATAATGGACTACACTCATTCCTGGTGTGCCTTGTACAGTGCCAAACACACAAATAATATATGACAGTAATGGTTTAATTCTCTTCAAGCTATTGGAGGCAGATCAGAAATGAATTTGGTTCCATTACTTGAAAGAGAAAAGGAAAGTGTTGAATGCTCTGAATTATTTAACACCAACTCTTTCCTCTTGAGATTTGGTGTATGCATTCCCTGGATCAATAGGTTCTATTCAAATAAAAATGGTGCAATTACAACTTACACTATCGCTCTATCACCATATTTCCCAGGTCCAGCATCACTCAAGAGTGAGATGCTCTTTGATGATGTGCATCCTAGAATTCTTTATGGTCTGACTTACACAGAAGGGAGGCTGCTGCTCTTTGCAACCACACATTAAACATCCATGCTAGCAATTTCCTTCCCTTTTAGCCCCCTGTTCTCTGGCATGCTCAGGTTCTGCTGAGTTTAGCAGAAAGTGGCTTGACAAGGAGCCCGTTATGCACAGTTCTAGTATTTTCTGATTCATTCCATTTTGGCCCCAGTCCCAGTGATGTCAAAGCAACTCTGAAGTCAACCATGTAATAACAGTCAATGAAAGAGGGTACAAAATAATACACACTGATCAGACCCCCTCCTGAGTTCACCTCTCTTAATGGATGAAGGATGAAGGATGCTGACACTAGATTTGACTTTTCCTCTGCTGGGGATTTTCTTACAGCAGGGGAACTGCCAGGCTATAGGTAGGGGGAAAGCCTCTTTGCGCTTTTTTTTTTTTTCAGTTTGAGAGGTACAGGTTACTAATTTGTACAGGCTTATAGGCAGTGCGAGGATAAGACATCTTACCACTGTCCCAGGCAAAAGATAGACGAAGTTACATCAAAGAGCTGGAAAAGTCTGACACGAGTTGAGTAGGAGTGGGAAAAGAGGAAAACGGCCACTTGCTCACTTTATATAGATTTTTGGTTTTCAGCTGAGAGCTTTCCAGCTCTTGGCTAGAAGACAAAAATCTATGTTCTATTGCAGTGGGAACTTTCAGACACCAGATCATAAATAGGTGATGATGGCAGGAGAAACTCATCAGTTAGAAATTCATTGTTCATTCACTCCACATGCATGGACCAACTTCCACCTTGTCAATATAACAGAAACAGCAGCAATTAGGACATTATGGTATTTCCAAAGGTTACTATCAAGAAGCTGTGGCATCTTGCAGCTACTCTCAAACAGTTTTATATTTGCTATTACTCTTTAGGCAGGGATGCAGTGCTGCTCCCAGAGAGGCAGAATAAGGAAGGAGGGGACAGGGTCAGAAAAATGTACTCTTGAGATGGAAAGATCTATTGCCACAGTTGACTTCCAGACACATTCAAGGATGATTTTTTATTTTTAACTGAAAAATTCAATGTCTGGAACTTCACTACTTTTTGAAGTCTTCACAGGAAAAACAGGAGGAGCAGGCAGTTGGGCAGCAGCTTGCCTTTCTCCAGACTTATTCTCACCCAGTTTTACTGTGTGCACTGCACAACTGGGAACTTTCAGACCTCAGCAAGAGACACGTGCTTGCCCCACACTTGTATTATCACAAGTCAGCATCCCGCAACTGACAAAATTGGTGAAATCCCAATTTTGTCAGTGTAACTGGCTTCTCCTTTTGTTCTGTACAGCCTGTAATACTTTAAGATCATTTGGTCATAAGAAAAAAGCTGTTTCAATACATCTTTAAATGAGATCAGGCAATTAGGAGGAAAAAAATAAAGCAAAAAAAAAGCATGAGTGGTAATAGAAGTGACAGCACAGTTGAAAAGGCAAACCTGTTCAGTAAAAGTTCAGATGCAGCAATGTTCCTTCATATAGATCCATCAGGCATTCACAGTCTGTGTGTTTGGATCGGCTGATATCTCTGGCTATGAACTTCTACCAGCCCACCCACTGAAACCCAACACATTGACCTGTGCTGTCACACAGCACACAATCACTGTGTCGTGACATGATATGGCCCATCTCAAAGTAGAGCAGTGCCTTCAGCACAGTCCCAGGGGCCAGGAGCCTGCACAGGAGCTGTCAATTTGCTCCTCTGCAAAGTCCAGTCACAGGCTTTCCTGTGAGAAGTGTAGCTGTGTCATCAATCAACAGCACCAGGACAAAGTACAGCTGGCCAGCATGAGTACAGAGGGGAAGCACAAAGAGGAACGCAGACTCTGAAGTAGTCCAGATGCTTCCCAGTTGTACATCCCAGTACTCTCACTATGTCACACAATGCTGACGAAGATATCATTGTTCCTTTTATGTCCCCAGCTCCCATGTCATTACAAGACCCTGTTTAGCACACACCAGCCCGTTTTACTAACTCTATGGTAATCTCAGCTTACCATTTCCCTCAGAGATTTTTGGAGGCTATGTATCAAGTCCAGTGGTCCTGTACTTACCCCTCATCTGTGCAGGTGAGGAATACCACAAGACCCAGAACAGAAGAAGTCAAACATGCCCTGTTTCTTCCATCGGCTGCTTCTTCTGATTTAGTAACAGCACACTTCATCATATTTGTGAAAGGAGTCAAAATCTATCCAGGAGCCTACAGAAGTGGTTGTCACTGCATCAGATGAACACCTCATGCCAACAGTTTGCTCCTACTGATTCTTCCAGGCACTAGGGTTACAGTCTGCTAACTCCAAGCATCAATGTCACTACTCATAAACAACCAACCCTATTTGAAAGTCTAATAAACAAAGCTAATATATAATACAAAATGGAGTGACATTAGTAGCTTAGTAGCAAAAAAACTCATGCAAAATTTCACACTTTTTTTTCATATTGCACAGCATGGGTTAAAGAATCATTTCACTGGTTCATGAAGAATAAATTTAAAAACATGTTGTTACAAACATCTTGCTCAGTCCTCTTTTTAGTTAATACTTAAACACAGTAAGGATTTGTCCCTGGGAGAGAAGGAATTCCTAAAATCATGTAATGTTGTACTGAGTCCATATTCATGAAAATCAATGCAATTAATGCTACTGACTTCAGGGAGTCTTAGAACAGGACTTGCTTGAGGTAGAGAAGTGTGAATCAAACATTTACAAACAGTTATCAGATGATGAAACTGCTAAAACTATCCCAGTCCATTCCTGTTTCCACACAAGCGCATGACAGAATGACATAAGGTATGTTTATCAAATATATCTGCTTTGAAGCAGTAATAAAAGGCCTTTCAGAACCCCTGACTGCATACAGGTCTGCATATTTTCCAGTGACACAATGCTGACAGATGTGGGCAGAGGCTTCTATTCTTGCTTTCCTTCTGTAAATATTTAGAATTAATTTGATGTGGAAAACAAACTATTTATAGTCTGAACATGTGTTTATCATACAAGAAATCAGAATGGAAACTGGAAAAGGGCGTAATTCAAAAGCCCAAAAATTCTCTTCCCAGCAGTGTTCATTTGCATTCCTAACTCTAAGTAAATTAAGGTGAATGGAACATGCAAGTGCTTCTGTAAAGTATATTTAATGACTTCCAAGAGAAGAAAAACTTGTCTGCTTAATATTGGATGCAAATTTCTGCTGGCACAGCAGTAAGCATCAAACCAAGAGTCTGATTGCCCTGAAGCACAGAGTACTGTTCCTGCTTAGCAGAACAGGATTGGATACTGCCCCTGAATAAAAGAACAAACATTTATAGTTAACCTTTACAATGTCAGTGAGGCTGAAGAATTTCTTAAAGGCTTAAGTTCTTGAACTGAGATTGTAAGATATTCCACCATTAATACCTTCAAAGCCTCTGTGAGAAATCTCTTGGAAAGACTGCTCCAGACAATGCTCTGGGTTTACTAGATTTAGACACTTCAAAACATCATTGTGTTTTAAAGTGGTATCAAGATGTGTTCAACTCAATTGTTTGGTTTTTTCCATGTGTTTAGCAAGCTGGTTTTGAAGTACAAAATACAGAGGAAGAGCCAGAAGCAGAGCAAACATCTACCCCTGGGTCTTAACCATCACTGCAGGCTTTGTTCTTTCTGAAAAGTGTGCATAGAGCACAATGGAAATTAATTTACAAACATCACACAAAACATTGTATTTTGTCAGTCACGTGTCACCACACAAGAAAGTGTACAAGGAAATGTATAATCAGAAGTGCTGATATCTATTTCTATCAAGTACATAGACTGCCCACTCATCATTAGGAATGTGCCAGGCTGCCTTCTTCACCAGAAAACTCCGGTTAAAACATATGTTGGTTTAATTGTTATTCCCTGCGTTGAAGGAAAAAGGTTGCCATGAGATGCAGGACATAAAACCAAGCTTAACAGCGCAGAGTATAAGAACAAGAAGGGAAAAATGAAGAGACAAACCAAGGACCAGACACTACTCAGACACCACTCAGCATCTTCAGAAGCATATGAGGAAAGGGACTCCAGATTACAGCACTGAAACCTTTCCTGAAAATGACAGATCATCACTGCAGCAGTGCCCAGTAACAAAACCACATCTTCACACACCCCCTTCACATCAGCATCCACTTCTGTCTCAAAAGGCAGGAATCCAGGCTGCACAAGGCCAGCAATGATGCCACAGCATTTTGCTGTCTCTGTGGTTTGCCCACGCTGCCTGCCTGGTCACCCTACAGTAGTTATCAAGCTGATGAGAGAGCCATACCCATTAATCCCGTGGTTTGCTCCTTATCATCAGACTCCTGGCAGCAACAACTGTCTCTAAGCTTTTCAGTGCAGCTGTGTTAGTACATTTCTTCTTTTATAAAACACATTTGGTTTGAGATATTCTTATAAACATATAAAGGACCATACAGGCAAGGAGGGTGAATTCAGATGCACAGGCTGCCTTGCAGACACAAGCTCCCATCAACCATCACAACACTAGCAGTACAAGTCAAAATAGTCACACAGGAATCAGAGCTTCAACAGATACAAAGAATTCCCCACCAAATCTTCATACACTGGGTTTTCCCTTCCATTGCATCCTTCTAATGACCCAACAAAGTCAGTCACAATTTACTGTAAAGTAATTATTAACATATTTGACCTTACTAGTAAATATGAAAAGGACTAAGACCTTATTGCATCAAGTGTTAAGGAGATTAATCCCAAATAACTTTCAAATATTTTTCCTCTCACTGGATAACAACATTTGCAAAATATTAGCCTTCGTGAGACCCTACATATGATATGCAAAAGCAGAAAGCCTGTTCACCTGATCCCATCCTCATCACAGAACAAGAAAGATCAATCTCCAAAAGCTGGGAGGAAAATAAAAGAAAAAGGAAAAAAAAAGACCTGTTCACATTACCCAAAAGTAACATACACATGAGAGATTAACTTTGTAAATCAATGCAAGGACAGAGATGCCTGTTGCTACGCTTCACAGGTGAAGGAATGGGCATTAAAGACTGATTAAAAATTCACTTTACCTAAAAAGAGAAACACAGTTCTCTGAAGATCTAGTAATACAAAGATCTTTATCCTTATAAAGCAGAATTCTCTGTTGCTAAGCAATGGATGGCATTTTCAGTGCATAGGCTGAGCCTGAAACAAGGGAAAGACAAGATTTTATAGTGTGTAATTAGCTAAGAACTGGTAATTAGTGAATGCCACTGCATTCACCCATTTTCTCATGTACACCTGATACTGCTATGTTTTTATACTATTCACAACCAAGGGACAATTTAAGAAGCAGAGACCTAAGAAAAGAACTCGTGACAAGTAAAGCTTGCAGAATTTCACCTCTGTTTAAATCATACAGAACTGTTTGAATAATTGATTGCTCTTTTGGATTGTAACTCTGCACAGGCAGGCATTCTTTAGTTCCTTCTATACATCTCTACTTTTGTACTGCAGGTCTGGGCTGACTTTGCTGCCACTGACTGATCTGTGCTGCTGCTTCAAAACTTGCTAATTCATTGCATGTAATGGATTGATTCCCTAAATTGTGATAGGAATCTGTCTGTTAAACTAATTTCCTACTGGTTCAGCATCCAAAATTAAGTCAATTTTTGATTATTGCTCTTCTTTTTTCCCCACAGAAAATCAGATGTAAGGTGTATATTTCAGTCTTTCATTCTTCACCATACATACTTACAGAGTATGCTTCATGTTCCCTCCTATATCAAACAGATTCCAGTTATTTTACTATACTCAGAAAAATTTTAGGGTACAAAAACTGTGTAGAAAAAGAAAATATACTTCCCTCATACCCTGCCACTGTGATTTATAGAAAAGCACTGCATTAATTTTAAATGGGTTAGTTTTGAATGGATGATTTTTATGGAAGACTTGCTAGTCTTTAGGATCTGTGCATCTTTGAATAACTAAACAGCAGTTGCAAAAGATGATAACGTCTTTTGTGAATAAATATAAAGAAAAAAAGAGGTAAATGATATTTCTGTGGCAAGAATACACAAGTCAGGGTCCTTTCTATCCCACTTACTCCCTTAGCTTTCCCATATCTGGAGGCATAGCACACTTTAATGCACGAACCCATCTTATGTCTGTTGCAATTGTAGGGTGCAAACAACACACAGTAATTGCAAAATTTTCCTTTTGTGAACCAGAATTTGTCTCTCCTGTGAGTGCTTCTAGGTTTAGTCACATTATATGTAGAAAGGAAACTGTACAGAGCAAGCAAACCGCACACTAACAGCAGATTGCGTGTACACCAGCATAAAGCAACCATTAATTCCTCACTGTGGGAAAATATTGAAAATGTTAATACACTGCTGGACAAACCATAGGTATTAAACAATTTTCAATAGCAACCCAGCAGGTTAGAAGCTGTCACATTGTAACATAACGACAGCAACTTGCTGTAATTGTCTGCAAAGATGTCACCGGATTGTCACTGTTCAGAAAGCACGAAATGCAGCGTTGGGTGGAACATTATCAAAGGAGGGATTGCAGTTTTCAGACAACAAAAATATGCCCATATTAGTAAGCAAAGCATATTATTGCAATGATCTAAATTCAACAGCTTGGCCTAGGGATGAAATCAATGAAGTAGCAAACATTTATAACTGCCATAAAGTAATCCATTGATTTCCAGGCTAATCACTTTTTTTAAAATGTTTTTCCTGCAATATTAGTTTTAACATTAAAACTTTAAGACCAGATGTGCCATGCCCTAGCACTCTGTGGCAGCAGGCAATTTTATATCTGTAACAGAAAAGGGAAGGAAGCAATACTCTATACAGTGTATGCTGCAAAAATGAAGTGAATCTCAAGAAACAGACACATATACTGAACTTACCAAATGGACCCTGAAACTCCCAGTATTTACCTAGAAACAAAATGCCTTGCACAGATTAGATTACTCAGAACCACGTTTCATAGCTGTGCATCAGTGGGCCCAAAAGGCAATATGCTTAACCTGAGTTTTCCAGTTTGAATCCCTGCTTAAATATAGATTTGCTCAGGGCACGGTGCTGACCATTTATCAATGTAGCCTCACCTCATTAGGAGTAATCGAGTCATTTTTAAGTACGATCAGGTTTTGTGCGCTCTGCCCACTCTGTCCTGTCAGATGCCTCTCAGTCATCACTGCAGAGGGGCCAGTAGTTCCTGTTGGGCCACAGGTATTGTAAAACATAAAAGTGTCACTTCCTGATCCTGCAGTTAGGCATGCCTTATAGCAGTAGGTCTTAGTGAGAGACCCATTGCCCCGCACTTCAATGAAATGGGGTTGTACTTTTAAACCGTGGGGCAACCTAGCATCGATGTTGTTGTTGGCCTGCTTGTACAATTCAGCAGGGCACCGTTCTCTGACGCCACAGAACCCTGCACAGCAGGAGTCCCCATACAGACTGTATCTGTAGCACTTGATAATAGTAAGCCCAATGATTGTGAAAAGGAAAACGAAGGAGATGGCGCTCAAAGCGATAATGAGATAAAGAGTTATCTCTGAGTAATTGCTTGGACTTCTAATATGCCTTCTTGTATCAGGGATGATTTTTGAAACTCTGTCCACCACAGCAACAGTGATGGCTACTGATGAGGACATCGGTGGGTCTCCATTGTCTCTCACCTCCACCGTCAGGTTGAATGTAGGTGGGCTGTCCTCACCCAGTTTGCGAGTAGTCCTGATCTCCCCAGTATGGAGCTCTACCCTGAACAAACCTGGATCTGAGGTTTGCACCAGGTGGAAGAACAACCAGGCATTTTGTCCTGAGTCTCCATCAATGGCTATAATTTTGGTTACCAAATATCCAGCATATGCCGAGCGTGGGATCATCTCCAGGGCTGCTGAAGTGTTGGTTGAGGTAGGATACAGAATCTGCGGAGCATGGTCATTCTCATCCACCACATAGATGTAGACAGTGACAGTGCTGCTCAGTGGTGGGATCCCGGCATCCTGAGCCTGGACAACCACCTGAAACTCCCTTAGTGTCTCATAGTCAAAAGACCTGACAGCATACATGTTGCCACTGTCAGATTTAATGGAGACATAGGAGGCAACAGGTAGCCCTTCAATCTTCCCATCTAGTAGAGAATAAGATACATAGGCATTTTCGGCGACATCTGGGTCAGTGGCTTTGATAGTGCACAACAAGGCTCCAATGGGGTTGTTCTCAGGGATGTAAACTGAGTACACAGGTTCCTCGAATCGTGGAGGATTGTCATTGATGTCAGAGATCTCTACATGGATCACCTTCTGGGAGGAGAGAGGGGGGCTCCCAGAGTCAGTAGCCGTAACTGTGATGTTGTAGGCTGGTGCTTTCTCATGGTCCAGTTTGCCCTGGGTGATCAAGGTGTAGGAGTTCTTGAAAGAGTTAAGTGTGAAGGGGAGGCCAGGGGGAATACGCAGAGTCACTTTCTTGTTCAGCCCTGAGTCCTGGTCAGTGACACTCATCAGGGCCACCACAGTTCCTGCCTTTGCATCCTCTGGCACTGGGCTGTACAGGGAGGTCAGGACCACCTCAGGAACATTATCATTGGCATCCACAATGTTGACCAGCACTTTGCAGTGCCCAGCCATAGAGACAGGGCCCTGATCAGTGGCTTGCACATAGATCTCATAGGAGGATGCCTCTTCATAGTCCAAGGTACCATTAACCCGCACCTCCCCTGAATATGGGTCCACACTAAAGAGCTGCCTCACCTTCTGTGGGGTGTAGCTGCCAAAGGAATAGATCACATCCCCATTGGAGCCCTCATCAGGGTCTGAGGCATTGAGTTTGACCACTAATGTGCCAGGTGGGGAGTTCTCCAGAAGGCTCACAGTGTAGGTGGAGCGGTCAAAGGCAGGTGGGTTATCATTGGTATCCACAACTCGCACAGAGATTTGGGCCGTACCGGACTTGGGGGGGTCGCCACCATCCACTGCAGTGAGCACCAGCTGCTGCAGGGCACTCTGCTCCCGGTCCAGCGGCTGCTGCAGCACCAGCTCCAGGAGCTTGCTGCCACTCTGGAAGCCTTTAAGGTCCAGGGCAAAGTGGCGGTTGGGGCTGAGCTGGTAGCTCTGCACAGAATTGGTGCCCACATCAGGGTCCTGGGCACTCTCAATGTGGAAGCGGGCCCCAGGCACGGCAGACTCACTGATCTCCAGCAGGTAATCCTGGCGAGGAAAGCGCGGCGCATTGTCGTTGATGTCCAGCACCTCCACCTCCACATTGTGCACCTCGATGGGCTGCTCGATGACCAACTCCAGGCTGAGGAAGCAGGCGGGGCTCAGCTCGCAGAGGGCCTCGCGGTCCATCCGCTCCCGCACCAGCAGCGCCCCGCGGCCCAGCTCCAGCTCCAGGTACTGCCGGCCGCTGCCCGAGGTAAGCCGCGCTCCTCTCGCCGCCAGTCGCCGCGGATCCACGCCCAGGTCGCTCGCCACGCTACCCACGAAGGCGCCGTGCGGCAGCTCCTCCCGCACTGAGTAGCGGAGCTGACCGCCCGCCGCCCGTCCGGCGTACAGCCCCAGCAGCAGCAGGCCCAGCACCGCCGCCCCGCCGCGGCTCCGCCGAAGAGCCGCCGCCATGGCCGGCGGGGGTGGGGAGCTGCCGGAGCCCGGAGCCGCCTCGCCCGGCCCTGGCCCGGCCTCACTCCCCGCCGCCGCCCGGGAGCTTCATGCAAGCGGCGAGCAGCAGCCGCCGGCCGCCTCCGGCCCCTCCGCCGCCCGGTCCATGCTTGCCGGCTGCCCGAGGCGGCGGCTCCGACCTCTCTCCCTCCGGCGGCTCCGGGGAGGAGGAGGAGAAGGAGGAGGAGGAGGAAGAAGGAGGGACCGGGACTCGCCGGATCCGCTTTCTCCTGCTCCAGCCGCTGCGCGGGAGGAGGCGGGGGAGGACGCTAAGCCGCGGCTGGCTGCGGTTCAGCACCTGGGCAGCGAACAGCGACAGGGCCGCCGGCGGCAGCCGCCCCCGCGCCCGCTGCCCGCGGAGCCCCGCGCTCTCTGCCGGACCCCCCCGCGCTCTCTGCCGGAGCCCCCGCTCTCTGCCGGAGTCCCTCCGTTGCCTGCCCCGCCACAGTGTCCTCACCCACGTGTTGCGGCTCCTCGGTGAGACGGGCCCCTCGCTCCCCGTGGCGTGGCGTGGCGTGGCTGCCGAGCGGGGAGAGGGGGCGGCTCTAGCGCCGCCACCGCCCCTCGTCTCCGCCCCGGCTTCGCTGCTGAAGCTTTTGGGGAGGAGGATGGGAAGAGGAGCGAGGGGGAGGAAGGGCCGCAACACGCCTGCACTTCTGGACCTGCTGCTGCAGTGGTAAAGTACATCCGCTTGGGAGGGTTAAATCAGCGCAGGGCTCCGAAAAAAAATGGGCCTCCGGCCAGGTCTGGTACCGTCTGTGTGTTGCTGCAGTCTGTTTGACGACCTCTTTCTTGGAGACCTGCCCTTCTGCTCCCTCGGAGATTCATCCTTGCTGCAGCACCGTCCCTCTGCCCAAGCCCTGCGGCCCCCCCTGCTCCGCTTCCACCCTCCTCCCACTCAGCTCCCTCTCGCCCTTGCTGTGCTCCGAGAGCAGCTCGGCTGGTAGAATTCTGCAAGTCACACCCACGAGTTATGAGCATTTAAGGTGGGCTTCAGTTTCTCATCCAATGCAACAGACAGCCTCGAAGTGATCAAGCACAGCTGGAGAAAAGATGCAGCAAAATCTGTTTTTCAGCTACAGTTTTTTCCTCCTCTACCCCTGTGATGGAGAACTGACAAACAAGATCATGAAACTGAACAAACTCAGCAGTGCAGGTGGGGTGCTGCAGCCACAATAAATTTTACCCCAGCGCCACAAACCCCAGCAAAGTCAATAAACTTAAGCATTCATTCATACAACACCTAAGTCACTAAGCTGACATATTTAATGAGACAAACCACAGGACCAGAAAGGCCATGAAAGATTGGACCAGATCATCCTTGAGGTGCCTTTCAACCTGACATTCTGATTATATGACATAGTCCTCCACGGAGGCAACTATGTTGTACCTACTACCCGGTGCAGAAACTGCTTCTCTGCTAATATTTCTCTCCCTGTTATTTTTTTCCTGGCTTGTCCCACAAAATCTTGGGAATGGCCAATGAATCCTCCCTGGACTGGAGTGGTCTGTCTAGGAGCAAGGGATGACCCAAACATTCAGCTAAAACCTCTTTTATTCCCCTCTGTGGGCCTAGGCTTCTTTCTCCATTTTACAACCTTATACTATAAATTCCAAAGTTTTTTACTATAAAGTACCTGATGCAGAAACTCCAGAGAAAGATTGTCCTAATTCTGACTCAGCACTGCTAAGAACGATTCCCAGTCTATCACCTTTTATCAGTGGCCACCATTAACAGAAGAGAATATTAACAGCAGGACTACTCTATTTATGTTTTGGCTGATGGGTTCATTTTATTCTCAGCCCATTTTTTGTGGCCCAAATATTTACCCACATATTTATTCTAACGTGTGGAGTACCCCAGTGTCTACAAATAATGTTGTGGAACCTCCCAATCCTTTGGGATTTTATATTTATCCTTTGAAGTAGGATAAATGTAGGTCTGTGCAGACCAAGAAGGGCAGATAGAGATGCCAAGTGCCTAGAACACATGGAAATGTGCCCATTTCATCCAGTTGTAAACAGGAGCCAAACAAATATAAATCAGCTTCAAATTTTTGGCTGGCTACTCACCTTCAGGATCATAATATTCACTGATTCAGAACAAAATGCCCCAAAAGCCTCACAAAAAACCCCAAACAAAACCAACCAAACAAAAAACAATCCCCAAAATGACACCTTGCTGAAAGCTATAAAAAAGCTATAGCAGCACTAATATAAATGAACTATCCATTCATGTGTCAAAACAACTTGTAGTCACCATGTAAAACAGCAACCGGAAGGGACACATCCCCAGTTATCCAGACAATGAAATAGCAGTTTCATCCAGACAGTCCTTGGATTATCTCTGCCCCACAGCTCCCATGTGTACCACCACAAAGTCCTCTAACAAATATGCAGCACACCAATAAAAGCCCAAAAGCCACAGCAACATTGGCAACTTCTAAGGCCCTACCTTAAGAAACATGTTGGCACAGACTCTCCTGGAAATGGACAATGCCCTTGCTAAGAGGTGGTGGGAAAACAAAACTTATCTCAGTAGGCAATGCCTTTCTAGTCACAAGCTGATTTTACTTACAGTGTGTGAATGAAACACACCAATCCAGGGGTTTTTAATACTGGTGAGGAATCTTTCATGCTGTTCCTAGACCCCAATGAGTTCCTTCTGACGGATGTTCAGGCTCTGCCCCAGTGCATCTCTCAGCAAGGAAGGGCTGATGAACACTCAAATCCTGGCTCACCTCACTAGTTACACCCTACCTAGCTTCATCTTTCTTCATGACCTGTCTCTCTGTGGACAGCTAAGACTGGGTACATCGAACATTTTGCAAAACACCACAGAATGTAAAACTGAACAGAGATAACACACACACACACACTTAACCAAGACATTCTAGAACATAACCCATAATATTTTAATTCCCATCAAACATATTTTTAAACCTAAGTTTCCTCGAAAATTTTTGTCCTAATTTCAGAATCATAAATCCTAGGATTGTCTGGCTTCTTGCCTTTTTGTAAGCTTTATAGCACACATAAAATAGGTACTCTGATTTTAATTTTAAAAATTAATACTGTAGCTTGTCTTATTTACAGCAGCAAACATAACAGTCTTTGTCAAAAACGTTAGCTTTATACAATCGATATTGACTACACAGTTTATAAGTGAAATACAGAAACTTGTTCTGTTCTGATTAGATGTTCCCCAAGTCCCTCTAAATCTATATAAAAGTCATCAATGGCCTCAATAATTTTAGTTATTTCCATCAGTTTCAGTGATAATGTCAAGTTAGTCCTGAAGGCCTCGATTCACAATTCAGGAAAAACTCCCGTTGAGAAAACACTTCAGGATCTGGTCTGTAGTAATATTGATTTTTCTAGCAAAAGGCAAAAATTGAAACACAGAAAAACATAATTTCCATTTCAATTCAATTGGGGCTTAGAGGCTTTCTAGTCTTCTTTTTCTCAGTTTTGTTTTCCAGTAATTTCTTGAAATTTCATCTAAGCATCAAACTTTGAAACGCCTTCAAAGCTCACTAGACAAAAATGTGTCCAGTGGACTCAGATGAATCCACATGAGCAACAGCATCAGAATCCATCCCTGCAACAAAAACAGCTGATGAAACATACCAGGCCCAAATATCCATTTGCTGATAAACCTGATAACCCTGACGTGATTGGATACTGCCCATATGCAGTATGTATATACACAAGCCTATTGGGCTTTGCTGACTTAGAAAAATTGCACCACTTTAATTAGCTTGGTTAAATTAAATGGTGAGAGTCCGTAAATGTGAGTACAAACATAAGGTCATAGCAAAGAATACACTGGTTTAAAAGTCCCGCAGAAGAAAATTTACTATAACACGATAGCAATACACTGGCATATATCTATACTAGAGGTTGTAGTAATATAACTATTTTAGTATGAAAAGTCCTCACATTCCTATGCAAGCCTCCCTTGAAACAGCTCTACATATAGATATGCCTGAATTAGGAGCAGTGTAATGCAGTGCCACAGGAATATTTCTGTGCAGATATTTCTCTTGGGAGCGATACAATTATACACAGATATAGTTCTGTAGGTATTTAGGGCCTTGAGAAGCTCATCCATTTCAAATCACACCTATACAAGGAACATTTTATATAACATTGTAACTGGAATCACCAAAATTTGCTTGAGCAGCAATAAATCTGTGTTCAATTTGCTTCATTGCAGAACACTATGCAGAGCCCTTCCTCTGGCTGTTTCTGAGTCTCACACAGCAGAAGGAGAGAGAAAGACATATTAGAAAACAGGAAAATGTCAAAATACAACATGTTAACTGAAGAAGTCCAAGTAATTTCAACATCTGAAAAGACATTTTGCTTCTTTGTAAATAATATCACCTTCAGTAACTCACATCCCTGAAACATGATCTCCAACAACTCAATGTCATGATGTAGCTCCTTTCTGAACTGGTAGAAAGTCACAACTCCAAGGATCAGGCTCTAGATTTCTGCATGTAGTCTTGCCAGCACGTAAGTTTTTAGCAACACTGAGATTACTTGCATACTACATAAATGCACATAGAATTTCTGCCTACTGATTAAACAGTATGCAAAAGAAGATGGAGGCAAGTTTAGAGAATCCATATAGTTTAGCCATGAACAAGCAGGTAAGTAGTGTCATTCTCTAGAAAAAAATAATTTTCTCTCTATGCATGCTTGCATGTGGTGTCTATAATTTGTCTGCCTGACTTAGAATTAAATCAAGTCCAGAGGAAAGGAACAGTGATCGGTCATAGGCCAGATTACATCAACCACAGTGAAAAACAATACCCGTAAACTGTAAGGCAACGACTCAAAGTTGTAGAGTTTCTTACATATAGTTTTTTTCCAGTGAGATGTTGGACTGTAGCACCATCTTCTATGCCATAGGTACTCATGAGATCTATGGAAAAAACATTTTGATAATTTCAAAGGACGCTCCCACTTCAGTCCAACACCATTCTTCACTTGACCCTGTTGGGATTCCTGCATTCTTATGCACCCTACTAACTACACTCATGAACCCCTCCCCAATCTTCTCTGAAGGATGTACAGGATTGTTTCTGGTGAGTTCCTACATCTTAAGTACTACCTGATCAGAAAGATACTACCTAGAGATTATAAGGCAATGGAAAGGCAGGAGTGAAAGGGTTTCATACCCTACAGTAGCTCCCTGCCTGACAAGACTCCATCAGTCTCAATTTAGGAATCTGAGCTCAAACATCCCAAAATCTGAGACAGTAGATTCTGCAGTCAGAACACAACTACTGAGCAGCCCCTTAAATAGAACCCTGCAGTTGAACCAGATCTCTTTCACAATATTCTGCATTCTCTGTATGGAATTTTCTGGGGACATGGGAATCTCCCTCTTCCTAAAAACACTGCAAAATTCCTCCCTGAGGTAATGTAAAATTCTTGTTTCTATACCCAATTTCTTTGCTCCTACATTCAAGTCATCTTCCACACTTGAATTACTTGTTGACAACTCATCTTTTCACATGCAACTTGCCTCTCCCTTGTTTGAAATAGATAGGTATGGTGCCAAAGTGCTCAGCTGGACAGGCTCTGTTCTTTAGTATTTTTCCCTAAATCCATTTTTCACATTGGTATGAATCTAAATGGTGAGATTTTGAGATTTTTTAATCTTTTTTTTTTTTTTTTGTATCCCAGACATCTGAAGGCAAGCAGCTTAAAATATTGCTATTATGGGAATGAAGGCTGCTAAACAGCCAGAAAAAATCCTGTTTCTATTTAGGTCACAATTTCTTTGTGGTAGTGTACTAGCTGTTATTCTAGAAAATAGTATGTAAAGAAAATGGGTGGTGGTTTGGGGTATGGAGAGGGATCTGTGTTGTAAACCGGAATTCAGACAAACCACACAGAACAAAGAGACACAGAAAATACATTTCTTTGCTTCTCCTTGTTGCCAGTGTACATTGAATTATTTTTCACTTCTAGTCTAAAATTTAAGGATGGATATCTCTGTGACTCATTCTGTTTGTCTTCTGCTGTATTTTTCTGATGACTTCAAAATCCTTTCAGTAATTTATTGACCATAATGTCACACAATGCACCATTCTAAATGGAAGGACATTAACAACTTGGACATTGACAAAACAACTTTCACCTTTTCAAAGTCACCGCAAAGCCTACTGCCAAATGTTTTCTCTTGCCACAGTTTTTTTCACCCTTTTATGCAGACTGTGATTCTTCAGCTCAAGCTGAATTTCAGCTCAGTGAACTGGTTGAGACACACTCTGGTCAAACAAATCTTTTCCAGATGATCATCACTTTCCCTGCCTCTGGTTACTGCCTTGCCCGACCTTCTCTTCACCTGCGTTGCATGCCACTCATTGCAGCTTGAGAACTGGGACAAAGTTACAAGGTAGCTCTCCCCGTCTTGAAACCGCATATGAACACGTCAGAACAGTTGCCCAAAAATTAAAGATTCAAATTCATTTTCTGCTTTGGTGAGTTTGAGTTTCTTTTCTCATCTCCCTAGAAAATGCCTTCATCATAAGCCACAGGATGTTCTCTACCTCCTTATTGAAACAATTATACCATTAGAGGTCAAAAGAACAGCAATATCAGATAAATCATCCTGTATCCTAAACCTGAGGTACTCAGAAAAGAGAAAAGGATGGGAGAAACATGGGTTTGCCCCAAGAAATTTTATTAACTTCATACAAAACCTTGGGATATAATTCATAGTATAGTATAGTATAGTATAGTATAGCTCCAGTGTTTACTTTTGTGTTGCTTCTAATACACACACATCTGTTTGTTGGTGATGAGAAACTACTTTCACAGTGACAGCACTTTGTCATAGCCAATGCATAACCAGTATCATTACATGTACAATAGCACCTTTATTCTTTGCTGGTTTTAATCTCTTTTTTATACATACATTTTGAGCTCTATGATTGTAATTTAATTTTACTTATGTCATCCTTTTCCTGTCTTATGCACACAATTTAATTATTGGTCAGGTAGTCCTTGACCTATTTTGGGGGGGCCCATTCATACCTGCACATGAAGCATTTCATACATATTCTCATGTTCAGGCATATTAGTATTTTGTTAATTTTAAACCTCCTATAAGAAGATCTCAAGTCTGCAGTGTCTACCAGTAAAGCCATATTTCTAAGGAATAGGTACATTCTGGCACAAAGTTACTTTAAAGATTGCTTTATTTATCCTATTAAACAAGATCTTCTACTAGACTTGGATGGTCCTGTCAGTACAGGTCTCTATTAATGGCTCCAGAGCTCTCCTAACTGGACAGCCAAGTTGGACTGGCAGCTCTAAATCTGCCAGTATTGTCTTCTTGTTCACAGTCTGGCTCTTAAACTCATCCTTTTATTTTTTTTCCCATTCATCATTTCTCCTTCTTAAATTCTTGTTCCATATGTGATTTTTTTCCCCTATTACTAGCCACAGTTCAATTTCAGCTTTCCATATTTATACTAATCTCCTCCTGTTTTCATTTTGTTTTCTATTCTTTTCTCCATCTTGTCTGTTTCCACTGAATATTCTCTTCTTTCCATCTTCTCATCAATTCTTATTTCCTACTTCATTTTCAGTCAGTCCTCCTACCTCTATCGCTTTGTCTGGGCCATTCACTCACTTCCTCTCTTTAAGTTGATTTTTTATATTTTTTCCCCTCAGTGTCCTAGGACTTTTGCATTTGTCCTTTTGGATAGACAAGAAAGTTACTGTGTTCCAAAATGATGCTGATAAGGGATGTTGATGTCTCCTTTTCCCTTCATTTTTGTCTACACAACTCAGGTAAAGTAGGAAGCTAAGCACCAAACAGTGGCATGGAACCAATGGAAACAGAGACCCGGGTATAAAAATAGATAGCGAGAATCAAAAGTACAGGCAAGGAGTAATATGAGGAACAGTCACCTTCCTCACTGCTGAGAAAGACTCACACCATTTTCTCTAGAACCTGTCAGTGCCTCTCTTTAATAGACAAAAGAGGTCAGGTTCGCATTATAAAAACTATACAAGCACCCAAGTATGGTGTATTAACTCCCTTGAAAACACATACTGAGTTACATCTAGGAACTTTATTTCTGCTCCCTGCTTTCTTCTAAATGTCTCTGAGAAGTTAACCACCTAAATCTGAAACTGCCTACTTTGGATCTGAAGAGGAGCTGGCAATCACGGGGGTTTGTTATCACTCTGTTTTAACGATGACCTAAGTTTGCCTTTGAGCATGTTAGAAGTATTGACCGCCAACGCCCTAACTATAACCTGTACATCTTGTGCTAGATCAGATTTTGCTTTTTGGAAGGTTGATGCTTTCTCCTCCTCCATTTGCACTTTTCTTTCTTGGTCTACTGCTCACCTAATGACTTTTCCAGGTTGGTTGCATTGGCTAACAGTATCTCCATGAATTCTCTTAATCTGTGAAAGTATATCAAGTCAGAAAATTATAACTTCAAGACATAAAAGCATATCTTAAGCTTTAATTTCATCTTTAATTTATTGAGCCCTGGGCAATTATATTCAATTCAGAGCCACAAAACTACACAAAAGGACTTTGTGATGATTTCCTTTCCTCACCAGCGTTCCCCTGCAAAGGTATAACAGGACTGCCCCTTATATGGAATGGTTAACTCATGCTTTTATTCAAAGACTCTTTCACTACAACTTTCTTTTTTTAGCCTGCCTAATTCATCTTTAACATATCTTCAGGTTGTCTAAAATGTTGCAGACCTGCTAATGAAAAAAATAATGGGAGAGGGAGAGGAGGGAAGGGAAGGGAAGGGAAGGGAAGGGAAGGGAAGGGAAGGGAAGGGAAGGGAAGGGAAGGGAAGGGAAGGGAAGGGGAAGGAGATCTAAAAGCAGCTTCTGTCCCATGTGACATCTTAAGTGTGACTTGAGTGCTTTGTGTTTATTCCTATACAGGAATGCATTCCAATATACATTGAACATACTGCCTGCAGCCAGTCCAGACAGCCCAGACATGAGTAGAAGTTCAAGATGCACAATATGAAGATGGATGCATCATCCAATGGTTACAACTAAACAGTCTTCAGGTTATTCTACATTTCTTCCAGCAGCTAAAAGTCACAGTTCTGTCCTTTCTTCATCCCCAGCACACCTCCACTCCAAAGCTATATGGGACTTTCACACTGAGCTACAAGCATCTGTTCCAAACATACACAATATTCTTACACAGTAGCAAGCTACAAATATGTAAAGCAGCACAGAAATGATGAAGGACAGATTTGCCAATCTAAAATCAGACCCAAAATGCTACTGTATGGAGTTGTATAGAGCGGCCCTAAATTTCAGCAGTTTCTTAAATTAATAGAACAATTTATACTGAATCAGAGTTAAAAGTGTAGAGATGGCTTTCCTTTCCAAAGTTACGCTTTAGCATTAACTGTTTAATTGTTGTTTTCTTGATCTTTGAAAAAGTCAATGTCAAATTCGCCAGGAAATTAAATCATGACAGCTGTTTCCTGAAACATAGAAGAGAAGAAAATCACCCCCTTCACCTCTGGCTGTTGCACTCAGACACAATGCCCATGCTTTCCACAGTGGTATTGTCTCCAAGCCAGAGTAGGTAGAACTGTCTAGACATAATGGAATTTCCTTTCTGCAGAATGGATGAGCAACCAAAGGAACAAAAGAAGTGTTGGTTTGGGCTTCCAGAGCTTACCACAGCAAACACATGTTGGGTACGGGTTGTATTCAGCACATCTGCTGTGACCGAAGATAGGATGTGGAGTGAACCTCTGCACATCTGGTTCCAGCCTTTCACAACATTCTCAGGATTAGTCCCTGTTTAGACTTGCAATTCTCCATATGGTGGGAAGGAAGAAACTTCACTCCAAGAACAAATGATTGAGGAAAATCCCCATCACAGAATCTACCCAGCTTTTAGCACAGGTAGAGATTTCTAGATCTAGAGATTTGCTCAGTAACATGCCCAAATCCCTTATAATTGTTTACTCTTACCACCCTTATGCTTTCAGCTACAGGTCTTTGCCTACAGTTCTGATAGCTGCTCTTTAAAATAGTTGAAGGGTTTTCATTTTCTGTGTACTTGAGATCATGATATAGCTGAGACCCATAAAAGAGGCAGGAGTAGATTAGAGCACAGACCCCATAAAACATACTGAGTCTGTGAGGATTTTTTTGGGACCAGTATGCTGCTCCACAGATTCTTGTATTTCATGTGTCTGTAGAGGAATGGCTGAGCATGGAAAGTAGGGCAGGAAAATATTTTGTGTTGTATCCTAATTCTCAGCAGGCATTTCTGAGCTCAGAAGATTTTTACCTCAAATCCTATTTTAAAAAAAAATCCATCTGCCCAAACTGTGCTGTGCTTGGACTATTTTTAACCTATAACCACATATATGATGGGCAAAATGTTAATACTGCAGATTCTGCTGGTATTATTTGACCTCAGGACAAGTCCCATTGATTTTCTTTCTCAGCAGAACCAAGGAACAGCATTTGACCCTGACTTACACTCTGCCAGTGATTTCATTTTATATTTGTGTTTCTCTTCACGGTCCTGGAACACAGTGGGATCCCACACCTTCCTTGCCCCAAAAACTCTTTCTTAAATAGACATGCAAAAAGCTTCATTTTTTTCTCCCTTGACTTGCAATCTATATTCCAGCCATTTTATGCCCTTTATTGTACTTCGACAATCTCAGTCATATTTTCCCTTTAATAAGGTTATCAGAATAGCACAGAGAATTGGATTCTAAGTGTGGTGCACTTACAAGTAGTACCTGATAATGTGCCAAAAGATTGTCTGCCAGTAATTCTATAAAAACAAACAAACAAAAAAAAAAAAAAAACAGGAACAATTTCGCTTTCTCACTTCTTGTGAGTACTGTATCAATAGTTTGAGTGCATTACCCATAACTAATGTGAATTATTTCTTTCTGTAATCCACAGTATTTTAAATGTATTGATTTATTATCTTTCTTTTGTAGAAATTTGGGCAAAATGTAGTTAGGAGTAGTATGAAGGAATTATTAATATAAGGGTGTGCACACATGAAAGCACAGAAAGAAAATACTAAAGAAGGATTAACAGGAAAATTATGTGTTAATTGCTACAGAGGACCCTATATGGGAATTTAATCCAAATGAATGAACAGGAATAAAATGACCTATAATAGGAAAATGGAGATGAGACCTGGAGCCTTAAAATGCACAGATGAGGAAAACAAGAGAACTGTGAAATTAAAGAATTCTACTTAAGACTTATAAAGGGGTGAGACAAAATAATGATGTACAAGATCCCAAACAGCACCCATTCCTAAAGGGAATCAATGGCAGGTCCCAGATGAGTCTCTCACCACCAATGAATGAAAACCTATGAGCCATGATAGCCCATGTCCTTTGTCTTCTCCATTGCACACAGGTGATCCTGGTTACCAGTGACATGAGCTGATGCTTGTGAGTATGCGGGTGTGAGTAAGCAAAATCTATAAGAGAATGAGTGAGAGTGGGAAACTTTAGAGATTTTACAGAAGAAAATCAGTTTTCCACTCCATAAGGTCTTGCATTCAGTTCTGTTATACTAATTTCCTACCTAATAATTCCAGATTCTTCTCTGTGAGACACTGTTTGTACACAACGTCAGATCCTGAGAGGGTAAGGGTTCAACCAGAAGGGATGAGACATAGTAATAGCCAGAAGATGCTGTGAGGAGCCAAGAAAAAACAAAATCAAACACTATGTGGAAGTAAATAGAAGAACTGACAACAACTTTTGCAACCCAGAGAGAATTTAAGAAAGGGTTGAGGGCACAGTATTAATTCTCTGCTCCAGATCCAACTTCCTTGCCTACATACAGGCATCAGCACCAGCTCCTGCATCCCTCCCAGTTCCTCACAGCCTCTAGCACTTGCTGCTGCAAGTCCTGGAGAACAGGACTACCTCCAGGTGGCTGGAGAGGTTGCAAGAAGCAGAGCAGGAGGGAGATGAGATGAGATGAGATGAGATGAGATGAGATGAGATGAGATGAGATGAGATGAGATGAGAGAAGTCAGCAGCATCTGTCAACTCACTACCTGGATGGGAAGAGCAGCAGAGAATGAGGCAGTGGTGAATAGATCTTAGAAAATACAAGAACTGTAACATTGAACATAGTATTAAAAAAGAATTTGGCAGTGTGGCATGAAAAAAATCCTGTGTTGCACAGGCTGACAGGCACACATCTGGGTGAAACAGGGGTCAAACTTTTAAGAAGATGACAGAAAGCCACTGACCACAGCTGCCCAGTTCAGGGCCTGTATGCCCAGGTTCAACACCAGTGAGATAGCTCTGTTCAGTGCAACACACTCACCTCTGATTTACAGCATGTAAGGGCATCTGAGAGTACTTAGAAAGGGAGATGTAATATATCTGGTGGGGCAGACTATGACCAGGAGGAGGGACTGAGAAGCAATGGCTCTCATATAGTAACAAGAAGGGGAACAAAAATTCCCTGGAGCTAAGTTGAGACTTTGGAAAATGGGACAAGACAAAAGTAAGATGGTGACAGAAGCAGCTGATCATGCCATAGAAGTAGGAAGACAGGAGAATTGAGTTCTGATCACTGCTACATCAAGGACTTAGTGATTATTGGCAAGTATCTTAATAGGTTCCTGAGATGTCAGCAATATCTGAGCTCAAATGGCCACTGCAAGGTTTAAAGCACTACTGTAAAGGATACTTGGATTGCCCCAAGGAAGAAGGTACATATACATATGTATAATTTATTGTTTGTAATGGGTGCTGAAGGGAGAGAACTGTTTGGCTTTGTTTAAGTACACATTAAGCAAATCTGTTTTCAAACTTCTCTTCAGAATTCTTAAAACCTCAGTGACATAACAGATTTATATTTTGAATTCAGTAAGAGTTCAATATCTTTCCTTAAGCACCAGAATCCCTACTGAATAGGTCAGAGAGGCTGGCCTAATACAATATTCTTTTAAAAGGTGGACTATATCTGGGGTTTAGTGCTAGTTAGTACTATAGCATTAATGTAACTTTGCGTTATGCATTTTGCATGCATCATACAAGTGGCAAACTCATTCTTTGGTACTGAGGGAAAGCCACATTCTATGTACCTGTTCCTGCAACAGCAGGCAATGGTTCTGTGACGCAGAGGGAATGACCTGCCTGGTTCTCAGCTGCTCCCCTAGAAGGGACAGATCTCCCCCAGGTCATATCTGCCAACCTTACAGGGATACATTTGTTAGCTCTGGTATAACCCAAATGATGATAGACTTCCAGCTTTTAACAACACAGTTGAGCTCAGTGTATTTCTTCCATCCTCGAACAGAGAAACTGAAGGAGGACATGTGAGACTCTTGAGTGATAAGCAGTGATGATGATATCAAATGCACCCAATGAAATCAATCTCCCCTCTTGTACTAATCAAAACATTGTCTTTCACAACCAGACAGACCTGCAATGTCTCAGTGTGATTTTTCTCATTTAATATTCTTTTCAAGCTGTCCTGTTTGGAGACAGATTTTAAGGTTGAGCATTTGGAATACAGACTATTACTGGCCACATGGTTAGGAAAAAACTAAAATGATATCCTGCAGCAGCACCGATGATCCTCCTGGGTTTTTCTATCACACTGAGCAGTGGGTTAAGTCACAAAGTTCAGAGGCCTCCAAGTCCAGCAGTTCACAAAGAAGGTGGCGATAGTCCCCCAGACCATTACCACAGTGATCAGAAGGTATTTCTGTGGAAACAGAGTCAGTCTCCAGCCAACTGGAGACCAAAGTCAAGGTTCTTGTTTATGGTTCCTTTGACCAGATACCCCTAAAAGAGCAGACACTCGTCTTTCCCATACCTTTCAACATTTCATGTGCGTCCTCTGGACTGTGTACTCCCTGTATGACATGCCAGCCTTACTCTATAGAAACTGCATCTTTTATATTTCTGTATTGAACAAATCATACTTTTAGTCTTTCTATTGTGAATTTTACCTAGAAAAATCATCCTGAATAGTTTTCCTTATAGTACAACTCCAAAATTTTAAGTCAATTCTTTATTTCTCTGTTTGTCATCATCTTCTCTAGTTTCTGTAATAGTTTCCCATGTGCCACTTGATAATGTTCTTCACTGATGTCCAAATAAATGACCCTTCTTAAGGTCTACACACCCTCACACCACTGCAGTCAATGAAATCTTAATCTTCATAGAGCCTCCTTTCTTCCACTCCATAAGAACACAATATAACAGCTCTCCAAACACACATACTACTATTGATTTGACGAAATTCTTAACATCACTTGCTATTGGGCTTGGATACTCATGTGTCAATTTTTTTTGCCACCTGTTCCACATCTTTCTTTTCTCCCTCCAGCAGTTTCTTTATTAGAATCTCCTAGTCACCTCCCAGCTTTCTCTCTTCCTCCTCCCAGTTCTCATCTGACTTCCCTGAAATGCATAATATTCACCATATTTAGCTTGTATTTGGTACTTCACTTTGTAACATCTCAAAGTACTTCACAAAGGAGCAGTCAGCACAACTGACATAAATTTACAATGATGTGAAAGTGATTCACAATGCCAGAAGGACATGTCAAGACCATGCAGGAGAACCAAAAGCACATCCTGTCCATCTCCCACAACCTAGTTCAGTGGTCTGCTCATGGGATCACTTGGTCTGCTCCTCCTGTGCAGTGCATTTCTACACACTTTGCACTGAAATTAGGGACCCTCCTCTTCCCTGCATCCTGATCCTGGACTAGGCAGTGGGGTTTTTTTGCTTTCATCTTCTTGTTCTCAACTCCAACCCCAGCCCCCACTTTTGTCTCCGCCACAGTCATAGAACTGCAATTATAGGAAGGTCCTGCCAGCCCTGGCTGAAGCAGGGTTCTGTATTGGCAAGACTCAGAGGGAATTGAGCTTTCCAGTTCCTGCACATACCTACCAAGTACAGTGAACAAGAATTTCTCAAAAGCTTGTAACTCAGCCAACCTTAGCAAATCTTAATGGCTATCAAACATGACACAAAGGCCACTTCATAACAAATACCTAGTCCTTTTTCCAAAATATATTTCAGCAAGACTTTTAAAGAAAAGATCAGACACGTTTTTATCACAGGCAAAAAGAATATTTTTCACTACCTTCAGTCTGAAGAATGACCAAATTGTTAAGTTTAACATGTCTAACAGGCAATCCCCAGTTCACACATACCACCACTCTGAAAGACTAGAGGGCTTTATAATGAGTAGCATCAGTCCAGGTCTATAGTAAATAGTAGTATGAACACAGCCTGAAACACAATCAATTACAATTGCTTTTATTAAACAAAAAATGAGTAATTTGAGAGTTACTCACATTGCTGAATTTCCTTCCATCTGTTACTGGATGTTACTTTCATCTCCTCAGATGACACATGAATCTACCCTTTAGTTCAAGCAAAATATCTCCAATAAAATCAATGTAGGTTTGCTACTAGAAGCAAATTCAGTTTGAACACAAGATGCTACTGTATACAGTAATTACTACTGCCTAGTTTCTTGTATGTTGAAAAGCAGTCCTTTTTGAAGAACTAATATTACATAAAAATTCTTAAGTGACTCAATAGTACTTATAATAGTGACTAAAAAGTGTCTTTCAGGCAAAACACTTATACATCTAAAATTCCCCCAGTTTTATTGGAAGCAAACCAGGCTTGAGAATTTGTAGCAGCCAAACTTAAACTTGTAACAGTCTAATTGTACAGCATCATGGCTGATAAAAAGGATCATTCTGCTACCTCTGTGGAGGTGGCTGGAAGCCCTTGGTATAGACAGATGAAATATATTATGAGATAATGTAATATACACTTGTTTGGGATTTTTAATGCATTTTCAATGGTCATAAGTTATGGAGATTTTCCAGAGAGCACATGAAAAGAGCTTATGCCAAGATTATGATTTATTTAGAGCCAATGTAATTATTATTATTTTTAACAAATGAGAAAAAAATATATTGATGTTTTCAGGGGGAAAAAAAACCAAACCAAACAAACAAAAAAAACCAACCAAACAAAAAAATCCACCACCACAAACCATACCTATTGTAACTTCACTCTTACGCTTCTTCTGTTCTACAGAATCAGTTAGGAGGGAACAGGGACATTTAAAGGTATCTTTGGCTTTTCCAATGTTTTTGACTGCCATGAGATGGAATCCAAGAATCCCAAAAGTCTTCCAAGTCCAGAAGCAAGTGCTGTCTCATTAAATAATTATCTCCCTTCCCTAATGGGAGAACAACATCAATGGCAGTCCTGAAAATCTGCAAGCTGTCTAATCTTGACTATTCACAGAATCACAGAATCACAGAATCTTCTAGGTTGGAAGGGACCTTAAAGATCATCTTGTCCAACTGTCAACCTAACT
>JAOTQQ010000052.1:29767613-29789366 GCA_026546715.1 Gallinago undulata | reverse complement strand
TCAGCCTCCTCTTCTCCAGGCTGAATAACCCCAGCTCCCTCAGCCTCTCCTCATAAGACTTATTCTCCAGACCCCTCTGGAGGTTAAACCCAGTGTAAAAGTTAAACTTCTCCATGAGTCTTACAATAGTTCAGATAAGACTCTCCCATGAGGGGATGGATAATGAGGCTGTGAAGTGAGGTGAAATATGTTTGCAGGTACCCTGATGTCTCTTTCTTTCACCCACGTATAATTTGTGCTTTTAATAAACTTATGGTCAGTAGTACGACTGAATAAATTGTGATGAAATTAAATAGAATCTTGATTGCAAATAGATAAGTAAGCTTTCAAAAGGGCATTACAAAGGAATTTTATGGCTGGCCTTATAATTTCACATTTTAAAGGAAAAAATTATTAATTAATCCAAAAACCTCTTTGCTATCTGGTAGAAGGAAAAAGGAATTAAAAACTCCTTACCAGATTTCAGTTTGGAAGAATTGGTGCAGTTGCCACCACCACAGATAGTTAGCCCTCAGCTGGTATCAATGATACAGTGCAAGCATAGGTCTAGGTAGGTACAGGTTAATTTTGAAGTAGTAATAAGTATTTGCAGTGTACTGAAATTTGGATTAAATCAGAATGATACTTAAACTAAGAGCACTAGGAAAAAAAAAAAAAAACAAACACTTCTCTTTTTTTTTCTTTCATCTTACTGGTATTTCTAATCTGGCAGGCATCTCTACCCCATTAATTTGTCTGCTTCTTTAGCACTGCTTTCAACAGTTCACAAAATGTATCCAGGAGAAGCAAAAAATATAAGCATAATGTATTTTTTAAAATCAGGCCATATGTAGAAGATTAAATTATTCAGTATGTATCATGACATACTGACATTTCCTTTAAGCAACTTCCTGATTACATTCATCATTGTTTTTATCAAACTGAACCAAACTACAATGATGGTGTATAATCCCTTTCCATCAACTTCACTTGGGTGCCACAGTTACCAAAAGGTTCAAGACAGACTAACAGAACCTATTAATTTCACAGTAGAAAGAGCAGAAATTTGAAAGGCAGAGTAGGATTTGACCTACAGATTCTTATATAGTACACCATAAACTAATAGCTGCAGTAAAGCCATTTCCACATTTTCCCACTGAATGAGGATACTACTCCATGGAGTATCTCTGCTATTCCCAGTTATCCTAGAACCATTTGCGCACATGACCAATGGCTGTTTCAACTCTGTCACCAGGCTCATTATTTCTATAATGCTGTTTTATCTAAGAAACTCTTATTTTATAAGGAGAAAGAGAGGGAAGAAACTTAAAATATTTTCAATTATATCTGTTATATGTAGCTGAGGATAAAGGTAAGATCTGTGCTTCCTGTGGGAGCTGAATTATTAGCATAAAAGCCTTCTAGAAAATAGCTATTCTATTGAAAAAAAAATAAAAAAGATTCTTTCAGAAGAGATCTCAAGACTGCATTCAAAATGAATTTTGCCTGCTTTAGATGTCAAGACTTTCCTCAAGAGCTTGGTATGTGTGGTTTTGATCTCATGCTTGTGTGGCAAAGCAGAGCTTCCTACACTTGTGCTATTTGAGTATGATCATCACTGTAGTTGCAGCAGTGGACAGCTGGGTACAACCCAGCATTAGGATCCACAACAGCAGATTGCCACCAGCTGTGCATTTGACAGGGAAGGAATTCAGGTATTTTGGCATTATTTTCTTATCTTTCACACTGGGATTTGGGCATCTATTGGGAAATATACAGTAGTTTCAGAGCCCCTAAAACCACCCCAGCACAGGTTGTGAAAATGGAATAAAGCATCATTTTTGGAAAGACTATAACAACTTTTAAATGTTTACATTTTGCCACATTTCAAAGAATCACAGAAAAAAATTAGGGTGGAAAGGACCTTGGGAGGTCTCTGGTTCACCCTCCTATTCAAAGGGAGGAGGACTAACCTGACAGGTAGATTAGGTTGCTCAGAACCTTTGTCCAGTCAAGCTTTGAGTATTTCCAAGGATGGAGATTCCAACACCTCTCTGGGTCCTGGGTTGCATCATTCTCACAAGGAAGAATTTCTTCCTCATGTCCAGTAAGAATTTGCCTAGCTTTGTAACCATTTCACCTCTTTCTGTGGTGGTGTGCTCTCCCCATTTCACACACCCACACACAGCTCCTACTCAAGTCATAATTATCAGTCGGAGTTGTGATGAGTTGCACCTGGACTCTGGGGGATGGCTGGCAACACAGCCAAAACACTGTCTAGAGTGGGGACCTAGATATTTTGTTCCCATGCGAATACGACTATAGGTCAATTATCTTACTATATATATAGTGGACATCCCAAGGGCCCTTTGAGCTCTCCTGTACGGCAGCGGCTGCACACCAGGTTCTCACCTTGAGTGGGGATGCTCACTTAAAGCTTACTCCTCGAGGCTGAGAGATTTCTTGCCACAACAGATCCTCAGTAAGTGACTAATAGCATGCTAAACTTTGAAATCTGATCTAAGTGATATAAAGGATTGATTGTACATATATAATCCTTTAGACATGAACCATTGACCAAGTCTGGGACTAGGAATGGATCCACCTGAACACAGACTCCTCTCTGAAAAGGAGCTTAGAAAGCCAGGGGAACTTTTCTGAACCTTGTGACTCAATGGGAGGGTCCCCCTGACAGCCTGTCTGACCGTGGCCTCTGTGCAGTAAATAACGAAGTGTCCTTTGCCATCAAATCTCATAAAACACTGTCATATTCACTATTTAATTTGTTAGATCACAGATATTTTTTTTTTATTTATATTAATACATTTTTCACTACTTCTCTCTTATGAGTGAAGTTAATAACTACACCCGTGACACTTTCCATCGTGCAATGTCCATTAGGTAGCAGAAAACTACCATTAATTCCCATCTCATGTTTTCCATGTGGTTTTTTGGTGTTTTTTTTTGTTTTTGTTTTTGTTTTTTGATGGTTTTTAGTGTGTGTATTTTGGAAGGGGAGAAGAGTGTTTGGGGTTTTTTGGTTGTTTTTTTTTTTCCCCAATCAAGTTTAACTCCGATATTGGCTGTTTTCTAAGTTTTCGAAGAACCTAAATTACATACACACACAGAGAATTACCTACATTAAAGAACATTAGCCCCATATCCTAGACAATAATACAAAATGTACAGAGAGAACCGCTTGGTGACGAACTTATCAATTCATACAACAAGGACTTACAGCTCTAGGGCTCAACGGTTCAATTCAGATTTATCTAAAAACAACTGGCTCCTCTTTCATGAGCTTGAATGAAGGAAATCTTTTTCATGAGACATAACGTTGCAGTAGTAAAGGACCTCACCAGATGAAAAGCTCCAAAATGATAATATTTTTCACCATGTATTTGTATTCTACAGATATGTTCTGACCATGATCAAACTGGCATCTTTCCAAGTTCTGCATTAGCTCAGGTTAATTTTTCTTGTAGTTTCCAAATAAGGTGAGACACATTAAAGAGATTGAATGCCTTGTGGAGAAGCATGATGTTGTAAAAGAGAAGACAGGAACTCACTAATTCTATTCCCTGGGCAAATATATAATTATATTAAAAGAAAGATGAAAGTGCCTAAACTGACAACTCAAAATCCTTTGAAGGTACTCCAGCTGGCAATTGAGATTAGACAAGTCATTCACTAGGGTGATTTTCCTTTGCCAGCCCAAAAGAGTTGAGATAAGGTAGCAGCTGTATTTCCTCTGACTGGAAGGAAGAAATCAATTTATATTTCCACCAGATTTCCTTCCTACCAATACTATATTGAAAACAAATAGCTTTAGAGTTTGATTATCTGTAGGGTATTGATAACTGTCAAACCAAACAAAAAAAAACCCACACAAAAACAAATAAAAAATACAACAGCAAAAGCCAAACAAGTGAAGCATTCACTTGAAGGAATATATATACAATAGAATTGATGTACGCCATGCTCCATGAGACTGGGATTCCACAAAGAAGAAAATTGAGTCAACTGAAAAAAATACGTTCCGTCCAAAAAAAGATTCCCCAAAGCACATACAAACAAAAATTGGCTCTCATCAAAGTCTATGGAGTGTGATGTTTCAGACAGAAATTCTTTGGCACCACAGATCATATGAACAGATCATCTTCTCACAGAGTACCAAGTTGCTAAAAAAATTCGTTACATTAACCCATCCGCCCCCCAGTCCTCACTGTGCTAATTTTGACTGAGCAATAAATGTCTAGGAACATTGCTTGTTATAGGCCAGCACAGTTGGTTGGTGTTCTAGGCACAAACACAAAACCCAGCAGTTTTTCTAAATCTTGTAACTTTGAAATGACCTGCATAATTTAGTTATTATTATCTCAGCTTTGATAAACCAAAGGCTTAAACTTGTTAAGTCAAAAAAAAAGAAAAAACCACCACCAAAAAAACACTCTTCAATTTCTTGCTGCACTCCTCAAGCATTTGCCCACACTTAAGCAACATGTATCTCATGTTTGCAGCCCAGCAACACCCTCACCACCAGGAACTGCCCCAGATTATCTTATCCACCAGGAAACCTAGTAGAGGATATACTCCACATCCCAGAAGGCACGCCTTTTCTCAGCCATCATCACACAGCTCTGTAAAGTAGGGCAAACCCAGCACACTCCTCTGTTAAGGACAACACAGAATCACAGGCTGGTTGAAGTTGGAAGGGACCTTTGGAGGTCATCTTGTCTAAACTCACTGCTCAAGCAGAACAAAGTAAAGCAGGCTGTCCAGGACCACATCCAGATGGCTTTTGGGTATCTCCAAGGACAGAGATGCCACAACCTCCCTGGGAAATCTGTGCCAGAGCTGAGCATCCTCCTCCTCCTCCTCCTCCTCATCATCATCATCATCATCATAAATATTTAAATCCTTATGCTTAGACAGAACCTACTCTTTTCCTCTCTGGACACCACTGAAAAGAGCCTGTCTCAGTCTTATTTACACCCTCCCTTCAGATATTTCCATACATTGACAAGATTCACCTCAAGCCTTCTCTTCTCTAGGCCAAACAGTCCCAGCTCTCTCAGCCCTTCCTCACATGAAAGATGCTCAAGTTCCTTAGTTATCTTAGAGGCTCTCCATTGAACAATCTCCAGTAGCTCCATATTTCTCTTCTACTGAGATTCATGGAGTAACACAAAGTTAGAAGACTGAAGTGAGGATTATCTTGAAGTATCTTCTTGTCTTAATGTTATAGGTATTACCACAACCCTATGAATTTAATACCATGTGATGAAAATTGCTTTAGCCATAAGGATACTATGCCAATCACCAAAATAACTATTGACTAGAAAGTAGAGCCCAACAGCTATCTAAAATACATTCCCAAGGCAGACAGGAAACAGCTATGTAGTTGCCTGGAAAAGGATGAGGAATAGCACACAACTTTTTGGACTAACAGCCTCAGGTTTCATGAATGAACATCATAAACTTTGATTTTGTAGACCAATCACGCAAAGATGTTTGACTTTGAAATGGCAGCTTTTGCAGAATAAGAAATTAAAAGCCACTGAATGAGGTGTCAAGACCCATCAGGCTGGGACAAGCACAGGAGACGGAAGAAATAACAGATCAAAATATAAAAATCATTCCTTTGGAGGAGAAAGAACACAAGGAACTAAAGTGTGTTCATTTTCCTTGGAGAAACTGCTCAAAGACTAGACAGTTTTTCTTCAAAGACTAGAGAGCTCAAGTTTTTCTTCATTTTTTAACCTAACTTCTTTCTCTGATATTTATTTTCCACTTGCCACATTTGTCAAATTTGCTTTTATTCAACAAATGCCTCTGCTACTATCAAATCTTTGAGTTGTTCTACCTTTTCTTTGCCTTACAAATCTCAACTGAGTATCCTAATTCCCATGTGGCTGCTTGCCTTCCTTTTCAGTTCTGCTGTTGGATTCTGTCACTGTTCTTTTGATTAATTGTGACTTCAAATAGTCATCAGCAAGATTAGCAGATTTTTTTTTTGCTACACTGAAACAAGCTAACAGCAAACACAAAACTACAAAGCATGAGGACCACACTAAAAGCGCAGCAGCGTCTCTCCAACAGGATACAGAGGATGCACAGGCCAATAGTACAAAACATGTGGACCAATCACCCCCCTCTATATTTTCCTCTATTTTCAGAATCTTGAGCATGATGTTGGCTATGTGACAAATTACTCTGAGGGAATGGAAATTTCTATCACCAAGGCAGAAGTAAAATGCAGCATCCTTCAGCATCCTCAAATGTCCACTACATGATTTCCATCACAGATTTCTGAAAGAAATGATAAATAAGAGGACAGGATTGAGAAGGGTTTGTTTTGGTTTTGGATTTTTTTGTTTGGGTTTGTTGTTGTTGGGTTTTTTTGGTGTTGGTTTTTTGTTTTGTTTTGTTTTTTTTAAGATAAGCCTGTCAAGTCTGGAGTAGAATGATCAGATTAGAGAAAAGCAACTACAGTGCTAGCAATTTAGGGTGACAAAATCTAGCCTATGTGACCACAAGCCCACTAGCCTGTCTGTTTGGATAAAAATTTGGAGGAAGGAATAAATGACAAATTCAAGTACACTGAAAAGGAAGGAACATTCTCATAGATTTATCAAACACAACTGTTTCCTAGAATGATTTTCAATTCTCTTGAATGAAAACACAAACTGAAATCAATCTCATCTATTCTGATTTCAGTAAAACTCTCAATACAGCAATACACTGAAAAGTTTATCAGTGGCAGAAGAAGTTTGCCTGTTCTAATAATAATTGAAGACAGCAATGATATGGCATCATTCACTGCAGGAACAACTTAACACCTGTCACAGAAAAGGATGACGTCTGATAACTCAAAGTGCAGATTCCCAAAAGGTGCTACTTATATCAACTAGTTTCACTCATTTAAAAGTTGTGCATCTAGTCTCAGTGCTATGTCTAGATTATGTCTAAACTCTTGTGTTTAAGATGAATGGGGTGAGTTGCTCTCAGCAGGTGGCTAAGGTTCAAACATCGGGCATTTAGATGGGTGAAGTCAGGCAGAAGAAACAACCATGTTGGGAACCAACCTTCCCCCATCCACCTCTACCCCAAAAAAAGTTCTCAATATGACTTACATGACTGATCAATCAACGTATTACAACTGTGGAGAAGGTAACTGCCATCCCAAAATGTATCAGGTGACGCATTCTCTATCCCCTGGACAGTATTCCTATCACTGTGTCTGAAATATTCCTATCAGCCTTTGTCTGGAATATTGTACATAATTCTGGTTACATATTTGCAATAAATATATATCAACAAAGGAAGAGCAGAGAGAGAATGGACATAATCAGACAAGTGCAGAGATGACCTTAGAAAAAAAGCTGAAAGTTGGCTTGTTTAGCTTAGTCAAACATACCTAGGAAAAGAAGTGTCTGCTCTGTAAGCTATGAAGAAAGCAAGCCACTAAGAAGGTAAAGAACTGCTTATAATAAAAAGACTGCTGGCACAAGAACAAATGTCTACAGATTTACAGCAAATAACTGTTGACAGGATGTCAAAAAAGAGTTTCAAAGCCTCAGAGGAATAACTTTCCAATAGAAATAACGGGCACAATATGGTTAATTTTGCAACTAGAATCAGTGTTTTTACAATTAAAATTTACATCTTTGAATTTGAAGTTTTACGATTAAATAGCAGCTGGTGTAGGAAAGGGCTGGACCTGATCCAAATTGTAGACACTTTCATACAAGAATTACTACTCACATCTACCCTCCCTCAGCTCAGGTCACCATCCAATCTCATCCTTCCCTGCCCATGATTGTCTTTGTCTTGTGCATCTCTGAGTACAGTCACATTACTCTCCACATCCCCTCAAGCCCTTTGTCTCAAGCTACTCCTTCTGTCACCTTCCTTTTCACTACCTTTAAAAATAATACTTCAAGGCAGGCAGCAGACAAGTAAAGTTTAAGCCCAAACATTTGTAGCCTTTCCCAGCCACAGTGTTATTTTGTTGAACACTGGAGCTGCATCCTTCTTTGCAAAAGTTAATTGGGGTGGTCTACAGCCATTTCCCTTGCTGAATTTTCTTTGATCATCACTCTTCCTAGGATTTTCTTGGTCTGACCCCAAGAGTGACTTCTGTAGCCAAGAAATACGCCTACATAACTGAATTTTCACAATTTGGGCATAAGACTGGTGGTTCTGGGCAGGTTGTTATCAGTGTGGACAGGGAAAAAAAAAGGGAGGGTGCTTCACACTTATATTGAGCTATGTTATGGGGATCCCATCAGAACTAGATGCTTGCTCACATGGCTGTTCTTTACTTGTATGAGTAAGTCACTGATGCTTAGCATGCAGCAGTTCAGCCTAGATTGTATGCCACCCTCTCAATGTAAGTGCATCCATTTTTGTCACTGGAAATGCATGCCACAGTGCACAAAATTATTCCACTCCTATTACAGTTTAGCAAGAAAGACTCTCCATTTCTGGGTTTGTGTCTATTTCTGGATGTAACCTAAATGTTGAATGTCAGATCACAGAGAGGTCACTACACTCTGAATGTAGAAATATCTTAAAGGGCTTTTGACAAGCACAATGAACGACACCAGCAAACAAAAGAACTGTAACAATCCATGGCCACATCGTGATCCCAGAAATACTCAGTGAACTACCGCTTATTTTAGTAAACCCACTAGTGCCTGTGTCTCTAACACAGCCCAGTAGCAAAGCAGTGTCATGTGTTTTTCACTTAGCTGTCACTTATGCTATATTGCAGAAAGACAGCAAAATACTGAGAGATACAACTGCAGTTTACTATTCTGCTATTATGGCCATACGTAGTTCCATTTTTAACTCTAACCTAAATAGAAGATATAAAAGCACAAAAGGGTTTCATGTGTTCGCTTATGTAAAAATCATCCAAGCCTATAGTTTGATTCAGTAGCAAAAGATGACCAAGATAAAGTGGTTAACTGAAACTGGAGAAGATAAATGTGTTTTCAAAATTTAGATTAACTTTTGGTATATCTAGATGGTTTTTTCTACCTTTCACATACAAAATACTGTAATCTCCCCCCTCAATTAAAAAAAAAATATAAAACAATCAGGAATATATAAGTTGTGCTGAAATTGCAATTTTGGAGTCTTTTCCAGTGCCTTGAATCTGGAGTTGCTCCCAGTGCCTTCTAAATATTTGATGCTTTTGTATTCTTAGGGAGCAATACAATGATCCCTCCTCAGAAGTTCAAAGGGTCACTTAAGTTTATATATTTAACTCTAAATGAGTCAGTCTGAAAGCACTTAAAAACAAAATATAGTCTACACTCAAACTGAAATTTTATTTTTTTACTGAAATTTCTATTGGTTAACACTGAAAAATTATAATCCTCTCATTTTAATATAAAATGAGTAAAAATATTTCTTACTAATAAAGTGGCTGTGATCTTTCTGCATAGAAATCATATTTAAGTCCACAGGGATTTGGTCTAAGGAACAGTTTTCAAGAATGAGTGACAGTTCTCTTTCCTACCTCCGATGACTGGAAACTATTTTCCAAGCAACACTAAAATAATTATACTTTATTTTAAATCTTAGTGAATCTAAAGCATGTACAGAAACTGCAGCTTCTGCCCTGATTATTTTAATATAAATGCCATTCTAATAACTTGCAAATTTTGCAACAAATATGTGAATTGTACACATACACATATAGGTGTGTATAAATATGTAGCTGATTCTTCAGTATACTAGCCACTGTAATCATCAGCACGAAATTAATAATAACTGGCATCTTTTTGTTTCTAAGGGTAGATGAGTTTTCACAGTCTCTGCCTCTGGTCCCATACTCAACTCAATTAATACAAAGCCTTTGAGCTTTCTACGTAGGACATGTCTATGGTTACCCATCTCTGCATGTTAGGAACTAAGGAAATAAAATTGCCAAAGATGACACCTGGCATTTATTTTACCCACTATAGAAAGCTCCTAAAAATAAGTCTCATATTTCAAGTTTAAAAATTCATCTGAATGACAGAAATGTAGCAAGATGTAATGAGGTACGTTTTGGTTGCTCCCATTACAGAGATCAGGGATAGTTTTGAATTTTGCAGTCTATTAAAGTGTTGATAAACTAAGTTTCAAGATCTTGCACAATAGCAACATGAAAATCAGTTATGCCAGAGTTTTTTTATGTCATCTTTGTTATAGAGAAGTTTTGCAATTATGAACTACTCTCCAGCCAAGGGTACACCTCCAAGACACTTGTTCTTGCAGACCTCTTCTGAGTTAAGAGACTGCCAAAAAGGTTTTTAACTCCCCATTACAAAGGTTCTAACTCAGCCTTTTTTCTCAGACCCTCAAAATAATCAATGCATCAGGTACAAGTTCTTCTTTACATATTGCCACTGTTCTTTTCCTGGACTCTACAATTTCTTACTGAAAGACACTGACACTTCTGCTTTTGCAGGATTTATTCCAAAACCCCCTTTGCATAGTGAGAGACTGATGACATATGCCACCCTCTGCCACTACAGAGAACTGAACTTAAAACTGATTGTGACTTTGATGGGATACTGGGTAAACCATCATGACTAAATAAAATAACAAATACTTGAGAAAATATCTCTCCTAGTCAGTAAGATTTACATGGAAAAGATGTCCCAAAAAGAGTGAGAGGGGAAGAAAACACAACCCACAGATAATTTCACTTTTCCAACAGATAAATAAGAGAAGGCATTATAAACTAATTGCATAGTTAAAGGCAAATCAGGAATCTCTTCTAGAACAAGGGAAAACTTACTAAAAATCACTATTTGGAAATACAAGAGTTATAAAAGGAAATGCTATATAGCTGAATACGTATTTGATTATCCAAAGAAGTTGCTGAAGCTACCCTTACATTGAGAGCTGGCCATTTACATATATTTAGAGGTATAATAATGATTTCAGATATGAAAATAAACATAATGGCTACAGACTTAGGACAACCTCTAATGCTTGTAAATGAGGATAAAAACAACTGCAGAAAGAAGATTATACCATGTCAGTCTAACATGGGTTCTTACATTTGCCTTAGAAACATCTGGAATGGTTTTTACTAGGGAGTACTGGCCTAGACAGAGCCAACAGTGGTTAGTGTTATGAATACTAAGGAAATTTGGCAGTCTGCAGGCAAAACATCTCAAAACTTCATAAAAATATAAAGATGACTCAAAAGCACCTTTTAAAGATATCAGTGTTATTTTACATATAAGAAAACTGAATCATGGACAAGTGATGCAGCAACACCCAGCAGATCAGACCTGCAGACGTGTCCCACCTTGTAGCCCTACACTGTGACCAATGTAAGATATTTTGTCCTGCAAGATCACCCACCACACTACTCACAAGAACCCAGATTGGTCAGAGGCTCAGAAGATAATTATTTTATATTCACAAACCCTATGGATTTCTTGGAAAGAGAGATGAGCATTACAAATTACATTTCCTAAAGAGATGTTGAATATTGAATTCCTGCTATTCCACCACACCTTGGGCACTGCAAACCAGCACGTTGGCTCAGAAAACTATTCATTCCTCAATGAAAAAGTCTCAGGATGGGGAGGAGAGTGGGGGGAGGTGGGAGGAGGAGGATGTACAAACAGGGCCTGGGGAAATATCATTACAGTGTAGATTAGAAACTTGCATGGACCCTTATCATGCACCTATTAGGTGTGTGAAGACAATGGCTTGGCTTGCAAGATATTTAGTTTTCACTTACATCTTCTTTACCTTCGGTTATGTCTGAAGCTCCTAAATGTTGGGGGGGGGGGAAACCTCTTTTGTGATCTCATGACCATATTTCACCTAAAGTGCTCTTGGCTTTAGGAAAGGTATAAAAGGAAATAAAGTTTTCTCCAGGTGACATGAAAGGACACCTGCTCTCCTGCAACCCAGTGTAGATGCCAAGCCATCTGCCTGGGAGAAAAAGAGTGAAAGTACTTACCACAAGGACAGCACTCAACCGATCGCTTTGGACCTGCTGCACTTGGATGCAGGGTCCTGACACTTGTAACCTTGAGCCACTGGGAATGTTTACAGCATCACCATTTGGGGTGCTGCTGTTACTAGGCCCAAGACCCACAGATGCCCTGTATAAGTAGGTATGAGTCAATTTACCCACACCAGTGACCTCCAGCATGTTCAGTGGGAGGTGAGAGCTGGGAAGCATGTGCATGCTATAGCAATACTTTTCATACTCCTCAGCTGGGCAGCAGCAGCTGCAGCAGCAGCAAGTTCGGCAGTGGCAGAGCCGCACAATGGCAAGAAAGAGGAGGAACACCGCAAAGATAAAAGAGACACAGGCAAGGGAAACAATCAAGTAGATGTTTGTAGCATTGAGCAGTGGTGGTGGCTCCCCACTGTCCTCAAAGTCTGGCAGTGCCTGGGGCAAGGTGTCAGCCAGCAGGATGCCCACTGTCACAGTAGAGGAGAGTGGTGGATCCCCGTGGTCCTGCACCACCACGACCACCTTGTGCTTGAGGAAGTCAGTGGAGCGCATGGAGCGTGTGGTACGCAGCTCACCGGAGTGTGGTGCCAAGCGGAACAGGGTGGAGTCAGATGAATGGGCAAGGTGATAGGAGAGCCAGGCATTCTCTGCATTGTCCTCATCATCTGCCACTATTTTTGTCACCAGGTAATCCTCATCAGCCAAGCGGGGCACAACTTCCACAGCTATTGAACCATTCTGGCTGGTGGGGTACAGGATGGCAGGGGCATTGTCATTCTGGTCTGAGATGTAAACATTCACAGTTATGGCAGCACTCAAAGCTGGTGACCCGTTGTCCTTGGCTTCCACTTGGAAGTGGAAGTTCCTAAGCTGCTCAAAGTCAAAGGCACATTTTGCGTAGATGCTCCCATTGGCCAAGCTCACAGACAAAAGGCTTGCCAGAGCACTGCCTGCAACTGTGGAATTCCTGAGCATGTAAGAGACCTGCCCATTCTCCCCCATATCAGGGTCAGATGCTGAGACCTGGTAGAGAAAAGCACCAAGTGGGTTGTTCTCCTCCACAAATACATCAAATGTGTCATTACTGAAGACAGGAGGGTTATCATTCACGTCAGAAATCTGCACCCAAAGGGTCTTCTGAGTGGTGATGGGTGGAGAGCCCAAGTCCGTGGCAGTAATGGTGATGTTGTACCCACTGATCAACTCTCGGTCCAGAAGCCCACTGGTGACAAGGCTGTAGTAGCTTTCAAGGGAAGGCTTTAACTGGAAGGGAAGGTTGTCAGGAATCTGGCAGGTTACTTTTCCATTCTCCCCAGGGTCCTTGTCTGTAACACTCAGCAGAGCTATTACTGTGCCAGGAACAGCATCCTCAGGAATGGGACTGGAAAGGGATGTAATTATTATCTCTGGGCCATGATTGTTCACATCAGTGATTTCCACCAGAAGCTTAGCTGTGCTAGACATGCCAAATGCCCCGTTGTCCCTTGCCTCAATAAGCATCTCAAGGAGAGGTCTCTGAACAGCTAAAACACCATTGACTGTCACCTCCCCAGTGTGCGGATGAATTGAGAACATTCGCTGTAGATCAGCAGAAGTAGTATTGCTAAATGAATACCTGACCTCTCCATTTGGACCTTCATCCGAGTCCGTGGCATGCACTTGCACTACCAAAGTGCCACTGGGGGAGTTTTCCAAGATACTCGCCCTGTAGACTGAGTGTTCAAATTCTGGTGCATTGTCATTGGTATCCAGCACAGTCACAATGACTGGGACATTACTGGACTTTGGAGGATCCCCACCGTCTTTGGCTGTAAGGACAAGTCTGTAAGTGGCTTGCTGCTCCCTGTCTAAGGCTTTCTTCAGCACCAATTCAGGATATTTACTCCCATCACCGCGTGTCTGCATTTCCAGATGGAAATGTTCATCAGGGCTCAGAGTATAGTTCTGGACACTGTTGGTACCTTCATCAAGATCTCGAGCATTGGGGAGTGTAAACCGTGCCCCAGGTGACAAGAACTCAGGCACGTTTATATGATATTCACTTAAAGGAAAGCTGGGGGAATTGTCATTTATGTCCAAGACTTTAAATTCCATCCTATAAAGCTCTAGAGGGTTTTCTAACACGAGTTCATAATTCAGAAGACAGGCAGACTTTAATTCACAAAGCTGCTCTCTATCTATGGGCTCGTTAATAGACAAAGCCCCCGTGCTTGCATTTATATTAAAATATTGCTTACTTGAACCGGTGATCACGCGAAATTTCCGAGCTGAAAGCGTAGCTGCATCTATTCCTAAATCCTTCGCTATGTTCCCAACAGACGTTCCACGCTCCGTTTCCTCGGCGATGGAATACACTACTTGCCCGTTCGCGGTGCAGCAAATAAGGCAGAAGACCATTAAATAGACCCGCATTCTTCCTCCCCTGGCTCAGCTCCCCGCAGACCGGCTCAGCAGGAACATAATCCAGAATTTCAGTAAACCCCCCGAAGTTCTCAGCGAGAAGCGAGCGGGCACCGGGACGCACCGGCGGCAAGGCGAGAAGTTCGCTGCAGGCGTCCCTGCTCCGCGGCGGCTTCCCCCCCGCCCCGCCCCGCCGCCGGTGCCGTGCGGGGAGAGGCGGCAGCTCCGCTGCTCTGCGCCCGCCGCCGCTCGCTCTGACCGGCGCGGCGGGACCCCGCGCGTCTCTTACACGCGCGGCGGCAGTGGCGCCACCCAGAGGCCGCGGGGACAGCTGCGCCGCCGAGGGAGGGAGCTGCGCTCCCCCCGCCTTTTGTCCTCCCTTCCCCCCCCGCCCATTTTTTTTTTTCCTTTTCTTTTTTTAACGCCCCGACGGAGATCCGGGGGGGCTCCGTGCTCTCGAGTCCGCGGCATGGATGTGTTTCCGTGAAGGAGAAATGCAGAGCAGGCACCTCCCCTCCTCCCCCCTTTCCTTTCCTCCCTCCCTCCGCTCCTTGCAGGAAAGGCAGCGAGAGGATGCGCTGCCGTACGCTGTCAGAGCACCGCCGTGGAAGAGAAACGCGTATGAGAAGTGACAGGCATCGGCTAAACATGGGTCAGCACAGTGCAGGCAGGCTCCAGCTGAGCACAACATTTCCCAGAGGGGTTTTAAGAGCACAATTAAAGGAGACAGTAGGCTGTACACCGTTAAACTTAAAGGAAAAAAAAAAAAAAAAAAAAAAAAGGAAAAAACCAAAAGCGTCTTTCCTGCTTTGCCTTCTAGACAAGGTAAATTAACAAGGATTATATTGGAGAGAAGAAGGGTCTCTCCTCTGACAGCCCCCAGTCGGATCACCCGCCAGCCGCAGACGAGCTCCCGGTCCAGCCCGCCAAAGCGGGATGGGGGTGGATCGAGTGGGCGGAGGAAAGTGGCAGGCAGCAGCAGTCGAATTGTAGAAAAGTAGTAGAAAAGTAGATTCAGTTGTAGAAAAGTATCGGCAACAGAGAATTCTTGCATTTAGGAGATGCTCAGGAACTATGGGGAGAGACGACCTCATATCACACAGAGATAGCAAACTATGACTGAAAAAAATATCAAAGCTTTCTGCTCCCCCGACTCTCTGCACGGAGGGCACAGTTACGACTGCCCTCTTAAGCGGGTGGGAGAGGGCAGAAAGGATTTCAAAATACCTTCCTGGAAAACCTTCCTAGAATGACCTTCGGTAGCAATTTACACAGATGGGCCTCAAGCCCTGACAACCACTCCAGTCTTCTCCGTTTCCAGTTTCCTTCTGTGAAAGCTTATTATCATGAGATAACCAAGATCGATCAGAAGCAAGAGGCTATAAATACGCGGCAAGGACAAATCTTAACCCGTTCGCATTTGCTGTATTTCTTTAGCTGGGATTTCTTTAGCTGAGATTTTTCCGGGCAAGTGAGAAAGAGCATTTCCATGATACATAGTATCAGCACCTTTCAAAATAGGAGAAAATCGGGAGCACAGCCAAAAGCAAAATGAAAAAATCGGTACATCTGCTTACATCCCCAAAACTCAGCAAAACCTTGAACCGGAGCAAGCCTTGGTTAACGCCAGCAAAAGTATCTGCACATATTATGATTTTTTTAGCTTCAGGTGCCCCTGGCAGTACCTGAATATGTTGCACTTTCACACACCATGTAAATTTATTCAATGGACTATTGCACACAGTATACAATGTAAGTATTTTTCATACACTTTTTACCTTGGCTTTTCTTTTTTCCTGATTGCGAACTGCAGAAATCCCCCATTTCCACCTAGTCACCATAAAATTGTCACCCAGACTCTTCCACCCCAAACTTCTCCTAGACTCTTCTTCTGCCTAGATGTGTCATCTTTAATATATGAAAAAGTTGTTGGTTTTACTGCTCAGTATTGAGGCACAGTCATTATAAACACCCTGACCCAATGTAATAACAGCTGTTAAAGTCACAGGAAATACTGATGTATTTCCCTTATCATTGGCCTGAGGCAAAGATAAACTCATTCATCTGGGAAGGCGAGAACAGGTGGGTGTTGGTGTCCCAGGTGCACACACGGATAAAACACACAGAGCCTACTCACACATCTGTGACTGGGTTTGCAACGAAGAAACAAGAGGCTCTGTGGGCCCAAGAGCCTCCTGTTGCACGGAGAAATCCACTCAAAGGCAGGTTTTCTTTAAATCTTAAGACTGGAATAACAAGCTGTAGTTATGCATACCAGAATCTGAAATACCAGCAGTGCCAGAAGAAATTGATTAACGAGCAATGGCTAAAATCAGTCAAAGTAATTGTACATTTGCCTCTTTCGAAGATAAAGCTTTTGAGAAATATCTGGCAGCCAACCTTCATTTTGTCTTTAATTCACTCGTTTATCATTTGAAATAACTTCTTCAGCTTTCTGCTATACCTCTTTATTCTTGTAGCTTTGCCTAATGCTTGATTACAGGGCTCTAAAGGAATCTGCCTTTGATTCTCTCTTTTTAGCAAGATTTTTAAACCTTACAAGTCTGCTTCAGGAGTTTGGCATCCCTTGCCCTATTATCCTTTTTCACTCTCTGCAGTGGACAGTGACATCTCCAGCAGTCAGGCAGCTTCACTCACTGGGACATGTGTCTTGCCAGCAGCATCTCAATACCTAGCTACCCCCTACTCCTGCCGCACCAACTTCCCAGTCCAGCCCGCATGAGATTCGATGCACCACTCAGGCAGACAGCTCTGGGTCACGGCCAAAATCCAGTGCTTAGTAATATTGAATATCTAGAGCCAGTTACACCACAGCATCTCCTGCCGTGAAGAGGGTAACATGTTGTGCCCTGGGGGCAGAATCCAGCTTTGCCCTCTGTGTGAAGGCATTGCTCTCCTCAGCAGAGTCCCAGGCCTCCTCTTCCTCCCTGTCTATTGGCGCTCCAATTCCCACATCCAGCTGCCCCAGGATTGAAGAGTGTCTTTACACTCTCACTCTTGTTTGGCCACCCTTACACCTAATCCCTCTTTTCAGGGTCTCCATTCTCAAGGTCCCCTCTCCATCTCTAGTCACTTCCCCTAATTACGTTGTTTGCACATTAAACGCTTTTAATGGTGTTTAATTATTTCATTTAATGGACTTGAATAACACACTTCCTTTGGTATCACAGCAGATAATATAACCATCGTTTAAAATCCCTCCCGTCTTTGATCTCACGTTTGCCTTCAATCTGCCGTCTCCGAAGCGTTCCCTATGCCATTCCTCGGGTTGGCCGATTCTTAAAGCCGATTCGACCCGACTCGCCCAGGAATTCAACTTTTTGCGATCCCAAGAGCATAGTCCGGGGCCTCCGAGGTCTCATCCACAGCTACACAACCTTTCTCATCGTCTCCCGCTCCCCGACGGTGCTCACAGAGCGCTTCCTCCACGTCCCTCCGCCCGCCAGACGGATGCAGTGCTGCATTTACACCGCTTTAAAGCCCTGAGCATCCCTTGTACTCTTTCTCCCGCCCCGTCTTCTATTTTCAGCCAGTCACCCCCTTTTCGGGCAATACGACGTCATTAATCGAGCCGTGCGCGTCGTGCTCACAACAATGATAGCGATAAGAGGAAATTGCTAAGCGAGCAAAGAGAAAAATAAAAAGGTGAGTAGTGAAACCGGGTTAGCTCGGGGCTGTGGTGCACGTGGCTGCACCACACAAAGGGCCACTCGTGTTTGAACATCATTATCTACGTCAGCGGTGATTTTAAGGAGCTGTTTCCGCGGTGCGGTGTCTTCGGCGGAGGTTTGCAAGACATCTCCCGTTCGGTACTGAGGCGTGGGAAAATCCCAGGGGCGCCGACCAGAACCGAAAGGTCCCACTGGTGCTGAATTAGGACACGGCGCTTCAGCGGGAGACAGCAGAAAGGACTGAATCCGTTCGGGCAAACAGACGGAGCGACAGCCCTGCGGTTTCTCCTCCGAGAGGAACCGATAAGCTCTCCGCGCCGGCAGCTGTCCCCGCACCAACCTCATCTCCACCCGGAAAGAAGCACGTGAAAAGCTCGTACGTGGACGGGAGCCCAACAGTAAAAATGACCTGCCTACGGACTGAGGAAGACCGCAACTCCTCCTCGGACCGAGCCCAAATTGCCAGCGCGGAGCCGCCGACGGAGGTGCAGGAATACCCCTGTCGCCTTTCGCATGTGGGGTCCTCCGGCCAAGGAAAATCGCAAGGATGGTGGTGTTCCCAGCGACCCGAAACGCTGGGGTCCCGTTGGGGACCCAGGGTGGCGGATAGCCCCCGCTGTTCCCCGTGGTTGCTCCCCTCTCCGCTGTCTCTGCCTCCCGGCTCCGCTGTTGTTCCCGCAGCTCCGACCCCCCCGCTCCACGAAGGCAGGCTATGCCTGCTGGGAGAGCGGGCAGCGATGACAGGATACCCTTCAACAAGCCACGGGAGCTCGCAGCTGCTACGTGCGGACAGCGGGAGCTGAGATGACTACAAGAAGCCCGGGAGAACAACCTTGTACGCAGAGGATTTATAGCTTTCAGCGAATCCCACGAAAATCCTCGTTGCCCACAGCAAGCGACAGAAATACGGACTCAGAACGGGCTAGTCGCTATATCGCCCGACAGAACTACCTTCTAGAATGCGAGGGCGAAGACAGGCGTATTTGCCCCCCGTAAATCGGTACCCCCTCAGATCGCTGGGCTTAGCGGAAAATGCCGGAGAGACAAGAGGAACGGCGGGTACGGGGGAACAGTCTCAGTCGGGCGGCAGAGCAGCTCCGAGTCGAGAAGCCGGCGTCTCTCGCAACTCCTCCGGCAGCCGTGCCGGGCATCTCCCTGCCTGTAAAGTCTCTACTTCTGAGGCTGCAAAGCAGCCGCCGACCGCCCCGGTGGTGCTGGCGCTGCAGCCGCGGCTCCTTCGCCCCTTCCGCTCCCGGAGCCGCCCGCGGAAGCGCCCTTCAGCGACCCCGGCTGCCCGATTGCACTGGGCCTGACAACATCGCTGTTAGTCAGCATCATTCTCCAAAACAACATGAGGCGGGAATGAGAGGCTGGGCTTGCAGCGACTGACAGCCCCGCGCGAAATGGTTATCTGTTTCTCAATACTATGCCTGGGTATTCCAGCGCCTCGTGTTAATGATTCCTTCGCAGAGTATGCTGCCAAGTATGACCATCCCCGAAATTAAGATTGCTTTGTGTTTCTAAAACAAATACTGAAATATTTCCTGCCAGTGCACGTCCATGACAAATCTCGTTCAGATCTTCATTACTGCAGTCAAAGAAACCAAGAGAAACCGTACGGTTTCATAGACCAAGGAAAGAAGTTGTTTCCTATACCTGTGCATAACTGCCGAGTTTTCCATCTTTTTCTACAGAATTAGTTCAACCTTTTTATAAACCTAACCACTAGGTTCTCCTTTAGGAGATCCCGGGTTGCTGTTCCTGCCTTCTGTCACATCCACGTGAATTAAGGAAACTGACATCTCTACAGCTCTTGGGATAAGCTTTGCTACACACAAATGAAGGTGGTTCACACATACTTAAGAGGTGATGACGCACTCCCCTTAGGCACATCAGCTATCAGACATGATATTTTTCAAGACCGACTTGAAGTTTTCAGCTTTCTTTATTGTATTTCGGTACTCCTATAGCACCATTCTTGTAAATTTGGAACAAAGGACCTGTGATTTTTTTTTTTTAGTCTACGTCCTTCGTGTAAAACACTAGTAGAAAACCCAACAAAATGCAAGTTCTGCAAAGAAATAGATGGCGTTACAGATATCATTTTGCCACAAAACCATGATAGTTATCCAAACGTGTCTCTGGCGAATTGAACACAGAACATGAAAAAGAATGATATAAATGTACTTCTTGTTCTTATTATCACAGCAGTCCTACAGATTTCACTTTTACGCAACAAATATCAGATGTAAGAGATCTTCGATTTTTCCTGTAGAAGCCGTGTCCACAAGGAACAAAAAACACTATCCTAATGATCAGAATCATGACCCTAATACCTCCTCTGAATTCTATGGAGCTGGTCTCGATGCGAACTGAGTAAATTCAGTGCCAATAGTGCATGGCCAGGACGAAGTGCTTCGATAACGATGTTAAAACGACGCGGTAATTAAGCAATCGCACTCCACGCAGGAAAATCAATGTTGAAAAGAGTATCGAAAACTTCTTTCCAGCCTAATTTGCGTTTCCCTGTACTTCTGCGCTACTGCTGGGAGAACCAACAGTTTTCAACCTAGCGTATCTAGACTACACAATATTGCATATAGAAATTCTTCCTCCCTCTCTTGAAGTCCATCAGCTGAATTTTCTGCTCAACTAGCCGCAGCATGCCTGTGGTGAGGAAAGGATAGCACAGAAGCCACACCACTACGGAGAGGGACCAGGTTTTGGGGAGAGGCGAGAGAGCACCCACTTGGTCACGCAGCTGTCCACTTTTTCAAAAAGCATCTTGTGCCTCACTCCAATTTCTCCCACCGTTTCAGCGCACTTTCAGAGTCAGAACAGTACTCACGACCTCCACCAACGTTTCTTCCTCTCACTGAATCCAAGAACTTCAGCTTCTCAAGATCTGCGTAACTCATCGACCAGTGAACTTCTGAATCAATAAAAACCCGACAGAGCCTTAGCACACCTGAACGCAACATTTATCAAACCAAGCGTAACAACACCTAGTCTCAGAGACAATTAAAGTGCCACGTGCGTTCATCCTGAGGCGGCCAACAAACTCCTCACCGACAAGCAAAAGGAAATATACAATTTTTCTGAAGGCTTTAAAGTAGTCGAACAAAGAAATTTCCAAAGGCGAACACTGGTATCTAACGCGGATCACTACGACTACATTCAAAATTATTACCAGAGAAAATTCGTTTAGTACACAGGTAATCCATGAAAACTGGAAGGTACACCGAACTAGCGAAAAGACAGGGAAAAAATATTTGCGAATACACTTACCACGCCTGAAGCAAGAGGGGAGAGAGACGGACCCTTCCCAAGGGAACTGTTTGCTACCGCGGGGCCGGGCGGCGGCGGGAAGTTGGGGCTGAAAACCATCAGGTCGCTCTTGCCCGCGCCCTCCGCCACGCACAGGCTCCGGCTCTGACGCTGCGAGTACGACCAGCTCCCCACTTCGCTGGCGCACACCAGCGTCGCCGGACCGGCACCCGACAGCACGGCCGCCCGCGGCGCCCACCGCGACGCCCCGTACAGCACCACCGCCAGCAGGAACACGCTCGACACCGCGCAGATCGCCACCACCAGCCACACGTTCGTCGCCGACGCGCCCGGCGACGACGCCGACGCGCCCTCCGACCCCGACCCCGAACGCGGACGCACACCCGACGACGACGACGACGACGA
>JAOTQQ010000052.1:29720661-29751097 GCA_026546715.1 Gallinago undulata | reverse complement strand
TTCCCTCCTTCTCCCTGCCCCCTTCTCCCTCCCCCCCCCTCCCCCCAGTTTCCTCCCTTCCGCCGGAAGTACCCGGCAGCCTTTGCCGGGACCGGCGTCCGGCGGGCGACAGCGACACAGCGGGCGATCGGTGGCCACCCCGGCATCGGTGACAGCTCCGGGGCCGGTTTCCCCTGCTGTCGCCCGAGCGTGTCTGGGCTATCGCTGATACCCCTCCCCCCGCCACTCCGCTTGAAGGGGGAAGCGACGGTGTTGCCCGCTGTCAGGCGCCGGTGGGGCAGGGCTGGCAGGAGGCTCCGCGGCACCGGCTGCACTTGGTCCTTTTCTCCCTCTCTCTCCCGTCGCTGTCTATTTCGGCCTCAACTGGCCTTTTTTATTTGGAGGGCTGGAGTTCCTCTCGGTGGGGTCTGTGGGAGTCCGGGTTTTCTCACGTATTAAGGGTTTTAGGCACTGGGTGTCCGCGGGCTGCCCGATCTTGGGTTCCCCGATCTTGGGTTCCCCTCTAAGGGGAAGCGTGTCTGCTAACCCGCACCCCGCCCCATCACTATCAGGGGAAGATATTCTCCAACAATAAACAATAAGCATTTAGGCTATTATAATTGGCTATAATAAAGTTTTGCCTATTCATTCCGTTCCGGTGGTAGCCCCTCCACGCCCCCCCATCCCGTCTCAATTAACGTAATTGCCCTCCAGGCGTTCGCAGGATCCCACACGTCCCCATTTTCCCGGGGGATGGCGGGCACCGAGCTGTGTTCCAGCCAGCCCGACCCTTCGGCCGCCCAGCGTCGGGAGGAGCCAAGCTGGAAATCCTGGCCAGTTGCTCCGAGAAAACACCCGTCAGGTGCTGTTAGAGTTAGAGGTGGGAGATAAAACGAGGAGAATAACATTTATGGGCGGCAATTAGCACCGACCGAGAGGAAAGGTGGGCGACATCGGCTTCCCCGTCCGGAGGCTGGGGGGAAACACAAGACAGTCCCTGGGAACGTGGCTTTCCCAAACCCAGGACCTTTTGATTTTTGGAAAGGATCTTGAAAGGGAGGGTTAGTTCCTCGAGAGCTGGCTGAGCCTGCGAGGCTGCACAGATGATGCCCACACTTGGACTGAATCCCAGCTCTCTGCGCATCCGTGCGGGATCCTCTCCCGCGGTTGGTGGAGTCCCTCGTGTTGTCCCACCTTGGAAAAGCTGTGCGGAGCTAAGCCCCCCCCCCCCCGGGAGCCTGGCTAGCCGATCCCGTTGCTTTTCATTTGCTAAGTTCATTCCCCAGACACCATTAGAGCTGCCGCTCGGGAGCAGATGGTTCCCCTCCGTCCCGAGGTTCATCCCGGACAGATTGCATACAATTTATTAATAACCCAACAGATGCTCGGGCACTTTCCAGCTCAGATTATATTTCCTGATTGCTCAAATCCCGCCGTGGGAGAGCTGTTCGTTTATCTTTCGCCGCTCCTCTTTGTGCCTTACCAGCATCGACCTGACAAGGATGGACAAAGGGTGAAATTCGTGTGTGGCTCCCGCCTCTCCATCCCCCTCCCTGCTTCAGTCCCGCATTTAAGGGTCTGGGAATTGAACTGATGCCAGCCGTCCCGGGGAGAAGCACCGTTGCATGCTGCCGTGGCCGCCGCACTCCCCGCGGGCACAGCGCAGACGAGCCGTCGGGGCCCTCCAGGGCTGTTCAAGGCTGGGGAAGTTCGTATCGAGGGCAGTATCGATTTTCTTCATGGGCTTGTTTAAATTTCACCTCGACGCAGCGATCCCCGTGGTTCGGAAAAGAACTCCAGGAGAGGGGAGCCTGGGTTTCTGCAACCCAATTAACATAACCCCGGGAAACCACGGGCATAACTCCCGACTCCTGCTGTTTACTACGAGTCACGACATGTCGGTCCCTGCCAGGTACCGGCGAGGCGGGCTGCTAACGGGGCGCCTCGGCTTCCTGCCCTCGATACGAACTCCCCCAACCTTGGGCAGTAGGGGCAGAGCTGAGGGCCGGTGACCCCATCTCTCTCCCGGACACAGAGTCTTAAGAAGGGGGAGGGGGGGATGGGTGTGTATGGAAAGAAAGTGCTGATGCCCTGCGAGGGCTCTCTCGGAACTAGATAAGATGCTCTGAGCTCCAGAAAAGCCATCACAGACCTTTCAGCAACACTACGTTCAATTTTAATGTATAAAGTGGGCTTTTCCATGCTCTGTAGGGAGAAGCACAAAAGCAGCAGGTTGTTTATACTACTGAATAAACTAAATGCAGGTCTCTGAGGGATCTTACGCAAACCACTTACCTTGAAACACAACCCCACGGGAAAGTGAGCAATGGAGAGATGCGTGGTTAATGTTTTACGTCTTCAGAGCAGCATCTGAGCAGCTGGCTCAGCACCAGTTAGAGTTAGATATCACGGAAGGTAGGGACTATGGTTATAATTTGGCCTGTAAAAGTCACTTGTAAGGTATAAGTAGTTCACAACATTTCAACACTTCAACATTTGCAGTTGAAGTTTAGTGGAGCATGATGTAGGAGTTAACCACAAAGGCTGAGGGTGTAAATTAAGTCTTGAAGCTGAAGTTTAGTTGTTAAAGTGGGTTTGGAGGGAAAGTGCACTTATTATCAGGATGCACACCATAGTGTAGTTTTAAAATAAAAATAGGAAGCATAGAAATCTTTTCTGCTTGGTGGCAGCTGTGCTCAGTAAAAGGCACTTCACTTTCTGTGAATGCAGGTGAGAGGTACTCTCAGCAATAACAGCAGAAGAATATTAAAGTATGTTACATTTTTCATAGCTCCTGACATTTGCAATATAATTCCAGTTCCTCACTTTCACCATGCTCCTCATGCCCAACAGATTTAGAGCAGGGGTGGGTTTTCTTCATTTCAGCCTCAGTAAATAAAGTAAGAGAATTAAGCAGTTGCAGGAAAAAGAATTCCTTCTCCTTGCTCTACAGCGATAGGGAAGAACTGCATGAAAGGATGCTTGCTGATTTGCTGCAGAAAGGAGAATTAGGATGTAAAAGCTGGGGACATTGTGTTAAGACGGCCAGTGAGCATGATGTGAAGGGGGGTTGTGGGCTGTCAGAGACTGAGCTCTTTGTGATTTCAGGTGGAAATCGTGTAATACCTTACGCCCTGCTTGCATAGCAATTTCCTATCCTATCCATAGGTTCTCCTAATACCACAGACTCCCTTAAATGTCCACTGGAAAGGGAATGGAGGGAAATTTCATCACTGGTACAGGATTCCTGGTCAGATAGCGGCTATTTTACCCAGTTTTCATTGGTCTGCCCATCTCCCTTCTTTCTGTAACAACTACAAATATTAGCCCATAACAGAAATTCTCCAAGGCAAATCTCCCACCATAATTTCTATCTTTCACCTTCCTTTGTGGCACATCAGCTGTGCACACCTGAACGCCGTCTCCTTTTTTCTTTCACACACCTTCCAAATACATACATCTCCAATGAGTTTCCTGGGCCAGGTCACAGAATAAAGCAGAGAATGAACAAAAACAGCAACAGTGACATAAATATTTTCTGGGTTGATAAATGTTCTGTCACTCACCATTTTGTGCCTATGACAAATTATCACCACAATGAGTAAATCTTTTGGAATAACGCGTACATTTAAAAGAAATATATCATTATGTGATGTGTTGATGTTTTGTTTATTTTTCAGGCCCAGCCTCCTCACTGCTGAACTCAAATAAGGGGAAGCATAAGGCATATCCAGAATAACAAAAGCTGCAAAGTAGAACCTTGTAACAAAACAAACAAACAAAAGTCAGAGGATTCATTTCCTGTGTTTTCCCCTTCAGAGCAAAAGGATCTGCCATCCTCTTCATCATTTGGAGGACAGACATCCCTGTAAAGACAAAATGGAAGTGTGCTCTGACAATCATCCAGCATATACCTGCAAAGGTGAACTCATCGGGGAACTTCAGCTCTGCCCAGAGCAAGGGCATGTGGAAATGTTTGGGGAAGAAAGAAAGAGATAGGGAACCAGGGTTCATGGGGCACTGATTCAAGGTAGGAAAAAGTCCTCCATTACCTGCAGACTCTGCTTCTAAACAGGTACCAGCAGTGATGAGGGTGCAGGATCAGTCCCTGAGGGGCTCACATTGCACAAGCTTGGGCAGTTTGGAAAACTGCTGGGACCAGCAGGTCCTCTCCCACTGCTCCTAGGTCACACAACAGTCTTAACTAAAACCTCTTCTCAATGCCTTATATTGACTGAACTTCCAATATTTAAGTGTAAGTGAATGACCCTGGGCATTGCCATGGAATGACACTTGCTTCTGCTCAAGCAGTACCAAAATTGCAAGGTTGTCTGATTGCAAAGGTTTGAGGTGAGAGGCTAAAAAGCCAGGGCAGTCGGCAGAGCCTGGCTGGTGTGTGACTGGTAGCAAGGCATGGTTCATACGAGGTACATCCAGGCTTTGCGAGGCTTCTGGAAAACTTGGCTGCACATAAGGGAAGCAGAAACTGGTTGGTTTGGCAGCCACAGCGGAATATTGTGTGGGGCTACATGTTGTAAGCAAATGTGATGCAAATATATCTGAAATTTCCTGAAATTTCCTGTGGCCCCAGCAACATGTCAGTCTCCTTTGGATTAAGGAAAAGAAAAAGCTGTGATCATAGAATCACAGAACAGTTGTGTTTGGAAGAGATCTCTAGACAATATTAAGTCCACTCCCCTCCACTCAAAGCAGGTTGCCCAGGAAAGAGTCCAATCAGTGATTGTACTCTTCGCGTTGGTTTCCTTGGGATCAGCTTTCAGCATTTGGAAGCTGAAAAAGTGGATTTGTTTGAAGAGTTTTACTTGGTTTGTTTTGTTAGAGGTATGTCTGCATCATTCTTGTTTTGGAAGTCTTTCTGTGTACATGAGCTTAAAAATGTTCTGTCTTTGTCAAGCCTGCTGTTCTCTACTCATCTTTAAGACAGCAACCAGCTGTATGCATGCCAAAAGATTTTATTGAAAAAACCCACCATAAAGCAACAAGCAATCCAGTTAAGCCAATGAATGGCAGCCCCACAACCCCAGCCCAGAAAACACTGAAAGCTGCATCTAGATTGGTACTTAATTTGCCACCAAAATAAATAAATAAATCGAGCCTTAAGCACCATGATGTTCATCAGGGAAACAAAAGCTAGTGCAGATTAGCAGCCTCCTCGCTTGGAACTGCGAGAAAAAAAAAAAAAAAGGACAAAAAAAAAAAGATAGCTGAAGCCTGACTCACAGTCTCAGCCCTTGTAACAAATCCAGATAACAAGGTCCCCTGTATTTTGCAAACTGCAGGATACCAGGGACTGCAAATTTCTATCAGCCACCCTGGTTAGACTTGCAGCATGGACACCTGTCCCTGGTCTCTATTTCTTTTTTCCTTCCTCAACCCTTTGGTCTCTCTTGGGCAGAGGGGCATCCAGGCCTGCCCAAATGAAAACACAAACTTATAAGATAGGCTGTCTCTGGTTCCTGCCCACATCCTTAGTTTGACCAAAGGATTCACTAGAAAGCTGTAGGTTGAGGGATTCTGCATCAGCTTTTTGAGGACATTGGGAAATGTTGTTCTCCCAATTTTTTGCTAATACAGACTCCTTGTCAGGCTTAGTCCGCTGCCTTGTTTACCACTTCTTGGTTTTTCCACTGCATCCCAGAAAGAAACCAGACACACAATCCTAATGAAAAGCTCGGCATGTAAAGGGAGAATTTATATTTCACTTCTTGCCTTTGCTATTGGTTTTACAAGTGATTGCTCATCAGAAACCAATTACCCCAGAAAGGCTTAGGTTTGGGTCCCTACTGATGTTTGCAGAATGAATAGCCTCATTTACAATCTCTCAACTGGAAAACAAAAAGTAATGATGATAAAAAAAAGTCTTTTCTAATTCTCTCTGCCCCTGTTGTAATTCACAAGAAAATTAAACTAATAACTCTCTCTGTAAGCGTGTTATGCAGATGCCAGGAGTCAGGGATAAATGGATGAACCTATCCCAGGCAAAGTCTCTGGGGAAGGAACCTCTGAGCAGACAACGACTATGCCTTGCAAGATTCAGAGCTTCTCCAGCAGTGCAATCTATGCGGAGAGGAGGCTGTTTCATTTTCTTTCTTCTCTCCCCCCACCCAGCCTTGTCACTTGAATTCCACCTGCAGACAGCAAAAGCTTCCATGATTTTCTGCTGGGCTCATTTCCCACTCCATTCCCATTTTCCATTTGCATATAGAGGTTCTTTGTAAAGAAAATTCTCCATGCCAACAGAATCAAGCTTTTTATAGGTGGTTCCCAGGGCAGTATTCCTTCCTCATTTCTTCAGCAGACAGTGCTATATTGGACAGAAAGCCTTGAGGGAAGACACGAGGGTTCCCACTGTGTTCCCAAGCTCTGTGCTGTGATTTGTCCCTGCAGTTCACATCCAAGTTTTTATTTATTTTTTATCTTTTAAAAGAAGATAAAATGTTAAAACAAAGCCTGTAACTTACCTGTGCTGGTGTCCAAGATAGAAAGAGCAGAAATGATCTTTTAACTCCTCCCTTGCCAGATTGGAAGTGTCTTGCTGGTCACTCTGGTTTTCAGACACCACAAGGCTGCACACAAGATGACTCAGTAGGCACAAGCACGGCAGATAGGATAGTTTTGTCCCAGTTGGGTGCTGGTGATGCTGGGCATCATGTGGGTAACATGGAGGGGGCACAATTTCACTAGGGACTTGGCAGTTTGCAGCATGGAATCTTCATGGATTCACGTGATGACTGAGGGATCCCTGGTGGCGATGGGGTCAGCCTTCAGCCCAAACCACTGATCAGATTTGATCCAGCCTCACTAGGAATGTATAACATATAAAACCCAAGTCAAAAGAGAAGCAGAAGAGAGGGCATGAGGGTGGACCTTGCATAGACAGGACAAGAGCATGCTGAAGTCTGATATCAAAGGAACATGACCATCCCTGTAAGTGCCATCTGACGGGCAATGAGGGAATCAAATGGCTCATGGCATGTGGCATGACCAGCCAAGAGGTCCCTTGGACAACATGGGAAAAGGATTAAAGGAGATTAAAGATTAAATCTCCTTCCATATTGGGACAACTACCAGGTTATTTTTCAGGGGGAAACTAAGAGGAAGAAATGATGGTTTAGGCAAGCAAACTGAATATAACATTGCATTTCCTGGCAACAGGAAAATTAAGCTTTTGCTCTAGGAACTGATTTCAGGTTTATGTTCCTGAAGTTTGGTCTTCTAGGAGAGACTCAAAGCAAAAAGCAAATTCGTTCCTCTGGTTTCTGATAAAAAGCCACTCACAGGCAGGTGCTGAGCACATAGGGCTTTACTTCTACTTCTGGTGAATTATATTTAAGGAAGATCAAGTTGGAGACTGGGAACAAATGGGGTCCTACAGGTGGAATCCAGCCCCAGGCCAGACTCATTACATTTAGATACCTGGGTGGATATGTTCCATCTGTACTCAAGGAAGATTTGGATTTAGTCAATAAAGACTGAACAACTGCAGAACAAGAGCTGTGATAAACTGGGCACAAAAGAGCAGCAGCTCTCACATAGAAAAATTAAGCCTAGTGCCCTCAACCCTCACTCTTGGCAGTATGAAAAACAGTTTCTGTTAGTTAAAACACCAAAGAACATAGACATGGGCTTAAGAGGAGACTCATCACACCGGCCAGACTTCCCTGTGATGCTAGAGTCAAAACTAACCTCTGAATTTCAGATAGACTTGGGCTGAAAAATATCCCTGTGTAGAGATATCCATTATTGTTTGCACCACGATGAACTCCAGTGCCTTTTAGGGGAGGATTCGGATACAGAAATTCAGTGACTCACTGCAATAGAACAGAAAGAAATTCAGACAGCTCATCTTTTCTCTGGGTTCACACAGCAATTTAACCCCAATTTTTCTATTTCACATGCAGGCTGCTATCACAGCTTCTGCATCTTGGCCTATCAGAAATCCTAATAATGCTCATAATGATTTTCTTGATTGATGGTTGCTTTTCCTGCTTCTGTTTCCTTCGTATAGTATGATTTATTTTCTGTGCAGGTAAAAATGTATGATAAGACATTTATGGAGCTATTTAATTATATTTTCTGTTGTAGATGTTATTGAAATGAATGGCTTTGATGTGAAGACCTTAGTGACCCTTCTGGGAATCTTCACTCTCTCCTCATTTCTTCTGATGCATTTTTTTCACCTGTTGTTGAAGATATTCCTAGCAATGAATTAAAATAAATATCTCATCACAAATGCCTGCAGATCCTCTGGATGTATTTTTGATGGCTGACTGCACAAATGTTTTATTTTTCAATCCGTTTAACATGAACTTGTTTGCCCTTCTTCCTGGCTTTGGAGAAACTCTTTGAATTCTGAATGTTGAAATAAAAATCACTGCTATTGTTTAAAACATGCAAAAATGTATCATTTATTCAAATGTAAGAATTGTAAATCATTGAATTTCATGGGAGACAAATCATTAGTCAAAGTGCAGACTGCACTAGAGGTCATATTTAATTTATTTTCAAAGCCTTCATTCGTGCTTTTTGGTCCAGTATGTCATAAGTTATTCAATACACAGAGGTGTCTACTTATGTCTCACAATAATTAAGCTGATTAAGTCATATTATCACTAACAAGAAGCATTAATTCCACTTGAGCGAATGCTGCAAAGAGAGTCAGTGACATTTCCACCACTTAGATGGAAAACGCATTATAGGCAAACTGGGGAGGCAAAAGCCTCACTTAGCCCAGGCCTGTTTCTTCATCTGATTTCTGCGGAGGAGTTAGCAACTGATGTTTTCAGAGCAGTAAAAAAAAAAGAAAAAAAAAAGAAAAGGTGCAAAGGAGCAGAGAAAATCAGCACGTGACAATCACGCAGACTGTTTTTCAGTGTGGCAGAGGCTAAATTATTATGACAAAAGCTAAAGGATATTTATTTCTACAAAACATCTACTGAGATGGAAAACGGAAGCCGAAGGAGGGGACCCATCCAAGAAAAACTGTGTTCTGTAGGATGAGTCCGGGGAGATATTTGAGACACTGAGGCAATTTGCGAAGAAATCAGGATGGACCTCGACCCAGTTCTGGATAAACTGGGTGTGTTCATTCCAGCGTCATCTTCAAGTGAGAAGAAAAGAAAAGAAAACAAAGACCTAGCATCTTTGGAGACTGTAATTAACCAGTGAGTGCTACAGACTTTGCTGCTAATTAACCACTGAGTGCCACAGGCTTCGAGCTGGATCCAGAGCCTTCAAAGGTCAATGCGCACGCTCCCCATGGATTTTAGCTCTATCCTGCTGATACTGACCCCTTTGGGGAGCTGAGCCTGCTTGTAGTCGTAGCTCTGCCCAGCCTAAGTTGACTGCATGCAGAGCGCTGCGTCCCTGCTAAGGTTTCCTGGGGGCTTCACTGGCTGCCACTTGACTCCACACGTGGTAGAGCTGAGCACCAGTCCCTCTGGGTCCTTTCTCTCTGGCCTCTTTTCTCTCTACCTCTGTATTTATTTTGTCTCTCTGGTATATGCTTTCAAGTCATTACAGAGATATAAGTAATGTTTCCATCCAGAGAGTCTATTCAGCAACATCAAGAGCACAAAAACCTCCCCTATTTGTGCTGGTGCCCAGAAGCGCTATGTGCCTGCCTAGCATGGCCTGCAGCATTTTGCAGCCAACTGCACCACATGGCAGCTTTCCTGCTGTTGTAGAAGCAAATCTCAAGCTGGCTGGCAGGTCCCTGAAAGCCAGATTTGCCTCTGGATCTCTGAGAGAGCTGGAACGGATGCGAGAGGCATACAGAGAGTTCTGCTGAGTGTCTCTCCAAAGCGTCTCTCATGCCCAGTGCATTATCAGAATACAGAAACCGGCTAATGCTCATGAACTGTGCAGGAGTGTAAGCACAGGAAGAGTTGTAAAAATAACTGGTTGTAGGGCAAAGACCTTGCATTTTTAATGATGACCTGTCCCTGTGGGAGACCTTCAGAGGAGATCTTGTCTGTTACGTGGACAGTTCTGACCAGGCATACCCTTTGAAGAAGGGATAGCAGTGCAGTTGAATTAGGTTTCAGCAAATGTTCTCTCCCCTAAAGCAAGTCCCTTTCTATTGTCCTTTTTATCAATACGCTTATTGAAAAGAGAGAATGAAATTGAGCTCTTGCCAGTATAGGACTTCCTTTAACTAAGCTAAAGGAGACCCCCAGGGAATGTGGGGTGTTGGAACTTAGGCTGGGCACTGTGTTGTCCCTCAAATCTCTTTTGGAAGAGGTTTGACCTGTATTACAGAGCAATCCTAGGGATCAGCAAGAGGCACAAACGTGTGTTTCTGTATCTATCTCTTCCGGACTGAGGACAGACAGGAGTAATGGAGAGGAGAAGGCAGCAATATACCGAAGATCAGATGAGCCTTAATGGCAGGAGTTAAAAAAGTGCCAAGAAAATACATTGGAGAGTGACACAGTCATGGGGAGGTGGCAAAAGCTGGCCGCTTGGTTGCTTGGCCCTAGAATTTCCAAGGACAGGGTGCAAGTTGTCCATTTAAAATTCCTGTATATTTTCAGGCTCAGTTTTGAGACCTCCCTTTGGGAAGCCACACCTCGGAATCTAAAACAAAGTGCCAGCTCCGTGCGTTTGTTTAGATCCCGGATACCATGAAGGATATGTACTGGGTGTTTTTTCTATGTGAACTAAAACCCAGCCAATAGCTTGGCTCTGCTGCAGGGGGCCCATGGCTGAGCCCCCGTGGGCTCGCTGGAGAGGGGCTGCAGTCCTCCCCTAATGCCTGACCAGCACCGCCTGAAAACGACAGGGGAGATATTGCCAGAGCTAATCTAGGAGAGGGCAATGCTTGCTGCCCTCACAGGGACTCAGGTCAGTCTGATGCTTTTATTACTTCTTGAGGCTGTTATTAATTTTACTGTATCATTTCACATAATTCTCCTGTTCTTTTGAAGCAGTGAAACAGGTGAACGCTGTACAGGGGTCTCAGGCAGTGGCTGTTTGTGGTTCTTCTTTTACCCTTAACACTCTGCAGAGACCATTGAAGAACACACTCAGCAGCATAAAATCCTTCATCCTACTGTCTAATTGGGGCAGGGAATGTTTCATCTACTGACAGCCCGGCAGATGTGAGCTGGGACTGAAGTCACCAGAAGCAGCCAGATCTCTTTCATGTCCAAAGCACTGTCCTCCTGGGTCCCTGACTCCTATGGGGCCCCTTTGAGTATTCCCTGCCCCTGCTTCCTCCAAAGACTTTTCTGGGTTAATCCCAAAAGCCGCATTGCAGCCTTCCCCAGCCAGTCACCGAGCGACCAGGGGGTAAAAGGACAGAGTTGGCATGTGGCTGCCTAAGGACTTCATCCAAAGGTGAACCGCTTCCCACCAGCAGATACAGGCGTGCCTGTTCCCAGGCAATTGGTCCCTACACCTGCACACACCCAGGTTATCTCTGTGGCTCCCCAGGCGAGCTGGTTGGTGATGAGCGTCCAGAGGAAAGCTTACATGATCCATAGAAAGCAGTGCACAAAAACAACAATAAGCCTTTACTGCCAGACCCAGCCCCTCTCCCCAGCAGTTCAAAGCCCTTTATGTCAAATCCTTGCAGAGTCTCTGCCCAATCTGGAGTATGAGGCAGAGAGCTGTGTGACATCTCTGGCACACAACTCCCTCTGGCCATGACCCCAAAGTGATCCTGAGTACAGGAGGGAGGAGAGGGCACCCTCATTCCCTAGCATCTGGGTGAAGTGAATAAAATAAGCTCTCTTGGGCTGCTCCAGCAACTGAGGAGGCCAGAGGGATGTGCATGTCTGCTGGAGCTGAGAGCCCTTCTCCAAGAGCTGAGCATTGACTCCCGCTGTTTTGTATAGCTCAGGGACAGCCAGGAGCCAGGGTGAGCTATTAAAATACAATTTATTGGTACAAATCAGACATTGTGAAACAAACTCAGTTTAGAAAGAGCTGTCATGTTCTGCACAGATGGATTGGAAATGAACTGTCCCGTGACAGGAGCGATTGGCAATGCTGGCAGACAGAGCAGGTGCACAGGTGTAAAGTGAGCAAGGCAGGGGGAGAGACTGTTCTGGGGCTGGAGTCCTGCCTGTGAGGGCTCCTGACAGCCAACTAAGAGTCCTCAAAGAGAAGCAGGGCAGAGTGGGAGACGTCTGTCCTATGCAGGTGGAGGCCCCAGTGCAGAGCTTCCCCTAGGCATTCAGGACTTGGGGAAAACAGAGATCAGGGTGAGGCAGGAGGAGGGAAGAGGACTGTCACCTGTGTCAGGGTCCTTACCATGGCTGGAAACTCACTTTCCTTCAGATGATGTTGCCTTGGGCTAGAGTTACCCAGCAGGGCCTCACCTTGTGCATCTTTGAGCTACTTAAGCTAACAGCTCTTCTGGCCACCTAATCTGTGAGCTCCAGCCCATGCTGTTTCCAGAGCAAAGACTGGCTGTGTCCTAGACGCTAGCTGGGACAGGTCCCCAGCCCTGCAAATCTTGGGTCAAGGTTTGAAGCACTAACAGTGGTTGGGTTTTGCACTCACTTTCCAGAGAAACCAGACACCAACAGCTGCTCTGCACATGCAACACATCCCACTGGATCTCAGGGACAGAGCAATGGTCACTGTCCCAGAACGTAGGGTCAGGCTTGACTGAACCAGGCTTGGTCTGCTCAGGTTTGTCGTGCCTACTGGGACAGAAATACAGGCATGCAGCTCGGTACATTCACACAGCCAGACAAGACAAGGAAGTGACAATGTTTACAGAGATGAATGGTCCTTGAGGGGACATGGGAATGGATAAAGTCAAGGCAGATTTGCTTAAAAATGGTTGTATGGACCCCCAACAGCACCTGCTATTAACACAGCTCTGTAGGATGAGATGCGAGAAATGCCCCACGCACACACACCTCCCCATCCCTATCACTTCTCAGGCTCTTGCTCCTTAAATCCTTTCCCCATGCTCTGGTGTGCCAATATCTCAGCAGTCCCACAAAGTCCTGAGTGGTCCATACATGGAGCTGTGTGCTGCAGGTGGACCAGCAGCTGAAATAATGTGAGTGACTCCTGGGGCCTTGGGCCCTTAGCTATCCAGGCTAAGCCCTGGTCACTATTTCAGGTCATTGTTGATGACCACGCTGTCATGCATGTCACAGTAAGTTGTCATCTTCTTCCTCTTGCCAAAGGTGGAGAAGCTGTTCTTGTTCTCCTGGCCCAGGAAGAGGGGCCCATCTTTGCTGGAGAGCAGAGTAGGGGTACCGGGGATGTAGACATTGTGCTGATAATCCAGGGCTGGGATGTGCCCCGGGTACAGGGAGCTGTAGTGGGGTGTCCAGATGCTGTTGGTGCCTGCTGGAGCTTTCTGAAACTCTGGAGGAAAGACAAGTGGGAGAATGGCTCAGGGGAGGTCACATCCATAGCTCAGTGGGATGGTCACATCCATGTCCCAGGGTGCAAGCCCATGTCCATGTGTCAACAACCTCCCTTCTGGAGCCTGAACACCCCTTCTACCCCTCAAAACTCTACCACTGCTAGGAACAGTGATGTGTCCCATACTACACCTCCACCAAATGTCAAGAGGGTCTGGTTTTCCCAGCTCCAGTGCACCAATACTCACCAGAGACAGGGGTCATCAGCGTGCACAGCCTCTCATGCTCCTTCTGGAGGGCTCTGTGAATTTCCCCCACATCCTCCAGGCTCTGGGAGCTAAAGAGAAAAGACAGGTTCAAAATTGTGTTGGAGACAACCTCCCCGTCCCCAAATCCCCCTTCCACCCTCTCCCTTTGCTCCCGCAGTGCTGGATTTGGTACCTCTTCAGAGCAGGTCGCTGCGTGCTTGGGGGCAGCCAGTCCATGTTGGGCTGGTTGATCTGGAAAACACAGGGAAGGGAAAGGCTGGTTATATGGACTCTCTGTTAATCAGCCCAGTCCTGCCAGCACAAAGCTTCAGTAGTCAGGGACGCAGGACTCCATCTCCTCCTATGTGGGGAAGAAAGCAGCACACTCCCAATTTAGGGAAACTAAATTTTGAACCAGCCTGTTCCCTTCTGGACCTTCCCCTCTCCCCTGAGACACTGGGGTTATCTGGGGCTTACTCTCAGTTCTCTGGGAGTTTAATTGCCAAGGTCTGTCCTTCTGGGGAGAGAGAGGGGCTTTTCTTATTTCTGTCAGTTTTAAAAAGCCTTTTTTTCAGGTGCAATGATAACTTAGCCCAGGTCTCAGGCACCGAAGGGCGAGAGGTGCAGAAATTGGCTGCAGACACAATGTTTCAGGGGGGTTGCAAACAACTAGGGGAAAATCCCATTAAGGTATTAAAGAAGTGAGTCCAGCAGTGCAAGGAGACGTGCGGGGAGAGCGTCTTGGCAGTGAGGCTTGGACTCTCCTTGGAAGGGCAGTTTTATTAAAAGTCAAATGTAAGTGGATTAGACGCCTCATCACTCTCCATCCTTGTAATCGTGTTTCAGAAAGAGTCTTTCATCGGGAAAATTAGACGTTCCTCATTTCAATACCTAACAAATGTTGACATAAAAATCCCGCCCTGAAGACCCCACTCCCTATCCACTGGCACAGCCCAGTGCGGCACCGCGCCCACACCTGGGTGCCAGAACTGGGGTCACAAGAGGTGCTAGCGGGGCTGGGACCACCCCTGGGTGCAGCAGTGGGACACTGTGGACCCCAGTGACATGGGGGAAGCGGAGTGGCAGTGATGCTCAGGCTGTCCTGGTGTGAATCCCTCACCCACATAAAGGAAATTCCACCCCCACCATCCCACTCCTCCAGGGCAATGGAGCATCTCCGTTGCCTCTAATGGGTGCAAATGGTGGGAGAAAGGGATTTCCTCGCACCTCAGCTGAGCCCGAAGCTCCCCTGGTAATTAGACACATTGGGAAGCTCAATGGAGAGTTTCCCGCTGCCTGACGGCTCCTAATTCCCTCACTGATCAAAGGCAGTGGTTATTCTCTGGGAAAAGCCATGCCTGGCTTCTCTCACAGCAGAGGCTGACAAAGAGGGCTGGGGGGGGACCTGTGAAGCACTGGTAAGCATCACCAGGCACGGCATTACCTGCTTGGAGACCTGGAGGTGCTGGCCTGTCCGGGACCGCTTCCCAGGATCCTTCTCATTGTTCCGGGGGGGGCTGCAGGGTTTGAGGAACATGAAGTCGCTCTGGGCAGACTCAGGACCAAGGCAGACTTTGTAGCAGTAGCCCGGGGGGCCACCCCCAGGCACGTCAAGGCAGGTGGCAGCCGCAGTCCCTGCAGGGGTCTGTGCTGTTAGGTTGGACGTCTTCAGGCCGTCAGAGGAGGGTCTGGACCCAGGGCAGCAGTGGCAGCGGGGTGGTGAGCAGCCATCACCTTGGCCGAAGTGGCGCTCTCCGCGGCAACGAATAGCTGTGAGGATGAGGATGGCCAGGAGGAAGGTGAAGGAGATGGAGCCTAGGGAGACCAGGAGGTAGAGGGTGACTGGGGAGGACGAGGAGGCCTCTGGGGGGAGGCTGAACTCGCTGAAGTCAGAGAGAGTCTGAGGCATGGTCTCCACCACCGAAAGCAGGAGGGACATGGTGGCTGAGAGGGCTGGCTGCCCTCCGTCGCGCACCTGCACCACCAGCCGCTGCCGAGTTGCATCCTGCTCCAGAAAGGAGCGGAGGGTGCGCAGCTCCCCTGTGTCTGGTGCCAAGCTGAAGAGGGTGAAGTCGGTGGCCTGGAGGAGCTGGTAAGAGAGGCGAGAGTTCAATCCCGCATCAGCGTCCACTGCCGACACCGTGCCCACAAGGTAGCCAGGCCCGGCCGATCGCGGCACCAGCTCGGTGGCCACAGAGCCATTGCGCGGCATGGGGGAAACGATGACTGGAGCATTGTCATTCTGGTCCAGCACAAAGATGTGGACAGTGACGTTGGCGCTGAGTGGCGGGAAACCCGCATCCTGTGCTTGCACCTGGATCTGGAAGCTGCGGATCTGCTCATAATCGAGGGAACGCAGGGCATACATGTGTCCGCTGTCCGAGTTGATAGACACATAGGTGCCCACAGGCATGCCGTGGATGTGGCCCTCGGCAATGGAGTAGGACAAGTAGGCGTTTTGTTGGTAGTCAGGGTCCAACGCACTGACAGAGCAGATGGAGGCACCTGGAGCGTTGTTCTCCATCACGTAGACACTGTAGGAGGGCTGGAGGAAGCGTGGGGCGTTGTCGTTCACATCGGACACCGGGACAGTGAGGGTAGTGCGGGTCAGCAGGGCGGGGGAGCCCATGTCCCGTGCTGTGATGCTTACATTGTACTCCGACACAACCTCCCGGTCCAGAGCCTGCGTGGTGACCAGGGTGTAGTAGTTGCGGAAGGAGGAGCGGAGCTCGAAGGGCACGTCGGGGCCAACCTCACAGCTCACACGTCCGTTGTCCCCAGAGTCACGGTCCAGAATGCTGATGACAGCGATGACAGTGCCTGGTGGGGCATCCTCCAGCACGGGCGTGGACACAGAGGTGAGGGTCACCTCTGGTGCGTTGTCATTCACATCGAGGAGGTGCACAAGCACCCGGCAGTGCACAGCCACAGCCGAGGGTCCACGGTCCTTGGCTTGCACATAGAGCTCGTGGAGGCTTGTTCGCTCATAGTCCAGAGAGCCCTTCAGCAGCACCTGCCCACTCCGGGGCTCTATGTGGAAGAGCTCCCGGACACGTGGTGGCGCGTGTCCACTGAAAGAGTACTCGATCTCTGCATTGGGGCCCTCATCCAGGTCAGTGGCGTTGAGCTGGATGACCAGGGTGCCAGCAGGGGCATCCTCAGGGAGGCTCACACCATAAGAGGGCTGGTCAAAGGCGGGCACGTTGTCGTTTGCATCCAACACCGTGACAAGGATGTGAGCTGTGCCTGAGCGCTCAGGGACACCGCCGTCGAGTGCGGTGAGTAGCACCCGGTGCGCGCGTTGCTGCTCCCGGTCCAGGGCACGCTCCAGCACCAGCTCTGCAAACTTGCTGGCGTCACTGCGCGTCTGCACCTCGAGCGAAAAGAAACCATTGGGGCTGAGCCGGTAGGTGTGCACAGAGTTGGTACCCACGTCAGGATCCTGGGCGCTCTCCAGCGGGAAGCGGGCACCGAGGACGGCGGACTCGGCCACCTCCAGCACATACTCTTGCCACGGGAAGGTGGGCGCATGATCGTTGATGTCCAGCACCTCCACCTCGACGCGGTAGAGCTCCAGCGGGCTCTCGACGAGGAGCTGCAGGTGGAGGAGGCAGGTCCCCCCAGCCTCGCACACCTCCTCCCGGTCAATCCGCTCGTTCACAAAGAGAATCCCATTCTCCAGGTTCACCTCCAGGTGCTGCCTGGCCCCGGCCCGCGACACGATGCGGAACCGCCGCGCCGACAGGGTGGACACATCCAGCCCCAGGTCCTCACCCAGGTTGGCCACGAAGGCTCCGTGCTCCAGCTCCTCCGGCACGGCATAGCGCAGCTGCCCACCCGCCGGGGCCCCGGCCAGCAGGAGGAAGAGGAGGGAGCCCAGGAAGAGCTGCCCCCTCCCGGAGCCTGCCCCGGCCCCCATGGCCCCCCAGCCCTTGCTGGGACGACGGGTCCTACCCCGCACCGCCGCGTCCCGCCTCGCCTCTGCTCGCCCCTCGCACTTCCAAAGAGTTTCAGGCTGCCGGTGGCAGCGGCGGAGGGCCCTGCCTGGAGCCGGGGGCGGGGAGCGACCGCGGCCACCGGCGTCTGTTTAACCCCTTCCCTGCTGGCCCCCGGGAGGGGATGCAATCCGGGCCCCCGGCGCCGCACCAGAATGCGTCTACCGGATCCAGGAGCACCCTGGGGGAGAGGGCTAGCCCCGGGGAGGTCCCGTTAACGGCGGTGGAAGCTCCAGCGAGACCGATCGCTGCCCGGGGCACCGATATTACCCCGCAGATGCTGCCGCTCGTCCTCGCGGTAGATTAAGAGGAGCCCGGATCGCGGCGGCTGCCAAATCCCCCGGCCGCGTCCCCCGCCGTGCCGGTCCTAACCTTTACCAGATGGTTAAGCCCCTCCAGACTTGATTACATTTCCCTGCACACCGTTTTCCTTGTAATGCGGAGTTTTTAATTACCGGAGCAGGGGGGGATTACAGCCCTGGATAAAGCTGAGCCCATCAGCGCGGAGGCACAGAGAGACCCACCCCCTCCTCCTTCCCTACCTGCTCCCACCCCCGACACCCCGCCTGCCCACAGCCCCGCGCCCCGAATCCCGGTCCCCCATCGGCCACCCCAGTGCCAGCCCCCTCGGGCTCGGGGGGCACGATCTCGCCGGAGACCCAAGGACCTGACCCCCACCCCCTGCACCCCCGGAGGCTCCCCCCGCGGCCACAAACTTTCCGCCCCCGCGGAGGGCGAGGGGGAGGCGGGCACGGACCGAGGCTCGGCTTCCCCGCCAGCCCCGGGAGGGCGACAGGAGTCCTCCGCGACCCCCCCCCCCCTTCGCCTTCCCGCCCCGGTACCGATCACGGTCCCTCCGCTGGTCGATCCGTTCTCCCCGCAGACCCGTCTCCAGCCGCCGCCGCGTCCGGGCAGCTCCGCGCGTCGCCTCCCACCGGTGCCGTCCCCGGGGCCCTCGGTAACGGGACGGGGAGGCCGTCCCGTCCCGTCCCCCCCCCGCCCCACGGCTGCTTAGGGCGCAGATAATCCCCTAACGATCTAGTTAAGGGCTCGGCGGGGCTCGGAGCGGCTTTAGCCGTGCGTTGATATTTCACCGCCTTTGTCTCTGCCTCCCGGTCCCCGGTGGGAACGGAACCGCCGGCTCCCCCCCTCCCCGCTACCCACGGGGGAGGCAGGATCCAGGGGAGACCGGAGGAACCGGGAGGCGGTGGCGTTGGAGGGGTTTGGTCCCTGTGAGGGCGGCGCGACCCAGGCGGGACGTGCCGCCGGGTAGGGACAGGCGCGGGCACGGGGTGCGGTGGCACGGCGGGGCGAGCGGGTGGCAGGAGCGGCTGGGTCAGGCGTGGGGTCGGGCGGCTCCTGGGTAGAACCGGGACGGCTCTCGGTAAGTGAAGCCCAGGCTGCATCGGAAGCGCCGATCACGGCCGTCCCGTCCCCCTCACCATCTCCCACGCCAGGGCCATCCGTGGCGTCGTCGTTGTCACCCCCCGCCTCCTTTACCCTACCCTCCGATCTGTCTCTTTCTCATCCCACAATCCGCGCCCCCCCTCCGCCCTGCCCGGGGCTGGGACCCCAGAGATGGGATGACCGGAGTACGGCTGCTCCGAGAGCCCCCCGAAAGCTGCTCAGGCCAGAGGGGGATTTGGGACACTCACACACACACTGGACACCGAGATTTTCCGGGTTCCTTTCTCCCCCCCCTGCACCCCCCGCAGTCCTTTCCCGTCTCCCACCAAGTGCTTTCCGGGAAAAATCCTCGGAGCGGTTCTCGCCCTTTTGTTTGATTCAGGTTAAAATATTCATTCTCCCCTCTCCCGGCTGCAGCCTGCTCCCCGCAGGATCCGTGCCTCCCCCGGCTCCCGTGCCCGGTCCTGCCTGCCCTTTCCCGAGTCTGCTCCCCTTCTCCTCTCCCCCCCGACTCCTCGCCCGCAGCTCTCCATTGCCACTTCCCTGTTGGGGGGGGGAGCGTGATCGGTCCGAGTCCCCCCTCGTTGCTTCTCTTCCCTAAGGGAGGTCACAGGATAGTCCCATCCTGTTCCTTTTCCTCACCTTCCCAAACCCAGGGGGCCCTTCCTGCTCTTCCCCGCCCCCCCCCCCCCCCCCCGAACCTCCATGATTCTAGGGGACCAAGGTAAAAAGTGAGGAGCTTGAGAAGGGGCACAGGCTTGTTCCCAGGATCCCTTTCCTGAATCAAACGGCTCAGGCTGGGGGGCAGCTGGGGGTGCTGCAGAGGGACGGAGGATCCAAAAAAGAGCCGTTGCGGTGGGAGGAGGGGGCATAACAGAGGAGGGTGGTCAGCATGATGGGGGAGATGGCATGGGGACAGCCCAGCACCCCAGCTAATGTCTGGTAGATTTTAAGTCCCCTCTTGTGACCCAGGGGTAAGGAATCAGGATGCAGATAGAAGCTTGTTTTTGGAAGATGCTGGAAGCTAGAAGAAGCAGTGGGGGGGTCTCTCTGAGATGTCTTGGCACAGGCAGGCGGGTGGCTGGTTGCCTCAAGTCAGCACTGATGTGCCTTGGCAAGGCCAGCCAGAGAGATCAGGGTGGGATGTAGCAGGAGATGCCGCAGGTTGAGCCGCTTTGGAAAAGCCAGGCAGAGAGCAAAGGGTTGAGGCAGGGACCATCACTCAGCTGCCTGCAGGCACCAAACCTTGCCCAGCCACCACCCTGTCACTTTGTTTTCCTGCCCACTGCGTTCTGGGGCAGCAGAAGGGTCTGCAAGAAATGCTGTCCCTGCCAAGACCATGTGTCCCTTCCCCCATCTCCCCGAGGCACCCGTCTGCCCAGCCGTGAATGTGGGTTTGCTGCTCCCTTCTTGCTGGAAGCGAGAGCAGTTATAGTTGCAGTGCCCAAGAGGGCAACCACGGTGGGAGGGGGGGGGTGTCTCCTGACTGAGAGCAGCCCTGGCCCCGAGGCTGGTAAGTCACCCCCAGGTTGCTTGTGCAGGGTCAGGCGCTGGGGGCTTGGTCTTTGAAGTCACAAATCTCTGTGCAGCAGGATGCCCTCCCTCATCAGTGTTCCCCCTCCGAAGCTTTGACTCCCTGCCTTCCCTCAGGAGGAAAAAAAGTGTCCTGAAGGGGGTGGTGGCCATCCCCGTGTGTTTATCAGGGCTGGTGGGGCACTCTGCCTGCCCTTGGATGCTGGGGTGCAAAACACAAAACATGCCCAGTCTCCTTTCAGAGGCGCATGGGGACGGAATGAGAAGCTATGGGCATGAGCTGGGGAAGGGAAATTTTTATTAGATATTAGGGGAAAAATCTTCACCATGAGGGTGGTAAAAGACTGGCACAGGGACCACACTGGGGCAGGAACTGTCATCCTTGGAGGTCCTCCTGAGCAATGTGATCTGCTGGCCCTGCTCTGAGCAGGGATGCACCAGGGACCTCCAGAGGTCCTAACTGATCAAAACCATTGTGTGATTCAGAAAGCCCCCAATCTGTAGCAAAACCCACCTGAGCAGAGATGAAGTGGTCGTCGAGGCAAGGAGACCACAGTGCAGAGAGCCTTGGTTTCAGGAGCATGTGGGTCCTGTGCTTGTCAAGGAGCCATTTCTTTTAACAGACACGTTGCCCAGAGGTGGGGTATGGAGTGATGAAGGATGCTGGGGCTCCATTCCCACTGGAAGTCCTAGCCCATGGGCTCTGTCCTGCAGGGTGCTCAAGTTGCTCAGGACCCTCATGTTCCCTGGCAGTGGTGCAGGTAGACCTCTCGCATCATGCAGCTTTGGAGCAGGGTGTGCCAGTAAAGTTTTCCCGAAGTTCCAAGTGGTTTGTAGGTGAGAAGATGTGGCTGAGATGGCCAACTCAAGGGCCGCTACTGGTAAACTGGATTCTCCTGGCCAGCAGAACGCAGCAACACAACCCCCAGCCCCTCCTGTTGGGAGAGGTGGAGGCTGAGACACTGGGCCAGCTCCACATGGACACTCAGTGGCCACTACCTACTTTTGAGCATTTTCAGGACATGGGTGGCCAGTCCCCCTCATCTCTGGGTGAGACAGTTCTGCCCCCCTGTAGGACAGAAACTTCACTGGCAGCTCAGGGAGCCAATGTCTCCTCTCCGGCTCCAGATGGGGGAGATTTTCTTGCAAGCCCAAGCCTGCAAAGGGAGCTGCTTCCATGGCCTTGTTCGTCTTGAAGTAAGAGACCTTAGACCCAAACCAGAAGAAGGGCTGTGTCCCCATTATCCCGAGAGCTGGGATTTGTACTGCCCTGGGCAGCCCAAAGGCTCTTCCCTAAAATGTCCTGTGGGAATGCCTCCTCTGTTCTGGGAAGGAGTGAGAAGAAAGGGAGGCCCATGAGCAGGAATGTAAGGGTGGTCAACGGTGTGATACTTGCATGGGGGAAGAGCAGAGGCTCTGGGAGCGAGGAGGTAATGGCTCTCCTCTGCCAGGCACCAGTGCGACCCATCTTGGAATTCTGCACACAGCGCCTGCGTCTGAAGTTTTGAAAGAAGATTAAAAAGCTGATTTAAGACTTGGAAAAAAAGACGTTACAGGGAGAAGCGTAAGTGAAACTGCCTGAACTCTTCGTGCAAAAAGAAGCCAGAGGAGGTTTGATGGTAGGGCCAGGGAGGTGTCACAAGGAGGAAAAGCTGGTGACAACAGGGCAGCTAAAGGAATGTGGGCCCATGGCTTGAGCCAGGCGCCTTCGTGCACTGGGCAGTCAGATTGAGCTGTCAGAACCGCTGATGGTGTCTGTGTCTCCTGGTGTCTGCAGATGCCTGTGGAACAGATGTGGGTTCATCAAGCCCAATTTCCCCAGTGTATCTTGAGGAAATGGGAAGACTGGCCCTGAGGAGAGGGATTCAGATTGACCTCACCTCCTCCAGCAGAGAAAAATCTGCAGCTCTCCCCTCCATATGGGTGATCCTACAAGAAATTTGACCTGCTCTTTACTATGAGAAGAAGACCCTGTAGCTACAAGGAAGTAGTTTGTCAGCTCCCAAAGGGCTCCAGAGAAGGGGCTATAACTTAAACATAACTCCAAAATAATCTTAACAGCTTCCCTTGGCAGGATTCTCCTTCTCCTTCTCCTTCTCCTTCTCCTTCTCCTTCTCCTTCTCCTTCTCCTTCTCCTTCTCCTTCTTTCTCCTTCTCCTTCTCCTTCTCCTTCTCCTTCTTTCTCCTTCTCCTTCTCCTTCTCCTTCTCCTCCCCTCCTCTCTCCTCTCCTCTCCATCCTATATAGCAGCTGGAGAGGTTGGAGTTGGGACCCCAAGGAGGAGGCCAAGGGGCAGGAGTTGGGGTGTATGTTCCCTTGTCCTCTCCCCACACACGTCCTTGCATCAACACTCAACAACAAATGCGTGCCTGCATTTCACTTTGAAGTCCCACATCCCTGTGATACGTTGGTGGTTTCAGAAGGGAAAGGTAGAAAAAGGCATGTTCTCCTTTGTCCTCATTTCTGGTCTTTAGCCATCTGCTTCTATGGAGCCATCCCAGATCTCCAGTGATGCACCTCTGGAGAAGAAATTCCCATTTCCAGTCCTGGGCAGATATGGGGATGCTCCCTGCTTCCCCGCCCCCCTCTCCCCTTATACTTCATTCCTCTGTCGCCATTCCTATGCAAGGGACCACCTCACCCATCCCACCCTCCCCAGCCTCTGCCAGGGGGCTGTGTGGCCCCTTGAGGCACCCCCCCCAACATCCCCAATCTGCTCCTGGGAGCTTTGCAGATCCTCCAGGTCTCTCTTTTTCTCCCCCACCAGCCCTACTTCTTTCCTCTCTGTCTGGGAGATCAGTCATCGAGGGTGTCGACAAGCAGGCGCCCGACTCCCCCGGGAGGATGGGGGGTGCTGAGGCTGGGGGTGGTGTTCTGCTGCGAGAAGGCAAAGCTGCCATCAGCAGGCGCTTTGATCTGCAGACAATTACAGACGAGAGAAGGACCTCGCTCCGCTCAGCCAATAAATAATGGAATTTGCGTGTTGACACAGACAGATTCCCCCCAAACTGTCAGGGAAGGGGAGACGGAGAGTGAGGGAATGGGGCCCGAGCAGCTGGAGGGAAAGGGAGAGGAGCCGGCAGGGGAAGGGCCCGTGGGACAACAGGGAGAGGGGGCAAGGGAGGGAAAAAAAAGGAACAAGTTCTCAGAGGCAACGCTGGGAGGGGAAGCTGGGCAGGGAGGAGAAGGAGCCTAAGGAACGCGTATTTGTAGAGGGGAAGGAAAATCAACTGTGGGTGGAAAAGGGGAGGGGGGGGGGAGTGCTGCATCCGCAGGAGGCTGGAAGCAGAGGGGAAAAAAAAAATAAATATCTGAAGGTGGAAAAGAAAGAGAGAGAAGGAGGAACAAAGGGATGGCAGTGCCCCCAGGGCTCCCCGGCTGCCTGGCAGATCACACACTCTCCAAGCAGGGACTGTATTCCCGCAGCCCCTCCGCAGAGCCGCCCTGGCTCCCCCCCCCTATCCCCTGGCGCTCGGGGTGCTGGTGGGGAGGCACAGGCGAGTTGGTGCCACTGGTGCGCAGCCACCGGCAGGAATCCGCTCTGAGAACACAAGTCCCCGAAAAACCTCCTGCGGGTGCTCTGTCCCCACGCTCCCCCTACTCTCCCCCCCTCCCATCTCCCCCTCTCCCTGAGCCTTCTCCAGCCCGGAGCTGTTTGTTCTCTGCCTCATGATGGTTTTTTTGCTTTGCCTGCGACAAAGAATTCCCTCTCCTTTGCTTGGGAGTCCCACCACTGAGCCCAGCAGAAACCATCCATCCTTCCAGCAGATCCAACTGGGATAGAGGGAGCCACTGGGGCCCTCTCCTTCCTCCCAGCTGGGAACACCCAAGAATGTTGTTTGCTCCCTCTTGGCCCTATCGGTGGCCTGATCTGTGGAGAGCAGCCCAACTTGCTGAGGTCTCCAGCACCTTGCTGTAGGTGTCCCCCGCTCCCTGCTTGGCCCTTTGTGGAAAACAAAGTGTGTCTGAGTTTTCCATCCAATCTCCGGTTGGGAAGTAAATGCCTTCCAGCCCAGGGACACCCCCCTCCAAAGCTCTACCTTCCCCTACCCCAGCCTTCCATCCCTTCCTGCTCCCCTTTGTGGAAGCACCACTCCAGCCGGGGCTTGGACCTTTTCCCTGTGTCCCCCTGGGTGAGGAATGCAGGACAGGTTCCAGGTTGGGTCAAGGGTTGACTGCTGGGGGTGGCCTTCGGAAACAGGATGTCTGTGGAGCTGGTGGGGGCAGAAATAGCGGCTCCAGGGTTGTGTGGGACGGTGCTGCAGCAGAAGGTCGGCTGACGGAGGACGGGAGACCAAGGAGCCTCACAGCCTGTCCCCAGCAGAGCAGGACTTTGGTGGTCCATCCTCCTGGCACCACGGGACCAGGTCAGAGCCAAGCAGGAGCAGGGGTTTCAGGGATATCACCCATGGAATCTGTTTGGCTTAATGGCGAGAGCAGCTGCCTAACTGGGGCAGCAGTAGCTTATGGCCTGAGCAGTGGGAGGACTGGAGCTCCAGCCAAGCTCTTAAACCTCTGTTTTGGGAGGGCGGAATGTAAAACTGGCATAAATCAATCACCGAAAAGCCTGGTCTTTTCGAGTCCATGCTGCTACTAGAATCACTGAAGCAGGTAATGATTCAACCGGCCCACACAGGACCCCTTCTCTAGGATCACTCTAGGTCCCCCATCCCTGTCACTCTACCAGGACTATGGGAATGCTGGGCTGGATCTGGCTGGTGCTTCTCCAGTCCTGAGCAGGACCTGGAGACAGTGATGGGGAGGTGGGACAGCAGGAGAGGGATGGCTTGAGGGGGTGCTGGTCCCTCTGAAGGAAGGAAAGATGGAGGGAAGCAGCTTCAGGCTGTGGTTCTGGTGCTCAGCCCCTCCACGAGGCTTCAGGCCTCCCTCCCTCCCACGGGGTGGCCAGAGATAAAAACGGTTGGGAGAGAAGAAGTGGTGCAGCCAAGATAGATTTGTGTTTTCCCTGGTGTCTGCTGTGACACCACAGCGCTTCCCCAAACACTGCCATCAATATTTAATGGGATTGAGCCGCAGTAGACCCCAGCCAGTCCCCAGTCTGGCCAGCACAGGGGGTACGGGGGGGTTCTGCTGGAGCTGGAGATCCTCCCCCCAGGTCCTCCAAAGCCACACATCACGAGGAGCTTCTCTGTGGCCAGGACAGAGCCCTGTACCCTCAGCCCAGGCGCTGAGAACACACAACAAGCTGGGCTCCATGTACCTCAAATGGTGAGACCAGGCAGGATCCACCAGCCTGGGCTGTGTCCCCAGCAGCATGGCCAGCAGGGTGTGGGGGGGATTCTGCCCCACGGCTCTAGGGAGACCCCCACCTGGAGCGCTGCATCCAGGTCTGGAGTCCTCATCACAGGAAGAACATGGAGCTGTTGGACCAGGGCCAGAGGAAGCCACGGAGATGCTGGGGAGGGCTGGAGCCCCTCTGCTGTGAGAACAGGCTGAGAGAGTTGGGGGGCTTCAGCCTGGAGAAAAGAAGGCTCTGGACAGACCTTAGAGCCCCTTCCAGTCGCTCAAAGGGGCTCCAGGAGAGATGGTGAGGGACTCTTGAAAGGGAGGGGAGCCATAGGAGGAAGGGGAAGGGTTTTAAACTGAAAGAGAGGAGATATAGATGAGATGTGGGGAAGAACTTGTTTGGTGTGAGGGTGGTGAGAGCCTGGCCCGGGTTGCCCAGAGAAGCTGTGGCTGCCCCATCCCTGGAGGGGTTCAAGGGCAGGTTGGAGGGGGCTTGGAGCAACCTGGTCTGGTGGGAGGTGTCCCTGTCTACGGCAGGGGGTTGGGACTGGATGGGCTTTAAGGTCCCTTCCAACCCAAACCATCCTATGATTCTGTAATACCCCAGGCCGGATGTGGGAACCAGGAGAAATGCCCCTCCTTACTCTGCCATATCCCAGTTTGAACCCGTGGAAGAAGGAAGAACCCTTTTTGGCAAGAGCGAAGTGGGGCTCAGGAGGCACAGAGCACCCCAGCCCTGTTTGCTGGGGAGGAGGGGAGCAGGAATGGGAGCTGCAGAGCCGGTGCCTCCCTCCCTCTAATTAAAACCCCAAGCCCTGACCCAAGCGGGCACATCCAGCATCCGCAGCCTTACATCTCTGCACTGAGATGGAGAGTGCTAAGGAAGAGCCACAGAAAACCACCTCTCCAGCACTGGGGGCAGTGAGAAAAGGGTTAACATCCCCCCTCCCCCTCCCCAGCAGTGCTGGGAGCAAAGGGTTAAGGCAGTGGATGCAGGCAATGTTATCCCTCTCTAAATATTATTTCCTCCCATGAAACCAGCTTTTCATCCTTGGCTGGAGGCAGCTCCCGCTGCTGGGAATCCAGCAGGAGCTTGTATCTGCTGCCGCACACACCACTGCTCCCAGCAAGACAAAGAGCTGGGCCCCCCCTTACCCCGACCCTCCCCTTGCTGGAGAGAGCAGCCCCAGCGCTGGGACCAGCGCACGGAGATGCTGGGGCGTCAGCCCAGAGGGTGCAGGCGGCCTCGGGAAGGGGGTTTGGGTATCAGGGGCCTTTTATCAAAGAGGAATCTCATTAATTTAAACCTTCTCCAACTCCATGGAGGGATTTCCTCCCCATCCTCCTGGAGGGAGAGCAGCAGGCAGAGGCACAACGGGCTGGGGGTCTCCAGGAGGCTGCACAAGCCTCTTTCCAGGGAGGTTTTTTCTTGGGGGGGCTGCCCATTTCACACCAGGATGGACAAGAACCAGTGGGGTGCTGTGTGGGGAAACCAAGGCAGCGGCTGCTGGCTCCAGGGTCACAACCTGGGGGAAAGGAGGGGGAGGTGGGGGGGGCAGCCTCATCCCCAGAAGCCCCAGCCAAATTCAGGCTACAGAGGGGGCCTGGTTGGCTGCAGAGCTGGGGTTGGCTGGGGATAAAATGGCTGCGGTTAAATCTTCTCCAAAACATCCTCAACTTTTAATGTGTCTGAAACCACGGCAACATCCCTCTCGCACCCCAGAGGGCACAGAGGCACAAGCGTCTCCTCTCCCCCGTTCAGCCGCCTGCTGCCGCCTGAACAGCCCCAGGTACGTGGCTGCAAGGGAAGTCGCTTCTCCAGCCCCAGCGCTTCGGAGAGCGTCTGCCGAAGCTGAAGGATTGCCGAGTTAAAAGGGTCAAACCTCCAAGGACAGCTGTATCTGACTGCCTATATATCATTTCAATAGCATCTTCAACGGGGATTATAATCTGAATTGAAGCGGAAAGACCCGAGGCAATGAAGCTGTCAGCAGTCTAAGATTAAGGAATTAAAACAGCAGCAAAGCATTACAGGATTTGTTCTAGACGTATTAGAAAGAGTGGGCAAAAACACACCGCAGCCTTCCTCGAGTCAGAGATTTCACACGATCACAGAGAAGGGCAAGAGCAAGGATCTCATCAATATACATAGAAAGAGAGAGGAGAGCGAGACGGAGCTACCGAAACCCAGCCACGCAAAATATAAATCCCGACTGTAGACGGGAATGAGTCACACAAGGCTTGAGTGAGGTAAATAAAAGCAGAAAAGAAGTGTATTTAGGGGAGGGCAGAGGTGAAAAGACACCAGTGGCCTGGAGACAGAGAAAAAATGGCCTTTAATATACTAAGGCTGGTAAATTCTGCAATGCAGCCCAGCCTGCTCTTGGATTTCCTAATGGAAACGCAGGTCCCCAGCCCTGTCCTCCCTTCTTCCTCTTCCCTTCTCCTTCCCCTTCCCTTTTTCCCTTTCCCTCCCATGTTTTTATACCCAGCTCCAGAATCACTTAAAAAAAGCCAAGGATGATGGCAACTGCCTGCAGAGGCACTGGCAGCTGAGCCGAGAAAGAGGGGGTGACAAGCCTTGCCTTTGTCCCCACCGAGGTCTTCCAAAGGCCACCACCACCTCCGCGCAGCTTGGGAGACATCAGCAGCTCTTCTCAGTGGGAGGCAGCAGCTCTCAAAACAAAGACACAATCAAACTCCCACCAAAGGACCCATTAAACCAATTAATTTATTTCCGGCAAATTGCACACACCTTTCTTTCACTCGCTCTATCCTACATCAGTCACGGGGAGGAATTTCTCCCCTGCCTTCAAGATATCAAAGTTATGGGACGAAACACAAAGAAAAAGCAGAAAAAAAACACACGACCAGACTCCAGGCAGCCACTGGCGTGCTCAGCACCAGCCATGAAGGTGCCCGACGCTGCTGGCTGTGGCAACTTCCCTTCCCTTCTGTGATCCAAGAAGAACCTGCATCGCTCCCTGTGTCTCAGACACACAGCCGCACTGACAGCTAAGGACAATGAGAGCCCGGAACAACGACGCCTGGTTGACAAGGAGATTAATTCCAAACCAGGCCACCTGCACGGAACTGTTGCATTTTATTGACACAAAAACGTACCCAGCAGAACACTTCCCTGCACACATGAGGCCACGGAGCAGCGATGAGCAGCTGGATCTAGGACACAGAAGGAGAAGGGAAGCTAATGACAGGCGGAGCTTGTTCTGCAGCACAGGTAGAGCGTGGAATCGCTTTTCGACTCCTCCAGCCAACTTCTACTGGGAGATTTACATACAAGTCTTCAAATCAAGTCTTTTAAGAGTTATCCAGAGTCCCCTGGGTAAAAACAATGTATTTCAAGAAAGAGGAGAGTCCAGAGCTGCTCAGTGATTCTTTTTGGTTGAGCCGAAACCAGAGAAACCCATCACAGCTGCCATTTCATCATCCTCTTCAAATGTCAAATCTTCCTCTGCCCGCCTTTTTTTCTCTCTCTGCTTCTCCTTCTTGTAGGCTTTGGCCTTCTCCTCCTGCAGCAAGGGACAGAACAGCAAAATAATGTGAAGTTCCTGAGCTGAGTAAGATTTTGGGATAGTGGGCACTGCCCAGTTAACCCAAGCTGGGCCTGAAGAAATAGAGTGGCCACCAGAAATCCTAGACCACAGCCTCCCAGGAGGAGGTTTCCCACTGTCTCCAAACCACCCCAAGAGCAAAGTCACACAGAGGATGGAGCGAAAAAAAAGTGTTATGAAACTCTCTCCTCCAAACAAATGTCAGAAGTTTCATCTGGAAACAAGGCTGAGGTGAGAAGGAGCTGTTTTTGAAGCAGGAGGCCTTTCCCTCATGCGATGCCCCATTCCAGCAACTGTGGTGCCCGGTGTCGCTGCCTGTTGGCTTCCAGCCCAGCAGAGCAACAGCTGCTCACTGGAGCAGAAACTGAAGCTCTGAGCTGCTTTGGGGGGTTTTGGCATCAAAGAATATGCTCTGCTCTAATCAAAGTGTTTTGCTTTGTGAGGATCACAAGCCCTGGACTAGCGCCAGGCTCGTACCGGGCGACACAGAACCGTGGCTTTGGCTCCCAACTTCGCAACCGCTCCTGCCATTCCCATCACCGGCCACTGCGCCACAGACAGCCGTGCCCCCGGAGAAAGCTACGCCAGAAGATGCTGCTGATTTCTTTGTTGCCATACGTTGGCAGCAGCTTTTCAACCCACAGCACTCCCTGCACTGCTGGGGTTCCTCTCTCCTACCTCCCCCAAACAGATGGGGCTCAGTGGCAGCAAAGCCTGGTCGAGAGCAGAGCACAGGGCTGCTCCCCACGCACCCCAACAGAGCACCCCTGTGGTGAAACAAGGCTCCATGGGCAGCAAGCTTTAACATTACACAGTGCTTTAACAGAGCACAGAGGGAGCAGCCTGTTGCTGGTGTGTGCACCGGCTGAGCCCTGTGACTCTACTACCTTTCAAGGTAAGGTCAGTCGCTCCTGAGGTCTCAGCTATGGTTTCTATGAGATCGAAAACTACGTTTAAGAAAGCTGTGGGCACCCAGACAGGGGCCCCATGCAGACAAATGGGCGTGCAGGCCTCTGGGTGCAGAGAGTGCCGGAGCCTGGCGCTGGCAATGGAGGGTAGCGGAGACAGCACCTGTATAAGATGTGAACAGGTGAATGATCT
>JAOTQQ010000052.1:29693565-29703924 GCA_026546715.1 Gallinago undulata | reverse complement strand
CTGCCCCATCCCTGGAGGGGTTCAAGGCCAGGTTGGAGGGGGCTTGGAGCAAGGTGGTGTGGTGGGAGGTGTCCCTGACCAGGGCAGGGGGTGGCACTGGATAGGCCTTAAGGTCCCTTCCAACCCTAATTGTTCTCTGTTTCTGTGACCAGGAAGAGGGGGAACCAGCCGGGGTAGAGGGGGCTGGGGCTTTGAGGATGTTTGTGTGGGTAAGAGGGGTTTGGGGGAAACTGGGGTTACTGGTGTTGGGCTGGAGAGAGGGCTGCTGAGATGGACAGGGTGGTTTTGGGGTTGCTGGGCTTAGAAGGAGGGTGCTGTGGGGAACTGGGAGTATTGGTGTAAGTGTTGCTGGGCTAGGGGTGGTGGAATTGGGAACAGGGGTGTTGGGCAGGACAGAAGTACTGCTCTGGACTGGAGAGCCAAGGGGATGAGGTGTCCGGGAAGACTGGTGGCACTGGTGTTAAACTGGAGAAAAGGATTCTTGGGAATGTTAGGATTGGGAGGAGAGTGCTGGACACTGTTGATGCTGGGGTAGGAGGAGCTGGTGGTGCTGAGCTTGGTGCAGAGACTGGCAAGATGGGAGATGTGGGGACTGGGGAGGCAGATGTTGACAGTAATGGAGGTCCTGGGGTCAGGGAGGGCCAGGGGTGGTGGAGATGATGGGATTTGGGTTCTTGCAGCAGGAGTGGGGAGTACTGGAGAGGGGCAGGGAGTACCCCTCTGATTGCTGTGGGAGACAGGGAACAATGGATGTATTGAGGCTGGGGAGTCTGGGTGTACTGGGAATGTTGAGGCTAAAGGTATTGGGGAAGGCCTATAGGCTGGGCCTGGCAGGCAGGCTTACCCCTAATTCCCTCCTTATTCCCTCCCCAGATTGCAAAGGAGGTGGCAAAACTGCTGGAGATGAAGGCACAGCTGGGGGGAGATGAGGGGAAACACAAATTTGTGCTCAAGACTCCAAAGGTAACTTCCCCGAGGGCACACTCGTGTGTCTTTCTGTATGCACAACCTGCTCCTGTGCACACACATGGCACTCCCCGCACACCTGCCTCTGCAGAACTTCAGCACAGACTTTTCTGTCTTTATTCTCATTTCTGTTTCACTTTTAGCAGCAGGGGAGAGAGGCGGGAGGAAGCATCCCTGACAGCATCTGGCCCAGATACCCTATTAACTTAAAGACTTTCTGGTGCTTCTGTGACAAGCCACTTACTAGCTGGTGCGGTCAGAAAATTAAATTCCCTTTTGGGTAAGCTTTATCATAGCTGCCCAGTGTGAGAAGTCTCATATCTGCTTGGATTGTGCTATTTGAAGGTCATGACTTGCGTTGCCCCAGTGAGTTTAGGGCTAGAACTCTTCAGCTTTTGTAGCACTGACCCCACTAGTCCCTGCAGCATTAGCTCTTGTGGATCAAGGATCTTCAAGCAGGTCCTGTTCCCTGTTAACCCAGATGGAGCTGCTGCTCGGTTGGGTGTGAAGCGTGGTTCTGCTGGTGCGAGGCTCATTGCAGGGGAATTGCAAAGCATAAGCCAGCCAAAGAAACTCAGATGCCTGGCAGTGCTTGCCAGAAACGTTCAGCACGTGTTCAAATGTGAGGAGCAAGAGAGCTCTTGTGGCTTTTGGTCTTGTCTTAGTCTGTGGAAGTGGGTAATCCCATTTACTGAGCAGGTCTGACCAACTGCTGATTTTTTTTTTTTTTGTGTCCTCTTACAGAAGAACCTTTCCTTCAGGGATAGCTTTTCAGTCCCCAAGCCCCTGAAAATAGTGTCCGTAATGCAATTTATGCTGAACGTTTTTGTAACCTGAGTGTTTTGTCACTATCAGCTGACCAGATACCAACTGCACTTCCATTCTGTGGTGTGGAGACAGATATGAATGTTCCTCACAAATAAACCAGGTTATGTTAATGCCACTGACTTAGGAAATGCCTCAAAACTGTCCTTGTCCATTTCCTTTAGCGTATATTTTTGGTAAATGTAGTTGTGGTACGAGACCTGGAAAGTGGAAGATTATTTCACCTTGTAAAGATGTGGAGATAGGATTTTGCAGCTCTGTGAATGCCAGGGAAATGCAGCCTGAGCTTCCAGCTGGTCTCAGCCACGTCAGTGTACTGCTGAGAGCTGCTCTGCGACCTGCAGGTGGGGTGTCACCCAGTGCCTGCTCTCTGCTTCCTCCTGCCTTACTGCTAGTCCCTAGAAAAATGAAAGGGGGAGGTCTAGTTAATTAGCAGGGATCTATGTGTTGCTGAGAGCCTAAAGGCGGTCATCGAAATACTTCAGTGACTCTTAACAGCAAAGAAATGGAAAGGGAGCACATATCAGCAGTGGTAGATGGGCATTTTGCAGGTATCGCACTTTGAAAAGATGTTTTTTCTCTGTATGTGTTTGGAAATTATAGAGTTGCTGGTTGTTTCACAGCTTGTAAACAGGCCTGTCCTCTGATTCCACCCCTGAGTAGCTCATTGTGCAAGGGTTTGGCTGATAAGTTTGACTTAGAGCTGTGGACAGATCCAAGCTGCATTGTTGTCCTTGGAAGTTTTGAACTGTCTGAGTGTTGGATCTGTGTTAGCTCCTTTGTTTCCTGCATGGTGAAACTCCTGAACCAGATTTAGCTCTGCAGACCATGGCATGTCTGAGCTGTGTCTTGATGTTTTCCACTAATCTTTGGTGCTGCTTTTTACCACCTCTCCTGATATCTGGTGTCTGGACCTGATCTCTCTGACTTTGTTAGTAATATGATGGCTTCTTCACATCATCTCTGATATCTCTCTCCACTGCATGCCTCTAACCCAGCATGTCCTTTTCTTTTCCTCACCTGGCCCCAGGGCACACGGGACTACAGCCCCAAGCAAATGGCCATTCGTGAGAGAGTCTTCAATGCCATCATCACCTGCTTCAAGCGCCATGGAGCAGAAGTCATTGATACACCAGTGTTTGAGCTGAAGGTGAGTGAGGACACAGCACGTTGGCTGAGTTGATGAGGATCCTGCAGTTGAAAGCTTGCGATATGTTGAGGGCTGAGTTTTATTCTTCCATCTCCTCCGTGTCCTCCCTTTTCTCTCCTTGTTTTCTGCGTCTTCTAGGGCTAATCCCCTGTCACTGAAGGTACTGTTTGTTTGTGTGTCCTTTTGTTGTAGGAGACGCTGACAGGGAAATATGGTGAAGACTCAAAGCTCATCTACGACCTGAAAGATCAAGGAGGAGAGCTGCTGTCCCTGCGCTATGACCTGACAGTATCCTGCCACAGCCAGTTCTGAGGGCTCTTGTAATCTCCTTCTGGGGCATTGCTGTCCAGAGGGCAAGGGATGAGGAAGAAGGACAGTCCCTTGGCTGACAGGGAGCATGGTTCAGTGGGTGCAGAACCCTTGCTCAGTTACTTACTGGTCGTTACTTCTGTTTGGCAAAATCACGCTTGTATGTGGAGGGAAGGAAGATCTGTAGAGTGTGATTTCTCCTCAGCAGGGTGCCCAGGGTACACATGAGACTGAAATCCAACCTCACGTGGTCCTGGAAGATGCCTGTAGGGGCACTTAATGGCAGCTTGTTGGGCTGTATCTTGGACAGTTGTGGAGACCTTGGGGAGCTGTGGCAAGTCCTGTCATCTCTTAGCAGTCACTTTGCCCTGCGGGTGTACACCACGCTGTGCTGGGTGTTGGGGAGATAGTGATGGCCCAGCACTGCCTGTGACTGATAACTGGGTGGGGGGATCCCTCCCTGTTCCCATCCTTAACCCTACCATCTCAGGTGCCTTTCGCTCGCTATCTGGCCATGAACAAGATCACCAACATTAAGCGTTACCACATCGCTAAGGTCTACAGGCGGGACAACCCGGCCATGACCAGGGGCCGCTACAGGGAGTTCTACCAGTGTGTGAGTTTGGCCATCGACAGGGACGCTGCTGATTAGGGCTGTAGGTTGGGCAGTGCTTGTGGGGATGTAGCACCGTAAAAATGTAGGACTAAAGTCTGTGTTACCCTGCAGTGGCCTTCCCTATGGCTGTGGAAAGCTCAGGAGGATCCACTTCTTTAGTGTGCCCTTAAGGGTGTGAAAATCAGTGTGACAGTGGGAGAGTGAGGACGATGGCTGAGACATGGGGTCCTGGTGTATCGGGGAACTTTGTAATATGGCTCCCAGGTGTCCCAGGTCTGCTTTGCACCATGGAGTGGGGGGAGCTCCTTGCTCCATCCCACTGTGCTTCCTAGCCTGGTGCAGGGGAAAGAATTTCCTTCTGATCCTAAATCTGGCAATAGTTGAATTCCCAGGTGAGTGAGCAGGACACAGGAACCAGGCGAGCGACTCAACTGTAGGATATGCTGCTTCTGTCCTATGCTTAGTCAATCTTTATTTCAAAGGAAGGGAAAAACCCAGAGGTGAAATTATGGAACAGGTTAGAAAGCAATTTCCTTTGTGGCTTTCTCAGTGTGGTAGCCCCAAGGAATGGCTTTGTTCTGCTGTAATAACACAGTCCCCAGGGCATCATATTCCAAATTCCTGTTTGAGAATATTCAGCATACAACCCCAGTGGATGCCTTCCAGATCCAGCTTGGTGAATTCCTATTTCCAGATAACTTGGGGTCTTTGCCTCCTGTCTCATCTGAAAGACTATTCCAAGCTCTCGCTCCTAGGGTAGCTAGAAATAGTCTTCTAATACCCAAGATAAACTTACCCATGTCTGATAGTTTACTTCTCCTTGTGCCAGTGCAGCTCTTTAAATGGTAGCTGTCCTCCCTTCATATGGATTCTTCCCCATTCCCAGATAAACGTTTGGGAAGCGTTTAGAGAAATCATGCCCTCCTTATACCATATAAATCAAGGTCCCTTACCTTCTCTCCCTGGAGATGCTTTGCTGCTTTGCTCAGCCTAGTAGCTTTGTCTGCATCTTTTCTTAAATATAATATACACCAGCCTTTAGTTGTTTTTTTTTAGTGAGATTTTGCCTGTGCCATGCACAGCGGTAGTGGCACTTTCCTGACAGTACCACACCTCACCCAACTTCCATGGGGATTGCATCAGCCTTTCTTGCACTCGGTTCATTGGGGATTAACTGATGTGATCTTATCTCTTTCCTCCTGCATTGCCCTAATTTATTTTGGAAGCTTAGTGAAGCTGAAAGATAGCCATTTAATTAAAATAATTCTTCTACTCAAAATATCATTGAAGACTTTGCATCTGGGGATTCATAAATGAGAGTTGAATAAGAGGTTTCTTGTTGCTCCGGTATTTTATTTCTCTCTAAATACTGATATTGTTTTTTCCAATCATTTTCCAATCACAGGGTACCAGCCTGTTAAAACATCTTGCTGTTGTGCTTTAGTCCTATGTGCTAGTTCATCTGATAATCTCGGTGGAGACCACTCAGGCGTTATGATTTCTTTTCCTGTCTTGGCAGTTCAAACTGGTTTTGCATCAGTTGAGATTGCTTCTGTTGTTTTCTTCCCTGATCATTAACTTGATCGGCATGTGTATTAAAAAAATAATATCCTAAGAATCAAGATGAAACGTGTGGCATTTAGGTCATACCAAATAATAAGTAGTGTTCTCCTCCCCTTACCAGTTCCTTTGTTCTATTTATGTACTGCTGATGATCTCTCTGCTGTCTCCTTTTTATCGTTTGTCAAGGATCTCTGTTTCAAAGCGTATCACACAGTAAACTGCTGTGTCAGGCAGGGAGCAGGTCATGCACCTCTGGAAGCAGAATGGCTTCTCACAAACTGTCTGCACTGGTCACCACACAGTATGCAAACTTGCAGTGCAGGGACACAGACATTGTGATGAGAGAGGGTCATAACCCACATCTTGCCCCCTCTGGATCCTCCTAGAGAGCGCTAGTGCTTCCTTACACCCATTTCTGACACTTTCTGTAAACAAACTGCTCTTAGTTGAAGCCGTGTCGCTGCAGCCAATCCAGCTATCATAAATTGCTCGCTGCCTTTTCCTGTGCCCCAGGATTTTGACATCGCTGGCCAGTTCGACCCGATGATTCCTGATGCTGAATGCCTGAAGATTGTGCATGAGATCCTGAGTGACCTGCAGCTCGGGGACTTTCTCATTAAGGTGAGAGCGGGCAGGTTTCTCTGTGCCAGAGTAGGAAGCAGTGGTCATTGTTCCTGTAGTTTTATGCAGCAGCACCTATTCCCACTCTAACACGTGATCCAGAAGCCACAGTTCATTCCCCCTCTCTGCCTCCTTTTGGTGTATATGCTAAAAGGCTGGACCTTTGCTCAGACTTGCCTTTAGCTGGGAATGCAAGAAGGTTTCCTGAGACTGCAGTCAGCAGAGTTCTCTCTCGCTAACCACAGTCCCTTGCAAAACATCCAGCTGCCAGCTAACCAGGTGATGGTCTCATTCATTGCCTGCAGTAAAACGCAGGCTCTGGCCCAGGGTCCCTGCCTTGTCCCAGCTCCTGATGCCCCCTTCATAGGGATGTCTGCTCAGTGTGTGCTGTGGTGTCTGCAGACTCCTGGCTTGCCATCAAATCCATTCTGGGGCTGAGGCCTCTTCCAGAAGAAGAGTGGTACCCTGCTGTAAGATGAGCTTGTGGTTTGCTTCAAAACACCTCTGTTACTTTGGTGTGGCAGCAAGTGGTGTAGGTCAGGCAGGAATCACAGAACCATAGAATGATTTGGGTTGGAAGGGACCTTAAAGATCATCCAGTCCCACGCCCTGCCCTGGGTAGGGACACCTCCCACTAGACCAGGTTGTTCAAACCCCTGTCCAGCCTGGCCTTGAACCCCTCCAGGAAGGGGAAAGGGGTAGGAGACTGATGGGTAGATGTACCTGATGTACAGGAGGGAGATAGGACTTCTGAGGGATGTGGAGCTGGACCATTGCTGGGTTCTGCAGGGGAGGGGAGCAGTGCAGGCTGGGTGTTGAGCTCCCACGTGCAGCCTCCACTGGGCAGTTACCTGCCCTTGAACCTGTCTGGTATGAGGTGAAGAGCTGTGCACAGGAACTGCCTGTCCAGCTACTGTGTGTTTGCAGTGGTGAAGCAGATGTGTTTGACAATGAGAAGGCACTTCTGCGACAGGGAACAGCAGGATAACCTGCCTGCAGTTATTCTTCTCTTCCATGAGCTACTGTCCCGTTCATGTTGATGCTGGAGGATCACAAACTCCTGAGCAGTCTTTCTGTCTAATTTAATTTTAGATGTTCTCATTACCCATGGAAGGGTTGAATCCAGCTGAACGTTTAGCCTCAATCACCTACTATTACAGACCATAATTAAACTATACTGTCAAAAAACAAAAAAACTCCTTAGTGAGGTTTTAACATAAACAATGTTCTTACATTGAGAGAGCAGGGCAACACACTGAATCATCTCCTTAGTCTGTGGTCTGTTACTGAGCTGTTTTTACTTGTCCACATGAGAAGTCTCATAGGCCCCGTTGCTTTTTCTTCTCTGTTGAGTGGAGAAGCCTGTGGCTGTAGAAGAAGAATGTGAGAGCTCTACCCAAAGTCAGTTGTGTTAGCTGCGGGCAGAGGGGCAGCTTGGCTCCCCAGGAACAGGGAAGAGACTTAAAACTAGAGAGGAGAGAAATCGGAGACAGCTGAAGCATCTGTTTGAGTTCATAGTTAATGGCTTGCTCCCTCTCCCCCAGGTCAACGATCGGCGCATCCTTGATGGGATGTTTGCAGTTTGCGGTGTCCCAGACAGCAAGTTCCGAACGATCTGCTCCAGCGTTGACAAACTGGATAAGGTACGGGCTGGAGTCCCAGGCTGCAACTGCTGCTGCTGGAGTTTCAGTGAGTCTCTGTCCTTATGGGTCCATGAGAACTGGCTGGAAAACGCTGATAAACATCGAGTTGTTCTTGTTCCCCCATTTCTCTGGAGGCATGCAGAACGCAGCAGTCATGTAGGAAAACTGGATCCTTTGCTCTCTTCTACAGTATCCCATGAGGTCTTGACAAATGGAAAGGAAGGAGGGGAAAAATGCTCCTCACATAGGAGGTTCAATACCCCAAACCTCAGCTTTCTTAAGGTGCTGCTGCTTATGAACCAGGGTCATGAAAACCTGCCCCCAGACTGGGCTAGGGTATTGAAAAGTCTTTTCAAATGCATTAGGTTCAGTTGGGCGGTGTGAGGAGTCACAGTTGTGTCCTGGGTAGAACAGCCCAGATTGGAAGGGATTCCAAAAGATCATCTGGTCCAACCTTTACTAGAATTTCAGACTTCAGTTGCAAGGTGAGTGTGACAGAAATGGTAAAACTCCATGGTGATGCAGGAGTCTCAGGAGAAGTGCAATCGTAAGTGGCAGTCTGGAAGGCAATTAGCTGGCAGATGACAGGGCCGAGTTAAATGGAAATCCACAGGTGAGCAGACTTCCGGAGCTGTTGTGTTGTCCAGGACCCTATTGCTAAATACTGTCCTGCAAACTGTCACTATTGATTGGTGATGCTATGTCTAGTGTCCCTGCTGAGGACACGGAGTCTGCAGCACCTGCACATTGCTGGCCAGCCTGTTTCAGTGTGATCAGGGCACCGCTGGACAGTGTAAGACAGCAAAGAGTAGCGAGGTGGGCACGTGTGGATGAGGTGTATTTTACCTGGAAGTAGAGAAAAGGATTTGGAGTGCGAAGGAGTAAGAGATCAGAAACATAGACCTGAAAAATAACCCTGGAAGACTGGTCTGTTTGGTGTTGTGCTGCCCTGTGTGCCCTCCCCAGCATGTCTTCACACTTTCTTTTGTGGCTGCCATCAGTGTAAGCATGTCTTGCTGGGAACAGGGCTCTTTGGGGCTGGCCTGGGGATGGACACAGTCACAGGGACAACGTGTGTGACATTTCGTGGTCACCTCATTCCCACCTTGTCTGAATCTGGGTATTTTAACACAGATTTCAACACAAGTATTTTTTATAAAACATGCTGTGTGTAGACATCACTGTTCATGTGGCAGACTGAGGTTTGGTGTGACACAGGACAGCCACCTCTGTGTGCAGCTGCTCCTGTCAGACACCAGGCAGGAGGGACCTCCAGGGTTTGCACTTAGCAAGGCACCTCAGGAGCACCGGCTGCTGTGAAGGTCTCTAAGGGATTTGGGGCATTTTGTGGCCCTTTGGGAGGAGGGAAAGGTGTCGGTGTAGGTACAGCTTTTTACTTGCAGTTGATTGTCTTGAATGTAGGCCCTAGTCAGATAAAAAGATGCTGGAGATCAGTGTATAAATGTGTATACAGTCCTCCACTAACAGCTAAGGAAGAGGAATCTTAAAATGAAGTGCAATCTAAAAGCTCAGTCTTCTTGGCTCGGGATCCAAAGCAGAATTTGGAGGTGAATTTCTGTGGTCAGAGTCATGTGGGCAATGCTGTGGTCTGACTGCTTACAGGAGGGCTCCTAACCCTCCCGTGAAACCCTCTTAAACAAAGTGGCCTTGTATCTCATCTCTTGTGTTCACTTTGCTTTGTTCAAGGATGAACTGCATTTTCCCTTGGAGGCCTCATCAAATTAAGTCAACTAGAGGAAAGCTCACTTAAAGTCCCATTAGCAGCAAGATCTATTGCAAAGGCAAACCAAAGTGTAGGTTTTGGGGCTATGTATGTATGGAAAAGCGATAGGAAGAGAGGAATGGGCTTTTTTAGAGTGGGGTGATTTCCCTGTTTTCATACCTAAATGTTATGATTTATCTCAGCGCAGCCGGATGTGATCAAGACTCTGGTTCTCTTTGACCACTTGGTTGGTGGGAAAACTGCAGTGTGTTCTGCTTAATGTTGGGATTTTTCTATCACCCATCTCTTCACACCTTCCCAGGTGCTGGCATGACCAGCAACGCTATCTTGACTGGTGCTTATGCCTAAGCAGCTGCCTAGGGAAACTACAGCAGCAAGACATCTCTCAGACTTGATGTTTTTACAGTACCGATGATTGATTCTGGCCAGAAATCAAAACCAAAGTATTTGTCCCAGGGCTTTAAGTTTTTGGGCAGCTTTGCTGACTGCAGGGTTGGGAAACAAGCAGGCTGTGCAGAGGTACAAGAAATGCAGTCATGACCATATGACCATGCTCTTGAGAGCATTTGATCTGCTGCTTCTCTCATGCACCTCTTAACCATGCTGACCATGATGGGGTGCTGCCATGTAAAGATGTAAAGATACATATGTGAATCTGTACTGGGCAGGGCCACCAGAGGCCTTCCCCAGGAGAGAACACAGCCCTGAAGCAGTGGCTGATGTTCTCCTCTCTCTTCACAGATGCTGTGGGAAGAAGTGAGGACCGAGATGGTAGGAGAGAAGGGGCTCTCTCCTGAAGCTGCAGATCGCATTGGGGAGTATGTCCAGCTTCACGGTGAGCACCTGGAGTCCAGCCCTTGGCCTTGTCCTTCCAGGCCAGGCAGGGCAAGTGACAGTCCTGGCCAGGCCCATCGCCGTGGGT
>JAOTQQ010000052.1:29682234-29693111 GCA_026546715.1 Gallinago undulata | reverse complement strand
GATCCCAAGGGACGGAAGGTGCCGTGCGTGGGGGTCAGCATTGGGATTGAGCGGATCTTCTCCATCCTAGAGCAGAGAGTGGAGGTAGGTGTCTTTTGGTGCTCAACTAAGCATGGACAACAAGCAAGGATTTACATCCTCCCTGTGTACCCCCAGTCCAGGAGATGCTGAAGAGAGTCGCCCTTGCAGCTTTTGATGAAGGAGCCAGCTGGGCTGGCTGTGCTCTGCAGCAGGGAGTCAGAACCAGGACATGATCTGTTTTCTCTGGCCTGGAAGATGATATCCAGGGCTTCCACTGCAGACGAAATCCCTTTTCCATCAGCCCTTGGAGGTGGCTTGTTCAGCTGCAGCTGGTGGGAGCACTTTAATCCTCAGCAGTACCCAGTACCCAGGTGGGGGGCCCTGGTGTTCCCCACTGCCTTAGGCACCCATGTGACCCCACGTCCCCCTTGGCACGCTGGCACTGAGACAGCAGCCACACACATCTGCTCCTCCTGCCCAAGGCAGAGACCAGACAGGGATTGGATGTCCCAGGGCGCAGGGATCACAGTGCCTATGGGGATTTCCCAGTTACTTTTTTTCCTATTTCCCCCCTCCTGAGAGTTGTGGTACTAATGCATTGTCCTCTGTCCCAGTCAATGGATGTTAAATAGGTTTTCTGTAGGCTCCCAAAACCCCACCACACATTCCTCTCCCCCCCCAAGAGACTTGTGGGGAGTTCTGTCTTGGCAGCGAGACACAACCAGTATTTCTAAGTGGAAATGCAACTCTTCCCCCACCACCTACAGTCCTGGAGGTTCGTTCCCCTGCAGGTGACCTTTTAAAGGCTTCTCTCTTCAGCAAAAGCAGTGGCAGGAAAATGCCACTTTAAGTATCCAGCATCTGCCCCAGGAACAGGTGGCTGCTGACAGCACTGGAGCACCTCAGCTCCCTGCTGTTAATCTCAGCCATAGTTAGATTAACCCTGTAGAGCGGGCAGCTGCCTCTGTCCTGCCTCTGTTGGGCCCGCTGCTCCGGAGCTGCTCACAGCAAATCCCTGGGAGGCCCTTGTGTGTGGAGGAGCAGTCTCTAGGCAGAAGCTGGCAGGGGAGTTGCTCATTCTCGGCACATCCTCCAGCCCACACACCTGCAGCACAGGAGGGATGGGAGCCCCCATCATGGAACAACCACAGAAGATGAGCTTCTGCTCCAGGATGGGGTCTGTGGGGCCTCCCTGTCTCTCCTGAGTTTATGCTGTTTATCCCACTGAGCCTGATCCTCTTCACCCCTAAATCCGTGGGCCTGGGGTGGGGACCCGTCCTGCCCATCGGGTCTCTCGTAGCTCTGTATGTCCATGGCATCTTTTAAGTCTCGTCCCCTCTCTAGGCCTCTGAAGAAAAGATCAGGACAACGGAGACACAGGTACTGGTGGCCTCTGCCCAAAAGAAGCTCCTTGAAGAGCGGCTGAAGCTCATTGCTGAGCTGTGGGATGCTGGAATCAAGGTATGACCAGGTGATGGTCAAGTCAGGAGCTGCCTGGTCCACTGTCTGTACCAGGAATGGACCAGATCGGCTTTGCTTTAGGAGGAAGGATCTTGGGGAGAAGGTGGGCCACAGACTGCTTTCCTGGATGGAGCCTGCCTCTTCTCAGTATCCCGAATCAGATGTTCTCCAGGAGGGGCTGGGCAGTGTGACTTGGTCAGTGACTTGTGACACTGCAGGGGCTGCTCTGTGCTTATCTCAGGACAGATGCCCAAAGCAGGCAACACTCCATTCCCTGCTGCCTGGCAGCTGGCATACCGTATTGATTCTAGCAAAAATAATAAAAAAACCCTACGGAGCTGTGCCAGGAGGGGAGGATGGGCCTAGGAGGAGCCTGGGCTGGTTTCAGCTGGTGGAAGGCCCTGCTCTCTGCCTGCTGTGGGCAGAAGTCCCTCAATGGTGGAGCAGAGGAGAATGGGTGCTCTGCAGGGATCCTGTAGGGATACCATTGGGGGTCAGTCCTGCTCTGACACAGACTAGAGCTAGCTGTGTTGTGTTACTCATTAGCTGTAATGCCTGGGCTTCTCCGTTAGCCCATCTTCTCCTCCACGCTCACCAGATGCCAATTAGCAGGTTGGCCCAGCAGAGCCTGGTTGAGGGAGTGCAGAGAAACAGGCCAGCGCTGATTGTGACCTCATGCCCTGGTTCTCTTCCAGGCAGAAGTGCTGTACAAGAAGAACCCTAAGCTGCTGAACCAGCTGCAGTACTGCGAGGAGACGGGCATCCCCCTTGTTGCCATCGTGGGTGAGCAGGAGCTCAAGGATGGAGTTGTCAAGCTCCGGGATGTGGCCACCAGGGAGGAGGTGAGGGCCTGTGGTGGCTCAGTGTGACGGGGGATGGCTACTTGACCCTTCATCCCAGCTCAGGCCAGCCCTGCAGACCCGTCCGTACCCCTCAGGTTATACATGGCGAGGTGACTTTGCTGTCCCAAATTTGGAATGTAGTGTCCAAAGGGGACAATAGAGGAGCAATTTGCTTCCACCTGATGTGACAAGCCTCTGAGGCTTAGCAAAGCTGCTGACGCAGATCGTGTGGCGAGGGGAAGGTTCTCCACACACCAGGGCTGGCAGTATTGGAGATGAGACCTATGGGCTAATGGTGATGGCCTTGTGGGGCACTTTTGGAGATGGGGTGAGGTGGGTTTTCCAAGCCACCAAGCCCCGTATAACAGGTGCTCAGGATTTTCTACATTGGCTTTGTTAGATTTTTTTTTCAAGCAGTGGTCTCTCCAGGGACTTCTGTGACACCCCATGGTCCGATTCCTCACCCTGTGCAGTTTCCTGGAACTGTGGAGCACTGTTGTCTCCAGCTCTGGAGACTCTCCCATCATGTGGCCCCCTTGAACTGAAATAACTGAGTTATTTCTCAGTTCAGGAGCCTGTGGGCTGCTCCTGCTTTCCATCCAGGGCATGGGACCACTGCTGAAGGTCCTGGAGGTGCTCTGTCACACCAAGCGGGACTAGTGCTCATCTGTGCACTGGTCTTGGCTTTGGAACCAGTAGGAAAGACTGGGAAGATCGTTGCTCTCATGGTGGATGGGCAGGAGAGGGCTCAGGAAGGTGCTTGCTCTCACAGGTTGAGCTCTTTGTGTGCTGCAGCCGCCCTGGTCCCTGAAAAGGGATGATGATGACAGCACCATGGTGTGACCTCCTGAGACACAGGGCCAAGAAAGCAGTGGGGGACATCCCTCTGGGGACCAGAGAGGGTCACGATACATCAAGCCACTTGAGTTGAACCGAAGCCACTTTGTGTTCCTCTGTTGCAGGTGAACGTTCGCAGGGAGAGCCTGGTTGAGGAGATCAGGATGCGAACGAGCCGGCCCTGAGCCCCCCTGAGGACACGTCTCCTTGGTTTGCTGTATCCTGGCTGACATGTTTCCTCCCATAAATGCCTCCGCCGGGCCACACGGCAGCGGGTGCGGGGTCGGGGGGGGGTGTCCTTTGAAAGCTGTATTTATTATTGTCTTGCACCCTCCCTTTCCCGGCGGGAGCAGAGAGGTTGCACCCACTCCCAGGACCTGCCCAGCTCTTCAGGATGTCCCCTGGCCCTCGGGGTTGTCACCAGAAAGACGTTTTCAAGTGGCTCTGGCCAACGCCAGCCTCCGCCTGCTACCAGTGACGCGGGGACCCTCGGGCTGGCAGCAGACCCTGGGGCTCTTGGCTGCAGCTTCTTGTCTCCATCGCTTTGAATAACCATCCGGCCCCGGGGAGGTGACCCTGTCCCGAGCGAGATGGAATGGCGCTGCTCCCAGAAATAAATCCGTGTCTCCTGCTCCCTGACTCCTGCCCCTGCTTTCCCCCTTGGGATGGGGATTTACTTACCTGCCTCCCTGGCATTTATCAATGGCGCTGGGGATGGGGCTCCCTCCTCGCCTCCCCCCGCCCTGCGAAGCCCCCACCAGCCAGGCGGGTGGGCTCCCCAGCCCCGGAGGGAAGGAGAGGGGTTTGGGGCGCCCTCGCTGCTGCCCCCCCACGTACGTTTCGCCCCTCAACCGGGTAGTTTTTTTCCTAAATCCACGGGTGGTAGTGGCGGAGGGCGTGGGGACGGGGGGGGGGGTGGGGTGGGGTGGGTGGTCACTGCTGTGGCCCCTCCCGGGGCGGAGCGGGGGCCGGGGGCGGAGCGGGGCCGTGGAACCTTCTAGATCCCGGGGCGGGCGGCGAGGAGGAGCGCGGCGAGCGGCAGCGATGGACGTAGAGGTGGGCGACCGGGGGGTCGGGGGGGAGCCCCGGTGCGGGGCACGGCTCACCCCAGGGCGGGGGGTCTCTCGGGGAGCCCCCGGTGCCATCCCCGGTGAGCTGGGGCGGGCGGCCCCGGTGCCACGTGGGGGTGAGGATGAGGATAACCCACCCGGCTGCGGGGGAAGAGCTGGGTCCTGCCTCTCCCGGGACCTCCCTGCCCTGCACCCCCCGGGGGTGCAAGAAGGTGCCCTGTGCTGGGACCCAATCCCGGGAGCTGCAGAGCCATGGCAGGAGGGTTTGTGTTGGTCTTTCCCTGCGCTCTCAGCGGAGATTTCCCCTAAATGGGTCCCCACCTTCACCCAAAGGCGTTTTGTGGTCATCGGGAAAGATGAAGCCCCTGGAAGACAGGAACGTGCCACCACCTGGAGATGTACCAGGTGAAGGTGCAACCAGTCTGCATTTCAGGTTAATCCCACCCAGCGAACAGTTTCAGAGCTCCTGATCAGACTTTGCACTACTTAATGAGCTAAAACAGGATGATATTGCCACGTGGATGGTATTTCCAGACCATCCTTCTTGTCCTCAGAATCCTGAGGAGATGCTGGTAGAAGGCAAGTTGTATGCCTTGGGGCACACACCTCATGATGTGATGGGCCACCTTGGCTCTGTGCTCCAGGCCCCTCTTGCCACACCAACCAGATGCTGCCTTGTGTCTTGGCTTTCAAAGGCTTTGGAGGCATCTCCAGGGGGAACTCTTGGTGTCCTGCTCTACCAAAATTGCAAGACCTAGTCATACGGAGCAGGCTTGGATGGTGGGCAGGGTAGTCCTTTGAGTGTGCAGTATTGAGGCTCTTCAGGTTTCCTGAGGTTAGAGGGGTTCAGCATTTCCTCCTCCGTGTGCTGACTGCGACTGGGCCTTGTGGTTGCTTCATGGGGTCTGGATGGAAGGGAGGTTGGAAACTTTGCCAGCCACATGCCACCCTCATCTCCCTCCTCAGATGTGGACCAACAGCATCAATGAGGAAAATAAGATGGCCCTGAATGCCTGGGCAAAAGAAACTGGCATTGACCTCGTGCAGGTCAACGGGCAGAGAAGATATGGTGGCCCTCCACCAGGTAGGTGAGAAGAACATCTCAATGCCATGGTGCTCTGAGAGCACAGACAGTAAGGGACCTGGCAGGCACGGGGGCAGAGTGGGTCTCACCCAACATCTACCATGTCTCTGTGTGCCCACAGGCTGGGTGGGCAACCCTCCGCCAGCTGGCACAGAGGTGTTCATTGGGAAGCTTCCACAGGATGTCTACGAGAACGTGCTGATCCCGCTCTTCCAGAGCGTGGGGAAGCTCTACGAGTTCCGTCTCATGATGACCTTCAGTGGGCTCAACCGGGGCTTTGCCTACGCTAAGTACAGCAACCGCCGCGGAGCCAAGGAGGCCATTGCAACCTTCAACAACTTTGAGGTGCGGCAGGGCTGCACCATCGTTGTCTGCAAGAGCATGGAAAAGCGTGAGCTGAGCATGGATGGCCTGGCCACCTCGGTGGGCCAGCAGGAGCTGGAGGCCATGCTGCGGCAGATCACAGAAGGGGTCCTTAGCATCACTCTGTACGCCAGCCCCTCCCAAAAACGGGCCCAGCTTGCTGTACTGAAGTACAGCTCACACCAGGCTGCTGCCCTGGCCAAGAAGACTCTGATGGAGGGTAAGTGGGAGGCCTGGGTGCTGCTCGGGCTGGTCTTGCCGGTGTCTCTAAGGAAGGACTGATTCCAGCTCCACACTCAGCTGCAGGGTGACTTCAACTTTGAGACAGCCCTTGTTCTCTCCCTGTGTCCCCTGGGAGGGTAACTGTCCTCAGGGGGGCTGATCCCCAGTCCTTGTGCAGACCTAGTGGTAAATGGGTTGCTGGAGTTCTCCAGGCAGCTGCCTTCTTGGAGCAGAAGCATCACCAGTACCCGTCCAGGGCATCCAGAGCTTTGGCCAAGTTATTAAACCCTTCCAATGGAGATGCCCTACCCCTCGTTCCCCATCCCGTGGTTGCACTATGCTCCAGTGGGACGCCTTTCCCAGACGTCCAGCTGGAGCTTCCAAAGTCCTGATTTGTAACCACTTCTGCCCCGCTAAGAAGCATTTGGCCTTGATGTCTCTTGTTCCTGTCTCTAAAGGCAGGTGGCCCCTAAAATCCTCTGAGCTTTGCTGCCCTGAGCCCACCTCAATGGCAACAGCAGATGGAGAAGCAACTGCTCTGCAGCTGCATGAGGGTGGTGGAGGCAGGGAAGGGATCCTGTGGGTCACACCACCCCTGGGGATTGCTGTGCCGTGTGCTGGGGGATGGGATGGGGTGATCCTGGAGGGTTGTTGCATGAGCATCTTGTGCCAGCTGCCATGGGTTTCTCCTAGGGAACACGAAGCTCAGTGGGATGGAGATAAGGGTGAACTGGTTGAACCCCGATCTGAAGCAGAAGCTGCAGTTGCGTGAGGAGAAGCCATCGTCCAGCCGGGTGCAAGGGGGCAAGTGCCCTGGGGTCCCCAAGCCTGCGCCCCCATCCCCGGTGCTGCACGACGCGCTGGACCGGCTGAATGCCCTGTGCCAGAGGCAGTATCTGGGCACCCCACTCTTCCTCATCAAGTGTGTCCAGGCAAACCCCAACGGGTGGCTGCGGTTCTGGTGCCGGGTGGTCATCCCGGGGTGCCCTGTGCCATTCAACGGCTTCACGTGGGTCCGGCCAGATGGGCCAGGCAGGAGCGGGCATGAGGAGGCGAAAGTTGTGATGGCTCTGCAGGTTCTCCGGGTGCTGGGTGAGTCCTCGCAGGGCATCGGTGCCAACCCCCTGCCTTTCCCAAAGTAATGAGCATCTCCTGGGAGCTTGGAGCTGTGGTGCATCTAGTCGGGGGGAGCCCAGGCTGAAACATTGTCACCCCCCAGCCGGTGGCTCTGAGCTGCAGCTAGGATGCCTGGTTGGAAGTAGACGAGGTGAGGTGAGGGGTTTTTGGGGTGCTGCTGTCCTCTCCATGCTGTCCTCTCTGCTGCAGGGTGCCAGCTGACGTAGCCAGCCCTTCTGCTCCCGCCAGGAGTTGAAGTCCAGCCGCAGGAGCGGCATGTGAGCCCCGCTGGGGACCTGGTCTCCTGTTCCAGCTTTGCTTTGCGTTTGTTTGGGTTTGTTTGGAGAGCCACCTCCGGAGGACAGGGCTGCTGGCCTGGTCTGTGACAGCTGCTCTGCCCCCGGCTGGCCTTTGGGGACGGTTCTGTTTTTTTGGGATTACCTGACGAGTTTGGCTTCTTTTAAGTTGGTTTGTGTTGGTCTTCTGTGGTGGAAGGGCCCCGATGCAGGTCTTGAGAGAAGAAGCACCTGCTTTTAGGAAGGGGAGTGGCGGAGGGGCTGGCCTGGGCTCACCAGGGGACCATGCATGGCCACAGCTGCCATGAGGAATGGCCTCCAGTGAGGACAGTCCTGGTGAGTGGGGGGATGTCCCGGGGGCTGGTGGAACTGCTTTTTAACGAGGGGAGTGTCTGTGGGCTCTGGGAGGTGCAGAGCTATGTGGCGGCAGCCGGGGATTACCGTCTGCCTAGGAATGATTCCTCGGGACTGGGAGGTCCGGATCATGCTGTTCTTTTGGTATTAAAGTAGCCTGGAAAGCACCGGCTGTCTCATGTCATGTTTTGCTGCCGCATCCTTAGCTCCCTGCCTGTCCAGCACCATCCCAGTGTTCTCCACAAGCATCAGGAACCCTGTGTTCTCCAGTGGCAGGAGAAGGGTCAGCTGGGCCCCTGAAAGGAGCTGTTCCTGGCACCCAGAGATTTGTGTCCCCACCTTCTTGCCTGGGTCTTTCTGACCGCCTCTTGGTGTGCCCTGGGCTCCTCTGAGCCTTTGGATGCACCTCGGGGCTGTGGTAGCACCTTTCTGCTCTTCTCTGGGACCTCCGAGGGCCTTTCAGTGGGGCCAGTGGAACAAGTGGTTTCCAAGTGCATTTTGAGTCACACCTGAGAGCCTCTGAGTACAGTCTCTTCTGTGCAAAGGACCTTGCTGTTAGCCCCTGGTGGCATCTAAGGGCCTTATTGTGTTCACCAGGGTCCACATTGCATTTTGGTGCACCTGAGGGGTCTCCATGTGTTGTTCTGTGCTGCCCACGTGCCTCCAGGTGCTTTGCAGTGCCAACACGGGGGGACTCTGAAGTGTTTTCGCATGTCCTCCAAGGGCCATTCTGTGCTCAATACCAGTTGACCAGTGCCTTTTGAGTAGTCCCCAGTCAGTGCCCCAGAGGCCTCCCAGAGCATTAGGATATGGCCCATGGGGCTGAGTCCATTTGGTGCACCTCAGATGGCCCCATCTCTGCTTCCCAGAGCTCTACCAGCACCTTCTGACATGCATCTGGACCCTCTAGCTCTTTGGCAGCACCTGAGTGACATCTTTGTTTCTGTTGGATGTGCCCAGGGGGAATCCTGCCAAGAGCCTTTTGATACACCCTCATACGGTTCCACAGCTGCCTTTTTGTGCTCCTTGGAGGTCTGTGTGTCCCTCCTGACATGCACCAGAACTCTCACTGTCTCTGTGCGTCCACAAGAGTATCAGAGTGAAATCTGGTGTCCTTGAAGTGCATCTCCTTGCACTGCAGGTGCTTCAGTGTGGTTTTTCTTGTGATGCCCACCTCTGGGACCTCAGTGTCCATTCCTGCCCCCCCCCCCCCCCGAGGCCTACCGGTGCTTTTTGAAGTACCCTGAAGGCCTGTGGGGCTAAGCTGGCCCTTGGGATGTGCCCCAGCCTCAGTGTGGCTCAGGACCACGTAAGAGATCATGATTGCCCAGGAGCAGGGCTGGAAGAAGATGGTCACCCCATCTTGCAAAGCAGACAAGTCTTTTTATGAGGACAGTCTGGAATGAGACATGAGTCTGGCTTCAGCCATGGAAGAGAGGGACCCTCCCTGGGAAGCCCACTCATCTGCATCCATGGTCAGCAGCACCTACTGCATACAGATATGCCCCATCCTTATAGCTGTTTTAGGATGTATCTACAGAAACATCATAGCTTCATCTTCTTCATAGGAGTAGCCTGGACATATAGTAGCTGGATGGTGGTGGTGGTGCCTGATCCTCTTGAAGATGGTTTCCACTTGAAGCACAAGCCATCAAGAGCTTGAGGGCACCAGCATGGCCCAATAGATTTGCTCATAGTCCAACTCCTGGAAAAACGCCCAAGGGGAGCTGCCAAGGGTGGGAGCTGGGGCTGGGAGCAGTCCTGGACTACAAGGGGCCATGGGGTGGAACAATCCCAGTGGCAGCCAGGGTGGAAGTAATTGTGAGGTAGAGACTCCAAGGGACAGAGCAGAGACTAAGAGTGAGGAGCAGAGGAGGGAAACAAGCAGAGCTGAGATCCAAGAGGACTAGCCCCAAGGCTACCACAGCCAAGACTGGAGCATCTTACCTTGAAGACATTGATGTACCAGTGCAGATGACATGGGTGTTGACACAGGATACACAGACACCTAAAGATAGGGGTCTGAGGCAATGGAGACCAGGCTGAGCAAGATCTCATGAGGACAGCGTCCAGGAGATCTTCAGTGGGAACACCAAGTCCAACCTGTTGTTCTAGGTGCCATACAGGTAGGCAATGGAGAGCAGTCAAGATGGAAACCAGCACAGTCACAGCAGGATAATGCTCTCTGGGACACAACTGCCAGTCCTGGGATGGCACTGGCAACCTATTCCAAGCCTTGATGCTGGGGAGCACCAGTGCAGTGTGGTCCCATCCACCCCAGGTGTGCATTGGCCCTACCTGTGTTGATGGAGTGGGACAGGTCCTGCATAATCTGCTTGTTCTTCACCCTGAGACCACAGGTGTTTATCTTAACCTCATGATGTTCAACAAGGCCAGAGCTGCTTTCCATCTCTCCATTTCCCAGCCTGTATTGATACCAGGGGTTGCCCAGACCCAGGTGGAGTACCCTGGATTTGGCCTTGTCGACCCTCATGAGGTTCACATGGGCCCATTTCTTGACCTTCTCCAAGTCCCTCATGCTTGGTGCCATCTGCAAATAAAATGAGGGTGCCCTCGATCCCACCGACTATGTCATTGATGAAGATACTGAACAGTGCTGGTCCCAGTACAGACCCCTGAGGGAGACCATTCATCACTGATCGCCATCTGGACATTGAGTCATTGACCACTAAATTCTGAATGTGACCATCCAGCCAATTCTTCAGTAGATCCATGAAACCCCTGTCCAGTTCAGAGAGAAGGATGTTGTGGGGGACCACGTCAGAGGCCTTACAAAAGTCCAGCCAGATAACATCCACCACTCTTCCCTCGCCCGCAGATGTAGTCACTTCATCCTAGAGGGCCACTAGGTTGGTCACGCACATGGTCTCATCAGGCTAAATGGTGTCCCAGCCTGGATGCTGGTGGGAACCAGAAGCATTTGTGTGCTTCCCAGGATGTGGAGCAGGGACAGCACTGCCCAGCAGGGACCGGCTGGCACCCACCCCTCTGCCACCCAACAATCCAAGGGCCTTCTTGTGCTCTTATGGCCAAGAAGGCCAATGGTCTCCTAGGGCGCATTAAGAAGAGCGTGTCTAGTGGGTGGAGGGAGGTCATCCTCCCCCTCTGCTCTGCCCTGGGGAGGCCCCATCTGGAGCACTGGGACCAGTTCTGGGTCCCCCAGTTCCAGAAGGACAGGGAACTGCTGGAG
>JAOTQQ010000052.1:29632374-29681776 GCA_026546715.1 Gallinago undulata | reverse complement strand
TGTCTTGTCCCCAGGCAGCCACTCAGAGTTAATTGCGGGGACGGAGCTCCCCTGGCAAGAGGAGAGGTGTTTGTGCCCCGCCGGCACCCTGATTCGCCCCATGGCCTCCTCCCCTGTGCCCCAGGAGAGCTGGGTGGCCCAGGGACTTTGGTCCATTTCAAGATCTGGGGCTGGCAGGGCATCCCGAGGCCCAGCACCCCAGACCCAGCCAGGGGCCACCCGCACCCTCCCTGTGCTTGCCCAAAGGGGCTGTCCCATCCCCTAGCCGGCCCCACACCCCCAGTGACCAGCTTTGCCATGTGCTTGGTAACCACAAGACACACAGACACCCCCCCTTCGTGGCAACCATGCTTTGGGCCAGCAGGCTGTCCACACACAGGGCCCCTTCCTTCCCCCCCTCCCCAGGTTACTCACAGCTGGGATTATTTTGCCCAAATAGGTTTATTTCCTAATTTTATTCAGGGTTTGACAGGGGCTGCTGCCCCCCCTCCCAAAAAGCCTCCCAACAGTAGCCATCCTTGGCTAGGGCTGGCCCTGTGAAAGCCCCGTGCTGCTGGTAGGTTGGAGAAGGAGCCCTGGCCCCCCCACCCCCTGATCCCAGCCTGGCCCCAGCCCCTTCTCTCCACCTCACAAACAGGCATTGATGCAAATTCAATGCAGTTTTATTACAACTACAACATCTACACATCACAGGCTGTACAGCAAACCGGGGGGCGCTCAGCACAGCCCCACAGCGTGAGGCCGGGGGACACACAAAGCTGCCTGGCCCCCAGCAGAAAGTGGAGGGCTTAGGGGGCAGCAAGGAGAAGAGACCAGCAAGAGAACACAAGGCAGGTCCTGCACGCTGGGGCTCCAGGAGCTGGAGGAGAAGAGACTGGAGGCATCAGTACTTGGGCCGTTTCACCTCAACCCTAGAAGAGACAGAGGGGGAGGAGGAGGTGAGGGTGAGGGGCAGAGAGCTCCGACCCCCTCCCACCTAGGTCCATGGTTTCACCCCACAGAACAGTGAGGGAGATCCTACGGCTTCTCGGGGCTCCCAGGGGGATGGGGCAGAAAAGGCTGGTGAAGGAGGAGCCCCAGCATGGCCCCAGGGTGGGCCCAGCACCCATGGTCCAGGGAAAGGGTGTCCTGCAGGTCCTGCTGGACTAGAGCACCCTCATGGTGGCCAAATGTCCTCTCTCCTTCCAGCCCCACCACCAAGAGCCAGGAGGGAGGTCCCTGCCTGCTGCAGCCCCTGGAGGGGTGGCAGGAGACAGATAGGCCCCAGCACTGAAGAGCAGAGACATTTTTACTAACCCATCGGCCTCCAACTTCTTCCTCTTCTCGATGATCTGCAGAGAAAGCACAAGGTCCTGTTACCCTTGGGGGAGCTGCTGCCCACACCCGCAGAAGGGCTGTAGGGAGTAAGATACACCTGGACAGAGCTGTAGCCAGGCCAGAGCGAGCAGAAATGAGCTAGTGGTCCACAAGTTGTCCAAAGCCTGGAGAAGCTGGGCCTCTTCCCCCTTTCTGGCCATCAAAGACTATCTGTTCTCACCTTCCCCTTGTACTCGCCCCCCCCCGCCCCGTTAGGGTGCTCATTGACCAGCTCACCCTTCCAGGACAAGCCCCAGCTCTGCCAGTTAGAAACCAGGGAGCTGCTCAACACGCCTTGTCCCCTCCAAGCCCCTTTGGATGGCTCAGAGCTGCTGGTTTTGGACACGTTCATCTGCTGCAGAGCCTGAGGTAAAGAGCCCTCAGTCAGGACTGCTCCCAGGGACACAACTCCAGGTGCCTCTGTGGTCCTGAAGCCTCAAATATTTGGCTGACGCTCTCACAAGGAGCAAATTCAGCTTCTAGAGAAGCTACACACACCACTGGTGGTGCCTGGCTGCCAGGATATGTCCTGGACCACAGAGCCATGCCCAGGACGGGGAGGGCAGGACCCAGTGGAAGCTCTCCTGGGCTGCTCTGGCAGCTGGTGGCCTGACCAGATGACGCCCCAGAACTGGGCACTCACCGCACTGATCTTCTTCCACTGCCTGTCCAGCTCTGCCTTGTCATTCGTCTCCTTGAAGCGACGGGTTTTGCGTCCCTCAGACATCTTGATCCCGTACTGGAAAGCCGCCCTGGGGAAGGAGACAGAGCTCAGCGCTCACGGGGGCTCCACGGGGGGCCAGACACGTCTGCCCCAGCCACAGGGACACAACCCAGAGCCCCTGGAAGCAGCGGCTAGGCAGAAGTCCTCAAGAGTGACATTAAGAGCAAAGTCAAAACACCAGAGCCAGGACCCACAGCTCCTTCTTTAAGCTCCCCAACTCCCACCCCAAATCCTCGCCCAGCCCCTCGCAGGGACCACACTCACTTGGGAAGGGCCTCTTTGTTGTTCATGTATTCGCTGTACTCCTCCTGGGTATCGAAGTCCCAGCGGCCCAGAGGTCCCTTCTTGTTACCCTGCAGTGAAAGAAGGACTCAGTGCAGCTCCCCAGCTGCCACCAGCCAGGGCTTCTCACGCAGCCCTGTGCGCCCAGGCAACATCTCAGCCTCCCATCAGCCCCAGTTCAACTGGGAGTTTGTACCCCCAGTCTGGCCTTGGCTCCGAAATCATAGAACAGAATCATAGAATGGTAACGAGTTGGAAGGGACCTTCAAGATCATCTCATTCCAACCCCCATGCCCTGGGGGCAGGGACACCTCCCACCAGACCAGGTTGTTCCAAGCCCCCTCCAACCTGGCCTTGAACCCCTCCAGGGATGGGGCAGCCACAGCTTCTCTGGGAAACCTGGGCCAGGCTCTCACCACCCTCACACCAAAGAGTTTCTTCCCCACATCTCAGCCCAATCTCCCCTCTTCCAGTTTAAAACCCTTCCCCCTCCTCCTATGGCTCCCCTCCCTGATCAAGAGTCCCTCCCCATCTCTCCTGGAACCCCTTTAGGGACTGGAAGGGGCCTCTCTTCTCCAGGCTGAACTCTCCCCCCCCACCAACTCTCTCAGCCTGTCCTCACAGCAGAGGGGCTCCAGCCCTCCCAGCATCTCTGTGGCCACCTCTGGCCCTGCTCCAACAGCTCCATGTCCTTCCTGTGCTGAGGACTCTAAAGCTGGATGCAATATGAGAGTAGAGTCCCCCCTCCCCAAGAAGCCTCAAACAGGAGATTCCATGGAAGAGGAGTTGAGACACCCCCTCCTCATCATGAGAATCATACATTTGATCCCTGGGAAAATAGATCCCACCCAGACCCAGGCACCAAGCCCCAAAACACATTTAACACCGCACTCCAGAGCATTTGTGCCTTCTGCTTCTCCTTAGTGGCATCCTCTCAGTCTGCACTGGTGCCTTGTTCTCTAGTCCTAAAGCTGGTGATGGTATACCTGGTCCATTTTGCTGTAGTCCACCTCTTCATCACTGTCCACAGCCATATCATCCATTCTGTAACAGAAAAGCGGAGAAAGAGCTCAGAGTGGTACCCACGGGACACGGACCAGGACCTTGGAGCTGGGCTCCAACACTTAGGAGCTGTGAGCTGCGGGGAGCCATCTCTGGTGGCCTCAGACCAAACAGAGTTTCTGGACCACAGACAAGTTCCTCCAGCTGCAGGTGAGCTGTACAAGGGCATCCAACATTGCAAACACTGCTAAGATGACTCTGCAGCTGAAAGCTGTTCCTCATCTGTTGAGGGACTGCTGTGTGGTCACAGCTCAAAAAACATACACATTTCCAGGGAACCCAGAAGACCTCCAACCACCCCAGCCCTCCCTGGCAGTGAGGGGCAACAGACCCCAGGCAGCTGTTTACAGCAGAGACCAGGTTGGAAAAGGCCAAGGACTCGGGAGGCAGTTTAAGAGCAGGCTGCCACCCCAGACAAAGCCAAGCGCCCTCCACCCAGCAAGAGAGGAGCAGCCCCTCAGCACTCCCCGCTCCCAGCCCCTCGCCACTCCCTTACGTAGCAGGGTAGCACTCGGCGTAGCTGTTGGACATGCCAAAGAAGTCCCCCAGCTGCTTCTTGTCTTCTGGCTTCTTCAATGTGACAAGAGTCAAGGAAAGCAACACCGCACAGCCTTACAGCTACAGGCTGAGCCCTCAGAGCCAGTCAGAGAGCCTTCTCCTGCCCCAAAACCCCCCCAATCGGGGGCGGCAGAGCTTATGTTTGGCATCCAAGCAGCACAGTTTGGGTGGAATTTCCTCCACTACAGGAGGAAGAGCCTTCCCAGGCGAGAAAGGGCAACCACACAGGCAAGGGAAGCCAAAGAAGCCAGGCTGGCATGGACACTAAAGGATATGACTCTGCTCCTTCCCAACCAGCAGCTCCAGCAAACTTCTCGTTGATGGACTTGATGAGCTCCTTGGCTGAGCCAGGTCCTGGGGCAGAGAGAGCAGCACAATGAGTTATGGGGGAGGAAGAGCTTACTGCAACACAGGTAGGGCTGGGCAGAGCCCCTTTCCCCCACCCCCGGTGTCTGCACAACCAGTTCATTGGGATGGGGCTAGAGACAGAAGGACAGGGGGCACAGGAGGTAGACGAAGAGGAACCAGGGGAACACCAAGGAGAAGCAAACCTGGCCAAGCACAGATGGGTCAGGGCTGATCTTAGGAGACCCTGAATTCCTCACAGTTTACAGCCAACACAGGGCTGATTGAGCTGGTTTGCTGCCAGGGAAGGATCTACACACACACTCAACTTGGGCTGGCAGGAACAAGACTCTTCACCCCAAAACCCTCACAGCAAGCAATTTCCTCAGTCTCAGCAGCTTCTGGGAGAACAGGGAGCTCATGCAGGTCAGAGAGCCTGCAGGTCTACAACCCTGTTACGGCCTCAAACCTCTAGCCTCATTCAAGCCTCCACACCACCTGACTCACCTTTGTCGATGTCTGTGGGCTGCAAAAAAACAGAAAGAGAGATACCGTGTCACCCAGGATGGCTGAAAGCAGGCAAGTAACAGTGCTGCGTGACTTGCAGCTTCACTTTAAGACTTGTGGCAAGCACAGAGCTGAACCATAGGAGCTACTGGCTTGTGCTAGTCCTGCCTGAAGGGGAGGACAAGCACACAGCCACCAGGCTGGACAGGGAGAGCTCAGCCAGAGCTGGACATGTGGGAGCACACACAAAATCACCAGGTTGACCACACCAACCCCACAGCAGAGATCAGGTGGGAACAGTCCACGCTCACCTCATCATCGGCCTTGGGCTTCTCAAAGTAGCTGTGCCTCTTCTTCTCCTCCTCCCGCTCCCGGTCACGCTCCCTGTCCCTCTCTCGCTCCCGGTCCCTGTCACGTTCTCGGTCCCGGTCCCGATCCCTGTCCCGCTCTCTCTCACGGTACCTCTCCCGCTCCTTCTCCCGTGGGATCTTCGCAGAGGAGGGCACGTAATCTCCAATGTCTTCAAAGATGCTAGAAGTGAAAAAGACCCTACAGTTACGGGTGTTGCAAGAGAAGAGGCCACAACCAGCCGCCTTTGAACCGGAGCCTAATAAAGGAGCACAGAACACTAACATGAAGAACTACAGAACCAGAACTGGCTTCTACATCTGTCAGAGGTACCACCGCACTTTTGCTCTCTTCTGCTGCCTGGACCTGCTTGTGGTAGACCAGGACAGAGGGCCCTTGCCTGCCTCAAGCTTGAAATAAAAACAAAAACCAGAATCCAACTCAAAATTGCCTTATCCTACAAACTTCAGGTCCAAAGAGGCAGCTCGAAGAGAAGCTGCAGCCAAAGAGAAATGCTAAACCCAGTCCTCTCCAAACCCAGTGGGACTAAAAAAAGACATTACTTAATGCAGAGAGCTGTGACCACCCTCCCCAAGTCTGTAGGCAGGGAGGCACTTACTTCATATCAGCTTCAGGGGGCTTCTTCTCATCCAGCTTCCCTGCAAGGACACAAGAGTTGTGAGAGACACATCATCCACTCTGCCACCTGTCCTCTTTCCCTGTCCCCAAAGTGGTGACCTGCAGGGTGTCCTCCTGACCTCCTGAGCAGTTACCACAATGTATCTAGCCCCCTCACAAATCCACTACGCTCCTCCCCAAAATGGGGAGGTTTTCCCAATGAATTGGGACTTAAGCAGGAAAAGCAAAGGAGCAGGAGCAACCCTCACAGCTGTCATTTCTCAGCTGCCACCCCTGCGGTCCCACCAGAGAACAGCCCGTCTCCAGGACGCAAGTGCTCAGGGAGCTACAGGAAATCACTGTCCCCAGAGCCCACTGCCTTACGGCGCAGGGGAATGCAGCAAACTCAAACACATCTCCTTCTCTCGGGATATGTTTCCAGCACTGAGTCCTTCTACTTGATCCCCTGCAGCTCCTACCTTTGTCTTTCTTCTTGAGCTTCTTGTTGCGGGTCCCTTGCCTGAGATAGGAGAGGATCTGTGTCAGTTTGCTGATGACAATGTCGTTGGTCGTCAGTGTGGTCTGTGCCTGAAAGAGAAATCCCCAGGGAAGAGGATGACCCTCTGGTCAGAGCCCCCCTCTGGCCAGTTCAGACCACCATGGTTGGGCAACCTCGCTGCTTGCCAGGTACCTCCATGGTGGGGCAGTCAGCCTTGCTACGGATCAGTGTGGTTGGGATATCAGTGTCGGCATATTCATCGTCCAGATCCACCACGTAGGCCATCCTCCCCGGCAGGAACAGCTCGTTCCGCTCGTAAGCCTTACTCTTGAACAGAATGCGGTAGATGTTGCGACCTGGAAGGGAAGGAAACACGTGGGAGAGCTGCTCGTAGGAGAGCAACGGACAAACTAAATATGCTTGGCTGTGGGTTTATCAGAAACATCAGAATCACCTCCTGAGAGACATGCCTTCTGCTAGCCCTCAAATTCAGGGCACCTACACCTCAGGCTCTCCCCTCCAATGACTAAAGGTTTTCATTCCTCCATTCACCCTCCGGGATTTCTGACACACTCGCAGCACAACACAAAGTGGGGAACAGCCACACCCAGACAGTCTTACCCAGACGGGTCTTAAATTCAATTTTGTTCTCAGGATCTTCATCTTTCCTGATCAGAATGAGAAAAGAAACAGAAGCATTATTGTAAGTGTATGCCTCTTCTGCATTCTCCTCTCCGGAGGCAGCTGCACACAGGAGTGCAAAATCCTCAACCACTCACTTAGTTTCTTTCTGGGGCTTCTCCATCATTTCCTCCTCTTCCTTCTCCTTGCTGGCAATCTCAGCCCGTACCTGGTCACAGAGTAAATCCACATATTACAGACCAATCCACACCACTGCTGCCTATCAGAACCAGCGAGCCCACTTCCACCAGCTCCCCAACCCTTTGGAAATCTCTACCAGAAACAGAAATCCGCACTGTCAAGACAGAAGCACCCGTAGGTGGCAACTACTACCCTCTGCCCAGCCTCTCTGCCCAAGGGAGCTGACAGGACAGAAGAGCAGCAGCGTGGTGACATCTCTGCTCACCTTCTGCAACAGCGCAAAGTCCAGACCCTTCACCAAGTGAGTGTGCTCCATGTCACCACCCAAGAACTTGGACTCCTGGATCAACTGTCTCCTCTTCTCTGCAGCAGATTTATCCCTGTGCAACAAAACCAGAGCTGGTTACACAATAGCCCCTCTGGAGCAGACAAGCAAGATGTGGCCATGCCACAGGCTCACGTACGCCTCTGCTGTTGGCCCCACAGCTCTGTAGTTGGCAGTTGTGCTGATGAGCTCCGTTTCCTCGTAGTCCTTGTTCACACCATCTCTCCTCTCCTTGGCTCGGTCCCTGTACTTCTCAGCCAGCTCCCTCTCACGCTCTATCTCCTGCTGGCGCAGCTTTGCGTAATAGCTGGGGTTGGAAAAACAGCTCAGTGTTAGAGCTACGTGTTCACACTTCTGATGTACCCATCAGGTAACAGTCCCCAAGGCCTCACATGTGCCTTCTCTGCTGCCAACCCCTTCCCCAAAAAACATCCTAAAGCACCATGGGACATACTATGCCTGGAGAACACCAGACAAGATGAAACTGCTGCACCAAAGGCCTCCAAAGCGGACCAAAGGGAAAAGGTCAAGTGCAGTCCTGTTGCCCAGATGTGCCCCACAAGACATGTCCCACCACTGCCCTGCTCTACCAGACACCCACAGAACCTCCTCTGCTTCTGCTGGAGGTGAAGCTTCACCACCATCCCACTGCCACCCTCCTGGGTCTGCTCCCCCAGGCAGTGACATTCGCTCGGTCTGAGCTCTTCTCACTCTTCACTCTCTCACTCTTCCCCAAAAGAATCCAGGCCACTCATGGCCCTCTTTGGTAGCCCAAGGGCTCAGAAGTTGCTTCCAATGGCAGGGACAAGATGTACAAGGAAAAGCCCTGATGTGTTGCTTTCCCAAATTACCTTTTCTTCTTCCTTCTGCGAGCTGCTGGATCTTCATCTTCATTGTACTCCCGGGGCATCCTGGAAAAGGGCGAGAAACTGCACGTTCAGCCTGCAGAGCCACACAAACACGGGCAGCGAGAGAACAGCCCCTCAGACACAGCACGGTACTGAGATGTTCAGAGGTGGGAGCAACACAGTTCCGTTTCTCCCTCAGTCCACTCTGTCAGCAGGGAGAGGAGGGGAAAGCACTGACTTTCACAGGACAAAGCCTAAATCTGCCTCCAGCACAAAGTGTCTTAACAGCCTTACAAGACTCATTCTGTCATTTAAAACAGTCCTGACTCACCTGTTTCTCCAGTTAACGCATATGGGTACAGCCTGCATGGACCTGAGCACAAAGCAAGGCTAAGGCCTCCTCCTCAGACCCTGTCTGCACACTCATTAGCAAAACCCCCTTTAAATACTCTGCTGCAGAGTGCAGGGGGAGAGAGTCGGGCAATAACAGAGCACTAGGGGAAAGGCAGCCAGGCTTTATCCCACGATCCCGTGAAACAGGGTCCTACTCACTCATGGTGGCGAGATTTGGAGGGTGGCGCAGATGTCGGCGCAGCCCGCGGGGTCATAAGAAGCTTTCTGAAGTCTTCATTGGTCAGCTTGGACCTGCGAGGAAGAAGAGAAAAAAAAATGTCACCTCCCCATGAGCTTCAGCAGCCTGATGGCCTCCAAGCAGTAAGATTTCCCAGCACAACCTGTATGATGGAGACAGACACAGGGTTCCCACAGTGCCACCACACCAGCCAGAGAATCATAGAATGAATCACAAGAGTGGTCTGGGTTGGAAGGGATCCTAAAGACCATCCAGTGCCACCTCCTGCCCTGGGCAGGGACACCTCCCACCAGACCAGGTTGCTCCAAGTCCCATCCAACCTGGCCTTGAACCCCTCGAGGGATGGGGCAGCCACAGCTTCTCTGGGAAACCTGGGCCAGACTCTCACCACCCTCACACCAAAGAATCTCTTCCCCGCATCTCAGCTCCATCTCCCCTCTTTCAGTGTCAAACCCTTCCCTCTCCCCTCCCTCATCAAGAGTCCCTCCCCAGCTTTCCTGGAGCCCCTTGAAGGATTGGAAAGGGCTCTAAGGTCTCCCCAGAGCCTTCTCATCTCCAGGCTGAACCCCCAAAACTCTCTCAGCCTGTCCTCACAGCCCTCCCAGCATCTCTGTGGCCTCCTCTGGCCCTGGTACAATAGCTCCAAGTCCTTCTGCTGTTGGTGGCCCCAGAGCAGAGGGCAGCACTGGGGAGGATCTCCCTAGAGCAGAACAGAGTGGGAGAATCCCTCCCCTATTCATGCTGGCCACACTGCTGGAGATGCAGCCCAGGATATGGGGCACTCATCAACCAAACTCATCACTCCCACCCTCCCAAGGGCGAATTCAGTCCCATAGTCCTAGCCCAGTCCCGCCCCAGTACTGTACTTACTGGTGGAAAGAGTGTGAGTCGTCCACATCATGGCCATCAGGAGCCAGAGGGTTGGAGAACGGTTCATCTGGGGGAGAGGAGGAAGGAGAGCGCTCAGAGCCTCCCTGCACTGCTCCAGCCAACCACCACCCTGCTCCTCTGCCACTAGCACCCTAGGGTGGCGGCAGTGGGGACAGAGGGCTCCTGGTGTCACTGCCCCCCCCCTCCAACTCAAGTGACCCTGATTCCTCACAGGGGATGTCCCCACACCCAGGGACACCTCCGCCCCAGGTTCCTCTCCTGGGACCGCCCATGCCACACCTCATCCCCATAAACGCACTACAGTCCATCCTCACAGCGCACCCCAGGGCACAGCCCCCACGCTGAGGCCTGATGCCCCTCCCCGGGTTTGTCTCCACATCCCCCCCAAGCACCTCCTCACCCCTAGGGCCCCAGATCCAGAGCCCCCCCACAGCTCCTAAGGCTGTCACCTTCCCCATCGAGGGCTGTTCCTCTCAGCAGGCCGGGGGGTGCCGGTGCCCGTGCCCCCGAGCCTGGGGCGGGCCTACACCCTGTCCCCCGCCACCGGGCCGCTTCCCCGACAGCCGCGGCACCGCTCGCCCGCTCGGGGGCAGGATTCCCCCTCCCCCATGTTCTGGAGTGTCCCAGAGCCCCTCAGCGCCCCACATTCCCCCCGACCCCACTCACTGTCGCGCTCCGGCATCTCGCCCCTTCGCCGCCCGGCACCGCCGCTCCCCTTCCCAGCACCCCTCGCGACAGACCGGCCCGCCCCCCGCTCTCATTGGCCATCCGCTAGCCGGAGTGCGCTGCGATTGGCGGACGCCGCCACATAGGGGCGTCGCGATTGGGTAGACGCCGGAGCTCCGCCCCCATGTTGTGGTCCGGAGCGGAGAGAAGATGGCGGCGGCGGCGGCAGTGAGGGGCATTGGGGGCGGGCTGGGCCGCGGCCTGCGGGAGCTCCGTATTCACCTGTGCCAGCGCTCGCCCGGCAGCCGTGGCGTCAGGTGAGGGGGAATGGGGGCTGCAGGGCCGGGAATCGCACCGCGGAGCCGGCTGGGGGACAGTGGGGCATCGGCCTGCCCGGTGCCGGTGGGCTCAGCCCCGGGGGTCCGCCGTTCTTCCTTTCCTCCCTAGAGACTTCATCGAGCAGCACTACGTGACCCTGAAGAAGGCGAATCCCGACTTCCCCATCCTGATTCGCGAGTGCTCCGGCGTGCAGCCCAAGCTCTGGGCTCGGTACGGTAAGTGGGGGGTCCCCGCCGGGAGGTACTGCCTGGGGACGGCTGGAAAGGAGCGCCAGAGCCCCCGGTCTGCAGCGAGGCGGGGTCAGTGATTACAGTAAGGGGTGCTTTCTTCCTTACAGTAAGGTTAGAGTTAGGTAAGGGACAAAAAAAGCGACCAGTGGCAGAAAAGCTCCTCTGTAAAGTTTTTATTTTCTTCCTAAAAGCCATCTGGGCTGGACAAAAATAATTTAGAAACTTTCTTTCAAAGAGAATCTTTAAGCACAGGTTTCCCAGTGCGAGCACGCGGGCCAGCAGGGCCTTCCCATAGAGTGGTACAGTGCCAGGGAAATATACCCCCACGTAGGGGCTGCTGTAGAAACAGCAAGTCTTTCAGCACTGTTTTACTGCAGTGGCAGGGAGCATCTTGACATGAGCGGACTGACAGCCACTAGGTCACTTTGGGAGGTGGCAGTGGCTTCTGCCCAGCTGCTGCACAGCAAAACTTTACAAAAAGAGGCAAGGAAACAGGTGTTGGGCTGTGCTGGCTTCTCTCAAAGGGAAAGGCTGAGAATAAAGAGAAGGTGGAAACGATAACTTGGGCACACTGGGACTCCTCAGGGTGTGCGCGAAAGGTTGGTGATGGGAGCCTGGGCTGTGATGCCAGGACTTCAGGTTGTCCTTGTGCCATAAAAGGATGGAGGCACCTGCCTCCTTGCTCACCCTCTGTCTTTCCTGCAGAGTTTGGCAAGGAGAAGAGCGTGCCGCTGAACGACCTCACCGTGGATGAAGTGGCCAAGGCCTTGGAGAACATTGTGAAAAGCAAGGCATGAAGACAGGCAGTAAATATGCTCGTGCTCAAGGCTTGACTGATGATCTTTAATGTAAAATCTGTGTGTCTTTAACTTATCAATCTTATAAATGCAAAGTGCTTTCCCTGAGCTTCACATGTTGAGTTTAAAGCCAAAAGGAGATGCTGGAAAGAAGGGCCAGTCCAGCAGGGTTATAACCCACCTCCCCAGCATGAAGAGCCCATCTGCTGGGCTCTCAGCTGGGTTCTGCCCCTGCACCTAGCTCTGGGGAGGCTTGGAGCAGCCTGCTGGTGGGGACAAGGATGGGAATGGCCATAGCTTGCCAAGGAGCAGTATCTTGGTGCTTACAGCCCTTGGGGAAGCCTGGCACAGGGTGAACAAACGGTTTCCTCCTCCTGGGAGTGGAGGGAGAGGGAAGGGAGGTGAGGTGGCTCAGGAGAAGGGCTAGAAGAAGGCAGACAGTGTGGGGTGGCAGGGACTGAAGGCGGTGGTGGCTCCCAGGGGCTGCCCGAGCATGTCCAGCAGTGCTTGCACCCGCTCCTGCAGCTCTGGGGTGCTCTGGTGTTGCTCAAGGGTTTGGTGCCCGCCTTGCCTAAGGAAGTCAGCAGCGACCTGTGTGAGAGGAGAAGGGGGGACAGCTGGGTGACTGCCACGGAAGGAGCTGCCACAGCTGATCCTGGTCCTGTCTGCCCAGAGCTAGCACTGTACGTCCTGAGAATGGGGCTGCAGGAATTCCCCAGAGCCCTGCCAGGCAAATCCAGCCATGCTGCTCTCTGGCTGGGAGTGCATAGAGCTTGAAGTGAAGCACAACTGAATCAAGTGTTCCTCAATAACCATCTCAAACAACCTGCCCAAAAAAAGTCATTGTCAATGAAAAGTTGACTGGACTCCCTGGTTCAGGAAGGACAGGGAACTGCTGGAGAGGGTACAGCAAAGGGCTAAAGAGATGATTAGAGGCCTGGAGCATCTCCCTTATGAGGAGAGGCTGAGGGAATGGGGTCTTTTTAGTCTGGAAAAGAGAAGGCTGAGAGGTATCTGATCAATGCCTATAAATACTTAAAGGGTGGGTGTCAGGAAGATGGTGCCAGTCTTTTTTCGGTGGTGCCCAGTGACAGGACTAGAGGAAATGGGCACAAACTTGAATGTAAGAAGTTCCATCTAAACTGAAGGGAATCTAAACATGAGGAGGAACTTCTTCACTTTGAGGGTGGTAGAGCCCTGGAACAGGCTGCCCAGGGAGGTGGTGGAGTCTCCTTCTCTGGAGACATTCAAACCTGCCTGGACATGTTCCTGTGCAACCTGCTCTGGCAGAGGGTTGGACTGTATGATCTCCAGAGGTCCATTCTAACCCTGAGCATTCTGTGAAAGGGAACTCCCCAGGGACACAGAAGGGCTTCCACCCTCTGCATCACACAAGTGTCCCCCTCCTTCAGGCATGTGTCTGGATGCTGAGGAGTGGGGGCTGGCACAGCAATGACTGAAGGCAGCATCATTTAAATAGTAATAATAATCCCCATCCCTGTAAAGCCCCAGGGTTTTATGACTTAGTGGTTGATCCTGGAACATTACCTCCGGGCAGTGCAGGAAGAGGAGGTGCAGCAGCTCCAGGCACTGCCCCACTACCTGGGGGTCGGGCAGGACGAGGGTGGGCAGCAGCAGGGGCAGGGCATGCTGCTGGTGCAGCTGCTGGCAGTAGAGTGGTCCCTTCTCTGCTATATTGCACAGAACCGTCAGGACCTGGGCGGAGGAGTGAGCAATGAATGCTTTGTTAGTGGGCAGAGGATTCCTGACAGGCAGAGAGACTGAACTCCCCCATGTCCTCCCCGGAAGTCCTGCCAGGTACTTCCCAAAAGCCACATTCCCACCAGCTGCCTGGATTTTTAATTTGATTTGAATTTTAAAAGCTTTCTCCATCTCCACCCCAAGACACTTTTCATCCCCGAGCCAAACAGACTCTGTCGAGGGTAAACAGAGACATTGTGACTTTGGGGGAGGTGACATGGTGACACTACCATGTGAGATTTTCTGCCAGGCTGTGGCTACTGCCCGCAGCTGACCTCCAGCTTGAGCACCACGTGTGTGCCACCCACATTCCCGAAAGCCCAGCACTTCCCCTCCCCACACTCAGGGCATCATACGAGGCCTCACCAACACACTGGCCATCTGGGAACAGGGCAGGAGCCGCAGCAGGGCCGGGAGCAAGTCCAGGGAGAGAAGAGCCGAGCAGAAGAAAGGCTTGTCCGCTGGGGAAGGAACCATCACTAAAATCAGTTTGTGAGGGAGGTCTCTAAACAACACCTGCCAGCGATCGAGGCAGGTCCCGGCAGCAGCTCTGGCTTTGGTGACAGCCCCAGGGAGACACTCACCCGTCAGGTTGTTAAGCAGCCAGAGACACTCCTGTGCCATGAACGGGTGCTGTGGGAGGAAGCTCTGAAGGATGAGGAAGAGGGCGATGAGCAGGCGCTCGTCCTGGACCTGGAGGTGGCAGCCCGTCTCCTCCGCCAGTAGGTTGCTGAGACACCGCAGCACTGGGCAGACGAGCTGGGACAGTGGGACACACAACACCCTTCAGCCGGTGGGACACACAACACCCTTCAGCCAGACCCCATTCCCATGGCAGCGCTGAGGACAGCCCGCGCCCTGCCCGCGTCTTACCAGCTCCAGGCCCTCAGGAGCCTCCTGGGGGATTTCAGAAGCCATCTCGAGGAAGAGCGAGGTGAGGGCAGGGAAGGCCCCCAGGGACAGCAGTGCTGCGTTGGCCGTGTGGCTGCAAAGGGAAGGGAGAGTGTGGTCACGCTCCGAGAGGGAAAACCCACTGCAGTCCTCACCAAACAATGAGGCCTGGAAATTCACAAATAGCAGCTGGTTTCTGAGCTTATAAACTAATCTCCTGTGGAAAATGGATCCACTGGAATTATCTGTGCAGGTCTGAAAACAACAGGCCCGATCCTTCTTGATGTACCCACACATTCCTTTCTGCTGGGGCTGCTGAAAGAGATGGTCCTGGAGCAGCCACCCCAAGGCAGGAGACTGTGGGCAGCAGCCGGTGACACCAGGCCAACCCCAGAGGCACGAGGATTCAGGGAGCTTGCCCTGGGGAGTGCAAGGGACAACTCCAAACATAGGGAGGGTATTGAGGGGTTTTCAGACAACTAGGAACTGCCTCCTTATCACCCAGTATCACCCCATAAAGGATCTCAGTGATCCTGCAAACAGCATGTGTGTGCTCAGATATGAGAGCCACGGAGATGCTGGGAGGGCTGGAGCCCCTCTGCTGGGAACGGGGGCTGAAAGAGTTGGGGGGGTTCAGCCTGGAGAAGAGAAGGCTCCGGGAAGACTTTAGAGCCCCCTTCCAGTCCCTCAAGGGGCTCCAGGAAAGCTGGGGAGGGACTCTTGACCAGGGAGGGGAGCTCTAGGAGGAGGGGGAAGGGTTTGACACTGAAAGAGGGGAGATTGGGCTGAGATGTGGGGAAGAGATTCTTTGGTGTGAGGGTGGTGAGAGCCTGGCTCTCAGGTTTCCCAGAGAAGCTGTGGCTGCCCCATCCCTGGAGGGGTTCAAGGCCAGGTTGGATGGGGCTTGGAACAACCTGGTCTGGTGGGAGGTGTCTCTGCCCAGGCCAGGGGGTTGTATCTGGATGGTCTTTATGATCCCTTCCAACCGAACCATTCTATGGTTCTATGAATGCCCAGGACAGTAGGGTAATTGCTGGGGAAGGCAATCCAGGACCCTGAGCCTTCATGCCTCTCTGTTTGGCTGCCCCTGGTGAACTCAAAACAAGGAGAAAAGCGCATTTACCTACAAACGATGTAGTGGAGACACCAGGCAAACTCCACAGCTGCTCCTGTCCCAGCCTTGAGGCCGGAGCAAACCAGCCGGAGCATGTGCTGGGGGAGAACAGAGTCCAGGACCAAGCTGGGGACAGAAGAGCAGAGTTAACAGAGACACAGCCCAGAGCATGAGTGGGACAGACAACCCAGAGGGAGACACCAGCCCAGGCCACCAAACAGGGAGCTGCTCCCCTCCCACATACTCCAATAACACACCTGGAAGAGACTCTTCCCAAGGGGCTGCAGCCTCAGGCGCCCCAAAAGCCTGGCACAAGCTCTCCCTGTCAGGGGCAGGGCTTGGGGGCACTCGGGACACCTTGGCCAGGAACTCCTTTTTTGGCACTGGGGGCAGGGACTGTCAAGCTGATCTTTTCCTTCGCAGGAGGAATGCAGATGGAATTTCCCTGCGAGCCTGCCCTGCTCGACACTGTCCTTTACCAAAATACCACAGCTGTCTGCTCAGATGAGGCAGAGGAAAGGAGTCAGGCCCTGATCTACCACGAAACCTCCACAGTTCTGTCAGGATTCTGCTCTGAACTATTAATATCACCAGGGTGGGAAAGGTGTCATCGTCCCTGACATGCAAATACCACGCCGGGCCCCAGGGCCCATCCCAACGCTGGGTGAAGACACACGGACTCACGGCACGATCTCTGCAGGGGCTTCCTTGGCTTGGAGCAGCTGCGAGAGGACGTAGCCCAGACCTTCCAGCACAGCCTCGTGGGGGGACTGCAATCAAAGAGAACGGAGCTAATCCCACCTGACAAAGCTGGGGGGGGTGGTCCCGGGGTGCTGGCTGTGGTACTGGTGAGAGACCGAACACCAAACCAAGCATCCAAGCGGTGCAGTCTCTCTGTGCCTGGGGAAGACAGAGCTCAGCAGGGGACTGGGAATGACAGAGCAAGCTGTGGCCATACCAAAGCTGAGCTGTGCCCCCTCCCCGGATCCGCACAGGTGCAGCTGTAGGGATCCAGGAGCCCAAATGCAGCAGTGGTGCCGCTGCGGGCACTCAGATCTGCACACGACAGCCCCGCTCGCTGTGTTGGACTCATTTGCCTGCTGGACCCACGCTGTGCAGAGGGGAGAAGCAGCCCCCCATGTTAGGGACTCTTCATTGTCGAGCAGCAGTTATGGTGTGAGAGACCCCGCTGGAGAAGGGGACAAGGTGGTGACCTGAGCCCTGAGAACGGAGTGTGGGAAAGCCCACGAAAGATGTTCACCTGGAAGGGAACAGCCCCATGCAAAGGGGTGTCTGCCCGTGGCCAGAGCTGGAAGGAGGGCTGGTAACTCCGTACTGCCAGCCAGCGTCTAAAGGGCATGAGAAAAGGGCTCATTCTGGGGCAGAGCAGGGAAAGAGCATGTCTGAGCTGTTCCACCCACCTGGATGCAGGATGCCAGCACAGGAATGATGCCCTGAGGCAGAAGTTGCTTCCTCACAGCTTCACTTTCAACTACGAGGTTCCCCAGTGTGTACAAACACAGCTCCTGAAACACACCCGGGAGAGCAGGTCACCTCCCCAGCCGGACTCTGGGCAGCCGGCAAGGTCACTGCACCTCGGGACTGGAGCACACAGAATCACAGAATAGTTGGGGTAGGAAGGGACTCTGAAGATCATCTAGTCCAACCACATCAGGGTCACCCCAAGCAGGTTGGACAGGAACATGTCCAGGTGGGTTTTAAATATCCCCAGAGAAGGAGACTCCACCACCTCTCTGGGCAGCCTGTTCCAGGGCTCTGCCACCCACAAAGTAAAGAAGTTCCTCCTCAGGTTTAGATGGAACTTACCCTGAGCAGGGCAGAAGCTGTCTTCAGAGGGATACCCACAGATGGATGCTGCTGGACTCTCAGTTACCCTGTTCCCAGCTGTATCAGCTTTAATTTCATAGAATCATATGGGGTTGGAAGGGACCTTTAGAGATCATCTAGTCCAACCCCCCCGCTGGAATGGGTCTACCTACAGCAGGTTGCACAGGAACTTGTCCAGGCAGGTTTTGAATGTCTCCAGAGAAGGAGATTCCACCACCAATCTGGCCAGCCTGTTCCAGTGCTCTACCACTCCCACAGGAAAGAAGTTCCTCCTCATGGTTAGGTGGAGCTTCTTATACTCAAGTTTGTGCCTATTTCCTCTTGTCCTGTCACTGCGCACCACTGAGAAAAGACCAGCCCCGTCCTCCTGACGCCCTCCCTTTAAGTATTTGTAAGCATTAATCAGATCCCCCCTAAGTCTTTTCTTCTCAAGGCTAAAAAGACCCAAGTCCCCCAGCCTTTCCTCATCAGAGATGCTCCAGGCCCTTAATCATCTTTGTGGCCCCTTATTGTACCCTCTCTAGCAGTTCCCTGTCCTTCTTGAACTGGGGAGCCCAGAACTGGTCCCAGTGCTCCATCTGGGGCCTCACCAGGGCAGAGCAGAGGGGCAGGGTGACCTCCCTCCACCTGCTGGGCACGCTCTTCTTGATGCCCCCCAGGATGCCATTGGCCTTCTTGGCCACAAGGGCACATTGCTGGCTCATGGTCATCCTGTTGTCCACAAGAACTCCCAGGTCTTTCTCCTCAGAGCTGCTCTCCAGCAGGTCAGCCCCCAACCTGTCCTGGTGCAGGGGGGTATTTCTCCCCAGGTGCAACACCCTATACTTGCTGTTGTTGAATTTCATTAGGTTTCTCTCGGCCCATCTCTCCATCCTGTTCAGGTCTCTCTGGATGGTGGTACAGCCTTCTGGGGTGTCAGCCACCCCTCCTAGTTTTGTGTCATCAGCAAACTTGCTTGCCTTCATCCAGGTCATTGATTAATATATTGAAGAGGACTGGACCCAGTACTGACCCCCGGGGAACACCACTTGTTACAGACTTCCAGCTGGATTCTGTGCCCTTAATCACAACCCTCTGGGTCCTATCTTTTAGCCAGTTTTCAATTCACTTAACTGTCCATTCATCTAACCCACAGGGAGCTGCTGGGCAGCTGGTGAACACACGGCCATCCCAGAGCTACTCAGACTCTTGGCTCCTTAGCCCGGATCAAACTACACAGCTCGGAGCTGCAGCCGCTCTGCTCTTCCTCCATCCTGGAGGAAAGACTCCTTGGCTGGTGCATGAAGATGGGCTGACAAAGTTGCCGTCCCTGTACCCCAGCCCGCCACTGCTCATTTCTTTCACTTCTCCAAGATATTTTGAAACACCTAAACTGAGCTGCATCCATTATTTCTGCTTTGCCCGCCACACAGTCACCAAGGTATCTCCCGTCCAGGCCCAGCCTGCGTCAAGAGGCCACCCCACATGTCTGATGACAGAGTCCCACTGCCACAGCCTGTAGTCCCTGCTTCCCCAAACAGGGCTTGGAGCTGAAAAGGAGGAACCCACTGCAAATGGGGCAAACCTCTGCATCCTGGGCTGTGGCAGGAGGATCTCCCTATTCAAGTTGAGGTTTGGGAGCATTTAAGAGCAGCCTGAAGCTACCTGGAAGGAGGTGCAAACACCATGGAACCAAACTCCTCTTGGTGTTGGGATGGGGGACAGCGAAGGGGTCTCCATATTTCCAAGACTTGGCCAGACATAGCCTTGTTTCCCTGGGCTAGCACCGGGTACAGTCCTGCTCCAAGCGGAAGAAGGTTGGACTGGAGACTTCCAGAGGGCCTCTTCCCACCAGCACTCCCGTGTGACCCATGTTAGGCTAAAGCTGGCCAAAAGAGGTCAACACACAACCGCTACCAAAGCATTACCGAGTGCCAGAGCCCTGGAAAACCCAGGCACGGATCTTACTGTGAACTCTACGCTGTGTCCTGAGAGGTAGGTGAGGAGATAGGAGGTCACTGGCAGACACGCCTCGGCCACAGTAGGGTTGCTGGAGTGGGAGAGCTCGTGGAGACAGCGGGCTGCCTCCATCTGCATGTCAGCCAGGCTGCTGGTGAAGAGCCCGATGAGTGTCCGGATGCTGCCGTCCAGCCTGGTGGAACCCACAGGGTGCTGTCACCTCCTGCCTTCCCACCTTCAGCCACACACCAGCTCACCCACCCAACGATGGGGACACAGGGCCACCCTGGATGTGCCCTTGGTAACAGCCAGGCAGTGACAAACCTGGGCTGACCTGACAAACTTCTGCTGAGTCTCCTTGTTCTGCAGAGCCCAGCGGAGGCGGCTGAGTGATGCTTTCCTGTCCTCTGAACCCCTCTGAATGCCTCTGAGGAGCTGAAGGACCTATCACAAAATTAAAGGATGGGTGAATTTCAAGCAGCACCATGGTTAGAATTTCATCCTGTTGATCCTGGAGGCAAAGAAACCCAGGGTGCAAGTTCCCATGGTCGCAAAGAAGCTCATTGTTTCTCACCATCTGTGGCGCTGACTCAAAAAACACTTCCAAACCCGCCCGGGCTCCTCCACATGCTGGGAAGACCCCAGGGACCCCCATCACCATGGAGAACACCATGCTTCTCACCTCATCCTCCGACAGAGGGTCTGGCAGGGTCTCTGCTCCATCCTGTCCACCCTGCTCCGCAGTGTCCTCCCGTAGAAGCCGCTTGCTGACCAGCTGTTCCTGCCGCCGGGCTTTCCTGAGAGCTGCAAGTGAATCTGTCCCTGTCACCACCTGCCTGGGCCAAGACGCTTTTCCACCCCACCAAAGAGCCTTTTAAGAGGGAGAAGCTGCCAGTTCCTCCTTGTGCAAGCCAGGGAGGGACGAGGCTCAGGGCAGTGACCGCACTGAGATCGGGCACGAAGGCAGGACAGAAGGGTGAGGACCATGGTGGCTGCACTGGGAGGGACCCAAGGCTGGTTGTATATAGGGGAGACTCGGAAAACCCAAAACGTTGGCAACTAGGGAACTCAGGGCAGAAAAGCCACGTGGTTTAAAAAAACAAAACAAAACAAAAGCAAAATCAGCCTGTAAAACGCTTCCCGGAACGGGCAGGGAGCCCGCAGATGCCATCCCCCTGCTGGGGATGGGCGGCCAGACAGGGCCGGGGCTCTCTTCAGGTCCTGCTGTGGGGCAGAGATGGCCACCACGGCTCAGAGATGGCCACCACGGAGCTCCCACCCGCCGCCCTGACACCCCGGGGTGATGGCGGCCCACAGACCCCGCCGGGGCCCGGTACCGACACCCCGGGCTGACGGGGCCCACTACCCCCCCCCGGCCCCGGGCGGGCCCGGCGCGGACCTGCCTCCCGCTCCCGCCGCCGGGCCCGCAGCTCCTCCAGGGCCCCGCCGCCGCCGACCCCGGCCCAGCGCCGCCGCCGACCCCACATGGCGGCGAGGAGGAGGAGGAGGAGGCGGGGAGGAGGAGGAGGAGGAGGAGGAGGAGGAGGAGGCGGCGGCGGCGGCGGGGAGGGCGGGCCGGGGCGGGGAGGAGGCCGGGCCTGGCTCTGGGTGGTGCCGGGGCCTTCGCTGCCTGGTGCCCGGGAAGCCCCGGTGGCCGCGACGAGCTATCCCCCTCGTCAGGGCTGCGTCCCCCCTGGAGGGTTCGGCCCCGCGGCCCGGGAAGCCCCGGGGGTCCAGGCCCGGGCATCCCTCCGCCCCCCCAGCGCCGGAGGACCGGGGTGCGCCCTCCCCGGGGCCCTGGTGGGGCACCCCCGCCGCGGAGGAGATCACGGCCGGCCCCAGTGGGTGCGGGGACATGGACCCCGCAGGGCCCAGCCACGGGGACGAGGCGGGGACCGGCCTAAGGGTGAGCTTCTCCAGCCCGTGTCCATGCAGGAGTAAAATCTCTTCAAATGCCGTGGAAAAGTGTACTTTTAAAAGACTCTGGTGTCTGAATTAGTGAAAATATTGAGTTTATAGCCAGCTCTGGGGGGTGGATTTGAAGGTCTCAGTGTTTGCGAGCTCCATAGGTGCGGGGATGAGGAGGAGCGAGACCCGGGCACTCGACCCAAGCTGCCAACGGGGTTATTTCATACCACGAACATCACATTCCATATAAAGTAGAATGTTTGCTGAGGAGTTCTCTCTCTCTCTCCCTTGATGTCTGGGATCCTGAGAACCCCTCACCCCAGTGCTGTAGCCCTGAGCCCTTCCCTTCCTCCCGAATCCTCAGCGCTCACAGGGTCCCACACTGGCTGTCCCTGCTGGGAGGGCATGGCTTCTGCTGGGGAATGGGAAGGGGATAGTCTTTGGGTGGTTTATATTAGTATCAGGATCAATAGTGGTTCGTTAGTGTTATTAATTATCTAGTCTTAATCTATTAAATCTATTTAAACCATTGTGTTTCCTTTTTTTTCCCGATTCCCCTTCCCAGGTGGAGGGGGGCCACGGGGTGATGGAATTGTCTAAACGGTGATGAGTTGTTGTGGGTTCTTCAAACAGTGACAGCCTCACGGGGCTCAAACCAGCCCATCTCTGGGCCCAGGCCAGGTTTCTGCCCGCAGTCACGGCTGGGCTGTGGGTTTGACGGAGCCAAAAAAGCCCAGAGACTCACCAGAGACGTAAGACAACAGGTCTGTGTCCTGGGGTCTTCTGTGGTGGCAATGGGAAGAACAAAGTCTCCAAAACCACATGCCATTGAAGTGGAGTGTGCGTGGCCACCGGGGAGACAGAACAGCTCATTTTTCCCCAGAAAGGCGCTTGCCGCTGGTGGCCACGAATGAGCAATGAAAAGGCACCAGGCCTGGTCAGAGCTGCCAACCCCACCAAAAGGAGTAGTGAGAACCCAGAAAGGCAGCTGCGACTTCTCCTCGGCGCACGCAGCAGCAGGTTGGTATAACCCGAGGATGGAGAAGAGGAATGATGGAATTGCTGAACCCCTCTGCACAAGGAATCACCTGAGGCAAGGCAGCAAAGCAGTGCAGGGCACTGCCCGAGGCACCGGGAACAAGGAAACAAGCTGCGGGAGATGTAACCACCAAGAGGAGACCTTCCCTTCACCTGTCCCAGTGTGGGACAGGCAGCTCCTGCCCCAGCTGCTGTCACAGTGGTGGTGTCTCTCCATAATGCTGCATTAACAACAACAACAAACTGGGAATTGCATCTGCCCAATGTGCAGCTTCGTTGCCTTCCTGAAACACCTTTGGAAACCCACCCTGGGCAGAGAAATCCCTGGGGAATTGAAAATCCCTGGCAGGTCTTTCCAAGTGCCTGGTGGTCTCTGGTTGCTGACAGAGAGCGTTAACATCTTGGTGTAGGCACAGCGACCAGCTGCCAGAGGAACACGGGGCAGGTGATGTGTGAGTTCCTTGGCCAAGGCGAGTAGCTCACTTGCCAAGGAAGCCAACCGTGGGTGAATAATCACCCTTCCACAGCAGATGGGAATTTGTCCCATCCCCATCCTACATGGGACACGGGTATCTGGGGATGGTTTGCATACAGGGTATGACAGCTCCATGTCCTGCATTGCTCAGCCCCCGGTGGGCTCTGAGGCACAGCAAGCCCAGAGCATCTGGAAGCAAAGGTGCGTTGGGGCCAGGAGCGCATTTAGGGCTCTGTGATGGCACTCTCTTCCCTCATCCTCCCCAGGAAGGTGAGAAGCACGCGCACTCAGACCAAATCTTCCCCAGCCCGTGGCTCCAGGGTCCCCTTGCTGCAGGACAGCGAAACAGAAGTGACAGGGGCTGCTGCACGATGTGTGGCTTCCTGTGGCACAGTTCTCCCTGTCCTGCTGAGGAAGTCACCCGGCAGGAGACACAGCTGTGTCCGGGAGCCTGCCCCCAGCTCCCCACCGGCAGGGACATGAACGGCAGCAGGACGGGCTGCGGGAAGACACCTGCAGGCAGCGAGGTGTCCTCCGGCTGGAGGCCGGGCAGGACCGGGCACGGGAGGGAGCTGGGCACCCCAGCCCTGGATTTGGCAGCGGTTGGAGGAAGGAGCCGTGGGGCAAGGTAAGGTTCCAGCATGAGGTGAGTCACTGCGCAAATCCACCCCAGCTCCGCGCTGCCCTCGCAGTGAGGGGAACTTGCCGCCGGGGCTGGAGGACAGCTTCTCCCCGGGAGGTACAGCATGGAGAGGTAGGGAGAGTTCCGTCTTACGAGGTTTTTGAGACATGGCCAGAAAAAGCTGTGGCTGATCGGGGCTAGTGCTGGCAACAGTCCTGCTTGGATCAGGAGGTTGGGCTGGAGACCCCCAAAGGCTCCTCACCACCACCCCGTCTGGGTGCTCGGACAGAGCTGAGTCAGCACATCCTTAGGAGCCGTTAATCTTTGCTTGCTGCTTCTTTGCAACTTTGATAAGTCTTTGATAAGATTCTCCCATCAGCGCGATGGCAAAGTAGTACCCGATGCTGACAGGGACGCATACAGACCCTCAGGAATGATTTTCTCCTGTCCCTTTGGAGGCTGGTAATGAATCGGGTTACTGGGAAAGGAAAATATGAAGTCACCTGTTGCAATTTCCTGCCCCAGATCACAGCGCCTGCCACGCAGAGAAGGAAACAGAGCTGCAGCTCTCCCATCCTGCGGTCAGGCTGTGGCTTCCCTGTCTCTAACTCCGCATTGCAAGTTTCTGCTGATCTGTGGAATTTCCTGGTGGCTTGGTAACGGGAGCCTGCAGCAAGGGCAGCCCAGGCAGGAAAGCACAGAGCCCAGCAGCTGCCACCTCAGGAGAAGCCTTGCTGGAAAACCCTGCTTTGTGGGGTGGGACCAGTGCCACCAGCTCCCTGCCGAGGAGCTGCAGCAGCTACTGGGTGTTTGTCTGGTGATCCGAGCTTCGCCCTGAGTCACGTCGCAGTGGCCAGGCGGGTACTGATGGGGTGTGCCAGACCCACGCAAAGGGCATTTGGGCAGGAGGGATGAGGGCAGTGTGGTGGTGGCTCTCTCCGTGGCTGAACCTGCCCAAGCTGGCTGGATCTGAACGGTCCCCCTCATCTGCCAGCAGTGGTGCCTTTCACCCCTGCTCTCTTTGTTTCTAGGTTGTTCACCATGAACGTGGCTGTCCTTCTCCTCCTGGGGCTGGGGTCTGTGGAGGCAGATGTCAGGTGTCTCTTCAACCGCACTCAGGAGTACTGTGTGTGCTACCACCTCTCCCAGGAAACCGTAAGCAGCCTCATCCAGTGCCTCGCAGCTTCCGTCGTGGAGTTTCGGGGTGGAGAGCTGGAGAGATATGTAGCCTTCCCCATCAGTGACCTGGACCCCTCTGCCATTGACATGCTGGGCTCCCTTGTCATCAGAAAAATAATTTTGGGGGATCTCCTGGTGCCTGAGATACTCCTCGCCAGAGTCCTGAGGTTCTTCTCCTACACTAAAGTGCAGGAGCTGGTGTTTGAAAGCTGCATTTTTGAGGGGAGAGGCAACTGGGAGGAAATGGCCAACCTGGACTTGCCCATATTGTCCCTGGGCTTCCACAACGTGACATCTGCCCTGCTGACAGGCCGCGAGCAGGACTTCTCCCACCTGAGCAGCTGGCTGGGGACCCTGCAGGAGCTGGCTGTCACTGCGTCCCATGTCACCAGCCTGCCCTGTGGCATCGGAAAGATGTTCGGAGCTCTACGCTCCCTGGATGTGGCACAAAACAGCCTTGGGGATGAGAGCTTGGTGTCTGCCTTCTGCAGCGGGGCTTTCCCTCAGCTCCAGGTCCTGAGTCTGCGCCACAACCACCTGAGATCCTACCACAGTGTGTGTGAGAGCGTGCAGCCACTCCTCAGGCTTCAGCACCTAGATCTCAGCCAGAACAAGCTCATGGCAAACCCATCCTCCTCCTGCCAGTGGCCAGCGTCCCTCCGAATTTTTAACTTGTCTGACACTGGCTTGGATGAAGTCCTCGCACCCCTGCCTCCTGGTCTAGAAGTGCTGGACGTGAGCTGCAACCACCTCCACGCCATAGACATCTCCCTCCGCTCCCTGAAGAAGCTCTTCCTGAGCCAAAACATGCTGCAGGCTGTCCCCTCCATCAGGAATTACCCCATGTTGGACACCCTCCACCTGGACAACAACCAGATGACAGAGCTGCCATGGGACGAGGTGAAGCACCTGCAGGACGTGTCTGCGGCCGGTAACCCCTACGACTGCTCCTGCTCCGGGGCCAGGGGGCTCCAGGCGCTGGCGGCCTCAGGACACCTTGGGCAGGGCTGGCCCCAGACCTACAGTTGTCACTCGCCCCCTGATTACCAGGGCAGGCTGGTGGAGGAGGTGCCGGTCTCGGTGCTGCGGTGTAACAGCGCTGCAGTGATTGCCCCTGTCTGCGTTGCCCTGGCCCTGCTCGGGGTGGCCGGGGTGGTCTGCCTGGTCAGGTCCAGGCCCGGGCTGCTCCGTCCCTGTCGCAGGGTGTGAAGGAGACGTGTGACTGTTCCCACCAGCACTTCCCTGCAGGGGAGCAGCCCCAGGAGCTCCACGGGAAGAATCACAGGACCCCCAAGTGCTGGTGAGGGGCTCTCTTGGTGTCCCCAGTCCAGGCTTCCCTGTTGAGCGGGACTGTCCCCAGCATTTATCCCACAGTGGCTGTGGCTTTGCCCATCCAATTTTGGGGGAAACACGCAAGCAAAGCCCCTCTCCATGCTCTGCCCCCGGGGCTGCACCCTCCCAGAGGGGCTTTCCTTGTGGCCAACTCCAACTCCCCCAGCCCCAATGTGCACCCATTGCCCCATGGGGTCATCTGCCCTGAACAAGAGGAGTTCGGCTCCATCTGCACCGCTGCAGGCGGCGCTCAGGTGTCCCAGGCCTCACTGGGGTCTGGTGGTCCCCCCCTCAGAGCCCCACCACCATCTCATAGCCCTGTTGCCCCCCAGCCCATGGCCCCTCTGCTGATCCTCCACCTCTCTTCACCTGGGTCACAGCTGTGAGGAAGCCTGGTTTGTGAGGCTGTCTGCTTAACTGTCTTTCAGCATGAGCAAAGAAACACAAAAGACAGGAAATTGAATAAATGGGATGGCCCCATACACAAACGTTAATGAGCGGGAGGTAACAGAGACTGCAACCAAGACCTGAGCGCTCAAGACATTGGTGGATGAGCCCCTCAAGTGTGACCTCAGAGAGGTTCAACCAGAAATGTTTTAACTGATAAGAACCTGGGTTTATTCTGCATTATTCAGAAAATGTCTCACAGGAAAGAGAAAATTGATTATGGGATGCTGAGGGAAATTGGGGGAATGAGTAGGGGAAGGATCAAAGGGAGGATCACGATGGGTGGGTGGGGAAGGAATAAGGATGGGAGGATGGGGAGGAGAAAGAAGAGGGCTGGTCGTTGGCAGGCAGTACTTGCCTGGCCAGCACTTCGTGCCTGTGGCCTGTCCTGCCTTCTCATTAAATTCTCTTCCTGGGTAATTTCTGTGTCACCTCACTCTATTGTTTGTCCCCATGTGCACGTGCCCTCTGAGCTAACGGAGGCTGGAACAGCCCGGGGGGTGGGAAACCAGTGTGGAAAGATGTGAGGCTGGAGCTGGAGAGGGGCTAAACAGGGTCCAGCCTGTGATGGACTTGGGGTCTGCTGCCTGCTGGAGGGCACATGGGCAGGTGGAAGGTTGTTGCCACCAGCCCGTGTCAGCCCCGAGGAGCTGGAGGGGAGGGCTGGGGCCGTGCCACCCGGGTGCTGTGTTTTTGGAGCGCCATTGGTGGCTAGGTGGGTGCCAGCAAAGGCCCTGCTCTGCTTGTGGTAGTCCATGGGGACCTCTGTACATCAGGTCTCTGCTTCTGCACATCGGGGACTGGCACTCAGCCCTGCTGCTGGCCGGACCTGGGAACGGGGAGCAGCAGCCGCCGTCTGATGGACGAGGAAGGAGAAATCTCTGTGTCCCTGAACCTGAGGATTTGCTTTCCCTCTGCAGCACACTAAGGCACAACCCACCCCGAGTTCTGCTCCTGATGGAGCCCCAGGTGCCACCGTGGCTTGTGTCCAGCCTGGCATCACCCTCATGCTTCCAGACATTTGGATGGGGAGACAGGCCCAGCACTGCAGCCTCATTCTGTAGGGGGAATGATGGCAGATGGAGGGACGTGTGCGTCTCCTCATAGTGTCTGGTCCTGTCTAAACGCCAGGGGCAGGGATTGTCCTGGGACCTCCCTCCCACAGTCTGCATCTCCACAGACCACACAGATCCTCAGCTTCAGCATTTCCTTTCATGACTGATCTCTGTGGTTTGTGGTTACTTCTGGTTTCTAGAAAAACCTCCATGATAGTCCAAGGTTCCCCCACCTCCTGTCCCCAGCTCCTCTTGGAGCCAGGAGCACACCAATGGCAGGAGTAGGTCCCAGCACCCACCTGCCCCCCACAGCCCCACTGACTCCTTGGCCAAAGGGGGCTCAGTCTCCAGAACATGATGCCTCCAGACTGGACTCTGTCCCTGCTGGGCTCTGCCCACACAGCTGAGCCTGACACCCATTAATGATGCAGGAGAACACAATGCCCTTCCTGATTAGATGTAACTCCATCCGCTGCCCTGTCTCAAACAGCAGCTGAAGAGCTGCCGGTGCTGAGCTCGCCATGGATGCTGGGGAGGTGAGAGCCATTCTGGGGGACACCACAGGATGCTTTGGAGAGCTCTGTCCCCTGCCTTCGGTGTGGCAGACCCTGCCCAGCTCCCCAGGGGCTGATCCAGCTCTGGGTCAATGCCAGGTGCCTGAAGCAGAACCCAGCGTCTTCCCCTTCTGCCCTGTGTCCCGACAGGCCGAGCAGGACGTCTCCGTACGAGCAGCCGTAGGATTCCACCAGGAAGCAGGTAGAGCTGGGGACAACTGTCTTCAGCCCAAACCCCCACCCCAGGGAACCAGGCAAGGGTGGCAGCCACAGCCGTGGTGGCACTGGGACCACTGGCCACGCTGGTGGGGTTGGTCTGGGTGGTGGTGCCCCTCCACCCTGGTGGCTCTGAGCAACCATGGTCATAACAGGAGAGCTCAGGGATGATGTGGAACCCTGGGATGTGTCCCCAGGCTGCTGGGGAGTGCAGAGCTGGGGCAGGTGGGGATAAGCCCCCTGCACCACGTCATGCTTGGTGTTCTCAGGGCTGGGGGAGAGTTGGGCATCCAGCAGCGAAGACCCTCTGCAGCTTCTCTTCACTGGGAAGGAGCTCCAGGTGAGAGTGGCAGGGACATGGGCATGGAGGGGACGAGGGTCCCCAGGGAACCAGGCAGGAGCAGGGGACCCTGTTCCAGCCACCTGGGCCCAGATGGGTGCCGAGGTCTCAGGCTGATCCTACCCCACAGCCCCGTGGGCCCCTCTCTTGTGGGGGGCTCCTGGAGGCTACCAGGTAGCAAGGGAAGGGAGGGGGTGTCCCCCCACCCCTGCCTGTGCCAGGCTCTCCATATCACCCCTGCAATCTCCATCCCGGTGTGCCCAGTCCCTCGTTTAGCCTGCACTGGTCATACTGGGATGGGGGAAAGCTGAACATTGTCACCCTCCCTCCCTCATACCAGGAGAGCTGCTTGACCATTGATGGCATCTTCCGCTTGGATGCAGGACAGGTACTGTGGGCCCCAAGTCCTTCTTCTGCACCCCTGTCCCTGGCCAGGTGAGCCAGGGACGTGCTGGCCCACACTATGGGCTGGGGCACCCAGCTGAGGTCCTGGAGTCACTGGGCACCACCACCAGCTCCTCAGGTGTCACAGGCAGTGCTGGGGACCTCGGGCTTGGTCCTGTGTGTGGCTCTGTGGGTGTTTCTCACCCCTTCCCTGTTTCCTCTTGGGTGCTGGAACATGGCTGCCCTGCTGGGACGTGCTGTCTGTGCCTCACTGCCCGTGCTGTGCCCTCTCCGGCATGCTGTGACCGCTGCGATGTGCCATCATGCTGTGCACCTGCACCGTGCCATCCATACCCGACTACCTGCCCTGTGCTATGGGTTCCATACCATCTGTGTTGTGCTGGCACATCCATGCCAATGCCCTCTGGGCTGGGCCACCTGCACCGTGCTGTCCATGCCACACCGTTCCTGCTCTGCTGGCTACTTCTCTCCTACCAGGACAAGATCCTGGAGCTGGCAAGACCCCAGCTGGCCCTGGTTCCCCTTGGTTACAGCGTGTCCCTACTGCTGTGGGGCCCCCATGGCCCTGGGACCCAGCTGCCATTCCAGAGCGTGGTCTGCCAGGTGAGGGCACAGGCAGAGCATGGGGGATGAGAGGTGACAGGTAGAGGTGACAGTGCATCTGCACAGTGCTGGTCTCCCGGGTGGTCCAACTGCCCCCAGCCTGGGGGGCAGTCTGGCTGTGAGAAGGGTCAAAGGCTCCCAGCTTGACCAGCTTGTCCCCAGGTCATCGACACCGTCTTCCAAGAACTGGAGGCCGTGGGGGGTGATGCCCAGAGCCTGCAAACTGTCAGCCTGGTCCAGGTAGGGCAGTAGCAGGGCTGGCCAGGACACTCTGAGCTGGGGGTCCTGTCCCCCCTCTGCCTGTGGCTGGACCCTGCTTGGGCTGAGGAGATTGTGCTGCCCCAGTACTGGCACCGAGTCCCCTGTGCCAGAGGGTGACCGGGAGCTGGATTCCTTCAGATCCCAGGTTTTCTCACCTCTTTGCAGGACTTCCCAGGGGTGGGAAGCCTGGGCTGCCCATGGGGCAGCTGCTCCCAGCAGCTTGGTGGGAATGGGGGAGCCCTCTAACACCTTGGCATGGTTGGGCATGGTCCTGCAGGTCCCTCCAGTGTGTGCCAGGTTGGCGCAGGAGTGATGCCATCTCCTCCCACCAGGCTGGGTCCTGCCCTTCGGCTCTGGGATGGGACCTGCCAAGCTCCACACTGGGCTCAGGCATTCCCAGGCTCTGCCTTTCCCTGGCCCCAGGGCTGGTACCCAAGATCCTGCCCTTCCCAGCCTTAGCCTGTGCATGGCCACCAGCAACCTGGGGGCCGGGTGCCAGCAGCCTGCCCCATTCCCCAGCCTAACACAGCCCTGTTCCAGGTCAGTGCCCACAACGAAGCCTGGGACCTGCTGCGTCCTGACGGCCGAGCCCTGCAAGTGATGGAGATCACACCCCTGGGCCTGTAGGTTCCCAGTGCCCTGGGGGGGGGGCTGGTTCCCCAACTCTGAGCATGGTGCCGGGCAGGGAACATGGTGCCCAGCCCGAGGACAGCCAGGGACATCCCTCAGGGGGCTGGGTGTGCAGGAGCCCAGGTGGACATCACCCTCCTCACTTGCTCTTGTCTCCCTCTGCTTCCAGGGTGGTAGAGGAGGCAATGGAAATTGCTGTCCCTGATGCCCAAGCTGCCATCGGTGTCTACGCGCAGGGGCTGGGTGCCCTCCCAGCCCCTGCCGATGGGTGCTGGGCCATGCAGGGGTAAGGGCTTCGGCCGATATCCCGCAGGGTGGGGAAGGACAGGGCCGTCTCCAGGCACCACCACAGCCCCCACTCATGCTCCGGCCTCCCCCCAGAGCCGGCAGCCTCTTCACCCTCACCGTGGAGTGGGAGATGGGGGGCGGCAGGTGCCGGCGCTCAGCTCTCCGGATCCTGGCGTGCCCTGGGGCCGTGGGGCCCTGCCCCGAGACGTACGTAGGGAGACGGGTCCCCTCTCTGACACCCCTCTGGTGCTGCTGTGGGGCTGGGGGGGAATTCAGTACCTGGGGGTGAAGCAGGAGGGACCCAAAGATCCCAACTGGAAGCCAAGGGGTTGCTGCCACCCCTCAGGGACGTAGGCTTGCTCCCAGTGTGGCTAACCTGTCCCTGTGCTCTCCTGCGTGAAGGTCCCAGTCCCATCCCTCTCCTGCCCCATGCACAGGGCACCAGCTGCCGGCCACCTCCCGCCTGACACCGGGTGCCTGCCCTGGGTCATCGAGCGGCTGCTGGAGGGGAACAGCCTGACGTTCCTGCTGCTGTGTGTGACACTGCCAGGTAGCCCCTGGGACTGGGGCACTGCTTTGGGGTCCCCCTTCCCTCAGCGTTCTCCCTTCCCCTGCCCCACACCCAGCACTCGGTCCCTGGCCACTGCCCAGGGACACCTGCAGCCATTGGAAGCTGGACACTGGCTCTGCTCGTCCCCATCAGCCCTGACCCTGTGCCAGGGAAGTCCCCCATGCTGGTGGATCCCCGTGGCTCCTTCCCAGGGGTTGCTGCTGGCCCAGACACCTCCAGAGCAGAGATCCTGGCGGCCCTGGGGCTGGCCCAGCGGGTGAAGGCACTGGCCAAGACCATCTCGGCCACCCTCTGGGACCCTGCGCAAGAGATTGCGGCACGTCGGAGGGAGATCCGAGGACTGCGGATGGAGCTGCTGGCTGGAGCCGGCCTCCCCGAGCAGAAGATGGCTGTGGCCCGGCTGCGGAGAGCCCTGCGGGAGCTGCAGGTAGGGAAACGGTCCTGGCCACCGAATGGGACCAGGGTGGCACTGATTCCCTGGTTCAGATGAGGTCTGGGCTCCATCCTTGTCCATCACTGAAGGCAGGGGCTGCTTGCCTGGGGGGCGAGAGAGTGACGGGGTGGGACATGTCCCTGGAGCTGTGCCATGCTTGGAGGTCTTCAGCAAGGACCCCCAGCCCCTTTTTGCAGGTGCTGAAGAGCCAAAGGTGGGAGAAGAAGCAGGCAGCCGCTGAGGAGCTCAGGACAAGCCAGATACATCAGCCCAGTGCCAAGGTGGGCACAGGTCAAGCCATGTCCAGGGACAACCCTGTGGCAGGAGAAGCCCTGAATGCCCATATCTCCCCCTGCTTCCACAGGACCAGGTCTCTGCAGGGAACGCGGGGCTGGGACAGCAGCCTGGGACTCAAATGTCCCCAACCAGTGCCAGCCTGGAGCCGGCAGGTCGGGAGCGTGGGGACAGGCTGGTGTCCCACTCCTGGGTGGCCGATATGTGGGCACGGACCATGGCTTTACATGGTGGGAAGTGGCTTTGGTTGGGCCAGGAGAGGCCTCAGTTCTTCATTGAAATGCCTTTATTCAGCCCCATCATGCTCATTCCCCTTCCCTCTCCCCACCCAGGAGCGGGTGCCAGCGACAGCAGCCGGGCAGGGGACAGCCCGGCCCCGGTGAGCGCAGGGCAGGGCTCACCGAGCGAAGGGCCACAGCCATGGGCACTGACTGGGGGTGACACGGTGAGTGGGAGCCCACTGGGTCCCTGGCTGCTGCTCCTGGGCAGGGAGTCCCCATGGCCTGCTGTCCCCTGCACTACGGGGCACTTGGCAGTCCCCAGGCTGCCTAAGCTGGCTCTACTCTCCACCAGGCTGGGAGTGAGTGCCAGCCGTGCCCATCCCTGGAGGTCCAGCGTGCCCTGGCCAGGGCACAGAGGCAGCGGCTGTGGGCCCAGCACTGCCTGTGCCTCCAGCCAGAGCTCAGGGACAGGGCAGCGCCCGGCCAGGAGGTGAGCAGGGAGGTGGGCATGGGGAGAGAGCCCATCACCATGGGCTTCAGGCTCTCCTCCTTCCCTGGCTCTGCCCTTCTCTTGTCCCTGTCCCCTGCAGTGGGACACAGCTCACTGGCAGCAGGAGGTGGCCATGCTGGGCCTGAGGCTGGAGGCAGCACAGAGGGAGCAAGAGGCAGCCAAGTGGGACCTGGAGGCCTCGCTGCAGAGTCACCAGCAAGAGATGCAGGCCTGCAGGCAGCACATGCTACAGGTGGGCAGGGAGGGCTGGGAACAAACTTCCAGGCTGCCCGGGCCGTGCCAGGCAGCCCAGGTGTTCCCTCAGGTGCTTGGGGACCAGCAGCGCCTGGCAGAGGAGCAGAGGGAGGCCCTGGAGCAGCGGTACCGGGAGCTGCTGCAGGAGGTGCTGCAGGACGCAATGGAGCTCGCCACACGCAACCAGCAGCTGCGAGAGGCCAGAGGGCTGGGCTCAGCTGATGCCACCACACAGACCCCCTGAGCCACCTACTGCTGCCCCAGCAGGACCCCTGCCACCTCAATGCCCACTCCCTGGAGCAACCCACCAGCCCTGATGGCAGGGGACAGGCCAGATCCAACTAAAACAGAAGGCAAAGCTTAGCACCCTGCCTGTTGAGAGCTGCTCCCTGAGGAAACTTGGCTGGGGGGGGAGCACTTTGCCCTCTGCCCCCACTGGGAAAACCCTGCTCTGCCGCTGGGCATGTGCCTGCAGGAGCACGGGCTCGGGCACAGCCCCGCAGGAGTGGGCACAGTGGGATGGCTGGGGGTCCCCAGCCTGCTGCCACATGGAATAAAGCATGATCCCCTTCCCTGAGATGGGTGTCATCAGGCTCAGATGTGCCCCCAGCCCCCAAACCTCTGCCACGCAAAACAGATCCCTTCCTGCAGGGAGGACACACACACGTCTGCTGTTCAACCACAACTTTAATAGCCTCAGTCACAGTCAGCAGCAACACCTGCCTGCCAGGAACTCACTAGCCACAGCACCAGTACAAATTTAGGTACAAATTCTCCCTTTTGGGGAGCAGGTGAAAGAGTTCCCACATCCCCCTATTCCTCATCTGCTCCCCATGGACCGACATTGCTCCTGAGAGGGTGAAACGGGGCCTAAGAAGGGCAGCCCTGAGGCAGGGGCTGGGCACATGGTTAAAAACCTCAGAGAGGGGTGGGAGAAACACCTCTGGCTATGGCAGGAGGGTCTCCAGGCAGGCAGAGGGCTGGTACCTCCACAGACCCAGAGGGAGAAACCCTCTTCCCCACCTCACCAGGTGCTCAGAGGAGTCACAGGCCAGCAGGAGCCACCTCCCGCAGTGCCCAGGCTGCCCTGAAGCCATGGACTGGGCATCAGCTGGGCACTTTGGATGGATGTGGGCCCCATCACAGGAAAGCACCATCCACAGGAGCTGAAACAGCCTTAAACCAAGGCAGCAACAATGCAGTGGAGCCTGCAGCACAGTGGAGCAAACCACCGCAGCAGCATTTGCAGGCACAAAACGGGTGGGCTCTTTGGTGCGGGGAAGGTGGGGGAAGCAGCTTGAGAATGCAGTAAGTCGCATGAACAAGGTGCTCAGGACCCACCCAATCATGCAGGAACCTGGTGGCACAGACCCCCGCTGGACTGGAATGGGGTCCAGCTTCCTTCCCCCCCAGGAACGTGGACAGGATGCTCTCCCACTCAGCTGGCCTCCTCCAGGGCTGGTCTTGCATTCACCCACCAGTAAAACTCCCTGCAAACAGCGGGGAAGGGAGTAGAGCCCTGCTTCGCTTCCGATGCCAGCCCCAGCACTAAGCACCCCTGAGGAACAACTAAAGCCCCAGGACGCGCGGGGCAGGGAGGCAGTAGCTACCTGACCCCATAGTACAGGTGAACAGCGAGGCCGATGCATGAGACAGCGACAAAGAAGAGGAGGGTGAGCTGCAGGTTGAAGAGGGCGACGGACAGGAGGGCGTTGACCAGGATGGAGCAGGAGATCACGAAGAGCCTGGTGATGTTACTGCTGTGCTTCATGACCACAGACATGATCAAGCCGTTCACGGCCTGGCTGACCACAATCACTAGCACCCAGGAGGAGAAGCCCTCCAAGAAACTGCCCTCTGCACTGTTCCAGAAGTAGCCGATCAGGTTGAGCAGGACCCCAAAGAAGTAAAGGAAGAGGTTCTGAAGGCTGAGGGGCAACGCCTGGGTTTTCAGGATGGTTTCTGTGTAGACAGCAGACAAGCCCGATATCAGGCAGTACACCAAGATCAGCAACAAGCCCACCAACGTGATGTGGAGCCGCATCATGGAGGGGCTGCCAGGGTCCTGCAGGCCACCACAGCTGTAGCTCACCCCAGCAGCCACCAGCAGGAAGAGAGCCAGCCACTTGCGCATGCTGAGTCTCTGGCGCAGGAAGAGGCTGTAGAGGAGCGCGGTGCTGACAATCTTCAAGTTACTCAAGACCTGGTAGGTGCTGGGATCCATGAAGAGCTGCATGTGAACCACCAGGTTGTTGTTGGCAGCATAGAGGAGGGCAGAGAGGGCGAAGGGAGCAACGTGGTGCCATGACACGGCAACTCCCAGCAGCTCCCGGTCGCAGGTCAGCAGGAAGAGGAGGGAGAACATCAGTTTTGTCAGCTCAACAAGAACCACGACAGATGCAGAGCTGAAGGGAATCATCCCGTCCACCTTGCATAGGGTCAGGAGGGGAGCATGAGAGCCGTATATGGCTACGGACAGTACCAGCATCAGTGCCCACAGCCCCCTCCAGAGCACCTGGTTTGCAGAGCCAACAGTGTTACCAAACATCACCATTTTCAGGCAGTAGCCAGCAAGGGCGAGCTGCTGTCAGTGCAGACAGGCCAGACAGACTCACAGCCTAGAACATTCAAAAAGAGACCAAATACCATTAATTTAATAAGCCTGGTTAAAACAGGTTGTCACCTGCTACATTTCTGATGCAGTGGAGGAGAATGGTTTTGTCTTTCATTAGAAAGAGAACCACAACCCTTCCCAGGAAGCCACACAAAGCATGTTCCTAGGGCAAAGCGTGCACTGGATGGAAGGGCAAACAGGTGGCAAGTGTGAGGACATGTCATGTCAGGCCTTTCAGTCCATGGGGCACAGGGAGAGCAGTGAGGGGAAAAGGCAGCTGGCAAACCATCAGCCGCCAATGCTTCCAAGCTATCGTAGGTTAGTGATCACTGCTATCATGATGCGCTAATAAACACTCTGTAACCAGACCTGCTGATGTCTCACAATGATGTGGCATAAAGCCCTTTTCCAGTGAAGTAAAGGTGCAGGCAATGCCCCTCTGAAAGCCCTTGGAATTCTCTGCACCTGCTAGCTAAGGAGTACCGTTCCTACAGTCACCGCTGCCAAAGGACTTCTTGCTAGTCCCGACCTTTTTTCAGCGAGCTCAAATAGTCCCGGATTGTCTTTTCAACATTGGGGACTGCATAGTTCTGGGCAGCATATATCCCTGTGCAGGTCCCAGCCACGAATCCCAGGACAGCCGAGAAGCGAAGTTTGGCTACCAGGTAGCCTGCCAGGAAGCCTTTGAGGAAGGGCGAGGCCAGCAGGGAGCCATCCTGTGGAGAAGAGCCAAGAGTGAGACACCAGGCAGGGTGGGCTTGCACGGGGAATGCAGACCAGGCACATGCCCCAGGGGATTTTTTTTTTTTTTTTTTAACGAAGCATCCTCAAAACGGGCGCCTGGTCAACCCCGAGGCAGGCAGGCCAGGGCACAGGCCGGAGAAGCGCCTCACCTGCCCCACGCCGGCATGCACCTCATCCTCTACCCGGCGCTGCAGGCTCTCCAGCTGATTCTTCAGGAAGGCGAGGTCCTTCAGCTTGGGCAGCGGGTCCTGGGGGAAACACGCAGGATGATACCCCGCAGCGCCTGGGAACAGGGGAGCAGCCCGACAGATCTCGCAGCCCGCCCCGTCCCGCCAGGCCCGTCTAAGCCCTGCCCGCCCCACTCACCTTATCGTCCGCCATCTTAGCGCAGGCACCGCCTACCGCGCAGGCGCCGCTCGCCGCTGATTGGTCCGCGGGGGCGCACGTGATGCCGCCGCGCGCCCCTCCCGCCTCCTCCTCTCCGCCCGCCCGCTCGGCGCCATCTTGAGGTGGGGGTTCGGTGGGCGCCGCCATCATTGCGGGGACGTCGCCTCCACCCTGAGGGCCGGCCCTGCCCCGGTTGTGAGGGTGGAGGATGCTGCAGCGGAGCGCTGGCAGCTGCTCGTGTGGTCCCCGGGTCTAGGGAGCGGTGGCTGGTGCTGGGGAAGGAGACCCTGAAAGGAGCTGTTTGGCCTGTGTGTGTGGGAGGGAAGGGCCTCGACGGGCCTGGAGGGGGCTGTGGCTGCTGTGTTCATGGCCCTCAGGATGGCTCCTGGGTGTGTGTGTTTGATCACTGCCCTGAGATGGCTAGGGCACAGGGGCCTTCAGCACAGGGTGGATTCATAGAATGGTTTAGGTTGGAAGAGACCTTAAAGATCAACTAGTTCCAACCCCCTGCTGTGGACAGGGACACCTCGTACCCAGGATGGGTGCGTATGCCTGTGTTCAATGTTCTCAGAGGGACCTCTGTACAGGGTGGTTGCTGTTGTGATTGAGGATCAGCCCAATATCCACCCTGGGCAGCACAGTGGGCGTTCACCCCCCCCTGGCCTGGCAGGGAGGTGTCCACCTGGTTTACCAGGGCTTGGCAGTGAATTAGCTGGAGCTCAGTACTCTGGAGCCCCCTTGTCTCTGTCCCAGGAGGTGCTGCCATGGTGCTGGGTTGGCTGCAATGTTGAAGCGGCCACACATACTGTTGCCCTCTGCTTCTCTGACTTGATGCCCTCACAGGTAAAAGGGAGTTTGCACCACTTGAGCACCTCAGAGGGGAGTTCTAGGAAGCTACAGAGTTGGGGACCTCTCTCCATCTGCATGCTCTGCGGCACCTCTGGGCACTCTGGGCCAGCAGATTGTTACGGTTTGAGAAAAGCTATAACAATTTATTGTCATTTAGATAATTATCACCCAATGACCTCTCCCCACCTTGGAAGGGAAACCAGAGAAAATAAGGAAACCCGAGGGTTGAAATATAAATACATTCAATAGGATAAGACTAAATAATTAACAATAATAAAAAGAACCAGTATTAATCCCTATACTAATAGAAGATACACAAGAATTATACAGAGCCCAGTCCCCAGCAGGAGGCTGTGCACTCCCAGCCAATGTGGGACACCACAAGCGCTGCAGATTCAGGAGGAAGGAAAGGGCTCTGGGCTCCAGCACTGGGGCAAGGAGTTCTCTGGACCTACCACCATCAAGGGAGAGAGAAACTCCTCAGGAGACTTTCTACTTTATATTGAAAGTGCCATTCATGGTATGAAGTAATCCTGTTAGCAGCTTGGGTCAAGTGCCTGGGTCTCACTCCTTCTCATCCCCACACCTGGCAAGGCTTGAAAACACTGAGACCTTGAATCCAACATAGCCTGGCTGGCTATAAAGTAAATATTTTCACTAATTCAGACACTAGTCTTCTAAAAGTGGAGTTCTCCCAGGCATTAGAAGAGAAGTTAGTCCTGTGTCACTCAATCTAGGACACAGAAAAGCCAAGGGCCACCAAAGGTGACCTCTCGAAGGTGGCAGACAGTTGTTGGTGTGTGTGCAGTCCTTGTCCCACCAGCGCAGGTGAGGGAGGGACTCGCCCCATGGGGTGGCCAGGAGGAGTGTGCTGTCCCCACAGCCCAGGCCAGACAGGGTGTGCAGTCCCTGGGGATTGCTATTTGCAGGGTGTTAGTGAAAAGCTGTGTGGGGGTGAATGTATGCTCATGCAGTTCCTTGAGAGGTGTAGAGCACAAAAGGGTAGAAAGCAGCTTCCAGCATCGGGATCTGTACCAAAATATTCAGGGCTTGAGTCCAAGTCCCATCTCTGCTCCCACTCTGGTGGCCAGTGCTCGTCCTGAGGTGCTGGTGTAGGCCTGGTGGATGGTGACTGGTCCCGTGGCTGGTGTCAGGCACAAGTGGCAGGACGTGTTTGGTCCCAAGTGTGGTGCCTCTCCCTGTGGCTTGAGGTCCCTCTTGCCCTCTTCCCGGCGCTGGGCTGTAGTGCGAAGCCAGCCATCTTTTTCCCAACAGCCAGGGGTGGAGGCAGCCCCCCTCTGCTCGCTCTGCCTGCTGCTGATTTCAAGGGCAGAGAGAATGGTCTCTGGCCTCAGGAGGCTGCGCCCAACCCAGGGGCAGTATCAGATGCAGGAAAAAGAGATAAAACATATCCCAACCTAATTAACTCCTCTTCCTCTCCCTTTCATGAGCAGGATGTGTTTGTGCAGACTTGTTCCTCAGTGGCTGAAACAGCTCAGATGTTGGCACTGTTTTGCTCAGGGTGACTTAGGGAGTCCTCTCTGCATCTGAGTAGCCATGGTTAGCCAGGTGACTCCTGCCCTGAACAGCTTTGTGCCAGTCCGGGGGGATGCTCAGCTGTGATGGCAGCAGCAGGCTGGCTCCTGCTCTTACTGCAGAGCCCAGCACCAGGGGCCAGAACAGAATTGATGGAGAGAACAAAAATGACTCCCTAAAACTAACACCTTGGAGTTACGATCTAAGGGCTGGAGCTGGCAGTTCTGTCTGGCTTTGCAGGATGCTTAAGCATTAGACACAGACAGGCGTCAACTTAGCGAACCTGCTGTTTTCCTCGGCTGCTTCAAACGAGTTCACTTTTCAAGAAGTATTTTTGCAATGTGAAAGGTGAAAAAAAATACCAGTGTGATTGCAAGGGCCTTTTTTTTTGGTGCACAACCACAAAACTTGAAATGTGCAACTTAGTGGAGGCTGACTTTGAAAATTTGGATATTGCTATAAAAGAAACACCTGAGGGCAGCGTGGCACCACTGAACAGTCATTGCTGCTCATCCCCTGCAGCTGTTTCTGCATGGAAGGTGTACCCAGCGCCAGCCTCGCAAGCACTTCTCTGCAGCAGACGACTTGCATGTTTCTCTCCATCAGAACACACCACCCTCCCTGGCTGGCACACGCACCTCTCTACCAAAAACTTGTTTTATTTCAGCCTCACAAAGTGACCTCTGCTGCACAAGCTAGTTGTAAAGCATCTTCACGCACAGAGTTCTTTCCTCTGGACCAAACTCACCTGCTCTTTAAAAAGTACATGAATAAAAGTTTGTACCCACAAACGAAGTGATGCTGGATGCAAAGGAATTGATACCTAGACATGTTTGAGGGGACTTTTAAAGTCACTGCTGAAGGCAGCCAAGAAGCATCACCAGATTGAAGGACACAAATAAAAGTAGGTCCTGGGTGATCTTTTTAGCTATTGACAAACTTCAGAAATAGTTACCTTTGGCGGCTTCTGCCCCCGTTCCCCAGATACAGAAGCATCCTGCATTTGCAAGGCTCCATAATTCAACCTTGTCAAATAATCAGAAAGTTTCTGCCCAAAGGCTTCCAGGCCCAAGTTTCAGGATGAGTTTGTAGCTCCCAGGAGTGAAGCACAAACAAAGCTGAGAAGAAATCCTGCCTCTCAGCATCCAAGAGGGCCTTGCAATAGGTCAGGTCCTCTAGAAGGTCTGTTATGTTAATGCAAATATTTATATTTAAACGTCTGCATAAAATTTTTAGAGTCAAAATTGACTCTGGCTTTTCCATTAGGAAGAAAGGTTACACGCAAGGTATATACTTGGCATAAGACCTCAGCAGAGAGTAGTCACCAGGAATGGGAGCAAAAAATGAGAAATCTCAACACATTTTCCATTACCCCATCGCTACCCAGCAGCATTGTAAGAAGAGTCTTTAAGAATAGCCTTTGTGGGGACAAGGTCCCACAAGCACAGATGGGAAGAGCAAGAGGGGAAAAACCAGTGTCCAGATCAACTGCTGGCATTCACACATGAGTAAGTGCGAAGATCACCATGAGCAAGGAATGCAGCATCTTTTCTCCTCCTTCTTCTAAGCCATGTGTCTTTCTTTACGCTGCTGATAATGATGACTGCATAAGCATTTTGTACAGCCATTTGTACAGATCAACGCCAGTTCCCACAATGATTTAAATGACTCGGGCTTTTTTTTTCTGATTTTGAGCGAAGCAGTGACTTCTTTACAGTCTTGGGGCTAAAGAAACTGTGCAAAGGCTTAAATCTGGAGACAGAAAGGGTCATTTCTACATGGTGTATAGTGAGGTACTCTCAAACTGTAAGTGATGCTGGATGCAAAGAAACTGATACCTAGACACGTTTGAGAGGACTTCAATACAGTCACTGCTGAAGGAAGCCAAGAAGAGTCACCAGACTGAAGGAATCAGTTTGCAGTAAGGGCCACATTTTGTTGGTGATGAGCAACTTAAAGTTTTCTTGCTGTTTGTTGGTAGAGCAAAAGCAGAAGTCTGAGGTGCCAACATCCATAGATCAGCAAGAAAATAGATGAGATTTTCAATGAGATTGCACTGAAGAGCTGGATGATGTTTCCTGCTCCCAAACCATTGTGTCTCTCACAGAGAGCACCCAGAGCAGGGGGCCATGGAGGCACAGTAAACTGATGCTGTGGCCATGTGTGATGCTGCTCTGATTCTCCTTCCCAGGAGCATCTGCCACATGAGCAACAGTTTCTTCCTTGAAATGCAAGTCTTGTGTAGTGTAGCGTAGGTTGAACCGCAGCTCTGCACCGCCGCCTCATTCAGGGGATTTGGTATCTTCAGTCATGACACAATGAAAGTGGAAACTGGACAGTTAAAACAAGCAGGTACCTGCAATAAAGATGACAGTTCACTATCTTTTATATGAACCAGAGCCCAGATGGGTGACTAGGTTTGCTAGGGTCAAGCAGCAATGACAGACTGGTGACTCTTCCTGGGGACCAGCAGCTTACGGTGGCAGAAGGGAACCCTGTCCTCTCACACCAAGCAAACATTTGCCAATAGAGGGATGAGACTATTCCTGTCTCTCCAAAGCAAGGGAGTAAAAACAGCAGGGAAAATTCTCTGCTGAAGCTCCAGCACTTTTTTTGTGCCATTTAAAGAAGCTGGAAGCCAGGAATCTGGATGCCACAGGGCATCTTTTAATTACCAATAATTGTTCTTGAAATTATTTAGCACTGAGCTGAATGATGGTGGCTGATTCTTACTGTCATTTACAGAGATGGGCACTTGAGGGTCACACACACCCTGACCTCTCAACCCCCAAACCCAGCAGTAAAACAGAAGCAGAGGAACTCTCTTTCCCTAAACCCAGAGTCACAAAGATGTCAGCATCAGTTGGGAGTTACGTGCAAAAGAGGTAAAAGTTAAAAAACCCATCCTCCTTGGAGGTGCTGCCCTGCTCTCAGCAAACTGCAGCCTCCAAAACACTTCTCGTCTGGAACCCAGCAAGAACAAGGCAACTTTTAGCACCATCCCCTTCTTTAAATATCGGTCCACGTAGCTGGAGTCATCTTGAAAATTCCCGGGACTTCCAGTACAGTGACCTTTAATACACACATCCCTCCTGAAAATAAACTATTCAGAGTCCAGAGAGATTTTAGGCAGTAAGGGGAATGTGACCTCCATAAAACTAAATCCTAAATTCACCATTCCCAAATGAAAAGGCAAGAATTGGGGAGCACTCTGCCTCCACCCTCCCCATCCCTCTGTCCCAGACAGTTGCTGAGTTCATGCAAGTGGCAGGTCAGTCTGCACTGAAGGCTTTTCATCCCAGGTAAAGGAGAAGATGTAAAGTGTCTGTTGTAACAGACACTTGCATCTCTTACAGAAAAATTGAAGGTCAGTTTTTCTAAGTTCATGGTAAAAGCACCTGCTCTGCAACGGGTCTTTTAGACAACTCACCTATCAGCCACCCTGAGGTTAAAAACCAAATCTCCTCCTTGCTGTATGGAGCGGGACGGATATGGATGGATCACTGCAGGCAGTTAATAGAGATTTCTGGTCATCCACAAGGAGGAAAGACCAAAGTCTTCCTCAGAAAGGGCTGCTGATGTGGCTAACTCGGAGGTGCAAACCAACAGGAAATGGGCTTATTTACACCCAAATGACACTGGCGAAACCTGATGGGAAACCAGCTAAGATGTGAGAAAGAGCTGCAAGAAGCCTTGTATTTGCCGCATCCATGCTCAGCCCTGGCTGGAGGGAGGGTGCAGCCATGCTCTGCCTGGCTCTGTGCCTTTCTTACCTGGACCCTTGCTGTGAACCTGCCTCCCTGCTCCCCCTTGGACCTGCCTCGTTGTTGCTGGATGGTGGTGGACCTTGGGCTGGCTCGGCTCACCTTGCTGAGATGGTGTGGCATTGCTGCTCCCTGGGGCTCAGCTGTGGGTCTCTCCATAAGGCCTGTCCTTCATCATGAGGGCAGGGAAGAGCTTCTGAGGCTATGGAGCATTCCAGGTGTTGGGATCAGCAAGACCACCCTGCTGCTGGTTGGGGCTGGTGGGCTGTGGCTAGCTTGGTCTTTAGCTCTTTGAGGCCTGGATGCCTGGGACCCAATGCAGAGCTGGCTGGAGAACTCAGCTCCTCATCCCACACATCCTCACCAACTGGAGAAGCAGCAGATAGAGGAAGAAGTAGGGCAAGAGCAGTGCCAGCCACTTATCACTGCTGCGCCGAGCCCCTCTGTGAGTAATCCCCGTGGCTGTGTGCTTCCTCCAGGGATAAGCCAGAGCTGGGACTAGTAGCCCTGTGTCAGGTACCTTTCCATGATGACTGGGCTTGGCACCATGCACCTGTCCCTCACAGCTTGTGCTCGGGGGGCTGAGGTTGAAGATGCCCCCTAAATGTGCTCATCAGCACTCACGGCTCCAGTCTGGTCTGATGTGGAATGCTGCAATTAGCGCAAAGTGAGCTGATTTGTGCTGTTGGGGAGCCCAAGGAGACACTGATTGTCTTCTGTTTGCCAGCTTGGGCAGCAATCTTCCACTTCTTCTGAGTTTTGATTCTCCTGCTGCTCTGATTCAGCTCTGCCTGCGATTCACTCTGCTCCTTGCCATTTGCTTGGCCCTGGCTTTGCCCTTGAGCCGTGGCGGGAGCTGAGCCTCGGGCTGGCAGCACGGTTCCTGCCAGAACAAGGTTGCGCTGTCAGGTTTCCTCTGGGCTTGTGCCTGTCTCTGCTAATGTGGGCTGAGCTCGTCAACCGCCCTCAGCCCAACCTCACTGGGTGATGGGCAAGAAAAAAATGCCCATTTGGGAAGGGAGCAGGGATATAGGAAGGAGGTGGTGTTTGTGTCCTGGTGGATTTGAAGGTGCAAACCCTCGGGGACTGCGGTGGCGCTGGCTTTGCTGCTCAGGCAGCCACCTCTGGCCGTTCCCGTGTTGTTGAGCTCAGCCCTGGTGCCGTGCATTTACCTTCAATCTCAGCAGCATTTGCTCTGTGCCCTTGGGAATGCTGCTTCAAAAGAGGAGGTGGGTGGTGAGGACCCATGTCCCACTGCCCCATGCCCCAGGACCGGACCCCTCGGGTGCAGCACTCTGCTCCATGCACCCAGGGGTAGATGTCTCCTACGATGAGCAGGAGGTCCCTTGCCTGCTCCCACCTCTCCTGCCAGAGCAGCACCAAGCACTTGGCACATCCTGGAGGCCTTGACAAAGACCCCTGACACCTCTGCAAACCAGCAGGCCAAGAGGAACTGGCTCTTTGCAGTGGCCTTTGATGTCACAAACCCTCCCTTAACAGCCCTTTCATCTGTCGTTTTTGTCTTTTGCACAGATGCAGTACCCAGAGATTAGGCTGCAGATTAAGGCTTTACTGAATCCTGAAATGGCTTCCAATTCCCAGTCCCAGCAGGAGCAACGTGTGGTCGAATCTCCTCTGTAAGCTTACTGGGCTGGAGCCAGGGAGCAGCATCTCCTACCATGTTCTCCCATGTGCATGAAAGATGGAGCCCTGTTATTCACCTGGGGTGCTTTGCTGAGAGGCAGCTGCCAGGTAAGAGTGGCTTTACCCTGGGAAGGGAAGGTTGGGAGAACCAGAAGGAACTGGAGCTGTTTCGTGAGAGGCTTTAGGTGGCAGAGGAATAAATTGTAGCTGATCCCTCTTTATTCAGGGTCGCACTGTGGGCAGAAGATCTCAGCACAGCAAATACTTCCAGGCCAGGAGAGTGCTACCAGCCTGCAAGGGCCAGCAAACACTGACCTACAGGGCTCAGAGGGCTCGCAGCCATCCCTGGCACCTTGTCACGCTGGGAAAGGACATGAGGGAAAGGATGTCCAGGCACTCACTGTCCCTGGACTTGTTGCGCAGGAGCTTGAGCAGGTCCTAGGGCCCTTTTGAATCCCAGAGGCTTCAAAGGGTGGTCAAGGAGCTGAGTTACAGGGTCTCTGTGTCTTGGTCTGGGTCTCTTTGGGCAGCTGTAAGGCGCTCAGCTCTGCAGGTTTCATGTGGCTGAGCTGCTGGTGGCCGGTGGTGGCCGACTGCAGCACGAGGGTTTTCCAGGCTGCCTTTTTCCCAGCAGAAGTTGCAATCATCCAAGCTTTCATCCATCTGTTCAAAATAGTTCAGCCAGGTTTTTCTCCTTCCACTTGCAGGGGAACCCTGGGTGGTGTGGCCATGCTTCTGAGATGAGCCCAGTGAGCTCTTTCTGGAGGAAACAAACCTGAAGCAGCACTGTCATGTCAGCCCCAGCCTGTGCCCACCCAGCCCTTCCCACCAGTGTCTGTCTGTCCTGGGTGAGCCTGTGCAGCCACAAACGCTGTCGCCTTGGCCTGGCAGTGACAAAGAAACCCAGTGTCCTGCCATGATCCCAGCAGCCGTGGTTGGCTCCGTGCTCTTGGCTGTTTTTTCTACCATTGCAGTGCATTGCAGCCCTCGCATGGGCTGTGCACGCTCAGACTGGTGGAAGCTGGGCTCCTGGAAGGAGCAGCTTGCTTACTGGGTGCTGCTGGCAGGAGGCACGTGGCAAGGAAATGGTGAGGCTGGGCAGCCATGGCTCTGTGAGGAGCTGTTAAAGAGATTGTGTACCTGGCACCAGACCATCGGCCACCAGGTCCAGAGAGGACTTGAGGGGTCCTAACCACACTGGAAAAATACAGCAGGAAGGCTGGCTTAGCTGGAGACTCACCGGTGTCCACAGAGGTGGCAGCACCTTGGGACTTTTGTGTGTCTGGCTCCAGGGATAGTCACCCAGCAAGCTGTGAGCAGAGCCAGGAGGGAACCAGGCACAGGAATCTCATTGCCATCCTCAACTGTGTGGCCAGGTCACCTTGTCTGGGTCCCTGGACTCCACAGTTTTCTTGAGGGTAGCCACAGCTGTGGCCGGGCCCAAGTGCTGGAAGTTCAGGCTGAGGGAAAATGGGAGCTCTCAGGCAGCCTCAATTCTTTTGCCAAAGCATTGGGAGTTGGGAGGCACCAAAGGGATCACATCCACATAGGGGTGCTGCAACATCAGAGGGTAACGAGACAACTGAGTTGCCTTCTGCCTCCCCTGCCCTCCCAGGGCAGAACTTCAGCTCTTGGCAAAAGGGGAGACTGAGGCATAGACCAGTGAGTGCAGAGCTCTGGCCCCTGCTCTGTGGCCTTGCCAATCTGCACCCCAGCAAAGCTCTGCCATGATCTCCGGCAAGCAATGAGCCCTGGGGCGACCATTCTGCCCTGTGGCACACAGGTCTGGCCATGCTGTGTCACTCATGCTTGGTTGCCTGAGGGACTGGCTGGCTTCCCTGCCCCATGGCTGACCCTGGTCATGCGGGGCACCTATGGGATTTTGCTGTCTTCCCAGCTTCCCACCATGGGGACTATTTCTCAGCTGCTTGCCAGGCCCCGGCAGTCCCTTGGGAGCAGACTCCATCCCTCACAAGCTGGGGCTCTAAGGCAAGTGTGGCCTTATGTGGGGTGCCCAGTCATTGGCTACAGCAACTTTTTCAGCCTAGACATCTCCAGGCAGATCCTGGAGGAGCATCTAGATGGGCATCTGTCTCAGAGCCGTGCGTGTCCTCTGCCCTGCTTCTGCCCGACTGTATGGAACCTGAGCAGGCTGGGAGGGCTGAGCAGACATATAATGTCTTGTACCAAAAACCCCCATGCAAGTTGTCCCAGGACTGCACCCTGCCCCTTTCCCACAGCTCCGGGGGGTCTGGCACATCCTTTGGGGCTGGAGAAACACTTCTACAGGGTGCTTGGGTGGAATGTGGGCATGAAGGGCATCAGCAGGCACCACAGATGGCTCTCGGCATGAAATTACTGGAAAGAGCAAAGTCAGGGAGGTTTCCCACACTGTGGGACCACCGAATGTCAGAGCTCCCTAGGCCTGACCACCTCTTCCTCCACCGTCACATCCCGAGTGTTTTGAAAGTGAGGATGCTCATGTGTGACTGCACGGTGGGTCCATCAGGCTGGAGGGTGCCCTGGAAGTCCTGCACATACTCCCTGTCCCTGCAGAAGCCATCGGATTAGCGTGTTGGACCCAGCACACACTTACACGCTCATGGCTGGGATTTCCAAAGCCCCTTCCAACACCACAGGATGCTCACAGGCCAACATCATGCCCAAAATTCAGGATAATGTGACTTACTCCAGAGGAATATGCTTCATATGATATACATCAAAGCAGATGGAAAAAAACACCATACACCCACATATTCATATATGAGATAGATACAAGAAAGAAAATGGGAAGTATGTCACGGGACTGTGGTTTGAGTCAGCTGTTCCCAGTAAACACGATGCACAGGAGGTTTTGTTGTGCAAGTCCTGCAGGAGGTTGAGGATCGCTGCCACAGACAGCACTTGCTGCCAGAGGAAGGGGCTTGGGGAAGGGGGAGCAGAGCCCCGAGGCCACGGTGAGGGGCTGGGCAGTTCTGGTGCTTTAGAAGCCATCGCTTCGCAGAGGCAGCGGCAGGTCTGAGTCACTTATCTGGAGGTTGAGCTCTGTTGAGCTGAAGGTCGTGGATGGGTTGTGTGGCTGGTTCTCCTCGTACATGGCGTACTCCTGACGCTGCTCCCGCAGGTGCCAGAGGATCTCTCTGGACAAGGAGTGGGTCCCTGCTTCGCCCAGCTCTGCAACAGGAGAAAGACAAAACCCACCTCACTGATCTGGCCTGAGGCAGGGCTCTGGGCAGGAAGCAGTCTTTGGGAGATGCCCCAAAATACGGAGAACTTACTGAGAAGTCAAAATATGGTTCTTACTTCCCCCTTCCAGCATGCCAGAAGAAAGAAAATATATCACAAAGTGCAGGAAGGAGAGTTAAATACAGGGACTATGTGCTGGTCTCCCAGCACTGCTTGTTGTGATGGGAACAACCTCATTGGATAGAAATGCTTCTCCCCATCAGGGAGAGCGCTGCATTTCCTCTGAAAAACAATGAGATTCATTTCAGCAAGAAGCAGCAAGCTGTTTTCAAGCCCTGCTGCTCCGGCAGAGGCAAGGAGAAGGGCAATTAAGAGGAAGAAGAGACAGCCCGCCTCCTGCTTGTCCCCTGTCAGGAGGAACACCATCGAGCCAGCACACCCCAATATCCGTCCCAGTGCTGGGGAGGCCTTGACGGCCCCAGCCATTTTTCCCAGGAACATCAGCAGGGAAGGAAGCTGCTCCTTTGCCTGGTGACCTGCTGGTTGTACTTAATCCTTGAGGGAGCTTTCTTGCTGCCACAGCAGATTTCTTATCTCAGGTCCTGCACCTCGGAAAGAACAATCCCATACACCAGTACAGATTAGGAGCTGACCTGCTGGAGGGCAGCTCAGTGGAAAAGACCTGGGAGTCCTCGTGGACAACAAGTTGACCAGGAACAACAATGTGCCCTGGTGGCCAAGAAGGCCAATGGTCTCCTGGGGGGCATTCAAAAGAGCGTGGCCAGTGAGTGGAGCGAGGTCATCCTCCACCCCTGCTCTACCCTGGGGAGGCCCCATCTGGAGCACTGGGACCAGTTCTGGGTCCCCCAGTTCCAGAAGGACAGGGAACTGCTGGAGAGGGTACAGCAGAGGCTACAAAGATGATGAGAGACTGGAGCATCTCTCTGCTGAGGAAAGGCTGAGGGACTTGGGGCTGTTCAGCTGGAGAAGAGCAGACTGAGAGGGGATCTCATCAATGCTGAGCAATAGCTAAAGGGCAGAGGGGCAAGAGGATGTGGCCAGACTCTTCTCAGTGGTGCCCGGGGACAGGACACAGGGCAACGGGCACAAACTGGGATGCGGGAAATTCTATCACAACACGAGGAGGAACTTCTTTCCTGTGAGGGTGGCCGAGCCCTGGAAGAGGCTGCCCAGAGAGGTAGTAGTGTCTCCTTCTCCGGAGATTCAAACCTGCTTGGATGCTTTCCTGTCCACCCAGGTGACCCTACTCTGGCAGGGGGTTGGACTGGATGGTCTTCAGAGCTCCCTGCCAACTCCGACCATTTTGTGACATCCCCTGCCACAACATCAGACGCTGTCCCCAGAGCCACCCCTCTGTCCCCGCTGTCCCCAGCCCCGCAGGCAGGGACCGGGGGATGCCAAGAGGTGAGACAGACCACGGGTACAAGGCACTGGGAACTGAAAGGCACTGAATTTATTGTTAATAGAGTCAATATCTTAATTTAATTAACACACCTGCACTGCAGGCACAGCACAGCCAGGCAGGCCTCAGGGAAAGGGTCAGGCCCCTCGCCCCATGCAGGACCCCACGACACCCCCTCCCTCTCCTCCCCAGTCCCAGGACCCCCAAACACACCAGCAAACTCCATTCCAGCCCCTGCCCAGGGCTGCATTGCAACCAGGGCCCCCCAGCGGGGGCC
>JAOTQQ010000052.1:29619417-29629517 GCA_026546715.1 Gallinago undulata | reverse complement strand
CTCCAACAGGTCCATGTCCTTCTGCTGTTGGTGGCCCCAGAGCTGGAGGCAGCACTGGGGGGTGTCTCCCCAGAACGAAGCAGAGGGTCATAATCCCCCCCTTGCCCTGCTGGCCACAGGGCTGGGGATACAGCCCAGGATGAGGGGGTCTTTCTTGTCTGCCAGTGCACATACTCTTGTTTGGAAAGGTTCACAGCAGTCATTCTGTGCTGGCTCTGAGTTTCTGAGCACGAGGCAGCAGCATATTTGGGGTGAATTACTCACTGCTGGGTCACACTGCTGGGGAGTCAGTGGGGCTGCTTGGCTTCCTGTACCCTCCATCTCCCTGCAATGTCCACCAAGGGCTGTGCAAACCACCCAAAGAACCAAAGCTGCACCACGAACCCAGGAAACCCCACCTGAGATACCTGAGTTTGTACTCTTCCCTTTCAAGGTGGCAGCTGTCTGTTGGGACCCTTCTAGACTTCGCCAAATAACCTCACCACAGTGCTTGTCTCCTCCTTTTCAAACTGCTGGATGCTCAAAGATGTCCTGCCACCCCTTCCCAGGTGGCACATACCCTGGTTAGTGTCTGCTATACACCAGGCTTGCTTCTTCTCAGCCCTGGAGTCCTTCAGAACTCCGTGAATAGCCCTGGTTTCAATCACTCCCCCTGGGAATCAAAACAACTAATCATCATTTGTTTATTTCCTTAAATAGCATCATTCAGCTTTTATCTTTTTTTTTCTTTCTTTTTTTTTCTTTCTTTTTTTTTTTTTTTTCTTTTTCTGATACTCTGATGGCATCTGGGAGTCTCAAGCACCCCCTTGTGCTGACAAATATTCAGAGATGCGGCAGAAAGGCAGAATCTGAGGAGTTTAAGCTGCGCAGGAGCCCGGACAGCCCTTTCCCTTGCTTAAAATGGCTCCGAGCCTGCGATGGCACCCATCTCTCCTCCTCCCGTGGCTCGTTGGGGCTTCTTCTCCTCCTCCTCCTCCTCCTCCCCCTCAGGATGCCCCAGACAGAGACGACAGGCTTCGATTTTTGGTGCCTCTTCTCTCGGGAACTCCCCTCTCCCCCCCCCGGGCAGTGACTCATTTCCTCCCGTGGCTCCTCGCAGCCTCTGCGCCGCCGGAGATCGACACCCCACCCCCCCCCCCCCCTCGCCCCACAAAAACTTCTTGCAAAAACAGGCGAAGCCGTCACGTTGTCAGAAATCACTGCCTCTGCTGCCGCAGCTCGCAGAGGGATCCTGTGCTGCCTGATGCGTACGGAAAAGTGAGGAAAAAACCCCTCATATAATGTCATTTTTTTCATTTCTGTTCTGCAAACGTGCGGAGGGGCACCAGCGATAATAACTCAAAAAGGCTAAGCAGCCTCAAACTTCAGTATTGAAATCTTGTGACAAGTCAGCATCCTCAGCAGGAGGGTGAAGGCAGAGGTGGCCGGGCTGGCAGTGCCACCTGCTGGGGTCCTGCCACCCGTCCCTCCCCAGGGACAGCCGGGGGGGACACTGGGGGCACATCATCCTGCCCCGTGGGCGAGAGACCCTTTGCAGTGAAAACTCAGCCTTTAGATTTCTCAAAACGTATGTTCCTTTCTTTGACAGAGAAACCCATCCTCTCTGGGGTTGAAAACAAGAAAATTTTAGTTTTCTTTCCTCCCGCCTTTCTTAGATTAATTTTCATCTGTCCCTCAGATACAGTTTGTCATCGTTCATGTCAACTGTAGGACAGAAGGCAATGAAACCTCAGTGGCAGAAATCTTGAAATTATCTCAATTTAGCAATGTCTGCTTAGCGTAACGGAACTCTGGGGTTTGGGTTCCTACCACTTTAGGATTTTCAGGGTGGATTTTTTTTTTTTTTTCAATTCTCCACCTGTTTGAACAGCCTGCTGGCCACGTGCCAGTGGTTTTCTGGGCTTCTGTGGAAAATTAACAGGCCTTGCCACAGGCAGAGGGATGCCCTGACGGATCCTGCCGCTGGAATCACGGGATTGCTGTCGCGCTGGGCTGGATGCTGGACACAGAAGGACGGGGACAGGGGACAGGAATGAAGTCAGGTTGCAAATTCAATGTCCTGGCTGACCATGGGTTGCGTGGAGACAGACACGTTTGGAGACTACTTTGTCCCATGGATTTGCAGCTGAGAAACCACAAACCGCTCTTGACTCCATCAGGTGCATCCTATTTTATTTTATTTTTTTGGAGCCTTCAATCTAGTTTTAACAGGTGAAACGTGGCAGTGATGGCTCACTGCTATGAATTAAACCACCGGAGATGTGGTCAGCTGTGAGGCTGAAGCAGTGTGAGCCACCTCACCGTCCTCCAGCCCGTGTGCCTCTGTGTGATTTTGTGCTGCCAGGGAGAACCAAAACTTCCCAATGGGAGCACGGAGCACCATGCACCTCACTTTTTTAGGGAATTGTGATCCAGGCAAATTGATCAGGCTTGCAGGGAGCCTCGGAGGTACACAGCCTGAGTGGCATCTGAGCCGGAGCAGAGGAACAGGTCTCAAGGTTGCAAGCTCCTTGGAGGAGGTGTTTGTGCTAGTGCTTTTATCTGCAGGGTTCCAGCTCCAAGACTGATTGCAATTAAAATCTGATGGGCAGAGAAAGGCGGCTCCCCCGGTACACGCGAGGGGACACAGCTGAAATGCCAGTAATGCACAGTCATTTAATATTATTTTTTTAATGCATTTACTAGTAATTATAAACAGGAGCCAGACCAGCAGAAGAGAGATTAGGTCATGTTGGCAGAATCTATTGGTTCATTCCTTATTTTCTCTTGAAAGACTGAAACTTGTGCCATCTGGCGAGGCCATGGGTTTTGTTTGCTTTTATTACTTTTATTTATTTTTTCCCTTTTTATTTTTTCTTTATTTTTATTTTTCTATCTTTCTTCTTCTTTTTTTTTTTTTTTTCCTCCCTCCACACTTTCAGAGACGGGGCAAACAGCTAAAAACCAACGCGTGGCCAAGCGATTCTTAGCTGTAGCTCTGTGTGTGCGCACACATCTCATCCCTAACATCTCCAGTTCCTCGATGAAGAGAGACAAGAAAAGCCTTGACGTTGATGTGTGCTCTGGAGTGAGGGACCTAGGAGTCCTGGTGGACGACAAGTTAACCATGAGCCAGCAATGTGCCCTTGTGGCCAAGGAGGACAATGGTCTCCTGGGGTGCATCAAGTAGAGCGTGACCAGCAGGTTGAGGGAGGGCATCCTCCCCCTCTGCTCTACCCTGGTGAGACCCCATCTGGAGCACTGGGACCAGTTCTGGGCCCTCCAGGTCAAGGACAGGGGGAACTGCTGGAGAGAGTCCAGTGGAGGCTACAAGCATGATGAGGGACGGGGTCATCTCTCTGCTGGGGAAAGGCTGAGGGACCTGGGGCTGTTCAGCTGGAGAAGAGCAGACTGAGAGGGGATCTCATCAATGCTGAGCAATAGCTAAAGGGTGGGCAAGAGGATGTGGCCAGACTCTTCTCAGTGGTGCCAGGGACAGGACAAGGAGCAACAGGCACTAACTGGGACATGGGAAATTCTGTCTGAACATGTGGAGAAACGTCTTTCCTGTAAGGGTTGCAGAGGCCTGGAACAAGCTGATCAGAGAGCGTGTGGGATCTCCTTCTCTGGGGAGATTTCAAACCCACTTCCCTGTCCAACTGCTCTGGGTGACCCTGCTCTGACAGGGGGCTGGACTAGAGGATCTCTGAAGGTCCCTTCCAACCCCAACAATTCTGTGATTCTTGGTTCTATGGGTGCCTCTGGGGACTTCAAGGGGGTCCAGCTCTGCCAACATCCTCCCCACTGCTCTGAGACCCATGGTAAGAAGTCTATGTGTGTAGGGAAGCAGCAGGGCAGGGACCCCCATGCCCGTGTGAGTGGGGATATCAGCAAAGCACTCCATAGATCCTGCCCTCCTTCCCCCTCTTTGCCCTGATCCGAGGTCACTCCAGGGCTGTGGGAGCGGAGCTGTGGTGCTGGGCACCCCTACCCTCTTCCCTTCTTCACTCACCCTGGTACGCAATGAGCCGGTAGGTACCCGCACACTCCTTGGAACCTTTCAGGATCTCCTCCAACGTCCTGTAGAAAAGCTTGGCCTGCTCCAGGCGGTCCTCCCGGCTGAAGGCAGCGCACTCATCCTGGGACATGGCGTAGAGGGACTGCAGTGGGGTGGCATACTCCACTGCGCAGGGCCAGAGCTGCGAGGATGGAAGAAAAAGAATTGGGGGCAGGAGGGCAAAGGGCTGCTGGGGGACGCTGGTGCTGAGCCCTTAAGACCCCTCTGCAGTGCCATGGCTTGCCCTGCACTGGACCCCTGTGGCAGGTTCACTGCCCTGTGCTGAGTGACTCCTCTCCTGGGGGGTGGGTATGGCCCGTGTGTGGGGTGGGCTTAGGAAGCTCCCTCCTTCTCACGGGACCCCAGGGTGCAGCCACCGCCTTTGGCAGCACTCCCAAGCCACGGCCTGGGGAGTGATTTTCCCCATGAAGTTTGGTCCTTTGTGGAGATGCCCCTTGCCCGTGTCTGACCCCACCTTCCTGGTGACTTTTCTGCCAGAGGAGGGGAGGTAATGAGCATCGTAGCAGCGAGCAGGCGGATTGAGGAGGATAAAGGCTGGGAAGGTGAAAGCACAGGTAGAAAGAGGCTGAGCAAACAAACGAGGAGACATTTGTTAAGGCCATAAAAATTTCAGGGAGGAGCAGGGTTACCAGTAAGTCTTATACTGGCCAAACTGGAAAGTTTAATGAAGCGCATTGAAAGGAAGAGGGGCGGGATCCCCGGGTGAAGGCAGCATAGCAGGAAGAGTTACCAGCCCCAGGGGGAAGGTGCCAAGGATGGGAGCTGGCATCGTTACCGTGCAGGGGCTCACCCGCCACCGGGCAGCAAGCGTAGGGATGGATTTTACTGACAACATGCAGCAGGTCAGGACAGGTCCAGGCTGCAGAGCTGCTGGAGCTCGCTGGGTGCCGAGTGACTCAGCAGGAGACTGGCAGATGAAACACAGCGTCGTAGCAGGAAAAACCCGGCGCTGACTGTACTTCCCCAGAAGCAGGGCCAGGAAAGAGGCTCTGGAGTCCCTGCAGAAAGGGCTTTAAAAGCCACAGCTGAGCACTCAGCCATCATCAAAGTGCAAGTTAGGGAGACACAGGTGAGGAGCATTGCCCTGCCAGCACCTCTGTCCATGCCCGTGTCAGCAGGACCAATGGGTTCCCTCCTCCAAGGGTGCAGGGGCAGAGGCCCATCTGCCTGGAGATGTGGATGGAGATGAATGCGATGTGAGATGGAGGGATTTAGGTCTCGTCAGCCCAGAGGTGACTGGGAGGAGAGAGTCAAATTTATATAATGACTCACACAAACGTTTTCAAGCACCTCTTCACAACAAAAGGAAATATTCATTCATCCCATGGGAAATGATGCTCTGTACCCCGTATCTGCTTTTTTCTGCTCAGTTTTCTGCTGTTTTCCAGATTTAAATCAACTCCAGGAGGGGTTAAGTGGAGCCCAACATCCCTGCAAGGGCTGAGCCTGGGAGGAGGCAGCCGGGAGGAAGGGGTGCAGGTGGCTGGCATGGACCTCTCCATCTTGCAGAAACCTGCTGAAGCCTGGGAGTACCTAATAGGAGGGGGGGCACTGTCCTGCCCTTATGGCCACTTCTGGGCTAGGATCTGAGGCCAGGAAGACCTTTGGGCTGATGCATGCCGACTGCTCTCCCCACTTCACCCTTACCTTGTCTTCATCCCTGATCATATAGAGGCTGTGCTTGTAGACCCTTTTTTTGGTGCCAGCTCGAGTCAGGGTGGTTTCACTGAGGTCTGTCAGGTACTGGATGTTGCTGTCAGCTTTCTCCAGGTCATCATAGATGTCACAGCTCAGAGGGACCAAGATGTGGAGCTTCCAGGTCTCCCTGCAGGCCGGCACATTGGGATTGGCTCTGCTGAATTCCTCCATTGCCTTTTTCACCCCTGGTGGAAGAGAGCATCGGGCAGAGGTGCCTGGTGTGATTACAGCTGTCTTCTACTGTGCTCCCCGTTTCCCTGCTAACACTGTAAAAGTGGGAGGATCATTATTAGGAGCTATTTCTCTCCGTAGGCAGGATAATGCAGGGAAACAGCTACGTACGTGGCAGGACTATTTTTAGGTACCCAACATAATAAGACCAGGCAAGCCCATGAGCGACATTCTGCTTGGACCTCTCAGACATTTCAGACATTTCCACCGCTGAGGGCTTCTGTGGAGGGAAGGACGGACAGATGATGAAAGCAGCCACCTGGGTTCTTCTTCAGCCCTTGGTTCTCTACAGGGGCTGGAGACCAGCCACCCTCTCCAAAGAGATCTGGAGAGCGAGCAGCCCTGCTGCCCCCTTCCACCACCACCTTGGGCCGTGGGGCCAAGAGCCCTTGGTAGCCCACACAGCCCCTGCAGATGAGGCTGATGCTGGGGTGAGCCGGGTGTTTTTGGCTGCCCATGGGGATTGCATGTCCCAGTGCTTCCAGTATGTGGGAGGAAACATCCCAGCACCTGATGGTGGGATTTCCAGGGCCACCAAGTGGCCCCTGCCAGCTCTGTGTGTTCGTTTAGGTGGAAATGGGCATTGAGTCTCCACAAGCACCCGACAACTGCCCTCCCCAAAGCACCTTCGTGACCCCTCTCCCCTTCCAGCTCTGCTGGCGGACAGCAGAACCCTCCCAGTGCTGCAGAGGTACCTGGAGCTTGGCTAATTAACCCTTTGGAGACCACACAAGCTCCTCTCTCCCCTCAAGCACCAGCTTGACTGACAGATTTAAAAATATCCTGGAATTTTGTGTGTCAGCGGGGCTGTGGCTGCTGCCAGCACCCCGGGGCTCTGTGCTTCATTAAAAGGCAGCCTGTCCCTCCCGCTGGTGCGCGTGGGGCTGAGGAGATCAGCTCCTCGGAGCTGAGCTAATGAGAACATTTCCCCCACTTTGGGGCTGTACGTGGCAGAGCTGGGCCACATATCCCCACGGCTGCTCACAGCTGAAGTGTTCCCCGGGAAGGTGGCTGGGCTGGAGGTGTTGGTGCCTTACCTGGAGCCCCAGAGCGAGGATGAGGAGCTCACACAGGCTGGCCAGGCCAAGGTGGAGGCCAAGCGGCTGCCCATCTCCGTGGAGAAGAGCCACGTAGGCTGAGCTGCAGACGATCAGCATGGGCCCGTGCCAGTGCAGGGAGAAGCAGGCGCTCAGTGCCCTCCAGAAGCTGCCGCGGTACCTGAGTGGGAGAGACAGGAGACAGGGGACAGGCTGGTGGCCACCCGCCTGCCATCCTCATCTACAGCCTCCACCTCCCTGCCAGTGCCATTGGCCTCCCCAAGGCCAATGTAGAGCCGAGGAGCCCCATGGACCCTGCTCAGCGCACCCAGGGTGCCCCCAGCCGAGAAAGGGCTTGGCTGTCTCGCTGCACCCATGGGTCTCAGAGGGGAGCAGGTGCCATGTCTCCCTGGACAGCAAGGGAGGACCACCTCCAACAGCCCTCCAGCACTGGGTGGTGGGGAGAGGCTGGGGACTGAGATGTCTTCACCAGGGAAAGGGAACACTAGGGAGTGACTACGGAAGGGGAGAGCATGTGGTCAGTAGATCTGGGCAGGCAGGAGAAGGAGGAAGAGGATGGAAAAGACAGGAGGGTAATGGAGAGCATTGGGTGCACAGCAGAGCATTGGCACAGAGCTGGAGTAGAGCCAAGGAGCAGATCCCCCCACAGCCCCCGGAGACTGCTCTGCCCTTGTCCCCAAGGTGGTCCCAGGAGCCCGGGAGATGGCTCACCTGGATTGGAGGTGGAAGATCTCCTCGGCCAGGTAGCAGATGCCCTTGAGCAGGGCCCTGATCTCCAGGGCCACGAAGTGGAAGGTGAGGCTGCGGGCAGCAGGCAGGAGGGGCTCCCCGGCCAGGTACAGCGCTGTGGCACACAGGGCCAGCAGCAGGAAGGTGGCAACCTGCGCTCGCCCTCCCCGGGCCCTGGGGATGAGCAGGGCGGTGGCGTGGCTCGGCTGCCACGATTCCTGAGACATCTGCAGCAGAGAGGGGAGACCAGCAGCAATTATTGTCCCCAACGCCCCCGGCAGCGCTGCGGGGAGTGGGGAAGGGGGACAATCCTGCACATCCCGTGCTGGCTGAGCACCCCAGAGCCTGCAGCAGGGCTGTCCCTTCCTCTGCGAGCTGCCAGGGGGCAGCTGCTTCTGGGGAGGTTCCCTGGCGCACTGCCCGGGCCACTTTGGGGCTGCCCCCTGTTGCCCACATGGGCTAGACAAGGTGGAGCCCGGCTGGCCACCCTGCTCCTAGGTTGCTGCCAGCCCTCCCTGCACCTCCATCGTTCCTCTCGCTGCACTCACCGGAGCGGTTACCAGCTGTGAGACTGGCCACCACCTGCGTTTCCCACACGGCTGTTAATGGTCTCCGTGGTCCAGCCTGGGCATCCGCGGCTCTTCTCAGAGGGTCTTCTGCTGCCGCAGAGACTTGGAGCCCCTGCACCATACGGGCTTCTGGTGCCAGGGGTGGAGCCACATGCTTACCAGCACGGAGAAAAATGAAATCGAAAGTGGGTTTGGCAGCTGGCAGCAGCTCGCCGAAAGCACCAGAGCCCTCCCACAGGGGGACCCTGAGGTCTCCCAGGCAGCGCTGGGCGGATGTGGCAGGTTTCGACATCCCTGAGCTGGCACCTCTGGAAAGCCCCACCATATCTGTCAGGTCATAGCGGGGCTGAGCTGAGTGGGAATGAGGAAGGAGAGCAGAATTTATTGAAATGATGGAATTTATTAAGTGCAGCGGTTTTCCAGAGGCGAAACAGAATCACATTCCATCTAAGCAGAGAGGGTGACTCACCATGGCTTCCCCCACCCTGCGCAGCTCCAGGAGGTGCTGGCCAGTGAGGCCTCTCAGGTCCTAGTGACCACAGGCACCAAGCAGCTGAGGAACTCAAGACCACCTTTGACTCAGTTGTTATTGCTGGGGTTTGCTTCCCTGATCGAAGCAGCAAAGTCTGCAGCGGGGAGGCGTCACCCGTCCTAAAGGAATATCATCTTGGGGCACACAGAGAAGCCAGTGGGACCGTGTAAGCAGCACTTGAAGATGCTGAGGGAGCTGGTGGACGCCAGGGCAAGGCTCCTCCCTGACCGCTTCAGAAGCTCATAGCAATCATGAGGTTCCTGATGGGTGGGAGAAAAGATGGGTTGACATGGTGCTGGGGGACATGTAGTAGTTTTTTTTGTCAGAGTGAGGTTGATGGTTGGACTAGATGATCTTGAAGGTCCTTTCCAACCTAGATGACTGATTCTATGATTCTATCACACACAACTTTGAGCTGAGTGAGAAAGAGGGCATGGTGAACTACAGCCTGCCCAATGTCACCTCTGTCCCTGGGAAGGTGACAGAGCAAATCCTCTGGACAATCACTGCCGAGCACCTGAAGGATGAGAAGGGAACAGCCAGGGATTTACGGAGGGCACATCACATCGACCCACCTGAATGCCTTATGAGGAGAGGTAACTGGCCGTGTGGCTGAGGGGAGAACCTCCACTTCAGCAAAGCTTGCAGTATGGTCTACCATGGGCTCTGTGTAGGCAGACTGGGCAGACACAGTCTGGGTAAGGGGGTGCACTGCTCCGGGGGAGCCCACACGCTCCATCACCTCCCTGAGATGCCTGCACCCCAAGGTGCATGGGAAGAACTAGAGATCTGCGTGTGGTCACAGGGCTGGGATCTCACTGCAGTTAGAGAGGTGTGGGGGGAGAGCTCATGCGGCTGGGATGCCAGCAGGGATGGCTTTTTAGGAAAGACAGGTCAGAAGGTGAGGTGGTGGAGTCGTTCTTTATGGGAGAGAGCAGCTGGAACCGAGTTCTACCCCAGGGGTTGATGAAGAATCTGTTGAGAGCTTATGGGTAAGAATTAAGGGGCAGGTTAATATGGGAGACGCTTGTGGGTGTTTGCTACAGGCCACAGGATGAGGAAGGGGAAGTTCCAGACAGCTGGTAGGCGATTCCACCACTGCCCTGGGCGGCCTGTTCCAGTGCCTGATAATCCTTTCAGTGAAGAATTTTTTTCCCAATATCCATCCTAAACCTCCCCTGGTGCAACTTGAGGCCATTTCCTCTTGTCCCATGGCCTGTTCCTTG
>JAOTQQ010000052.1:29592384-29603627 GCA_026546715.1 Gallinago undulata | reverse complement strand
CTCCCCCCCCTACCACCCCTCCCCCTCGGAAAATCGTCCCCTCGGGCTGCCCCCTCCCCGCCCGCCCCTCCTCGCCGCCTCGCGCACACAATGGCGCTGAAGAGAATCCACAAGGTAAGGGCTGGGCTGGGCCCCGCCGCCACCAACGCCGCTGCCACCGCGGCTGGCCTCGCCGCGCCCGCCGGGCCCTCGCCTTACATAACCCCGCTGCCGCCCCGGGCCTGTCGGCGGGAGGAGGCCGGGCCGCAGCCCCTGGTGCCGGCCCCGGCTAAGGGGAAGCGGGAGGGGGGGGCGGGCGGTACGGGCGGCTTCGCCCACCCGCGCTGAGGCACTGGGGGAGCGGCTCCCCCCCAGGCCGGGCCCGGCCAGGCGCTTTGTTCGCTCTCCCCGGGAAGGGGCTGGGGGGAGTCCGTGCTCCGTCCCCGGGGCGGGGACGGGCCCAGGCGGCTCCTCCGGAGCAACGTGGCCCCCCCACTCCTCCCCGGAGGCCGGGCCGCGAGGGGGCGCCGGCGGCGGGGCAGGGCAGGGCGGCGGGGCCTGGGGTGGGCAGCGGCTTCGGGGGCTGCTCTGGGGTCCGGGGGAAGCGCTTTGGGCCGGGGGGCGGCGGGGAGCCCCGAGCTGGAGCGGAGGGCAGCGGTCTGCGGAGAAGGAGCCCGGAGGTGCGGAGCGCTGTGCCCGCCTGCAAGTTCTGGCATCAGCTCCTCCGGGGGCCGCTTGTCCCTCCCTGAGGAGCCAGGGCCTCGGTAGGGCTGAGCATAGCGAACCCATCACCTTCACCTAGTCAAAACAACGCGATTTTTTTTTTTTTGTTTTGTTTTAATGGAGCCGGTGGTGCTCCACAGCCTGAGTCATAGAGCGCACTCGCAGGGGGAGGCGTGCGAGGTGTCTTCTCCTCCTGGGGCACTGCGCTTGGTGCCCAGGCCTTCTAGAAAAACACGGCTGCTGACCCCCCCCTTCGGGCTGAGAACCCTACTTTGATGATCATAGTGTCTCTTACCAGCGAAAAAAAAAAAGGGGAGAATTATTGAAGTGTACTTTTATCTCGGTGACTCAGGGAATTTATATTCTTTTCCTGCAAAACATGTAGCTGTCAGTTTGGAGTGTCTATGTAAGGTTCAGGTGTAGAAGCCGGTCCTCCCATAGGATTTCTGCTCTTGATTACTGTGTGAATCTACTTTTTATCTAGAACCAGGTGTGGGCATGCTACCTAATATTTAAGATCAATTTGCCAGCTCTGTTTTGTAGGTGGTGTCAGATTTGGGTTATGTGTTAACATCTTTGCTTTGATTGTAGGTTATCTTGAAGTTTTTGTGAAGCTTCGTGTGTCGTGCTGATCAAATTAAAGCTAAGGTGGAGAAGAAAATTGAAGAGAGCTTGAAGGCTTACATATGCTTGTGGAATAAGTCGAGCTTGAAAGGGGTGGAATAAGTAGAGCCTGAAAGGGAAGGATTTGGAGTATTATTTCAGTGTATTGAAATTTCCAGGGAAGGGTGCAGCAGGGGATTACAGAACGAAGTTATGCTCCAGCTGAGTATCGCTTATCTGCAACATTCTGTCACTTCAGTGATACTACCCTGCAAGACCCTTCTCCAGCTGGTTTGTGGGCTCCCAGGTGTTCCCAAAGCACTTCCTCCTGGAGAGTAGGTCCTGTGACAGCCCTCAGAACGGACCCAGGGGACATCATAGTGAATGCAGAGCGGGGTAAATGTGGCTGCTGAGGGCAAGGGGGTACACAGATCCTACAGGACTTTTGTGTGGGGGGACACATCTTCTATTAGGGAACTCAAGGAGTGGGAAAAACTGCTTTATTGTAGTTCAGTGCTGAGGGTCAGGATTCAACACTCTCTCAGAGCACTGCTGTTTCTAGTCTGTGGTTTTTAACAGGAGAGGAGCTGAATGTGTCGAGTCTTTGTTAACGTTGGGCACTGGTGGAATGGTTCTTAGTGCTGCTTTTCAAAAATAAAGAGTCCTGAGGGATAATGGGGACTGTGTCCGGGTAGGAGAGTCTCTGAAAGCCTTGGGAAGTAGCAAGAGCATTGCCAGACCAGTGGTGTGTATTGAGCTCTGCAAAGTACCTGGTATTTCAGTGGAGTGAGCATGGTGGCTGTTGAGGAGGAGGAGGATGGTAGGGCTGTAGGCAGTGTTTCCAACAAAGTGTGTGAAGGGGAAATAAAACTGCTTGTTCCAGCTGTCTGGGTGCTTTAAAAGTTAGATGAGAGTTGAGCTACAGACTAGAAAAGAGCACTCTTGAGTTGCTGTGGTTGTCTTACTTAACTACTGAAGTACTAACCACTGGTTGTTTAATACCACCAGCTATTTTAAACCCCATGGAGAGCGTTCATATCATCAGCCTGTTTTGGTTCTGGTCTGTGGGAAAAGCAACGGTATCTTATGTGTAGTGACTGTCCCTGTCAGGGGACAAGGAGGGGAACAACAAGTTTCTGACCTTCGCTGTGGCACCTTGTGGCAGGAACAAAAGCCTGCAGAACGTGGATCGAGTCAGAATAATCCCAACAGACTGGAGTACAAAGAAGAGATGGGAAGGAAAGCTGCTGTTTAGGCATTTCTGGAGAATATTATTGGTCTCAATACCAGTATTCAAGTCTCAGTCCTGCCTCTGGCTCTTGTGCTTGGCAGTTGGGATTTTATGCTCAACTGCAGACTTTGAGGTTTTCTCCAGAACTTTTGTGACGTTGGATAAGGTGGGGATGAGAACTCAGAAACAAGCAGAAAGCAGACCTCTGATACAGTGTTACCTGAACTGGCCTCTTGCCTGTTGAGCTCCTCTGGGCTGGGAGAGGGGCAGAACAAGGAGTTTTTTACGGCTGGGTAAGGACTGGTGGTGCAAGAACCTGCATGGTCCATCCCAGCCGGTGGCCCGGCTGCTCCTGGGGATGTCCAGAGACTCCAGCTGGAATAACGTGTCTGCAGCAGCTGTTCTTTAGACAGATGCTCCCAAAGAGCTGGGACCTGAGACCTGCCATCAGGTTGCTGCTTGGATTACTCACCGCAGCCTTTCAGGCAGTGGTGGTCTTACTTTTCCTGCCTCAAGGCCTGAAACTTGGGACTCTTGTTTTATGAGAAATGTTTGGGCAATGGTGGCAGCCAGATGAGGCACCCCATGAGGTGCGGGGATAAGAATGAAGCGTAACAATTTCATTGTCGTTTATATACATACATATATAACAATGGTCTATTTTCTCATGGATATTTTTATAAGAAGGGCAATGTGAAGATACCCAGGGGTGGAATGGGAGCAGTGGTACTGGAGGGGTATAACAAATGGCTTCCCTTTTAAGGTTTAAGCCAAAGCACTTTGGATCGAGCCCCGTGCCCTGCTGTGGCGCTTCTCTAGGAAATGTGGTGCCTCTAACGGAATGACCAGGGCACTGTTTGGAGCTCTTGGAACGTGTGTGAAAGGTTGGTTCACTGTCTTCTATGGGTTCTCCTGTGTGAACTGCTTGATGGACCCTGTGCTCACGGGGATGGGGAAATTGAAGCCAGAAGATCCTCTTATAGCAGAGGAATGGTGACTTGTTACCGCTTGTACCAAACACCAGGTAATGCTTTGCAGAATTCAGCTTGCGCGTTCCATAGCAATGTCCCCATTGAACTGCAGAAGACGATGGATTTTGCCTGTAGCCCAGAGCTGCTTCACCTCCTGAGGTGCTTGAGTGTACCTTTTGCCAAAATGGAGAGTGCCCATGGGCAGGATGCGGAGGCTCTGGCTGGTTGAAGGATGTGTGTGTTTACCCAGTTGTACACACGCTACCTGCGCCGTGCAAACTTTGTGTTATTTGTGTGCTGCCAGTTCTGCTGTACAGCAGCCGGTGGGAAGAACATGGTTCTTCTGTTAGGGCCTCTTGCTGCCTTCATGGAGCTGCCAGCGCAGCCCGTCTGCGTTGCATCTCTTGTGCCTCGCTAGTACAGAGAATGCTGGTTATGCTTCTGGTAGCCAGAGCTAGGCATTTTGGTACTTTGCTTTCACACCAGGAGGAAGTTGGATGTTGCTTTGGTCTTGCTATTCAGACTTTTTAAAAGAAAAAAAAAAAGGTGACTGTTGATCAGAGCTTGTTTATAATGTGTACCTTGGTTATTCCTGTATTTCGTGCAGCTTGATTCTTCTTGTGCTACTCACTTAACTGCTTCCCTTCTAACTTTTGATGAGTCTTGTAAGGACTCAAAGTCAATGGTTCTGAGCCATTTCAAGCATTGAAAAAGCAGATTCTGTCAGAGGGAAGGGATTAAAATCTTTCTGAAGATTAAAATGCTTCTGTTACTGGGGGTAGTAGCGATTGCAGAGGTCCTGTAGGGCAGGAGAGCAGCTGTGGATGCTGTAGGGAGCTGGTGATCTGATCTTGGTGTGATGTGTGGGCACTGCCTGGCACAGGTACAGCTTGGCGAGGGGAGAGCGGAGCCCAGCCAAGTGAGTGTGGGTACAGGCCCTCACCTGCTCCCAACACAGCACTCAGTGACGGGCAGAGGTAGAACCCTCTGGCCCAAGGAACGTGTAGCAGGTTGTCACCCAACCTGACGTCTCCATCTGTCTTCCTCGGGCTGTGGTCCTGCTGGTTTGAATTTGGCCCTCATTCCCTGTTGTCTGGCACTGCTCTCCTGAAATCTACTAATACTTCATGGCTGGAAGTTCTGTTTTGGTTAGATAAATCATGATTTTGTGACAAAGCCCTAGACTGCTCGTCACAGAGGATTCAGGGGCTGCAGACAAATAAACTCGCTAAAGTCAGATTAAAAGCTTATGCCAGCAACCTGAAGCAAAAATTAGGCCTATAATCAAGCTGATGGTGTGGTCTCTGACTTAAATTACAGCTCAAACTGGGGTAGGGAAGAAAAACCGTGGAGTCCAATCTAGAGGGACTTTGGATAATCTTTGACTGGTCAGAGGTGCACATGTAGTATCTTGGGGTGTATTGTGGGAGCTCTCTACGTGTTTTAATAAAATAGCTGGAATTGACTGCTAAAGGATGCTTGCTTCCATCTGCTTGATTGGCTTTTTGATGTTGCCACTTACATTGGTTATTCTTACTAAAGGCTGTATTACCATTAGTTTAGTCCTTAAAACTAGTCTTATCTTCTGAACAGAACAGTTTTTAGCAGCAACATATTAGACCAGGGAGGGAATTGTTCTCTAGAGGAATAAATTTGAACTTCTCTAACAAATGTCTTTGGAGTTTACAATTAAAACTAATTATAACTTGAAACATGTGCAGGGTTAAACTTTAGGGTAAGACTTAAAACACGTGTGTTTGATCATGCTTTAAAAACTCCTGCAGTCTGTGAACTCCTTGATCAAGAGGCATTTAAAATGCAATGTACTGACTGCTGGGAGGGAGGGTGGCCTGGGTCTGAGTGACACTTGTGGCACTGGCTTCCCCGTGTCTCCCCCAGGCCTCGCTGGCAGCTGATGCCTTCCCTGACTTGAGAAGCACCACTTGGCATAAGCATGCTCCATTGTTCTTAAAATGCTCTCCTGGAATCCCTGAGTAGGGGGTTGTTTTGTTAGGGACTTAAAACACAACTAAATTTACTTTTAGAGCCCAAATGTCAGTTTCTTTTGTGATTTTTTTTTTTTTTTTTTGTAGCTTTTGGGACATCTAGTTCATGGCTGTAATGGCAGGAGTTCTGTTCAACTTGGCCTTTGGGCCAGACACCTGGAGCCTTGCTATGCTTTGTGCTATGCTTCCACTTCCTCTTTTTTTTTTTTTTTCTGAGGAACTAATTAATACTTTTAACTGTAAGATGTGTCAAGTTAATGGTATGATGGGCAGAGGTGGGCCCAGCCCCAAGGGGATTTTGCTGTAGGGGAAGCAGCGGAAACTCTTAAGCTCTGAGAGTTGGCTTCCCAGCTGAACGCAATTCAGGGAGAGGTGGCCTCCTGGGAGCTGAGGAACTCAAACTGGAGCTTCATCTAAAGGCCACTGCAGTTGTCACAGTTGAGTTCCTACAGCAAAGCCTTCTGCATGTGCTTAAGGATCAGGAGCTGTCTCAAAGGGTGACCAGTTCTGGCTTTCTTCAGGTTTTGGATTAAAATCAGCACTGTCAAGGTTGGACTTGATTATTGACTGCTGAGTCTTCCCCACCTCACTGGGAAATACAGCAGGTTAGGGTCCCACATGTACAGTCATGGGGGCCTTGTAGATGATACAGCGTGGTGAGTAGGACTCGAGAGGTGATGATCATCCTCCCTGTACTGGGCACTGGTGAGGCCCCAGCTCGAGTGCTGTGTCCAGTTTTGGGCCCCTCACCACAAAAAAGACATTGGGGTGCTGGAGTGGGTTCAGAGAAGGACAACGAAGCTGGTGAGGGGTTTGGAGAGTAAGTCTTATGAAGAGAGGCTGAGGGGGTGTTCAGTCTGGAGAAAAGGAGGCTGAGGTGAGACCTTGCTCTCTACCTGAGAGGAGCGTGTAGCCAGGGGGGCTTGGTCTCTTCTCCCAAGTCACAGGTGATGGGACAAGAGGAAATGGCCTCAAGTTGTACCAGGGGAGGTTCAGTTTGGAGATTAGGAAAAATTTTTACACTGAAATGGTTATTAAGTATTAGAATGGGTTGCCCAGGGAAGTAGTTGAGGCACCATCCCTGGAGGTGTTCAGAAGACAGGTTGACATGGTGCTTAGAGACATAGTTTAGTAATGTGGTGGGTTTTTTTTTATGGTTTTCTTTTATTTTTTTATCAGAGTTAGGTTGACGGTTGGACTAGATGATCTTGAAGGTCCCTTCCAACCTAAATGATTCTATGATTCTATACTCAACTGTACCTGATCCCATAGAAAAAATAATAATCCTGTTCCAGTTCTATGCAAACTCCAGAGTCATTTGTTCTGACTTTGCAGCTAGAGAGAACCAACTGGTTTGTAGAGCCTCGCTGGGGCTGACGTTGTGCTGGTGGTACCTTGGAATCTGTGCAGAAATCTTCCAAAGGGATAGTGACCTATGGGCCGGGTGCTGAAGCGTGGCGTTGTCTGTAGCTGCTCCTCTCCACGTGCCTGGGTAAGGGCAGCCATACGTCCCTGCCGGTCCTGTTTTCAGACTTGGCCGGGCAGGTCTGACCAGTGAGCGGTGGAATTCTCCCTGACTTGTGGGCAGCCTGAAGAGAATGGTGTGTTAAAGCCATTGTCTGAGCCCTGCCAGGGCACCCGGTATTGTGCTAGCCTCGCCAGTGTGCAGAGGCAACTGGGGGTCTACTGGGGCCTCCAGGCTGCGCTCCAGAAGCGTCCTGTGCTGGTTAAACCGCCTCCTTGTTATCCGACCTGTTGTTCTACAAAAGCTGGGAGGCTTTGTGTCGCAGGGGTTTGAATTGAGAGTTATGGCTAAACTTTTCCAAGTGAAAAGTATTGCTTTTTTACACAGGCCTTTTAATCTGTGAAGTTTCAGTCTGTGAATTTATGGAGCAGAACCTGAAATGCTGTCTTAGGTGAGAGCTGCATTGTGGAGACAAGTGCTGTGAGTTGCAAGTCACCTCTTCTCAGTGAGATACTTTGTTTTTTCTGAAGTGGGGTGTAGTATTCCTTCCAGCTGGAACTGAAGGTTGAAGAGAAAGAAATAGTATTTTGATGAGAAACAGGGCTGCTTCAGCTGTTGTTGTTGCCTCTGCTTCTGTGGTGACGCTTCTCTTGTGTGTCACTGAAGGTCTGCTGTTTCCTCCTGTCTGCTGAAGCGGCGCTTTTGGGCAGCGGGATGTGGGGTGAATGTCAGGGCAGCTTTGGAGCTGGGTGTTCTACTAGAACGTGTGCTCAGCTCATGTTTATAACTATTTCCTCTTGACGGTAGGGAAGGTGCATGCTAGGTTCTGAAGACCACAACCTGCTACAGATTACATTTATGTGGAAAGCATGGATTCTTACAACTGTACTTGCTCTGAGTCTAGTGTTGTTACACTGTATTTTTGCATAAAACAGGAGTGAAGGGGATGAGAAGTGGTAAGGAAGAGAGATTTAGATGTGTTTTTTTTTTTTCTTTAATAGATACATTTGAGGTTTTGAGCATTAAACGGTCTCTTCCAGAAGATCAGAGAGCATTTGGAAGTGAACCGGATTCTATACACCTCTAGAAAGAGCAGGCTTTCCTGGTTTTAAGTTTCCATGCCCAAATTTGTGCCTGTGGAGACCCACTTCATTCTTTGTAGCCAGGATAAGACTGGCCATGAAGAAGTGTGGCCTTCAGGTGCCAGTGAAGTTGTAAGTGGCCACATGTTCCTTTGCACTGACCGCACAGGCTGGCTCTTGGCTTGGTGCTGATGCAGAGCATGGTGCTGGATGCTACTCTGTATCTGAAAGATACAGTGTCAGTCAGTGTCAGAAAGTGACAGTCACTCTGATAAGTTGTATAGTACAAGCACGTCTCTAGGGTGGAGCAGTAATCTGCTGTTGCTAGGGCTGGTATTTCACATATTTAATGTTCTGGAGTCACCACAGTGAGGTGTCCAGTAGGTGGTGTGAAGTATGAGTGCCTTACCTTCTCCTGGCTGGGGTATCAGCCAGCCTGGTAAGGGAGGAACCTGGCTTGGCTAAAGATGGCTACTCTGAATTGACCTGCATAACTGACAACACTGAAGGGCTTTTCTCCTTCAGATGTTATCTGGAGGTGCTCTTCGCCTTCAGGAGGTAATAGGCTCTTCAGTAGACACTTCATTCTGTGTCTGCTCCTTCAAGTCCATGCTGAACTGTAGGGGCAATTTTTGCTTGGGTCAGCACTGTAGGAAGCTCAGTAAAGCACTGGAAAAGCTTCAGTGGACTGGTGTCACCTCAGGAGGCTTCCAGCTGGGCTTGAAAAAAGTTGGGCAGGGCAAAGTTGGGCTGAGGGCAAACCCAAACTTACGTATGCTTTGCAGTAATGGGAGTACGTGAAGCTTTGTATCCCCACTGCAGGGGATATCTTCTGTGGGATGGCTCACTGAGGGGAAGACCCCTGGATTCACTTGGGATGTGATTCACTTTGTGTAAGGCACCATTCTCCTACTGTAACAGAAGAGGGTTTGGCTGGTGGTGGCCTCCCAGTTCATGGGAGGTAGAAGCTGGAACTCCCAGAGATCCATCTATTCAAAAGCTTAAATACTGCCTGTAAATATCAAAAGGCCACTGAGTGACAAGCTTTTTCCATTCTTGCAATCGGCTTGTCTTGATCGTTGTCCTTAAATGTTTTGTCTATCGAAAGCTTCAGATAAGTCTGCTATCTCAAACTCCCCCTGGACTGTTGCTGGTGACCCTAGGGGGCTGGGAGGTGACAAGCCGAAGGCACAGTGGGCCAGGGCCAGCACGGAGCATTTCCTGACCCCCTGAATGCTGGATTTAGTTGTCCTTTGTAGTGGTTGTCTGATGTTGATATTTAGCTTTCTAGTCTGAGTGGGTACAGAAAAAAGCTAATATGTTTGGGCTTGTCATGCAAAGCAGGTCAGTGGCAGAGCCAGAAATAGCAGACAAAGTTTGCCTTTAAGTTTTACTCTATTTGCATTTCCCACTAAATGTCCATTTCCTGAGCAAATTGCTCATGTGAGTTACTGGTGCCAGTGTGGACTCTTTCTCTTGTGGGCTGCAGTTTTGTTTCAAATTGAAAGTTGGTATAGTTCAGATATATTCTGTTCTGAATCACTCAACCTGTTTAGCCAGAAAATTGAGATTCATAATAGGATTTCTTCTGAGGAAAATTTGAGTGGTGCAGGTACTCAAAAAATGAAGATTTCCCTCCATGGCCTGGCAGTTCTGTAGGTACAGAATGCCTTGTGTTCTATTCCCTTTAACCACCTGTAGTCACACATCTGGAGTTGAAACAACTGCAGGTTATTGAAGGTTTATATATGGCAAAAAGGCTTGAGGTGATAAATTGAGGTGATAACCTACACTGCAGCGGGAGCTGTTACAATATGGGGGATAAAATAAGGCTGATACTGGGAGTTGTTGGATTGAGGCCACTTATCTCTCTCTGACGTGGAGATAGTGGTGTATGTAATACCCCGATAATGCTTGGGGTTTCTGAAGTTGTTGTCAATGAAGGCAAACCTGATGGACCCTATGACTTGGAGGGGAGGGTTGCTGTGACTTCATGGAGTGTGGAAACCTAGAGAGGTAACAGATGCATGTACCAAGGTGCTCCCTGGATTTAAGATGCAACTTTGTTTTCTGGGGTCCTGGCTGCTAGATTTGTGGTATTTCAGGCCAAAGTGCTTCTAGCAGCTTTTTTAGCAATAACATATTTGGATTTGAAATTAAATGAAATAAACTGTTCCTGTTTTCTAGGAGTTGAATGATCTGGCACGTGATCCTCCAGCACAGTGTTCAGCAGGGCCTGTTGGTGATGACAGTAAGTATCTACTGTTGACAAACACTGGCAGTATCCAACTATTTTCCTTCTAAAACAGGATGCCCAGTTCCTCAGCAAGACCTTTTCTGTTACTTTGACTCCACATCCTAATCTTATATTTGCTGCCCTTCTGTATCCCCTAATATCTTCCTTGTGTATCATGAGATCTCGATCATGCTCTCATTGTATTGGTTGGGTAACTGTTCTGGAGACACTTAAAGTGACACCTTTCAGAGTAACTGTTGCGATGTTCTTACGGGACATGCTGTCTGCAGAAGTCAGTAACTTCAGTAGCTCTGTGGCCAAATCAGAAAGCTGTCTGAAGCTGCTCACTGAACTTCCTTCTTACCTGAATTATGTGTAGTGTCCTGTCGAAGTAAATTGCTCTGCTCCTACCCCTAGATGGGAGTACAGCAAGGAACAGGGTTAACTGTGCTGAACACAGGAGTGGTTAACACTGCATTTTGTAAGTGCCGCATGTAGTCCTTGGGGATAAGAGGTTAAAATATGAAGAGAAGGAAAACTAGTTGGTAAATTAAAGCTTGAATTGTGAAGTAATGTTAGAGGTCTTAAAAAAAAACAAACCAGTTACTGTTATCAAATGAGTTATAGGAACACTGGAAGCATTGGTTGTTCTTTAGTCTCTTTTATGCTACTGTATTATAGAGCACACCAGAGTATAAGGACTGAAAAATGGTTTTGGGTCTTTATTTTTAGGCAGGATTTCACTCGGTTTGGACTGTTACTTGTGGCTTTCTCAAGGAGCAAAATCAGAATGTCGGAATGCTCCTGTAATGACTAACTTGTTGGCTTGATTTGGATGTAGCTGTTTAGATGTGAGATGGGTTGTGCAAGGGTACCTGTGGTACTGCTATGTTTAAAAACAACTCGAATCAGTTGGCCCTGCCAGGCTCTGTATAGGGGATACCCTG
>JAOTQQ010000052.1:29580586-29592284 GCA_026546715.1 Gallinago undulata | reverse complement strand
GGTACCTGTGGTACTGCTATGTTTAAAAACAACTCGAATCAGTTGGCCCTGCCAGGCTCTGTATAGGGGATACCCTGGGACAGTCCTTCTGGCCTACAGACTGGCTGGTTGAGTTTCCTGTACAAGGTGGTTTACCTAGTGTGTGATTTGGAGTTATTCTGTCCTTTTCAAAACTCAAGGAACTGTGTTTAAAGCAGGAAGACCCTCCCCCCCCCAGTTATTCTTTAAAATCCGACTGAATTTTTTTGTCTAACATCATTTTATATTGGAAGATTCACTGTCATCTAGTACATGTATCTTCCCCTTTTCTCTAGGAAAAAATACGTTGTGTGTCTTAGCTTAACAGTGTTGATATGGGTGCTTCTTTATCTTAGTTCTAGGTAATGCTTCGAGTCTGCTTTGATTAACTGTCAATAAGGCAACTAAATTATTGCCCTGTTACTTCTTGGTGGTTTTCCGTGAGGCCTTGCAGCGGCTTTGCAAGCTCTGCAGTCTTCTCCACATCAGCAGGAAGTGTAAAATCCTAGTTTAACTACTTTTTCTGCAGCAGAATTAAACTCCTGGTTGTAGCTTAGGTGAGCAAGATCAGTAGGATGTTTGCAGTGAGACAAGACCACTTGGAAATTCATCTTTTGCTTTATAACTTACTATGGGCCTTGGGGTAAATTCAGGTACTTGCATTATGCATTAAGTGCTTAAAATGCGTGAGACAGGGAATGTGCTCAGAGTCTCTTGTCGCAGCCCTGCTGTGCAGAAAAGGCTACATGAGAACATGTGGCAGCTCTTGACCGGGCCGTCCATTAAACATCAAACTTGCTGTGGGATGTGGTCTCTGGCCACTGTGCTATCTAGTGAAGTGTCTGTGCTCCTGAGAGTAGGGGGATGTTTAAGTAGGGAATCCCTCCATCTATGTGTTAAGGTATCTTTTCTGAAAGGAAAAAATTAGCTGCTGAGATCTTTCTGAATCATTTCTAAACTATTCAAAAGTTCTGAAGTGAATAGGAACTTCTACATTCCTATAGAAATCTAGGACTAGATGAAAAAAAACCAACCAAACAAAAACAAACAAAAAACAGCCAAAAACCCCCCACTTGAAACCTGCAAATGAAAATACTGAAATTAGTGGAGAAGGTACTGTTCATCAGTCCTTTCAGACAAGTGAAAGCAATGTTTGGTTTCAAGGGTTTTTAGCAGTAGGGTCTGGCTTCTCCTAGTTACTCTACGACTCAGTTCTCCTTGTGCCACCTTTCTGAAAGACCTCTGATTAAAGACTTTCACTGTTGAGATGTAAACCCAAAGTGTTGCTAAATGGGCAGGGGTGGTAGCAACAGGGAGGTGCCTTCTCTGAGATCCTCCTGCTGTGTGTCTGCCTCGGTTGCCCTGTCAGAAGGACATTTCTCCGAGTTCAGGACACGCTGTGCTCACAAAGTGCTGTCTTGTGGGTCATCTACCTGAGGTAAACCCTCCCTAGCTGTGAGCTGCTTGTCCCTGTCGTTCATAAACTTTGGAAAGTGAAGAGCTGTTTCTCTTAACTGTAGGGACAGGATCTTCTCTCTCGAGGTAACATAGTCCTTGTCCTCTTCCTCCCACCTCTGGCCTTGGTTTTGGAAATATGCTTGGGACTAGATCACACTGGGTACTTCCAGGGTGTTCTGCAGTGGCTTCATTCACTTCCAAATATACCTGTGCTCAGCTACTGGAAGTCAGCCACCCCCTTACTTTGAAATCAGCCACGCAGAGTTATTTACAAAGTAAAGAATCAATTGAGGTAGGCTCTGTAGGACAAATCCATTTCTTGGGTCTTCGAACTTGTCCTGGATGTCCTGGGAATCTAAAGCTTAGGTTAAACAAGAACATCCCTTGAGTCTGGGGTGGAAGTTGCAGGGGGAAAACCTCACAACAAAACAACCTGCCCTTCTAGCTCAAAAAAAATAAGATTCGCTGTGAAAGCATTTTTCTTTCTGGTTTCTTGTTTGGTTTCAGACAGTAGTTGGTTATATCAGCTTTTCTCTTCAGCGTGCAGAGGTTTGCAGGTTATGTCCTGTGCTGTCTGTGCCCCAGTGCAGTCACGGTGGATCTTCTCTACAACTACTTGAAAGGACATTGTAGAGAGGTTGGTGCTGGTCTCTTCTCACAGGTAATTAGTGACAGAACCAGAGGGAATGGCTTCAAGGTCCAACAGGGTAGGTTTAGACTGAACATTAGGAAAGAATTTTTCACAGGAGTGGTCGGGCATTGGAATAGGCTGCTCAGGGAGGTGGTTGAGTCATCATCCCTGGACATGTTTAAGAGTCCTTTAGATGTGGTTTTGGGGGACATGGTGTAGGGGAGAACTTTGTAGAGTAGGGTAGATGGTTGGACTTAATGATCCTAAGGGTCTTTTCCAACTGAAATGATTCTATGATTACAGCACCTGGTGGCACCTGTGAGATTCTTGGTGGTTTCTCTGGGATTACTCGCCGTCTTCACTGCTGGGTTTCTACTGCCCCTTGGTCCTCTTATTTTGGGTTTCTCAGTGTCCCCCTGCAGGTGATGGGGAGTTCTGTGAAGCTGCCTGAACCAGTTAAAAGGGTGTACACTAATTATGAACTCGTGAGCCGCTCTCTTGATTTCCTGGCTATGTTGAGCATAGAGTTTCTCGAAGTGCTGGTGGGTGTTACCAGCTGCTGGTCCTGGTTGCAAACTGCTGCTCTTTTCCCCTTGCCTTGGCAGGGCTGTTCCCACTCAGATTTTTTTGTTGTTGTTTTGTTTTTTTGTTTCCCCTTCCTTGTATGAGCTCACTCCCAGCTGTAATGCCTGTGCTGTGTGTAATTAAAAACTGCTCATGCTAGATTGGAGCAAGTAGTGCTGCTCGGGCTAGAATTACTTTTGGCACAGGTGGCTCTTAAAGCTGGAGACACCACTTGCAAGTCAAGGGCACGGCTGCAGATGTCTTCTGCTTCTGTGGCTTGAAGACTTACCTTGCAACAACTGGAGTCTTCTCCCCAGTCCTGAAGGTGCCACGGAGCTGACATCCATGTGGAGGGAAACCTCCTGTGAGACTGTTCCACAAATAATTTAAGAAGCTGCTCTTTGCACAGGCTGGTCCTAGAGCCTTTGGAGAACACAGGAACTTCCTGATGTGCCTTATACAGATTAACAGCTTTGATTGTTTTCCTTATGTTCTGCAGCATAAAGACATTCTCCATGAATCTTCTGTATTACCAGATTAAGATGTTCTCTTGGACAGATGCATATGAGTGAGACTTAATTTTTGTCCATTTAACCCAAAGTGTGTATGTACAAGCACATCGTGGGCCCAAGTATTGAGCAGGCTGCTGGTTTTGCATTCTCTTAAGATTTGTATTGCTTTTTGCTGCTTTAATGACATCTTGAAGCCTCTGTAGAGACTAAGCTTAAACATTCAGTCAAGATACCACTGGTTTAGGTTACCTCTTTATATATGGTATATACAACGCTTAGGCTTCCTCTCCATTTAATTAAGGATCTGTGTAGGAGAGGTTCTGCCTAAGAAAGGTTTTGATTCACCTTGTACCTTTGCTGTAGGTTGCTTTAAGAGGGCAATCATTGGAAACTGGGCTTTGATTCAGGTGCTTCATTGGAAACATCAGAGCTGAACTGGCGAGTCTGTTGGGTGTGAAATGTTGACTGCAGCCATCTGGGGTTTTATTGTCAAGGAGTTTTTTGCGGGGCATGACATGGGTGTGGTACCACAGCAATCCCAAAGCGTGGACCAAGTGAATGTGGAGCCTTGGGTACTTGGCTCTGTCTCTGCTTAATTTTTTGGCTTGTTTCCCTGCAGCCTTTCAGAAGGCTTTGTTTTTAAAATAGACTTTTCTGTGCTTCTTTGTCTGGAATTAAGTAGTTCATTACTTGAGCTTCTCCAAACTGAAGTAAATCTTTCTCTTTTTCAGTGTTCCATTGGCAAGCTACAATAATGGGACCAGTAAGTATAAGAGAATTGATGTTCATAGCTTTTATGACCAGTCTTCTTGTAATAACTCCTCAAACTGCAATGATGCTTTTTCATTACCAGAATGACAGTCCCTATCAAGGTGGAGTATTTTTCTTGACAATTCACTTCCCAACAGATTATCCCTTCAAACCACCTAAGGTGAGTGGCTTGTACCGTAAATCTATTCATTACCCTGTGGTGTGATGTACATTTGTGAGCCTACACTGAAATTTTCCTTCTTCTGCAGGTTGCATTTACAACAAGAATCTATCATCCAAATATTAACAGTAATGGCAGCATTTGTCTTGATATTCTACGATCACAGTGGTCCCCAGCACTAACTATTTCAAAAGGTACCTCCAATGCTTGTTTAATTTTACTTTGCTGAAATGAATTACTGATTTGGATTTCAAGTGTTTAAAAACAAACAAACAAACAAAAACAAAAAACAAACAAACAAAAAAAAAACCCAACCAACCAAACCTGCTTCTTTCCTGCTGTCAACCATTTCTGTGGTCGCTGCTTCAATCTTGTGACTCCATTTCTGGCTTTTGGCCAGCTTGGCCAGTTCACGAATGCAGGATGCTCTGGATGTCTGATGTCCCTGTGGCTGTGGGGGCACCTCTCAGCTTTGCCTGTGGATCAGATAAGTTTTGCTACACTAAGTGCATCATCTTCCCACCTCACCTCAGTGTCTAAACATTTACACTAAAACAAAAAAAAACCCACCATAAAACAAACCCTCCAAATTAAAGCTAGTACATGACAACGGAAGATTTCAATGTTCAAAATGCAGACCAAGTGAAATGCATAGGGGAACAGCTGTGGCCTTTAAAAACACTAAACCTGCTTTAATTCTTTGTCATATTAAAAGAATAAATAAATCTTTTCAAAGGAAGATTAGAACTCCATGTGGGTCATTTTTTAACAAAACTTTCAATGACATGGACTACTAAAACATATTGTAAAACTTAACTAGCTTGTACTGTCTTAATTTTTTTTATTTTAGCTGAAAACCTCTTGGTTTCTGTGAGCTGTGTTAGCCTGTGGGGCACTGGAATATATCCTTTGCCTGGTAGAGTAGCACTCATGTTGTTTAATGCAAACAGGAGGTTTTAAACACTTTGAAAGAAAAACTAGGATTGAATTTTATTGGTTATTTTTTTCTGCCTATTTCAGAGTTTGTAGATCTAGCCGTGGCAGTTGGGAATACTTTTGGCCTCTTCTGTGCATGGACCATGTCCTGACCGCTCCATTTTTGTGTCTTCACACTGTCATTGTAATGAAATGCTGCAGATGTTGTGTATTTAATTACAGCATCCTTCACACTGTGTCCCGGCTCTACCAGCCTGTTCTTCTTCCCTTGAACTACACTCTTTGGCTCACAGAGATGACTCCTGGTGCCCCTCCCTTGCTCGTAACTGCATCCCTTTTACTGACCTCGCACAAGTTCCTGCTTTCTCTGTCTGGATAAATGCTTCTGTGTTTGTAGAAGCAGATGGAAAGGCGAAGCAGTATTTTGACTTGTCTTTTGACTGAAGTGGATCCACTTGTGCATGAAGCTGAAAGTCTTCACTGTGACTTGAAAACTGAAGAAATGGTGTCAGTAAATTGTCAAGGTTGTCAAGGTTGAGGCAGCTTTCCTTACAAAAGCTTTCAGTCGAGTACGAGGTGCTGTTAAAATTGCCAAGTTAGTGTTAAGTTCTGACGACACCTATTATGTTTCGATTAAAGCGTTGCCTAATTGGTAAGGATACTATAGTTGGAGGATATGTAACGGTGTCTTACTTCTGTTTGTTTTAGAGAGTCTAAAATGACTGTATGGGCAGCGGGGTGATGGATAGTACGTTTGAAAATACTGGAGGATAGTCTGCAATTAGGACAGTTGGAAAAAGATGGGGCAAGAATTTAAGAGGTTGGTTTAAAGGCCATCAGCGAACTGCCTGCTAATGACTGTCAGCTTTTGTCACTCAGAAAATACATCTCAACATTAGTTTTGCAACCTGTTAAGATCTGTATGCCCTTAACATCTCCTTCTACTCTATCTTGAACTCTTTTTTTTTCTCTTACCTCCTTCACACTGCCAGCCCTGGTGTCTTGGCTAGAGTAAGCTATGGAATACTTAGTCCTTCCTATTGCCCCATCTCCTGCTTGCAGCTCCCTGGGATTAGGTGTCTTGTTGCTGATCGCTTCTCACTCATTGCAGAAGTGGTCATATGAAACGCTCCTTCATACAGGGCAAAACACACACAGGGGTAATCTGTGAGAAAACAATCTTGTCTAAGTTCCCTTGTTGTTCATTTCATGAAGGAATTAAAAGCAGTGAAAGAAACTTTTATGGGTGTTTTCACAGAAACTTGGAGTATTTCCCTCAAATAACAGGGATTTCATGTCAGAAACATCCCAGTAAGAGGCAAGAGCTGATACTTAAAAGAAGCATTCCCATCTTAAACAAGTGTAAATAAATTCCACAAAGGCAACTTCAATCATTTAGGGTGAAAGTCTTGTTTTCGGTCAGTTTAGAAGTGTGTCTTTGCAGACTTTAGGGCTATTTCAGCTCTCTAGGAACTCTTTGATAGCCTTCTCAAAGAAGAAATGTGTTTCTGGTAGGAAAAGCTGTTGGGTTAGGTAATTAAAAGTGAATAATAGGACTTAAGCTATTGAGCATGAACGGTACATCTCTTATAAAGCAACAACTTAGTATTTGTAATAGAGAATTCTTAGAGTATTTCCTAAATTTTGCCACCCTTTAAAAGGGGATGCTATTGGGAGCAAGCTGTTTGAATTCAAAATCTGTACGCAGATAGCTAGAACACAGCTTTAAAAAAAGTGTGCTCTCTTTACGGATAGAGGAATTGGGGAAGATTAGAAAGAGTTCTTCCAAGAAGCAGCTTATAGTACCCAGCTTCCTTCTCCTGAGGCATCTGCTGGGCAGCATTGTCACCGTATCAGATGTGATGTTGCAATTAATGTGTGATACATGAACATGTTTTTCACCTTAACCTGCAAAGGGAAAGGTGAAGGAGTATACAGTGACTTTCTTTTAATCTACAATACCACTTTTTGCAGTGGAAAGAGTGTGGAAAATCATGTTAGTGTGACTTAATCATGCCAGTGAAGTGGTAAAGGTAGAGGTCTTGGCTCCTCGTGCTCCAGAGGGCAGTTGGGAGACCTGGTTTGGGAGCCTGTCCCTGCCCTCTTTGAGTAAGATGTCGAGGGCCTGAGTAGGGTTGGAGCACTTTTATTTCAGCCAGCTAAATAAATAAGGACACTTCTATCTATAACCACTTTGATAATGTGATCTTTGCTATGACAGTAGAGGTGACAAGCATCTTGGGGTTGTGTTTTGTCTTTCTCAATGTTTGCCTCTCCTAGACTTGGTGAAAGGGATTCTGAGGAATTGGGAGAACACCACTGAGTGTCTTGATACAATTGCTGAATTGCATTAGTAGTTCCGAAGTAAATGTTCCTTAATACATATCGGAGAATAAATCTCAAAATACACCTTGGAGGTTAATTTAAACTCCAAAGCTTAAGCAGAATGCACAGGCTTAAATGAAAAAATGTTATCACAAAATCTGCATAAATAAGAATCCCTGTTGTCTTAAACAGGAGAATATAGTATTTTAATCTGACGATAATTGTTTGGCTGTTTTGGGGGGAAATCCCCCTTGAATGAGTGGACGAGCAAGAGCTAAGCTTCAGTAAAAGTCAGGCTTGCCCTGTGCCCTCCCACTTCTCCCCACAGTGTTTTATAACTATTAAAACATGGAGCTTTTATTAAGCATGTTGGTGAATGGCAGGGGGTGACTTCATTTGCCTTCACTCGTGCTGCTCAAGCTATTCCATGCACAGTGTGAATTTCCCGTGGTGCTGCTCCTCCAGGGGTTCAAGGATGGTTTTATTAAGGCATCACTGGGTGGGAACTCCCAAGTACCCATCAACCTGAATGAACTTGATCTTCACAGTCTTCAAAATCAGGAAGCTGGTTTCTGATCTTCCTCTTGGCTTTGAATTTGCCTGTCATAGTGCCTAACCAAATGATGTGGGAGGGATGTGACATTTGTCACATCACTTGGATCAGTCTCTGCGTTTGTGCTGAGTGAGGGTTGTATGGGAAGCTTTAATTCTTGCATTTCAGCTCTTTTTCTACTTTAATGTAGCCATGTGTGTATCTCCCCAGATGCTGTCTATGCTGCAAAGGCAGCACTAGGAGGGGAGTTGCCAGTAGGTCAAAGAAGGTGATCCTTCTCTGCTCTGCACTGGTGGGGCAGTACCTGTTGGAGCTGTGTCCAGTGCTGGGCTCTCCAGCTGGACAGGCTGGAGAGCTGGGCAAGCAAGAACCTCATGAGGTTCAACAGTGTAAAGTCCTGCACCTGGGGAAGAAGAATGTCAGGCACCAATACAGGTTAGGCATGAACCTGCTGAAGACAAGTTCCGAAGAGAAAGATCTGGGGGTCCTGGTAGACAGCAAAATGACAGTGAGCAAATAGTGTGCTCTTGTGGCCAGGAAGGCCAACGGAATCCTGGGCTGCATAGGGAAGAGCATGGCCAGTAGGTTGAGGGAAGTCATTCTCCCCCTCTGCTTGGCACTGGTGAGGCCACAACTGGAATACTGCATCCAGTTCTGGGCTCCCCAGTTCAAGAGGTACAAGGAACTACTGGAAAGCGTCCAGCGAAGGGCAATGAAGATGATTCAAGGATTGGAGCATCTCTCTTATGAAGAAGGTCTGAGAGAGCTGGGACTCTTTAGTCTGGAGAAGGGTGAGGGGAGACCTTATCAATACTTATAAGTATCTAAAGGGTGGGTGGAAGGAGGAGGGAGCCGTACTCTTTTCAGTGGTTGCCAGTGAGAGGACGAGGGGCAACGGGCACAAATGAGAACATAGGAGGTTCCACTCAAATATGAGGAAAAACCTCTTCATGGTGAGGGTGGCAGAGCCCTGGAACAGGCTGCCCAGGGAGGTTGCAGAGTCCCCTTCTTTGGAGATTTTCAAGCCCCACCTGGATGCAGTCCTGAGTAACATGCTGTAGGCAATCCTGCTTCAGCAGGGGAGTTGGACTAGATGATCTCTATGGTCCCTTCCAACTCTAAAAAAATTCAGTGAAATGTCCTGATTTGAGTCTCATCTCGGTGTCCAGTCAGGTCCAAACTGTGACAGCAAGAGACAGGGATGTACTGGGGAGAATCCAGTGAAGGTTCATGAGAGAGCTGGGACTGTTCAGCCTGGAGGAGGATCAGGGGGTCTTATCAGTGTGTATAAAACCTGTAGGGAGGGTGCAGAGAGAACAGAGCCAGGCTCTTTGGTGCCCAGTGACAGGACAAGAAGCTGGGGATACAAACTGAAATACAGGAGGGACCCTGTGAACATCAGAAAATGCATTCTTTTTTTTTTTTCTTCACTTTGAGGGTGACCAAGCCCTGGCACAGGTTGCCCAGGGAGGTTGTGGACTCTCCATTCTTGGAGATGGAGACAGTGGGTCCAGGTGCACTGTGTGAGCATGGGGGTTGAACAAGATGACCTCCAGATGTCCTTTTCAACCTCAACCAGACTGTGATACATGGGGCAAAACATAACTTTTCTTCTCTTGTCACCAGAAATTGTTGAACTGACTTAGCAGGAATTTGAGCTTGCTTGAAACAAGAAGTTTAAACTGCTCAGACTTAAAGGTACACTTCCTGTGAGCCCCAGTAAGATTGCTGGAAGAGTTTAGAATGGGACTGTGGTTAAGAAATAGGATTTAACTGGAGCAGAGGCTGGAGTTGCTCTGATTTTCTTGGCTGCATCTTGCCCATTTGCAGTCAGAAGCCAGTTGTTTGGAAGCTTGCACTTCAACTTGCTGGGTGGAAGTATTTTCAGTTTTTTTAATGTCAAAAGCTTAATGTTTGCCAGTGCTGATGAAATTCACTGACTTAAGTATGTCTTGAAAGTTTGAAAGGTCTGGGGCCTTGATTCTCAAATGTATTGATTGTGTAGGCACATACTCCTTCCAGGAGTATGGAGGACTATTTCCTCCTATTTTTGAGGCATAAGAGATCTAAGTAGTAATGGACCTCAGCCTGGAGGTTCTTGGCTGTCAGGCTGATGATTAGCAAATGATTAGCCCTGGCTGGTGTGAGAAGTAGGAGAGCTGGATAAACCTCTGAAATGGAATAAAGAGTACCTCAGCAGTGGTATGTGTCCAAAATTCAAATTGCCGCCAGCAGAGATGTTTTTTAATCCCCAGAGTAGCAGCCGAATTAGACCCAAGCCGACAAACTTGACTTTCATACTCTAACTTGGCTTCATGAGCTGGATCAAAAAGCACAGCTCTGTCAGAACGTAGGGCTGGGCCTCTGGGAGGGTGACAAATTGCTTTCCACAGAGATGACCTACTGGGATAATGCATGTCAATTCACCTGGGGCACAGCGGGCAGGATGGGCTATTCCAGTCCCATGAGCTTTTTTGGTTTTGTGCTAATCTTGAGACCCCTGTGTGACTTCAGCCGGGACAGGTAGCTGAGCACTGTCCTGCTGTCCTGACAGTCTGGTATGCAAAGAGGCTGTCTTGGTACCTTCTGGGTACTGTAACAGCAAATTGACTGGTGCTTCCCTAGAGATAGACCATCCTTTAGTGGGAGAAAACTGGCTAGGGGTCTGCTGAGGTGCTTTGCCCCATGCAGGAGTTGAGTCTACAGGAATAACTTCCCTTCTTCCCTTTTAAAAGGCATCTTACTTATTCCCTTCATTCTGCTGATGGAGTAACATGCTTTTAGTACAAAAGCTGAGCTAGCAGAGGTCTTCAAGGAGAGAGCTAAGGCTCTCAGTCACATTCTCTTTTTGATCTAAGCTGCTTGGTGCCCAAGAAAACTCTTTGCTCCTCGATAAATTCTAAATTGGCTTTTTTCCTCGGAGAGCAGGAACCGCACCAAACAGCTGTTGAATCACAATACAACCGCTTAAGATTTTTTTTTTCTGGGTAGCTCATTACCTTGGAAGAATTTGTGCTGGCTTTTTATCTCCCTTCTGTGATTCAGCTGGAGATTCCATTGCTCCTCAGTTGCCTTTCCTTATCCTGAAGTGTCCCGTGGATGACTGGAGCAAGTTTTGTTTGCCATTCCAGCTAGACCCAACAGTGGTATCAGTAGTAGCTGGTACCCTGTATTAAGGGGACGACTAGGGGTGATGGATATTAGACTCATTCAGGCCCTGCAAACAAATGGAATGCTTTGAGTTTTGCATTTGGAGGATTTTTGCATTGAGAAAGCGGAGATAAGTCATCTGCTCTTGGCAGTCTTTGCGTCTTACCTATCTTGGGCTTCTGCATCAAAAGCATCTTCTTGATTAACTGGGATGACTGTCCCAGCACAGGGTGATAAGGCAGAACTCTAGTACCAGTCTTTCTAGCACTAATATCTAAAGAAACCAGAGGGTATAGCTTTTGGGTCTCATGTCGTAGAATGGTTCAAGGGACCTTAAAGCCCATCCAGTCCCACCCCCTGCCCTTGGCAGTGACACCTCCCACCAGGCCAGGTTGCTCCAAGCCCCCTCCAACCTGATCTTGAACCCCTCCAGGGATGAGGAAGTCATAGCTTCTCTGGGCAACCTGGGCCAGGCTCTCACCACCCTCACACCAAAGAAGTTCTTCCTCAGATCTCAGCTCCATCTCCCCTCTTTCAGTTTAAAACCCTTCCCCCTCCACCCATAGTTCCCCTCCTTGATCAAGAGTCCCTCCCCAGCTTTCCTGGAGCCCCTTGAGGGA
>JAOTQQ010000052.1:29529609-29567773 GCA_026546715.1 Gallinago undulata | reverse complement strand
CGCCCCCCCCCCCCCCCCCCCCCCCGATTTGGCATAGATTTGATTTCACTGTGTTTCTGCCTCTTGGCATCCGTCCTTTTCCCTTCCCTGAGAATATTTAGTCTTTATTGTCACATAGTTTGGTTGAAGCATCTCAGGGTGGGTGGAGATGGGATGTACCAACAATTCTTGCCCTTTCATGAACAAACATATTTATAACAAATACTTGTTAAGGATAAATCTCTTTCCAGGTTGCTCGGCGAAAGATTTATGGGTGAGTTTGTCTGGGCAGGTTGCTGGGCTGTATGCCCTCCTTCCACACGCCCAGCTGTGGGAAGAAGTCATCCAGCTCCTGTTGATGGAAGCTCGTGCTGGTCCAGAGCTACTCACGGATGGCTGTGGGTCCACTGGGCCTGGAGAATTGGCTTGGGGAGTAATCACACGGGGTTTGCTGAAGGACTAAGTCACGGGGTGTGGATGCACCTTGGAATCTTGAATAAACTGGGAGCTGACGTTTGTGTGGTCACAGTGTGGTCGCTGTCAGCTCTCGGGCTCTGCCCTGCCTTCCTGCTGGAGAGGAATCAGGGTTATCGGCATGGGATCCAGCCGCACCCTGTTCTTTCTCCAGCAGTGACCAAAATAAGAGGATGGGCAGTTGTAATGCTTGATCTGCACTTGCTCCTAGCTGAAGAGCAGTACTCTGGGTAGACTTGTGTGAACGTGTCCTCTCTGTCCCTACCTTTGTCGTCTCTTCTTGTTTATCCATGTTTGATCCTGTCCATCTGAAGCAGTTCAGAGGTGCTGGTGACCATGGTGGGGCTTGGGGGAGGCAGAGCTTCTTGTGGATGGTCAGCCAGGAACAGTCGGATGGAGGGAGCGTGGACAGCTTGGAATGGCATCATGGGTTAGAACTGGTGTTAAAACAGAATTGCTGTTAACCTTCTGCCCTAGAAAGCTCTGCTCCTGTATGATGCCCCTGATAAATGAGTATTTTTTTCTTAACTAAAGGCAAACACGGAGCGGCTTCCAAAGCCTGAGGGAGGGTGCTCCATGCCATGGTGCCTGCCCTGCCCTGAGCGCCTGCGTCCCTCCACCACCTTTTTGGTTTTGACTACAGTGAATTTACAATCTGCAAAGACTGAAAATTTTGTAGGGCTTTCTTCTTGCTGGTCTTTGACTTCTTTTTTTTTTTTTTTTTTAAAGGGCAACCTGTTGGGGGATTTTTCTTTTTTTTTTTTTTTTTTTTTCCTTGAGGGTTTTTGGTCTGTGTTGTGTGGTGGTGGTTTTTTTCATGGTGATTTTTTTTTTTTTTTTAACATATGGAGTTATGTGACATTCTTCCTAGGTGGGTGCTGATAAGAGGACCCGACAGCCCAGGGTGAGTGGTGGACCATTGAACTCTCAGGCTGATGTTACAAGATGAACACATCCTGTCAGTTGTTGGACAACACCTGCCCCTGAAGGCAAAGTTTTGGAGGAGAGCATGGAGTGACCAGGATGGCGTTACACAGACCAGAGCCCTAAACTGGGACCAGTGATGGAAGGAGGGGAGCCAGCGGGTGCCAGGGCTCTGACCGTGGGCAGGGTCTCCTGTGTTCTGCTGCTGGGGGGTGTGAGCTCTTCCCCCAGGTGTGTTCTGCAGGTCTCTCTGACAGGAGGCGATGGGTGTCCTGAGGCCATGGACACTGTCTCTCTGATTTCCCTCTCACTGGCATTCGCGGTGCCTGTGTCTGGCTGAAGCAGCACGGTCGCGCCCTCACCCAGCCCCAGCTGATGGAGGTGGCTCAGGAGGCAACTCCAGTGACAGCAGGCGGTGTCATCCTCCCTGTTCCTGATCGTGGAGGTGGCACCTGGGCTGATCAGGCTGGGGGAAGGCACAAGCTGGCTCGTGGGCCACTGCAGTTGGTGGCAAGATGGGAAAAAACACCAGTGATAATGTTCTGGATAGGGGGAGGGGTTAATTCCTTGCTCTGATGGAGCAGAGGGGAACCTGGAGTTACCATTGCAGAGGTTTCTGACCTGCTTTCCCTCAAAACTGGTGTTTTGTGTCTAAACCCTCTCTGTGCTCAGCTGCTGGGGTACCCCTGGTCCTTGTGTTTCTTGGGACATTTGATTTCCCAGCCTTGGGTTCTTCTGAGCCAGCTTTCCCCTACGTTTTATTGAAATTCTCATACAGCTTGGGAGTGAGATTTTTTTTATTTTTTTCCCCTTAATCTTGACCTAGAGCTTTGTGAGCCAATGAAGCTCTTGGTGGCTGTTGGGGGGGTCTGGGTGTTGCTGGTTCAATGTGGGGTTAGAATCATAGAATCATTTAGGTTGGAAAAGACCCATGGAATCATCGAGTGCAACCATCTACCGTACTCTACAAAGTTCTCCCCTACACCGTATCCCCCAACACCACATCTAAATGACTCTTGGGTTCAGCAGTTCTGCAGGGCATCACGCATGTCCTTCACCCCAGGCTGGGGAGCACCCTTGGGATGTTCAGTGGTCCTGCCGTGGGTCACATTGAGCAGATGAACAGCTCGGTGTCACCAGAGCTTCAAGAAAACCATTGCTGCGGTTTTCGGCTTTGCCTTGGCTGCCGTGTGGCTTCCTTGTGTTGACCTTCCTGCCCAGCAGTGGGGATGGAGGAATGCTCTGCAGTGCCCCAGCCACTCTCCTCCTGGTCATTCTATTCATCGCTTACATGGTTCACCCCTCCTTTTTTTTTTTTTTTTTAAACCCTGGTTGGCTGACACCTTGCAGGGCAGTAGCTCAGATTTTCAGGAAAACAGAGGGAATCGAGGGGAGAGGTTGCTGGAGGTGCAAGGCGGTGGTGTGGCGCTCCTGGATGTCCCTGGATGGGTTGGTGGAGGTGCAGGGCAGTGGTGTGACTCTTCTGGACAGCCCCAGACTGGTAGCTGTGACTCAGCAGGTGAAAGCAGCGTCTCGGCTCCAGGGACAGAGGTTTCCTGCATAGCCCAGACGTGGCACCGGGAACCCTGGTGAGGTGTCAGCAGCATGTGCTGCCAGTTGGTCTTGCCAAGGTAGTGACTGGGACTGACCCCAGTGGATTTATCATGTGTATTGAGCAATGTGTAAGTCTTTTTTTTTTTTTTTCTTCCTGTTGTAACCCTAAATACCAACTTAAAGTACTTGGTGCTTCAACTTGCAATCCCTCCTTGGAAAATGCTGATACAGAATCACATGGGGTTGGAAGGGACCTCTGGTCTACCCAGAGCAAGTTGCACAGGAATGTGTCCAGGTGGGGTTTGAATGTCTCCAGAGAAGGAGAAATGCCCTCCAGAAGCCATAGGAACTTCTCCCCACCCATGTTGGACACGTCTTGGGAGGATCGGCTTTTGCCAAGTGGATGCTACTGGGTTTGTTGTTGGGTTTGAGATGAGAGACAACAGGTAAGCACAGATGCTCTGCTGGTACCTCCCTGCTTAAATGCTAAAATCTTTTCTCAAGTCAAATCTTGCCCTGTTCAAATAACTCAAGTGATGTGGCCTCCATGACCTGCCACGAGAACCCTACTCCTCGTCCAGCAGTTGATGTGTGAGACTTCCCTGTGTCGGCACCACCTCCAGAGGAGCGCTGCCCTCAGCTGGGTCTCCAGGAGCTGCTGCAGCCCCAGCTCAGCCCCACCGAGGAGCAGATGGGGCAGACGTGGGTGCATCTCAAGCTCCCCTGTGCTGAGGGCTTGTGCCTTGCGTGGAGCTGATGCAGTAGCACTGTCCTCCTGCCCCACCAGTGTGACTTGTGTTGCCTTTCCATGAGCTGCATGAAATTCTGCAGTCCTTCAGCCTGCTTAGCCCCATGGCTCCTTTGTATTGCTGACTCTTTTCTCTTTTTTTTTCCTCCTACTGAGCTCACCTTTCTGCTTGTCCCGGCCCTTCCCCAAGCCCTTGGTTGCTTCAGCAGCAGCATCTGAGCAGAGATGTGCTCTGGGCCATCCCTCTGGAGGCAAATGCGGCCCCTCGGGGGGCAGGGGAAGGTGTGGGAGCAGTGGCAGCAGGGTGGGAAGGTGCCACTTGGCTTTTGCTATGGGCTCAAAGACCAGCTCTGAGCCGGGCACCGAGGGTGAAATTCCCACCTCTGCCTGGACTCTGCCCCCGAGTCCTTCCTGGTTGCAAGCTGGGGGAGATCCTGGGCCAAATTCCTGCTTCAACTGCGCAGTGGGGGTGCTCTGGGAGCCCAGAAAAAGGGCACAGTCTCTGGGTGCTCCACCCTGGCCCCTGCCTCCCCACCCCAGCTTGGCAAGGAGCAGAGGCTGTCCCTTGGCTTCGCTGTGGGACGATCTTCCCTGTGTAGGTCGGTGTAGGACTGGGGTGGAGGGGAGCTGGGAGCCTCTCGGGACTGTCCCTGAGAGCTGAAAACTCAAATTCTCCACTTTGCTTGTGCAAGGGTCATCCTGCCCCTCTGTTCTGCCCTGGGGAGGCCCCATCAGGAGCACTGTGTCCAATTCTGGGCTCCCCAGTTCCAGAAGGACAGGGAACTGCTGGAGAGGGTACAACAAAGGGCTACAAAGATGATGAGGGCCCTGGAGCATCTCTTACGAGGAGAGTCTGAGGCACTCAGGTCTTTTTAGTCAGGAGAAGAGAAGGCTGAGGGGGATCTGATCAATGGTTATAAATAAAGGGTGGGTGTCAGGAGGATGGGGCTGGTCTTTTTTTCAGTGGTGCCCAGTGACAGGACAAGAGGAAATGGGCACAAATTTGCATGTAAGAAGTTCCACCTAAGCACGAGGAGGAACTTCTTCACTTTGAGGGTGGCAAAGCCATAGCAGAGGCTGCCCAGAAAGGTGGTGGAGTCTCCTTCTCTGGAGACATTTGAACCCTCCTGGACACGTTCCTGTGGACCTGCTTTGGTGGGGGGGTTGGACTGGGTGATCTCCAGAGGTCCTTTCCAACCCCATGTGATTCTGGGAACAGCTGTAAAAAAACTGCTCAGTGTTTCTAGGTGCGGGGATTTTCCCCAGCTCCACCTGTGACTCTGACTTTCCTTGCAATTTTCTTTGCTAGGAGAGGTGCTGGAGCTGATGTCCTCGCAGAACACGAATCCTCGAAGCTCTCAGTGTGAACAGGGGATCTGCTGAGTTCATGATGTTTTCTTGGAGCCCAAACCCCATCTGCGCCTCGTTCCCAGGGGAAGCCTTCACCCAGGTTGAGCCTTCACCCAAACAAGAAACTCCTTCCAAAGAGAAACCATCCTTCCTACCCCAGGGCTGCCAGGCTCTGGGTACCACTGACATTCCAGGGCTTCTCCAGGGAGGATTGAGAACAGCCCCATCTCTCCCACACAGCCTGTGAGGGCCGTGGGGCTGAGATAGAGCTACCTGGCAGGCTGGGGCTAGGATGCCACAAGCCATGGTGGCTCTGGGACTCACAGCACCCCATCCAGCTCTCCTGGCCAGGCTGCAGCGCCACGTCCTTGCTGCCTGGGGCTTTGCCCAGGAGAAGGGGGGATGCTGAGGCACCTCATCCCAGGTGGGGGCTGCTGCTCCCAACAGGGATGTGACACTCTGGGTGGCTATGGGGGGTTGTGGGACAACCCCCCCACCCCCACTTCTGCCCCATAAGGATGGGGGAAGGGGCAGGGTGGGGTGAAGGGAGGAGAAGCAGCTTGACCCCTGTGGGATTGGGATGTTTATCACCTGGGTGTGATTTGTTGGGCCAGGTTTGGGCTTTCCAGCTGGGAGTGAAGCACAAAGGGACTCCCAGGCTTGGGGATGCTGGGGGTCAGTGGGAGGTGAGGACAAGGGGCTATGGAGGTAGGGGGGACAGGGACAGCAGGGTGGCCCGGCTGCGGGCTGGCCACCCTGTTTGTGAGCCCGTTGCATCAATGGGGCATGGGTGAAAAAAAATATGCCTGAAAATAGGAAATAAAGCCCCAGCAGGGGCAAAAATAGGAAATATACCCTTCCAGGCGGGGAGCGGGGCCACCGATCCGCCGCGCTGCCAGGGGATGGCAGCAAAGGCCCGAGGAAGGCAGCGCCGCCCGTCCCCGTCCCCCGCCGGGGGCTCCCCCGTCCCCTCCCCGCACCCCCGGGCTGCCAGCGGGGCAGGGCACAGAAAGCCCTTTTGTGCAGGAGGCTGCTATTATTATGGTTTTTATTCTTATATTTTATTATTCTTCTAAAAGGCAAGCTTCCTTTCTCCCCGCTCGGCAACCCCAGATGAGCAGATGTGCTCTGCGATGCTCCAGTGCCCCAAATTGTGCTCCCCCAAGCATCTCCTGGAGATGCAGAGGGCTTGTCCTGCTGCTGTGACCTGGGAGAGAACCTGGCAGCTGCTGAACAGCCTCTGGGGAACCCACTGAGTGACACAGGGCAGGACGTGGGGTGGCCCCTAGCGCAGGGGAGGTGGGATGTCACCTTATTCACAGAATCACAGAATGATATGGGGTTGGAAGGGACCTCTGGAGATCACCCAGTCCAACCCCATGCCAAAGCAGGTCCACCCAGAGCAGGTTGCACAGGAACGTGTCTCGTTTGTCGAATGTCTCCATGAATGTCTCCAGAGAAGGAGACTCCACCACCTCTCTGGGCAGCCTCTGCTATGGCTTTGCCACCCTCAAAGTGAAGTTGTTCCTCCTCATGCTTAGGTGGAACTTCTTACATGCAAGTTTGTTCCCATTTCCTCTTGTCCTGTCACTGGGCACAAAGACCAGCCCCATCCTCCTGACACCCCCCCTTTAAGTATTTATAACCATTGATCAGATCCCCCTCAGCCTTCTCTTCTCACGACTACAAAGCCCCAAGTCCCTCAGCCTCTCCTCATAAGGAAGATGCTCCAGGCTCCTCATCATCTTTGCAGCGCCCCATGGTGTTGGGGGATGCTGGACCTGCCCACTGCCCTCCACCCCATCTGGCAGGGGCACCCCAAGCCCGGCCTTCCCTCTCCCTGTTGGCAGCTGGGTGCCGAGGACATGGTGTGGGTGCTGCCGTGCCAGCCATCTGCTGCTGTGGCCACTGGCAGGAGGAGTCACCTCGGTGCTCCGCAGTGCTGGGCTGGGGTGATGCATCCTCCTGGGGCCCTGGCCACCTCTCCTGGCACATGGGGTGGCCTGGCCGTTTCTGCCCCAGCGCCCCACGGCCGGGCTCCAGCCTAGGGTGCCCCCATGGTGCCGGCTCCCCGCTCCTTGGGCTGGCTCGCTCCGTGTCCTGCCATCTTGCGCCTGTGAATAATTCACCGTCCCTGTCCCCGTTGTTTCCTTGCAGGTATTTATAGCCTGTGATCACGTCTCCTTGGAGGCAGCTCGCTTCGTGGCGGTGTAAATTTAGCTCCTGCCGTCTCTCACATGTCATGCCCTCCAGTCCTTGCGGGAGCCCTTCTGCGCGGCTCCTCGCCGGCGGGCGCTGGAGCCCCCCACCTTCCCCCCCTCTGCTGCTGCGGCCCCATCGCTACCCCCCCCTCCTCCAGCTGCCTCTGCCCACCCTGTGCCGTGGGCGAGGGTCCCAGGGTGCCGTGGGGAGGTCCGGTGCCATGTGTCCTCCTCTCAACAGCTCAGCCCTGGACGCCGGGGCAGCTCCGCTCGCCTCTGGCAGCTGCACGGGGCCACGGCGCCATTCAGCTGTGGCAGCGTGGGGGGGACGCTTTGAAATTCCTGGGCTGCCATCTGTGCTATGCAAATCCCCCCAATCTGACGGCTGCGTGTGGACCTGCTTCCGGACCCAGCCGCGGGAGCTGTTATTATCTCTCTCCTCCTCCCTTCCAGCGCCCAGCGGCAGATTTGGAGTGGGAGAAACATCACCCTTCCCTGTGGACAGAAACCTGACAGCCTTCTCCTAAAGGCCTTTGCTCTACTCGAGGTGGGCCATGGGGTCAGGAGGGGACGGACGGTTGTGAGGCCAGGTCCCTGGTCACCTGGAGTCCCCAGGGGGCTGAACGCTGGGATCACAGCACCCCGCGAGTGTTCGTCCCCTCCAAGCAGGAGACGTGAAGCCAGGGCTGGGGACAAGGGGCAGAAGCTCTGCACCTGGGGATGGGGCAGTGTGTGTGGCTCAGCCGTGCTGCCTGCAGGGCTCCGAGGATGGGGACTGGTGGTAGGGACAGAGGTGTGATCAGTGGCTGGAGACAGCGAACGAGGCAGGGACCCCGGCAGTGGGAATGGGGCAGGAGGAGAGCGCAGCCCCGGGAGTGACACTGATGTCCCAATCTAGTGGGCGGCACTCAGGGCTGAGCTGTTCCCGTAGGACACATGGCTCCCTCACTCCAGGGGTGCTGTCCCCAGCCTGGGCTCAGCTTGAACCATGCACAGACACACAAAAGAGCAGAACTAAGCGCTGTTCCCCTCCTCTCCTCTCCCCACCACGGTGTGCCAACACCCCGGTGAGCTGCCCCGGCTGCCCCCCACGCTCACCCCGAAGGTGTGTTGGGAGGACAAGGCTGTACCCGAGGGTGCTGAGGTGGCAGTGAGGGGCCACCCTCCCCAGCACGGCCCCCTGCTACCCGCTTTTTAAATGCCGAGCTGGTGGGAAGGCGGCAGTTTCCTCCCCCGGGGTCGAGCGGCAGCAGCTCCCCAGGGTGCTGAGGGAAGCGGGGGGCAGGTTTGCCAGTGCCGAGCACGGAAGGTAATTAATGAGCATCCTGCGCTGCTCCCCGATGCACCTCCATCCCCCCGGGGACCCCTCGGCCAGCAGCGTGGGTACTGCCTGCTCCTGCCGGCGCTGGGGGCCGGGGGACCCGGCGGCACGGGGCCTCGTTAATATTTTAGGAGCTCTTTTGTCCGCAGGGGATGGGGAGGCTCACTCGCAATCGCCTTTCATCTCCGTGAGGCCTCAGCGCGGGCTCCAGCCTCTTATCTGCCGCCTCCTCACTGCTTCACTGCAGCCGGCTTGTTATGGGGCTTGGTTGTGGGATTTTTTTTCTTTTTTTTTTTTTCCTGTGCTGGAAAAAAAGCCTATCTGCTCCTGGCCAAAGGGCATCTGCCAGCTGCGCTGGTGGCAGCTGCTGGGAAGTCCCTGCACACGTACTGCCTGCCCCGTGACGTGGGGCTGGAGCCCCCATCCAGGCAAGGCTCTGCCAAGGGGCTAGGGCTGGATGCGGTCCCCCAGCAGGCTGGGAGGCGGCTGCACGTGTGGATCCCTGTGGTGTTGGGGGAGGGGAGGTGGGGGGTGTGTGTATGTGCATCGACTTCCAGGCCCCCGGCCATGGGTGAAGGACATGGGTCCCTGGGGCGGGACGTGCTGGGTGAGGGGGGCGGCTGCGTCCCCAGGGCTCTGCCAATGGCTGCATTGAAACCCTGTTCCCCACAGGGGATGCCCAGTGCGGCCATGAGACACCAGCCCCGGTGCTTCCCAGCCAGCTGGGACGGGACAGGGCCAAGGGGCAGAGCTGGGTGGGTGCAAGGAAGAAGGGGGTGATGAAGGAGCACGTGGCTGGAGGGGGGATGGGGCCTGAGCTGCATTTCTGCTCCCCCCCCGAGCTGGAGAGCGTGAGGATAGCTGGGAGAGCAGAAGGTGCCCTGGGAACAGGTCCCGCTCACCCCTGGGGCTTTTTCCAGCTGTGCCCCATGGATGGTCCTCTCTTGGTCCTCTCCTTGGTTTTCTCACCAGCTCAGCCCACACTCATGGGCTCAGCCCCTCTTGGCTTCTCCAGCCAGCATTGCTCATGGTGTCCTTTCCTCAGTGCCGATCTCAGACCACTGAAAGCTGTGAGCTGCTCGGGGTCCTTGCTTGGGGTCCCTGGGGCCTCTCCAAGTAATGCCCATGGTCTCTCCTGGGGACAGCGTTGCATTTCTCTTGCTGACCTTGTCCATGATCCCTCCCCTGTGTCACAGAGGAACGATGCAGCAGGATTCACCTTGCCCTGGAAGAAACCCAACCCATGTGCCTGGTCACCTTTAAGTGTAAGGAATGGCCCTGACAAGGGCAACTATTGCCTGCACACGCGTCTGTCCTACCAGCGCCAAACCCACCTCTCTGTCCTTTTGCCCAAGCAAGACCTTGGATCCCAGGAGGAGATCTGGCTGAAGGCCTCCAGGGAATTTTACCAGACGTGTTCTGCCAGGGCTGAAGGATTCTTCCCATGCAAAAGTCCTTCACCACCACCCAGATGCATGCCAGGGTTCAAACAAAGCCCCTCAGTCCCGCACCAGCTGCAGGCACACCGGTGGAGGCCGCTGCCACCCCCCAGGGAGGTGGGCATCCCTCCTGGTGCCACCAGTGCTGCCTGCTCGCCCCAGCCAGCAGCCCAGGCGGGGGGACCACAGGGATGGCTGGCGCCTGCGCTCAGGAAGGCGGTGAGCTCACGGGTTTAATTTTCTCAAGGCTTCGTTCGTCTCTGACATGTGATCCTCGTTACAGGAAGGACGCGGCAAACGCGTGGTCCCCCGGGGCCGGCTGGCTCGACCTTGTGGGAAGAGGTAAGAGCACATCATGGCTTTTCCGCCCTGCTGGTGTTGCTTCCAACAGCAATTTAATATCTCCCCGATAACCCAGGCTGAGTTTCAGCCACTGCTGAAAAAAAAAAAACAACAAACCGGCATCTGCTGACAAGTCTGTGTCCTCGGCTGAAGTCCCCGGGTGTGGGTGCACGGGGCTGGCCCCACACTATGGCTGGTGGGAGCTGCCCATCACTAGCTCCAGGCCTGTCCTTGTCCTCTGGCAGGGGCTGGGTTCCCCAGCCAGGGACCAGATGCCCTCCTGGGACATGGTGGGTGTCACCTCTTGGCGTTGTGCTGGGTGGAAGGGGAATGGCCACCGGCCCCATGTACAAGGAACAAGGTGGGAGCTGTCGTGGCTCCAGCCCACCCCATGACAAAGCTGCCATCGCTCCCCCTGGCATCCCCAGGTGATCCCACCCAGCCCCTGCCCTGGGGCAGCTGCTGGGGAAGGGCTGGATGGTCCCATGGGCTTCACACAGCGCTGAGCACAGCTGCTGGCCACACTGGTGGCCCAGCATGGGCAGTAGGGATGGGGCTCGCTTTGGATGAAGCAGGACTTGAGACCGCCTCAGCTCCCAGACGGGGCCCTCTAGGCTCTGCTCTCTGGCCAGACATGGCTCTCCAAGTCCAGGTTTCTGACCATGGCTCCCCAGACTCAGCTCTCTGAGCTCAGTTCTCCAGACTTGATTTCCCAGGCTCTTTTCCTTGGGCTCAGGTCCCTGTGCTCACCTCTGCGAGCTCTCCAGGCCCAGTGCCTTAGCCATGGCTTTGGGGACATGGCTCTCCAAGATTGGGTCCCAGGGCATGGCTCTCCAATCATGGCTTGCTGGAGGTGGTTCTCCAGGCTTGGTTCTCTGGGGATGGCTTGCTGGAGGTGGCTTTCGAGGCTTGGTTCTCCAGGTACAGATTTCTGGAGGTGGCTCTTCAGGCTCAGCTCTCTAGGTACCACTCACAGGAGGTATCTCCCCAGGCTTGGTGCCTGTGTGGTGGTTCCCCAGCCAGCTCTCGAGGCAGGGCTCCCCAGCCAACCTGGTGCCAGCAGAGGGCCTCCCTCACCAAATAGAGCACCGCGCTGCCATGAAATTATGAAACACATTATCTATTTGGCAAAACTTTGTGCAAGGACCAGGAAATGGGCTGGAGTTCATTCTCCTCCAGAAGACTGGAGACAACCTGTCCCCCCTGCTTCTTTTTTTAATGCCAGCACTGGAGACGCATTAAAGCTGCAGGAGCGTTCATCATTAAAATGGCAATTGTGAAGCGAGGCAATAAATTTAACATCATAAAAGGCACTGGGAGGGTCTCGCTCATCTGTTGCTCTTCAAAGAAAAGTGTTAGTTGCTTCTGAAAAAAAAAAAAAAATTGGGAAGAAACAGGTGAGAAGGAAGGGGGTGGCAACGCTCGCTGGCGGTGGGGCTTTGGCTGGGGAGAGGTGGCCTTTCAGGCTGCCCACTTGGGCTGGGGCTGTTGGAGGAGGGATGGTGGGGCTGGGGCTTTTTGCAGGTGATGGAGAAGCCCGGCCTCACCGCCCGGCAGCTCTCCCCCCCGGGGCTTTCTTCTGGGGGTCTACGCATCTCAGGGGGGGTGGCTGTGGTGAACATCTCTGCTTCTGCTGTCCGGGGTGGCTCTGTCCTCCCCCCCATCCCGGGGCCGGCCAGCACCAAGGGTGTGTGTGACCAAGGTAGCAGCCAGGGTGACAATCGCACAGGGACCTCCCCACTCTTCCCCTGGTGGCTGTGGCGCCGGGGGGTGCCCCCACCAGCCATGGGCTGGGACCCCCCCGGCTCCTGGGGCTGGTGCCCGCCCTTGCCGATAGCCATCTCCAACGCCAGGCTCCGGCAGCCGGCGTCTGCTGGCAGAATTAGCCGTCCTATTGGAACCATTTGCTAAATAATTCAGGAGATTTCTTTTTTTTTCTTTTTCTTTTTTTTCTTTTTTTTTTTTTTCCTTTTTCTTTCTTTCTTTCTTTTTTTTTTTTTCCAAGAAAGCTGTTTTCTTTATTTTTTTTTTCCTTAAGGTTGCAGTATTTTCCAAGCTGGGGGGAGAAGGCGTGGGGGGGGCACGGACGCGCTCAGGCAATACCGCCATGTGTTTACAGCTCAGCTCCCGGCGTTATTTAGGGATTGTAAAACCACAGCAGCTCGCTCGCTCCCCCCGCTCTCGCCGCAGCCAATTTTTTTTTTCCTCCATGCGGCTCTCATTGCAGCGGCAAAGGTCAGCCCCGCTCCTTTGAAAGCAGCAAACCCCCCTCCCTTATGCCCCCCCAGCTCTGTTATCAGATTTAGGAATCCAAGGGGGAGGCTGAAGCTGAAACGCAGGCAAAGCCGTGGGCCAGCAAGCCCAGGGTGCTGGGAGCTGGGGGGGGGGGGGGGGGGGGCACGGACAGGCTGGAGGGTGGGAAGGAAGGAAGGATGGAGGTGGCTGCTGCAGGAGGGGGGAGGTGGTGAGACAAGCCCCCGCAGCAGGGCAGTGCGGGGGGCAGCGGGGCTGGGAGGGCCGACAGCAGCGAGCGCGTGAATAATGGGGGCGAAGATAACGGAGCTGATTAGAGGTGGCTATTGCGAGGAGACGCTGAGCCGGCCCCGGAGGGGGACGGGTTATGCTGCCAGGATAAAAAAATCTATGTCAGGGCGAAGCGAGCCTGGCTCTGGGAAGGGGTGGAAGAGGTGTGGGGTGGATGGGTGAGCCCCCCACAGGGGAGGGATGGGGGTTGTGACAGAGGGGTGACCCCCTACAGAGGAGGGTTGGGGGTCACAGTTGCATGATGACCCCCAGGGAAGAAGGTCGGGAGTCACAGAGAACGGATTCGCTCCAAGGAAGAGGACTGGGAGTTGTGGCAGAGGGGTGAGCCCCTCAGAAGAGAGCTGGGGGGGTCACGGTGATGGGCTGAGCCCCGTGAAAGAGCCTTAGGAGGGGGGTCACACCAATGGGAGCCCCACAGAAGAGGGTTGGGGGTCATGGTGGTGGGATGAGCCCCATGGAAGAAATCTTGGGGGGTTCACAGGGATGGGATGAGTCTTGTGGCAGAGGGATGGGGTCACAGTGGGGTGACAGGACTCATGGCAGAGGGCTGAGGACCATGGCAGGGGGCTGGGAGCTCCTCTGAGGTGGGAAGCCTTGCTCTGGGGACAGGGCGGGAGCCCTTCCTGTGGCTGGGCAGCTGAAGGGCAGACCCAGCCCTTGCCCCCCCAAAGCTGGGCACATGGGGTGACCAGGGGATGGCAGCTCTGTAGCTCCAGGGGGTCCCTGGGGAGAGGGAGGGAGCAGAGGAAGGAGCAAGGGCAGAACCCAGGTGTGGGGCAGAAGGTCCTGGCAGTTCTGCCGGCAGCCCCGGTGCCTGTCTCTTCCCGGGAGCCATTCCCTGCTGGCCCTGTCCTAGCCCAGGCACCGCTCACGCCTTCAGACTTTGCCAGCGGATGGTTTTTAATTAAAACCAGAAGATGCTGCTCCGCGCCCCGGCCCTTTGGGGATGACCACTGCTCACATCCTCTGCCTTTGGTCTTCCTGCTGCACAGCTTGACACGCCGAGATGAAAGTCCCTCCCCCCCTCCCCGCCCCCCAGTCAAAAAAGCAACCAGGAAAAAAAAAAAAAAAAAAAAGGTTGTAAAATCATACTGCTGAGATGTCCCCAGCCGAGGGGCTGGCGAGGTGGTGGCTACCATGAGCCGTGGCCATAGCCAAGCGGCAGCCCAGGGAGCGGGGCTGCTGCCTTCAGCCTGTCTAAAAATAACAGCTCGGAGCGCGGCGAGCGCCGGGCGCCTAACTGGAACCAGCTTTCCAAACTCCCAGCTGGAAACGGCTTTCGGAGCCTACACCAGCCTTTCTGGGAAAGAGCAATTAAAAATAGCGGAGGACTGAGAGCAGCGTCCCCGCCGCCCCTCCTGCCCCTGCCCGGGGAGGACACGGGGAGCGGGGCTCGGAGGGCAGGCGTTTCCCCTTGCTCTGCTCGGAGAGACCAGCAAGGCCAGGAGCAATGGCGATGGGGCTGGAGGAGAGTCATGGGAGGTAATTAGGCTCCCCGACCCTGCAGGAAGCAGGGCTAGAGCCCCCCCGGGGAGAGTGGCTGAGGCTATTCCAGCCTTTCCCTCAGCTGGTGGCCGGCACACTGGAGCTGGAGCTGACACAGAGCTGGGGCCACATCCCAGGCTGGAGCCCAGAAAAGGAAAGGCCAGGCTGTTCCCTGGGTGGTGGTGGGGGGTTGACAGAGCAGCCTCCCATCCTCCAGCCAGCCCAGAGTGGGTGGCTGGATGAGGGGACAGGCGGGGTGGCTCTGAGCAACCCATGGGGATTCCATCCTGTCCTGTTTGGGGCTCAGTCCCACCACTCCTGCGGATGCCCCCAGTGGGGATGGGCTCTAGACCCCCACCCACGCTGAGGCTGGTGATGGCCCCATGCGGGTCTCGCCCGATGTTCTGTGCCAAGACCACCATCACCTCTTTGGCCAAACCTCCATCACGCTGGCCTGGAGACCACGAGCCTCAGCATCCCTGCCCCCAGCTCCACGATGTCCTGCTTTCCCCACCACCAGCCTCGTGGCTGGGCTGTCCCCTTGGCTGGGGACCCTCCTGGGGGTGGAGGGCTGCTCCGGGTGTCCCTGCTGTCACGCTTTCCCTGAGCCATGGTTCGCCTGCCAGCAGCTGCCTGTGTTTCCTTCCAACTCCCTAACAAGAGCAAACAGGGCCATGGCAGAGCCCCCGAAACTCCCCCAGCAGCAGCTCCCCTGGCGTTCGTTTCCTCTCCACTGCATTCATCTTGTTACATCCTAATTCCCTAACGAAGGGCCATGAGAGAGGAAGTCTTGCGGAAGCCCACCCTGGCAGCAGCCTTCCTGCTACCAACCTGCACATCGGCTCCGGCACAACGGGATTTCCTTGGGCTCAGACTGAGCCCCTGTATTTGGAGCGGCACGAACTCCACAGCTCCCCTCCCTCCCTGGGACTGAACAGGGCCCTGCTCACACCCATCCCCCCCAAATCTTGCATTTATCAAGGTTTTGAGCAAGGGTGTCCCACACCTGGTATTTTAAAATACCAGCAAAATGATAATATTTTTCCCCCATCAGCAGCACACAACTTATGTCAAGGCACCCCTGAGCATCCCAGGCTCTCCCCGTGTGCCAGCGGCTGCCAGCACCGCTGGTACCAATGGCCAGGCAAAGTCCTCCTTGAGACTGTGGGGATGTTCTGGCATCATCTACGGGTAGCAACTGTCCCAGCAAGGTTTCTGAACATGAGCGGGAATATCCATCGTCTGTTCTCCTTAGCATCTTGCTAATGCCCCAGATCACCTATTGCTGCTGGGGATAAACCCTCCCCTTTTCCTTTTCTAGGAAAAGGTCTAGGGAGTTCCTGCCTCCCTTGACTTCCTTTGCTTGCTTCTTCTGGCTTCTGTGGACTTCTTTTCCTCCCTCACCACCTGAAAATGGCCTTCAGATCTGTGAGAAACGGGAGTGACATTCCATGCATGGAATGCATGCCCCTCGGGGCTGGGGCAGGGGATTGGAGGATGGATGGACCAGATGGACAGATGGACAAATGGATGTGCAGTTGGTGAGGAGCAGATCTGCCACTGCTTGGCACAGTGCTCAGCCTGGCCGCTGGTGAGCCATCCCTGCCAGCTCCAACGATGGACACGCTGCCACTTCTCAGTCATAAAATCCTTCCTCCACATACATATATGCACCATCAGGGGCTTTTATCGGGATTTTTAGAGCCAGCCAGCTCCACGCAGTGTCCCCGGAGACAGTGGGCAGGCAGCGCAGCGTAGGCAGGGCTCTGCTGCTGCCACAGGACCGGGGGCGTCCCGGCGAGGATGGAGGCAATTGGGTTGCGATGCAGGTAACGAGTTCAAACGGTCTCAGAGGCTCTTTTGGGGACGTGGAGGAAAAGGCAAAGCCTTGCAAAGTGGCAAACACCGAGCTGGGAGGCAACCCTGTGATGCTCCTGGCTCGCTGCTTGGCCGGCAGTGGGTAGCCCAGCAAAGCTCAGGAGAACATGGGGGGTGAGAGTGTGTGTGTGTGTGTGTGTGTCTGCCCCTGCTCCCTCTCCTGAAGAAGCTTTGCTCCTGCAGAGCCAAGGGAAAGACCAGGGTGGGGGGGCTCAGCCCAGAGGGGATGCCCAGAGCAGCGATGGGTTCACTGGGATGAGGAGGGGCTCGTTTGGGGGGGCTCCCCCACATCGGTGGGGATCAGCTCCAGAGCCTGGCAGAGATCAAAAAGGGAGGAGGAGAAGGCTTCTCCTGCCTCTTCTTCCTGCCTTCCTGAGTGGGGCTGGGCTGGGCAGGTGAAGGCAGGGAGGCGCAGGCAGCCAGGCAGGCTGTGCAGGCAGGAGCACAGCAGGGGCGGTGGGAATAGCATGGTGGGGGGCCCAGCTGGTGCGTGGGCCCACAGAGAAGCTGCACAGAGAGAGGAGAAAAGGGAAAATGGCTTCTCTAAATCCCCGGGTGCCATGGGGAGGCAGGAGGGGGGGCGAGGCAGGGAGGGCAGAGGCTGAGGGCAGCCCCTGCCTCTGGCCCAGGAAGGGATGGAGATCCCGTCAAGGAGCTGGGCAGGAGAAGGACAGAGCCCCTGGGGCTGGACCAAGGTCCAGTGACTGAGCTCCATTGCTGAGCATGGGCATTGCCAACACAGCCACCAGGCTAGGAGCAGGACTCTCCCAGTAGCCCACAAACATCACTGAAGGTTGGTTCCCAGAAGCCACCAACACACAGATGAAGCCCCTGCAGCCCCCTCCCTAGCTCAGGGTGGGGTTGTGGGAGGTGAAGTGCAGTCAGGAGCCACCATCCTGCCCTGCCCAGGGAAACAGGCTCCTACTCCAGCATTTTCAGACCTTTGGGATTGGATCCTGACTCCTGATGGACCTTCTGGCTCTGAGGGCAGAGCTCCAGCTCTGCAAGGCTGCAGTGGGAGATCTCTTACAGACTTTTGGGTACATGCTGGGATGATACATGTATGGCTGAAGGACTGGGGTGTGTGTGTCTGTTCTTCTGTACATCCACTGGTCCATCTTTTGCCTCCTGTTCAGCACCAGCTGTTTCCCTCACTGAAGGTGATGGCCAATGACAGACCCATGGCCCATGAGCACTAATACCCATTCCTAAAGGGATGGGAGCACCTGTGAGGAAGCATGGCCAGCAAGGTGGTGACCACAAGAGCTTGCCTGTGCCCAAAGAGCATCTCTCTGGCTACCTCGGAAGCAAAGGCAGAAGTCCAGGGAAGCCTAGGTGCTCCTCACCATAGTGGTCAACAGCTAGACCTGGCCCTGCAGCTGTCCAGGGGCTTTCATTCTGTGTTGAGAAGACATCCAGCATACCTGGGACATGGAGACAGTCTCTCTACATGATGACTGCTCAGTAGTAACTTCACGTCTTCAGAGTTGTCAGCTTGGCTGCTCGAGTGTGTCACCACATCTGCCTTGCTCTCTCTTTTGACCACAAGGAGCAGGAGCCTGCCACCTCCCACCAGGTGCAAGGTTCACGTGCATGACTTTCTGCCCACAGAGGAGCTGATCCCCTGGGGCAACTACCCCCAACAGCCTCTGAAATGCCGTGATTGGGGTCATGCCATGGGTGACCCCTTCTCAGGACTACAGCTCCTGGGGGCAGCAGCCGATGGAGGGTGGACCAAGACCAAACTGTGAGCTGGACTTGACTAAAAGGAATCATTCCAATGAGGGGCAGGGAAAAATGAGCTGGGGCAGGAGCAATCTGATTGCGGGGGTGCAGCAGGAGAGGACTGTGGCAGAGTGGCAAGGGAGGAGGTGGCACTCTGAGAGGGGGAGCCCAAGTTGGTGAGAAGTTGGAAGGGTGGAGGTGCCACAAGGTGTGTTTAATTCCCTGGATGGTTTCAGCAGAGGACACCCTACCAGCACGGTGCAGTTTCTCCCAGCTGTGCTTGTCTGCAATACAACCATCCCCGCTTCCCCAAAATACTTGGGAGGGCTGGAGTAGGCCAACTCCACCACCCTCATCGATGCTGCAGGGAGCCTATTTTAAGCCTTGCTAACGTAGGAGGATTAAATTTGGCTGGCTGAGACACGTCCTGCTCCCAGCTGTCCCCCAGCCTCCCCTGAGGTTGGCAGCTCTGCTGCAGGCACAGCTCATGGTGCAGGAGTCTGCCCTGGACCTCCAGGGTCACCTGCCCTGCACAAGGGGAACCCAAAACCAGGGCATCTTCTTGGCTGCCCAGGTCCCCAGCTGGAGTTGACAGCAAAAAAGCTTTTGCCGGCATCGGTGTCATGGGATTGACCTGTGGGAACCTGGAGGTGAGCACCGTGGGCTGGACCCCAGTGATATGGATGGGTGTGAAGTGCATTGAGGTCTCCAGCCCCACCATCCCCTCTACAGTGCTGTTACTTGAGGGAGCTGAGTGATGGGGGTCCGTGCCTTCTTCCCCCATTCAGGCCAGCCCGAGCAAGGGCAGAGAGCCAGTCCCGGGGCTGCCGGCCCCTGCCCTGCCTGCTGAGGATGCAGGTGCCCGGGGAGCCCTCGGAGATCCACCTCCACAAGCATTGGGCTCCCTGTGGGGCCCATGGTCCTCTCGCCTGCCTTCGCCTCCCCCAGACCCCCACATATGCTGTACATTCTGGTCAAGTGTGTTGTTTTTTATTAATATATAGATTGTTTGTTGCTGGAGACCTGGCAGAAGAGCCCTATGGAAAATTGGATTTTGCCAGCGCAGATTTATCTGCCCGGAGCCTGCAGTGTGTATATTTAAGCAAGCGTCACACCCGGCCGTCACCGGCTGCGAGGGACAAACCAAACCCTGTCTGGAGGCCGGGCAGCAAGGGACAGACACGCAGCCGGAGGAAATGAGGCAAGCGCTGATTTACCCCCGGCGGGGCAGACTGTGGCCCCCTCTCCAGCACCCCACTGACCTCCCGCCCTGGTTCCTGCTGCCACGGGGAGTGATGCTCGATGGCTCTCCCTCTGCTTGCTCCTGTGGAAGACAGGGAGGGGGGTAATAATACCCATCACCTATTTGCGAGGCTGTTGTGAATTTTCATGAGCTACCATCTGAACGGGGCTTTGAGCAGGAAAACTGCTGTATCAGCTCTAGGCAATGATAAACAATACTCAGCATTTACATATTCAAAGCACTTTGATTAACTCTTGGGGTTTAAGGACTTGAGTTGATTCCCACCCGACCGTGATGGCAGCTGGACGGGGCTCGTGGCAGCACTGGGTGCGAGCCGGGGGGGGAGAGCTGGGGCTTCACCCCGCTGGGCAGAGGCAGGGGAAACCCCTCACCCGAGTCACCCGAAGCACCTCCTGCCTTAAATCCTGGCCTGATAAAGGAGGAATAAATCAGGCTTGTCCCCCACCCGCGGGAAGGGGCGAGATCCCGTGATGCCAGGCAGGCAGAGCATGGAGCATCATCGGTTCTGCTGCAAAAACTGTAACCAGGTGTTAAATAGCTGTGAAATCCCAACTTGATTCATGCAGGAGTTGCCAAATAAAGGGAGTTTTCTTTTCCCTTTCTGAAAAAAAAAAAAAATAGAGAAAGAGGGGCCTATGCCCCCCCTAATGTAAAGTGCTGAGGATACAGCGTGGCCTCCTCCCCAGCCCACGTGCTAATGACACGGGGGCAAAAAGCAAAGGACACCAAACCCAGGAGCACGATTCATCATTTTATTCAGCAGTTTTTTTTTTTCTTTCTTACCAGATCTTTTCAGTCCCCTGATTTTAAATGCTCCCTCACCCCCCCCAGACCTCCATGGTCGGTCTCCCCCAGGGTGCCTGCTGCAAGAAGATCCTTCAGCATTATTATTAAAATCACTGCCAAACAAGAGCAAAACCTGGTGAAACTTTGGTCCTGCCGTCACCCAGTGACTTCGGATCAGGGGCTGCCTGCACAGGGGAACGGCCAGCTCCGCGGCTAATACCCTTTCTAAGCGCTGCCGAGACGCCCCGTCAGCTCCTTCTGCTATTAATTAAAGGCATTCTCGGAAAAAGCAGCTCTCCCCGCTCTGGCACTGGGGGGGACAACCGTCACCCTGCATCGCACGGTTTCGGCGCATCCCCCCCCAACCCCCAGGCGGACGGGGAGATGCTGCTGCCATGTCCGACACCGTCGTTTTTTCATCGCCGCTGCGTCCCTGGCCCTGAAAATCCGGCCCTGGCTGGGAAAGATAAAGGGCAGAGCCTCAGCTGTCCCTGCCGGGCAGCCACAGGCCCAGAGCTGGGCTGCGCTGGCGGCGGCGCATGAGCACTGCCAGCCCCTGCCTTTGGTTTCCTATATTAAAAAAGGTTTTTTCCTGCTGCCAGGAAGGAAACTTTAGGCACCGTCCCCCTGTGCAGCAGCCTGAAAGCAGCAGCCGGAGCCAAGCCCTCGCCACCTCCGGGAAAGGGCAGATGCTCAGAGCTGTCTGGGATGGGAGAGAGCGTGGGGGTCCCCATGGGCTGCTCCCCCATCCATGTCCCAGCCGCTGGTCGTGGAGCTCTTTGTAGCCGGTGGTGGAGACACCTGCAAGGAGCCCGGAGGCCGAGGGTTATGGAAGGAGAGCGGTGGGAGTGCTGGATCCTGCCGCTGTGTCTGAAACGGCTCCGTGATTTGTGGGAGGGACCCACCCAGGAGAACCGTCCCGGCCGGTGCCCGCTGCGGGGGGACGGAGCTGGGGGCGGCCGAGGTTCGGGCTGCGGGGCTGGGATCGGGGTGCGGGGCTGAGCCCACCCGTCTGCTTCCCACTGGGTCCCAAGGACACAGCGACGGGGCAGCATCACCCCAGGAAAACTCGCTGCCAGCTCCGGGGGGAAATCGTGTGCCCCCCCGCCCCTTTCCCTACCCCTCCCGCAGTCTCCCAGGCGGGTCCTCCCCGGAGCTCACCCCCTGCCCGCTCCCGGGGGCCGCGCATCCCGCAGGGGGGCGGCAAGGGAAGGATGCGGGAGAGACGCGGGGAACCCCCCGCGGGGACCGGGCTGGAGGGTGTGTGTGTGTGTGTGTATAAGGGAAGGGGGGGGGGACGACGACACACTGTGCGGGGGCTGGGGGGGGGAGGGGGGGGGTCGGCGGTGCCGGGTGCCGTGCGGTGCCGCCCGCGCCGCGATCGATCCGCATCGACCGTCCCCGCCGCGCTGCTCCACTTTCCAGCCAATGTGCGGCGGCGGCGGCGGCGGCCCGGGGAGCCCCGCCGGTGGCACCGCACACCCCGCCTGGCGCGACGCCCGCGCCGCGCTGTCCCGAAGAGCCGGCCTGGACCGCAACGCGCCGCGGAGCCGCACCGCCGGACGGTGGCCGAGGGCGGGCGGGGGAGCGGGCACCGCGGCGGGTACGGAACCGGACACGGAACCGAGCTCTGAACAGGGCACGGAACCGGACACGGAACTGGGCACCGAATCAAGGCGTGGAACCGAGCTCTGAACAAGGGCATGGAACTGGGCACCGAATCAGGCACTGGTCTGAGCACTGAACTGGAAAATGGACCGGGTACGGAACTGGGCACAGCGCTGGGCACCTCGTCATACACAGAACTGGGCACCAGCAGGGCACTGCGCTGGGCACAGCCGCAGCAGGCACCGAATTGGGTACCGAACTGGGCAAAGAAGAGGGCACCAGGCTGGGCAGCGCTATGCTGGGCACAGAACCGGGCACTGCTGCAGCAGGGACTGCGCCGGGCACCAAACTGCACATCGAGCTGGGCGTCAAACCAGGCAAAGGGCCAGGCACTGCGGCGGGCAGCGCTGGGACAGGCACCCACCCGGGCACCGCATCAGGGCAGAACCGCCCTGGCACCGAACCAGGCAGCACTGCACCAGACCCTGAAGCGGGCACTCTGCTGGGCAGCACCACACTGGGCACTGCCACACCAGGCACCGTGGCACCGGGCGCCAGGCTGAGCATCACCGCAGCGGGCACCGCGCCTGGTGTAACCGCACCGGGCATAACCGCCGCAGCGCAGCGGGTCTCACAGCGGGCACTGCCCTACACTGCCCCACAGCATCACCCCACACCACTACTCCCACACCTCACCCCCCCAAGTCTCTCCCCAGCACCCTGCCCTGCCACCCAGCGTGACACTGAGCCAGGTCCCCATCCTGCTGCCCTTCACACTTGCTCCCTGTGCCAGCAGACCCCGGGAAGGTGCAGGTGTGGTGCCCCCCAGGACACGGCAGCTCTTGTCTCCTCATCACCCCTGAGGGGCTGCTCCTGCACCCACCCGGCGCTGTCACCCCCAGAGCTTGTCCCAAAGATGCATGTGCCACTCGCTGCCCGTGGTAAACTGGGTACAGCAGCAACAGGTCTGCCAGGGTGGGCACAGCAGCACCCCACCGCCCTTAACTCCTTTGGAATTTAATTTTGGGAGGGAGACTGACCCACGGAGCTGGGGGCCTTGCCCAGCTTTACTCTGGTGGCCCCCGCAGCGCAGCCATGCCCGAGGTGTCCCCCAAGCGCCTGCAGCGCCGGGAGGGTTCTGCGGCCGTCGTGCAGCTGCAGGGGGATCGCCGGCTCCTGTTATTTCCGTGATAGCGCCGAAATACATCCAAACACTGCCTCCATTATCTCCTCCTCGGGTCCCGGCGCGAGCGGGAGAGTGACCCAAGCGTGTTTTGAAACGCAGCCTTTGCGCTGGGTACACAAACCGGCGGCTTCTGCTTACCACGGAAACGCTCGCCGCCGACTTAATAGAGCAGCTTTTGATTGTGTGGGTGACGCTTTCGAAACCCTCCCGCTGCTCGCCTCGACCGCTTCACAACCGGCAATGCAAACAGGGGAAAAACAAGGCTGGCCGGAGCCTGATTTGAAATCAGTTCCCGATAAAGGTCCCGCCGGAGGAGCTGCGCCCCGGCAGCACATTGAGAGTCCCAGCGACGTGCTTTTTTTCCAAGGCATCCTTTGTGAAAAAGCCAGGGAAGAGGGGTTTTTAAGTCCCTTAATGTCACGGCTCCGAGAACTTCAGAGGATGGCTTTAAGGATCTGCTGGAGGGACCGGGAGAGGGTTGTGTTGGGAGCAGCAGGATGGATGGGAAGCTGGGGGCTCACAGGATGGGTTCAGAGCCCCCAGGATGAGGACCTGCCCCCAGCCCTTGGGCTGGCATCCCCCATCCCTCCCGGGATGCCCTGTGCTGCTCCCTGAGGCCAGCAGTGACCCTCCGGACCTGGGGACAGGCTGGAGGGGCTGGCTCAGGATGATTGCCCACCTCCCCCTCCCCGGGACAGCATTGGGGGGGGGGCCCTATAGATCATGTAGTCTGCTGGGTAAGTGCTGCCTGCAACCAGTCTCCTAAAAGAGGAGGCAATGGGTGCCAGCTGGGGCAGGCAACCAGGGGGGTCCCACGGGAGGTCAGAGCACCCCGATGTGCCATCGTCCCACCACCCCTCGCGGCTGGGTGAAGCCAGGACCTTGGGGTGGCTTTGGGAGGTGACTCAGTTTCCCTGCACTGGCACTGGTGGGGGGCCTGGTCACCGTCTGCTCACCGGGAGGCCGGTGGTGGTGGTGGCAGTGGTGGTGGCCGTTGGGCTGGCAGGCGGGTGGTGGCAGAGGCTTCCTGTTTCTGCAGGATCCGGCTGGCATTGTGCCGCACAGCGAGGGGGGCAGAGCCTCTTCTTGCACCTGCCCAGAGCATCTGCTAGGGAGAAAATCTCCATGGCAACTCCGCCGGTTCCTCCATCCCTGTTCCACAGGGGACAGGGGACTCTGTCTCTGCCTCCCCCCACGCAGCTGGGATGTCCCCATGGTGGGGACTGGCCACCCATGCCCTGGGAGTTTGGCTTCTGGCAAAGGAGGGCTTTGCTGCAAAGCAGCCCCTTGCCATCAAAGCCTGCTGGTTCCTCCCTTTGGGGGCTCCAGATCTCCAACCACTAGCGAAGGGATGTGAGACCTGGGCTTCTCCACATTTAGGGGGCAGTTCCCTACTTTACTCCCAGCTCCAGGGAGGGCAGATGGTTTCCCATATTCCCAGACGCATCCCGTCAGCACACACTGAACCTCCCTGTGCCTCAGACAGAGCTGAGACCTTTGCCTTTCCGGAGACGGGGGCAATTTTAGGGAGGCAACCTGAGGTTCGAACTAAATGGTGCCAGGGCTCCTGAGCCTGGAGCCACCAGCCAGCCCAGCTATAGGGTGCAAAGTCTATGCTTTTCATTTGGGCAATGTCCCCTGGGACTTCTGATGGGGGTTGCTGGTAGCAACAAGGAGCCCTGGCATCTCCCCCTTGCCTCATACAGGTGAAGGAGAAGAGGTAGGAGGCACTCTCTTGGGCCCAGAGGTCCTTGCGTGCCTGGTGCCCCTTGAGAAGCTAAGCAGGGTGAGCTGCCATGAACCCTGAGCACCCAGAGAAAGCTCTGCCCTTGCTGCAGGGGGTCTCTGAGGAACCGTGGATCCCGGGGTCCATGGGCTGTGGGCACTGGAAGGGACCATGGAGGACGTGGCTTTCAGCCAAGACTGGAGAGGAAAGGGAGGGAAATGAAATGGGAAGCAGCATTTGTGAGGTCTATGGAGACTGTCCTCACATCATCCGGCCCTGCCATTTATAAAGAGACAGATGCACTGAGAGAAATACTGGGGTTTTTTGAAGGGTTGGAGTGACTCAGTGACTTGCAAACCCTCTTGTGGTTCCAATAGGGACTGGGAGGCTGGGGGCTTACCCCACCTCTCTGAAGGCCACTAGTCCCACCAGTTCCTCCGAGCTCCTACTGCTCCAGCAGTTGGCACCTTTTCTTGCCCTTCCTGGGACAGCCAAGCCCTGGGAGACACCCCCTCCATCCCTTGTCTCTTTGCAGAGCCCCTTTCCCGAACTAACCCCGTGCATTTTTAAAAGGGGAGAGCAAATTTCAGTGCCAATGAATTGAGTGAGGGAAGCCCAGCACTCACGCCGGATAAGGGCAGGACCATTTCTCAAGTGCGGACACATTTACCCACTATAGTGGGATGCCCAAAGGATTCATTTCTGCAGCCAGGATGCTGCCAGTCCCCATGACATGAGGCAGCCTCTGCCCCAGAGGGCTTGCAAAGGGAGGATAAAGAGTGGGACAACTAAAGGAATGACTTTTCTGTTTTACAAAAGTGGGAAACTGATGGCACGGGATGATTTGGGGACTCAGTCAAGCCCTGTGTGCCATGGGAGGTAACTGATGTCGAATGCAGATGGCCCAAATCCCAGACTCTTTCCTGAATTGCTGCTGAACTTTCCCAGAGGCAAAAAAATAGCGATTTTTGATTGCCTCTGAAGCACTCTTGGAGGGTGCTGAGTGCTCAGGAAGGGCGGAGCGGTTAGTGCAAAGTCTCCCAGTGCACCAACCCGAGCACAGGGAGTAGATCCAGCCAGGGGGGAAGCAGGGGACAGAGGTGATGTCCTCCTCAGGACCTTGTTGGAGATGGGTATTTGTTATCATCCATGAACTGAGTGAATGTGAGCAGAAAGGTCTCTGTGGAGCATCTGCTAAGGCACACAATAGCCACCTACCAAGAGGTCATTCTTGCCTGGAGAGCTTGGGGCAGCTTGTACAACCTGCCTGTGCCATGTGCCATAGGGTGCTCATTGGGACAACCTCTGTGTCCTCCCCAGAATGGCCCAAGCAGCACCAAACCACCCCTCTTGGGATGAGGACCCAGATTCTCTCGGACCTGTAAATCCAACCTCACAGCCATGGCATTGCTTGAAGGAACCTGGTGTCCACCTGGTGTCCCTTCCTGGAGACCTTGCTGGTGGGCTAGAGCTGGGTGTTGGGGATGGAGTGTCTCTGTTCCTGGCTGCTTGTGCACTCCCAGCCCAGCTTTGCCCCTATCCTGGCTTACGTGCCAGGTGGTGGAAGAGTTTGGCCTTTGCTGTAGGCAGAGTGAAGTGGTTGTTGAGAACTGCCCATGTGTGAAGATGAAACGAAGGGAATGTCACGTCCTGGAGCTGCCGTCTCCAGGAGCAGCCAAGGTGGGTGGGACGCACCAGAGGTCAGTGCCGCGGCTACCCCAGCAGCCAGAGGAGCTGCGATGGGCTTCAGCCCTCCCAGACCTCATCAGTGTGATTCGTGCAGAGCAAAAGGACCCCAAGACCTTCCCAGAGATGTCTGAAACACAAACCCTCCTGTTTGCCCCGCTGTGGTGGGTTATGTCCCTCCCGTCCTGCTGTGCCTGGACACCAGTGGAGGTCCCCAGCTGGCTGTGGAGTGTCTCATCCTTGTCTCATCCTTGTCTCATCCTGACAAGGACTTTTCAAGCAGGTCTGAAGTGGGGAAGAAGTGCTTTGGAAAACACAGAGGTTTCATGAGTCACCTCACGGCTGGGTGGCTCTGGGGTGTCGTGTCCTGAGCTGTGACCGTGCTCCTGGCCGGGAGGAGCTGGGACGCTTGAGATCCAGGCAAGGGCTGGACAAAATGTGCTCATCACCCTGATTTGGACCAGAATCTGCTATTTTAGTCTCTGTGACCTAATGCTCTGTAGGTGCCTTTGAAAATAGCCTGAGGGCAGTCACAGGGGCTGGGTTTCAGCAGCGCTCCCAAACCTGAGCAGCGATGGATCAGCATCACTGTCCCACAAAACAGGGCAGTTGGACGGAAAAACCCCGAGGAACTGAAATTGCTGAATGTGGAGCGCGGGAAAACGTTTGATCCAGATAACAGCAGAGCACCCGGTCATTGCACTATGTGAGAACAGGAAAAGATGGCAAAGTCCAAGGGGATGATGATGAAGTCACCCCCGTTAAAAATGGCACCAAAATCTGCCTTTTCCTGTAAAATAATTTGGCTGGAATGAAATCGTTTTTCCTGATGGCAGCCAGGTCCTTTAGGGGTTAACTGCAGCCCTGCCTAGAGAACTGTAAAAGGTGTTTCCGAAATATTTCCACTGCCCCGTTGTTTTTACGGCCAGGAAAGGCAGGGCAGGCCTGCCTGGGCAGGAGGGGGCTGCCAGCTGATGGATGCCGTGCAGATGGAAACCAGGCTCAGGAGAGCAAGTGGGGATTTCAAACTGGGCAATGGGAAAGTCACCCAGCACCGGGGGAGGATGCTGGAAGGCTTCCCCCCCCCCCCCACCCCCTCCCGTATTGATGGACCCCAGGTGCCACAGGGTTGATGAATAGTCCTCCCTGGCTTGGTGGAGGCTGCTCAGAAGGAGGTGTTGGGGGTCAGCTCTGGCCAGTCGCTTTCAAATAGGGTTATGGAGGGTCTGGAGAGCCTGTGGATGGGGTGGGTGGCTTTTTGGGGATCGTGGAGTCTCATTCAGCCAGCCTAATTCCCCCACCCTTGTCTGGTGTGGATGGCTGAGACCTTTGTGAGTCTTAAACAAGGGAGAGGATGGAGAAGATCCACCCTGCTGATGGCGGATCTCAAAATTGAAGTGGGCAGAGACACGGAGCTTTGTAGATGTGAAGGCCACAGGAGGTGCTGTGGTGCTGCTCGGGTGCTCTCCTCCATGTGCCCTGGGCTATTTGACTTCATCGCCGTGCCCTTTGGTTGGGCTAGGACACATCAGGAGGCAAAGTCCTGAGGGACAAAAGGGGTTCTGGCCATTGGCATGCTGGACACCCCAAAAAGCACTTTGCAGAGAGTGTGGCCAGCAGGCAAGCTCTGCTCTGGCCCATGCTGAGCACCCAGGAGGTTCCCCCCTGCCTGTTCCCTCTGTTCAGCCACCTCCAGCACTGGTGCTTGCTCCCTCCTGCTCTCCTGCGCGAGCCTTGGCTGCCCCTCTTCCCTGGGCTCTCCAGCCAGGGAGGTTTCCAAGTGCTCAGGCCTAGGAATTTGTGTCCAGGCTGCGGCAAAGAAGCAGCAGCCAAGTCTGATTTGGGCAAAAAGTATATTGATTTCTCTGACCTGTGCAGTGCGGGACGTGGATCGGGAAGGCAGCCGAGGGGTCACCTCTCAAAAGCATCTCTGCGTCTGCAGGGAGGTCCCGGGGGAGCCCAGCTGGGGGGAGCATGGGCTCCGGGCTCCACCGAACCTGGGAAGGAGCATCCCAGGGTTAAGGATAAATGAAGGAAAGACGTGATGTTTTGCAATGGGACTTCTGCAGACGTGTGGCTCCTGGCCAGGGACCAGCTCACAGCCGTGTGTGCGGGTGGCCAGCAGGAGCTAGGCACTCAGTGGCCAGGCTCCCCCAGCCGAGTTGAGGAGAGTTTTTATTTTCACCCTGTGCCTTTTCTTGCTCTCAGAAGTAAATGAAATGCAGGAGCCAGCATTAATGCACCATTAAGACTGCAAATTTCAGCACGCAGCCCTCAGGAAATGCAAATACTCGGGTCTACTGTCAGCTCTACCTCTGCCGTGACAGCGCAGGAAGGGGCTGGCGTGTGGCTGACCTTTGCTATCGTGATGAAATCCCTGGAGGTGCTCAGCTTCTGGCTTTCCACTCCCCCTCAAACCCTTCAGCTTTCCCCCCCCTACATCTGGGGCATCCCCTCTGCCAGCCCTGGGGGGCACAGAGGGGAAGGGGGTGGCACAAGGTGGTGGCCGGCCTCATCTGTGCCCATCCGTGGAGAGTCTCCCTTGCTTTGGGATGCTGTGCTCACACCGGTGACTTGGGGTGCTTCTGGGGGGCTGGGGTTCCCGGGGGAGCAGGATGGGGGAGCTGTGGGCACTCCGGCTGTGCAGAGATGTGTCTGTCCCCAGGCCACTGAGGGTGACAGCCCGAGGAAGAGAAAGGCTGTCAGGGGAGGAGGCTGCGGGAGCCCTTCGCAGCCAGCGAGCACCGCCTGTTCCACCTCGCGATTGTGCTGTGCTTCACTGGCAGGGATCTGCTTTTCCATAAATTTGGGTGGAAGGGAGAGTTTGGCAGAGCCCCGGGCTGCAGGGAAGGATTTACGGCTGCTCTGGCTGCTCTGTGTTCTCCTTGCAGGGCTGGGGCTCCCACAGAAATGCCCCGCAGGAGGAGGAGGAGATGGAGGAGGGAGCCCGCGCTGGCATCCGTTGGGGGAAGGGGATCCCAGCCAGCGCCAGGTCAGGGGAGCACAGGGGCTGGGGGAGGCGGGATGAGGAGGGACACTCTTGGTCCACCCGTGGTGGACCAAGGTCTGTGGTGACCATAGGGCTGGGCGTACCAGGGCAGAGATGGGACCCCCATGCTGAGCTGGAGGTAGGTGATGCTGCCCAGTATAGGCATGACTGGACACCGGTCTTCCAGAAATGGAGAAGTGGTGGGGAAACACCTCATCCACCTCCGGGAAGCCAGTGACATCTCCCAGCTCCAGCTTGACCCTGTGCCACAGGCCTCTGGAGCATCTTGGGGTGCCTGGAGCAGCTCGGGCAAGGCCACCAGCTGCTGTGGGTCCCGGTGGTGGCACCGTCCTCCTCAAGCAGGTATCAGCATGCTTCTAGGCACATTTTTGCTGAAAAACTATGGGTTTCCACCACCAGCCCATTGCCTCCTGACTGGCTGGCAGCCTGGCGGGTGGTCCTGGGTGCCTGGCTCGGGCGGTGCATGTCCATAGATCCCTCCTGGAACACTTTGAGCCCTGGAAGCATCTGGGACTGGGTCACAAGGATGAAAACATGCTCCAACTCACTCTGGGCTATCAGAGGTGATGAGCTGTGCTGCCCCAGACTGCTGGGAAAGGACTTTTTTCCCTCTTCCCACTGAGTTTTCCAGGCAGCCTGAAACAACACCGGAGCTTTCCTGGCGGAGCCTCGTGGCCCCTCATTCTCCCCATCTCTCATGCCCGCTCTCTTTAAGTCAAAACAAGAGTCACCCGAAGAGGGAGATGCATCTCAAATGTCCTTTCTCTCTCCTTCCCTGTGAACACAAAATAGGTATTGGCCATGTTTCCAGATTGAAGTGTGAGGCCTGAGGATGGATAAAGAGTTTTCCAAGGCTTTGGAGCAAGGTGTGGACAGCGCTGAGAATAGCATCGTGAAATCTCAACTGCCAAGCCCTTAGCCTAACCAGAAGGTTATTCTTCTTCCCTTATGCTCATACATATCCATTAGGATGAGACCATATGTGTGAGATGTAGATGAATTTCTTTCCTCTTGACAAGTCCAGTTGGTCTTCCTAGGTAAGGAGCTGGTGGTCTGTTCCCATCCAACTCCAGGCTGGCTCTTTGCCGTGATTTCTTGGGTTGTGTTTGCCCCGGAAGAAATGGAGATACAAGTCAGAGCTTCAGGCCTAGCTCTTTTCCACCTGCTGGGGCCTTCATTGCCAGACATTCCTGGGGAGCTGCAGAGGTCCCCCTTGAGTGTGGGGAGTGGGAGAGTGCAGGGAAGCCTTCAGAAGAGGAGAGCAGCAAGGGGGCATGGGGCGGTGGGGAGGAGCAGCTGGCTGGGAGACTGTCTGGCCCATTCCCAGTAAGGACCAGTGTGCCTAGCCAGGTCACAGAGAGCTTCCTCGTGAAGAAGCCGTTTCTCCGACAGCAGGAGAGTGGGAAGGTGCTTTTCAGGTGCCTGCACAAGTTGTCTCCCAGAAGACCTTGACGGGCCCCTTGCACATCTCAGCTTGCCCAAGAGTTAGGTGCTGTCCTTGTAGTTGAACTCTGATCTTGAAGGGTCCCTTGAAGATGAAGCAAGGAGAGATTATCTTGGAGGATTCTTAGCTGTGATGTAAAAGACATGCAGTTATTGCTCAGCCCTAAAGGTTCCTTTCTGGAGGAAGAGTCATCTGGATGCAATGGGTCCTTTTGACATCTTCCAATCCATTACAGGCTGCAGATCAGTGCAGAGGTGGCATCAGCCTGGATGATGGATGGTGTTTAGGTGATCAAGGGGGAACAGCTTCCTATACCCATAAAGTCAGATCTGTCAGCTTCTTTCAATAGCATTGATCACACATTGCTGCTGATGCCTTTTATGGTAGTGGAGGAGCGTGGTGGGCTGGGGGCACCGCTCCAGCTTCTAAGAGTCAGGGGGTGATTGCTCCTCAGGTGTATAGTGGTGGAGCTGGGCAAAGGAGACCAACCCAAGCAGAGAAAGCAGCATTTGAGAGTCCTTTCTGCAAGGAAGGCTGAGTATGGCTCGTGTCCCCAGCTCCCCTGTCTCAGTGTCTCCATCAAGGCTCAGCTCCAGTGGGATTGCTGGGAAGAGGGGGGGAAATATGTCCAGGCAGGATCTCACAGCAGAAGGACTCACTGCATGCCTTTCCTCAGAGGCCTCATGACTGTGGGAGGTGACAGAGCATCCTTTGTCTGCCAGACCCTCAGCCTCACTCAGACTTTCTCGTTGAAGGAGGTGCAGCCTGGGCACTCGGCAGGGTGACCTGACGTGCTTCCGCAGGGATGAGATGGATGATGGGGGTTTTCATGGGGACCCTCATAACCCTTAGGGTTAAACTCTGCTCTGGGGTTACCAAACCTCTGGGGCTCCCAAGAGATTCACTTCTTCAGAGAGCATCCCCCCAGGCTGGTGTCCTTGCTGGCAAGGGGCTCGGCTCCCAGTGGGCCAGCTCCCCAAAAGGGTTCCCTGTAAAATGGGGATGGTCCCCTCTTGGCCAACCCAGAGATCATATCCTTCTCCTGTGTCTATGGATATTGCTGGCTGCTGGCCCACATACACCAATGTGCCCGGAGGAACACTGCCATGAACCAGGACTTACTCTACAAGCTCCAGGCTGTTGCTCCTCTGTGGTCCTCAATAAAACACAAATGTTCTCAGACGAGAATCACCATCATCCTCAGGAGCCCAGATCCCTGCTGCTGCTGAGGCTGCCTGCTGGGAGGGTGTTGGGCAGGGTCTGGGATGCAGCACAGAGGTCGGTGTGCTGGGCAGAAGGTGAAATCCTGGCTGTCGTACTGGCGAGGAGGAGGCCAGCACAGTTTTCCTGGCTGTTTCTCCACAGCTCCTGACTCAAGTGTCCCCACATTAGCTCTTGCCATAAGTAACTTCCGGTATTCCCTAGGGAAATATTTTAACTTGCATGTCTTTTGCTGAAATCGTGGTTGACCTCACCCATCGATGTTTGCTTGTTTGGGTGGATGGGTGCTGCAGGCAGAAGCAGTTCGGAACGCCCTGTCCAGCCCAGCAGTCCCTGCGGTGGGGGCTTGCTAGGAGGGACCACGTTGAGTAGGTGTCCTCTTGTCCCAGGAGCCGGGGCTGAAGGGTCCTGTCCCACCACTGGGCTGATGCTGGGTTCAAGATGGCGACACGGGGCTGGCCAGGAGATGAAACATAGGCAGCCACAAACAGATCAGGGATAATTTTCCCCCTGATCGTGGCGTGGTCTGCATGCTTCCACCTCGGGGGCAACCACGTGGGCTGAGAATGGGCATTTTCATGCTGCTAGTGTCTCCCCAGACCTGGCTGCTGAGCAGCAGCTTGGAGTGAACCAAAAATCTGCAGTCACCAGGAGAGCTCCCATGTTATTGTCACCCAGGACGGGTGTCTTGGGCCAGCCTGAACCTCTCTTGACCTGGCACTGGCCGGTCCCTCTCTTGGGCACCGCATCCCGAAAGCCCCTGCAGCAGGCGTGGGAGCCACCGGGGAGGGCTGGGAGCCGTGCCCCGGCCCTGCGGCTGCCTGCCCTGCCTGCGCAGGCAGATGGCTTTTGCAGGGCGCTCCGGATGTTGGAGCGAGGCTATTTTGGACCACGTGGGCGTCTGAATTCCAGGCGAATCCCCGGCTCAAAAAAAAAAAAAAAAAAAGACCAAAAAAAACCCAACCAAACCACCCAACCCAACGCCTGCCAGGGTCCCCGGAGGTGGGAACGCTGCGGCTCAAGTGTCCCTGTGGCTCTCCTGCCGCCTGGCACACGGGTCACCCAACAGCCCACCCGTCGTGGCCACTCGCCCATCTCCTAGCAAAGGCTGCGTGTCCGGGGCACACGGGTGGCCGGGGTGTCCCTTGGCTCCGTGTGAGCAGCTCCCCAGCCCCCAGAAAGGGCCGGTTTGGGGTGACGGTCTCACCGGGGGCTCCTTGCCCAGAGGCTGGGGGCTGCTCACCAGCCCCCGCAGCTCGCCCCCCCCCCTCTCTCTGCCGTGCCGGGGTGGGAGAGGGCAGAGGGAAAGCGGCTTCCTGCCCTTCTCCCAACCGCCGGCGCGGCGTCTGTTTGCTTTGAGGCCCGGGTCCCTCCTGCCAGGACATTCCCGGGCAGCGGCTGCCGCCGTTCGCAGAGGAGCCGGGGGGACAGATGGGGCTGCAACCCCCCCCTTCCCCCCCGGCCCCCAGCTGCAAAGGCCAGTGCCACATGCCCGCCCTCCAGCCACCTCCCCCTCCCTGGGCCAGCGGGGGCACCCAGGCTGGGCTCCCACAGGGGCCACCAGCCACCCGGCAACCCCCGTGGGCAGCAGAGGCTCACGTCCTCCCCCCACCCCCCCAGCCCTTTCCAGGAAGGGGTGGCCAGTCCCTGCGCTGCGACGTGCCCGGGCAGCGGGGCCGGTGTGAGCCGCTGTGGCCAGCGCCCGCCATGTGGGAGACAGCTGGGGTTAAAAATTAACACAAACGGAGCCTCAATTAATGGGCGGCGGGGGCCGGCGGAGAGCTACGTGATGCACCCCCTGCCTGGGGCTTCAGGCTTGTGGGGCTGGGAAGGTGGGGGGCTGCCACAGGCCCCCAGCTGGGGGACAAGGGGGTGCCGTGTCCCTCGGGCACAGGCAGAGCCCCGTGGCAGCCACCCAGCAGGGTGGTGGGTCACCCTGACCCCAGGTACGGCCAGCGCACGCCGGAGGTCAGTGGCCAAAATACCTCCAGCCTGGCTGTCTGGCACCGTCAGGGAGCAACTGGGCTTCTCCAAAAATAAGGGGTTTGTGCCAGCCTGACCCCAAATTGCTGGGGTGGGGGGGCTCCTGGAGGAGCTCCTCTGGCTTCCCAGTGGGTCCCAACGGGTTTCCCCATCCCTGTTCTGGGATGTTACGTGGGGAAGGTCATTTCAAGAGGCTTTGGATGGAAACCAGCCCACCCCAAACGTTGGGGTGTCACCGAAGTCTGGGGCTCCTGGTGCAGAATCTGTCCAGATTTGGGTCCCCTCTGCCAGAAGACGCTCTGCACCTGGTGCGGAGGAGGTGACAAGTGAGTGCCAGCTCTGTAACCCACTTGAGTGGCAGCGGCTGGGCTGGGGGAGCTTGGGATTGGGGTTTTGGAGCATGTTTGGGCTCTGAGGGCTGTTGGGACACATCTCCCGCTCCCACAGCCTCGGCACCCCTCCAGCTGCTGTCCCACAGTGCTCTGCTGCCACGTGGGGGGGGGGGGGGGCACGGACCTGTGTGACACCCCCCCTTGTCACCGCTGCAGGGTTGGGCTGCCCAGCATCACCTCTGTGATCCGTGTCTGTGCCCCCAGTTATTCCCGTGGACCCCAGCATGGCGGGGGAGGTTTTGGCACAGGTTCGGGCAGGCAGAGGCCTGAGGCAGTGCTGCTGTTTGCAGGCAGGCTTGCCACCCTGTCCCCTCGCCACCCAGCCCCGTCCCATTGCCTTCCTTTTATCCCTGTGCCCCGTGGCCTCCGTTCCCGGCCCCATCACCCTCTGACCCTGCTCCATTTTGCCCTCCATTCCTGTCCCCGTCATCCTCACTCACCATCCCTGTCCCCCTCACCTTCTGTCCCCCTCACCTTCCATCCCCAGCCCCGTCACGCTCCATACATGTCTCCTCGCCCACCATCCCTGTCCCATTTGCCCTCTGTCCCCATCCCTGTCATCCTCCATCCCTGTCCCCGTCTCCATCCATCCTTGTCCCCGTCGTCCTCCATCCTGGTCCCCCTCTCCATCCACCCCTGTCCCCCTCGCCCTCTATCCCTGTCCCCTTTGCCCTCCACCCCCATTCCCCGGCCCCCCAGCACACCAAGGGATAAGGGTCCAGCAGCAGGATGGAGGCTGTGTCCCCAGGAGGACGCCCTTGTCCCCGTGCTGGGAGGATGTGTCAGTTTGGGATGCTGGGAACCCCGTCCTCCCCGGGGCTGGAGCACTGGGTGCCGGCAGTGGCTACCACCTTGGGGGTGCCGGGAAGCTGGAGGTTTGCTGGGGAGCACTGGGCTGGAGCCCCAGCTTTGCTGCCACCACTGTGAACAGGACCCCTCTTGGCTCTGTGCCTCAGTTTCCCCTCTCTTAGAGGACTTCAGCCCTCGATAAAGGCAATTTTTTGTTCACTTGAGTTTTCCAAACATGCTGAGCAGTGACCTCCTCCCACGGCCAGGAGAGGACCTTCTGTGGGCGTCAAACTCCTGGTGCAATTGCTGTGGGATTTTGAAAGGGAGACATCAGCACCCTGCATCTCAGGGTGCATCAGGGAGCTGGGGTGTGCTCAGGTCCTTAAAAATAAGCCCCCCAAAAAAGGGGAAAGGAAATGACCTGGGAGAAGTCCTCAGGGGTGAGGAGGTGTTCTGTGCTGGGCAGTGTCACCACAGCCAGGGTGTGATGGCTGGAGTGGGGTGGTGTTAGGATGCTGTCCCCTCTCCCACGTCATCAGTCCCACCCACCCACATCCCTGGCACGAGGCGCCTCCGCCGCCTTTTTTGGGGGGCGAGAGGCTGATTGGGGGAGTCAGCAGCAAGGAGCGTGCTGGGGGGGGTGAGCAGAGGGGCTGGGGGGGCGATGTCAGTTGGGGACTGGGCACAAGGGGTACCCAGCAGAATGGGGCAGGCCCCCCCCTATCGCTGCCACTCGGGAGGGGGGACTTTTTGGGAAGCCAGAGCATCACCAAAGCGCCCGCGCTCAAAAATCCCAGTCGCTAAATGTGCAAAAGGCGCATAATTAACAAGACGTGGATCAAATACAAACAGCGCATCCGCGCCGCTCGCCCCCCTGTTTCCCCCCCCCCCCCCATCTTAGATTTTTTGTTTCATTTCGAGGCGGGCGCGGGGTGGGAAGCAACTTTGCATTCCTGTGAAAAAAAAAAAAAAAAATCAACGGCAACACAAACCCAGTTTCATTTTTGTCAGGGTTTCTGCTTTGGGGAGGTTTTGGGTATTTTGCCGGCAACTGAAAAGGCTGCAGGAATCAGGGGTGGTGAGGTGTTTTTTTTCTTTTTTTTTGGGGGGGCTGTTTGTCCCTGGAAAGCAGCTTGCGGCTGAGGAGTGGGGGTTTAATGAATTTTTTAAACTTCCAATTTTTCAGTGCCCACCCCACAAAAGGGGGGGAAAAAAAAGAATTCCCCCCCCCCCTCCTCCTCCACCCCCACCTCCCCAGCAGCAAAAAAATCCTGCCGACAAGTTGAGCAGGAAACTTCTGGGCCAAGAGTATGTCCCCCTGCTGCGGGGGCCAAACCCTGGGGGGATTTGTCCCCTCCCTCCCAGTCACTTATCAGCAGGATCGATTATTTGCTGTTTATTCAGGGCGATGCTATGCCTTGGGGATTGGTGAGGTCCTTCCCAGTGACAGTGGCCAGTTTGGGGCTCTAGGGCTCTGCTGTTGGGGGCCCTCAGCCCCCCCAGCCAACGCGGGGCTCCCTGAGGGCATAGTGGTGGGATGAGGGGGCTCTGCACCCCGAGGGTCCCCCCTTCTGTACCCTATGGGGGTGACAGGGGCGTGTGGGCACATGCCAGGGGACACTCCATGAGGGGACAGCGGGATGGGGCACACCACATGGGGCACAGAAGGATGGAGTACACACGGTGTCAGACACGTCCCCCTCCCGGGGGAGTACAAAGGGATGGGGTACATCCCACAGGAGAGCCAGAGGGATAGGGCACCCCACGGGTGGGACAGAGGGGTGGAGCAGACTCTGGGGTCACCCCGTGGTGGGGGACAGAGGGAGGGGGGCCACCTGCCAAGGTGAAATCCCATGGGGTGGATGGGGACTGGAGGGGCAGCCTGGGAGGACACCCCATGGGGTACACGGATGGTGGGCACAGGCCAGGGTGACACCCCTGGGGCTACATGGGGACACACCAATGTGGCAGTTGGGGATGGATGGATATGGGCATGTCACCCCTCGGGGCAGAAGGGAGCAGAGGGAGGCACAGCAGGATGAGACCCCACAGGAGGGGATGGGGATGACCAGGGTGACACCCCACGGGGGCCGATGGGAGATGGGGGTACACAGTGGTGTGACACCTGTGGGGGTGGATGTGACATGGGGGGGCACAGCGGGGTTAAACCTGCTGTGGTGGTAGGGAGTGGGGTGCATGTGGGGGGAACACCCGTGGGTATGGCTGGGACACAAGGTGCACAATGGGGTGAGACCCGTGGGGGACAGGCAGGGTGTACAGGGGTTGACACCCGTGGGTGCAGATGGGACACGGAGAGCACCCCACTGTGACAACCCCTGGGGGTGGACGGGACATGGGGGGGGTGCAGTAGGATGACACCCATGGGGGCAGGTGGGACATGGGGGCACACCACAGTGGCATCCTGTGGGGGCGGGTGAGATGCACGGCAGGGTGACACCTGTGGGGGTGGATGGGATATGGAGGGTGGGCACAGCGTGATGACACTCGTGGGGGGAGCTAGGCTCTGGGGCCACACATGCACCCCACACCCCCAGCAAAACCTGGGGGGGGTGGACAGCCCTAGGGGTTATCCCCTAGAGGTTGACCTCCGGTGTCCCAGTGGGGTGACATGAGGGACACACCACAGAGACATCTGTGGGGGTGGTGGGGACACGAGGGGTGGGGACACACCCCACCACGGTGACACCCGGGGGGGGCAGACAGGACACATGAGTCACAGAAGGGTGAACCCCCTGGGGGGCAGAAGGGCCCCTCTCCGTTAACACCCGCGGGGGTGTGCGGGGCACGAGTGGCACAGCAGGGTGACACCCCCACGTATGTGGGTGGCACACGAGTGGCACCGCAGGGTGACGCCGGCGTAGGGTGGCTGGGACACCCGGAGGACACCCAGCTGGGACAGGTGAGTGACCCCCGTGGGGGCGGACAGGACCCACGCTAACACCCGCGGGGGCGGATACCGCACACGGCGGGGTGACACGTGTTGGGGGGGGGGGTGGGTGTGACGGGACACGGATGGGGGGGGAGTGCGTGTGGGCACGGGTGGGGAGGGGGGCGGTCGGGGGGTGCGGCGGTGGGTGGCGGCGC
>JAOTQQ010000052.1:29503178-29516979 GCA_026546715.1 Gallinago undulata | reverse complement strand
GGGGGGTGGAATTGGCTGAGGCAGGGAAAATTAGCTGGGGGGTGGGTGGCAGTGGCAGGTCCCTGGGGGTCCCCAGGGGCCAGGCTGCCTGTGGCTGGTGCTGTCTGCAGGGAGTGGGTGATGGGGAGAGTATTTTTTGGGGGACACACACACACATATGGATAACAACTGCCAGCCCAATCCTGGGAATAACTGGCAGTGGCTGTGGGGTGGTGGCTCCAGCAGCTCATCCCAAAGGCCATCACTCGGCAGACAGGGATGGGAAGCATCCCCGGCAGCGGGGAATAAGTGCCACCCCCTTCCCCCAGCATCTGACCCCTGTTAGAGGTGGGATTTGCTTTTGTTCCCACCAGAGCTCCCCAGGTGCAAACCATCCCAACATGCAGCTGCCTCCGAGGGTAACTGGGGATGTGGTGCTGCATATTCAGGCAATAAAGCTCCTCACCTTTGTCCCCTGGCCCTTGGTGGCTCCTGGGGTCAGGGGAGCTCCTGGCAGAGCCCCAGCAATCTTGGCTTCCCCAGTGATCGTGCTCTCCTGGGAAGCACTGGAAGGTGGGGACAAGGGAGGTCTGCTTGAGGACATGGAGGGTCCCCACGGTGCTGGGGCATGTTCCCTCCTGTAGCCAAGAGAGGCAGCTGGGAGGGGACTTCTTTCCCTGCCATGGTGTCCCCGGGTCCCTTCGGTGATGGAGGGGGGAGATGTTGAGACTGGGACAAAGGAAATCGAGGGGACCCCCCTCTGGCATGACAAGCCCTTCTGAAGGACCACATCACCAGTATGTGTACTAGGAGGAGACTGGAGTGGCTGTCTCTGGGGAGGATGGGCAGCAGTGTCCTCGTCCCTTCTCCTCCCTGTCCGGCCAGGGCAGGGCTGGCCCCAAGGGAATTCCTCTCCTGGGAGCCCAGAACTCCCCCTACTTTGGGGCTGAGCCTTTTTGGGGGGCTGAGCACTTGCTTGGGATGTTAAGCATCATTTCGGGAGTGCTGATTTGAGGGACTGAGCACCAGCTTGGGGGGTCAACTATCATTTCAGGGGCCTAAGGACCAGCTTGGGGGTTGAGCACCGTTTTGGGGGGACTGAGCACTGGCTTGGGGGTCAAGCACCATTTTGGAGGGTTGAGGACCAGCAGAGGGGTCAAGCACCAGTGCAGGGGGCTGAGCACTCCCTCAGGCATTCAGTGCTGGCTTGGGAGAAGCTGAGCACTGGCTTGAGGGTTGAGCACCGTTTTGGGAAGCCGAGCACCAGTTTGGGCATTGGGCACTGGTTTGGGGGGCTGAGCACCATTTCAGGGCTGGTTGTTCCTGCTCTTTGCTCCCTGTCCTCCTCCGTGTGCACTCGGGGGTGGCCACAGGATGGGGGGAAGGCACGAAAGGTGGCTCCGGGTCCCCTGGCTGCCACCAAGTGTGCAGGTGCATCTCAGGCCTTCCCTGCCTCAGTTTCTCTCCTGCAGCAGAGATTCCAGGGGTCTCCGTGCTGCCTCCTGGCCAGGCAGACAGGGGTGGGATGGGACACCTTAAGCCCATGACCTGTGGCAGGGTGACTGGTACCCTGGGTGATGCTGGGGTACCAAGAGCATCCCTGGAAGTGTTCCCCGGGGAACTTGGGTGTGGTGGGATGAGGTGGCAAGCCCTCACCTGACCAACTCCATGCCAGAGCCCAAGCCCGCTTTCCTTATGGTCCCAGCAGCCATCACTGGCCAGGAACCGACTCTACAAGGACCAGGGTGTCCCTAGAGGTGGTACCCATGCCCGTGCCGTGGTGCTGCTGTGTGAGGGGGTGCACACATGGGTGCAGGAAGCTTTCTGCTGAGCTGCTGCTGTTGGAGAGGGGAGAACCACATGGTCCCCGTCCCCAGGTGTCTGCAGGTGTTGGGGGTGGCAAGGGGAGGTGGTGAAGAGGAGCCCAAGGTCTCTCCCAGTTCCGGGGTGAGGAAGGGTGCAGGCCCACTTCTTCTGCTTCTCAGGTCACCTTGAAGCCTGCCGGTCCCAGCCATCCTGGGGATCCATCTGTTACCCTGCCTGTGCCTGGGGGGCCAGGGGACAACGGCAGGGCTTGTTCCTGGCGCCAGGGCTGTGCCGTGGTCCCAGGGCTTGTCCATCATGCCGTTCCTGCTACAGCACCTGCTCTGTCAGCTCCATCAGGGTCCTCATGGCGTTTCCTTTCCATTGGGATGCAGCCAACCTCCTCCTCCTTGGGGATGCCCCCTCTCCTCCCAAGGGGTGGGGGACAGATCCAGACCAGGAGGAGGATGCCTGCAGCTCCATGCCCAGCATCTGCATCACCAGTGCTCCCCTCTGTGGGGCTGGGCTCTCTTTTCATCCCCCAGCTGGGGTCATGCCACTGGTGGCATTGGGAGCTGGGCCGGGTGTGATGATGGTAGGTGACCGCATAGGAGAGGGAGGAGTTATGCTGCTGGGGCCACCAATCTCTCCCAGTTCCATTCCTGAGGACAAAATCCTGCTCTGGATTTGGTTGGCTTTGCCCTGGGATGCTGCTGCAGGCTGCAACCCCAGCTACCCCCCAGAAAGCTCTCTGGGGGTGTGACCACAGGGCGAGGGGCCAAGGGTCTCCCTGTGCCCATCCTGGAATTGCCTGGGGACCCCATCCTAGAGCTGGAGTCGGTGCCATGGAGCGGGGAGTAACTCCTGGGTCCCTCAGGAGCAGGTGCACCCCCCAGCCCCTCTGCCCCTGAGCACCCACATAATTTATTTATTGGGTGGAAATAAAATCAATTAAGGAGAAACTTGGAAAAACAGGGTTGGAGAAGGGCCCAGGGCTGCCTGCGGAGCTTGAAGGCGTGGGTGGGTGCCAGGGGGGCAGAGGCTGTTGCCGGAGCATGGGGAGACACTGTGCAATGTGGCTGGCTTTCTTGCTGGATGCAGCAAACCTTTTTTTTAATCCTGTCCCCAGCCACACGCGTTCCTACCAGGGTGGCCACAGAATGGAGGGTAGTTCAAAAACCTGAATCTGGGTCCCTTAGCATGGGCGCATTCCAGCCCTTCCCTGCCTCAGTTTCCCTCCAGCAGCAGAGCTATTCCACAGGGCTTCGGCTGTCCAGCTGCTCTCCTGGCAGGCTGCATCCCTGCATCCCTGGGCCACCCTGCAGTATCCTGGCATCCCTGCCTGGGCAGGCAGGGACGGGCAGGAACGCGGTGCCCTGCAGCAGGGCAGCTGGTACCCTGAGTGATGCTGGGATGCCGAGAGCATCCCTCGGACTATTCTCCTCGGAGCTTGGCTGTGGGTGTGTGTGGGAGACTGGACAGACTAACCCCCTGTGCCTTTGGGACTGAGACTGCCCCAAACTCATCTCACGGGTGAAAACAAGCGCGGGGCGAGGAGGATGCTTGGCCACATCCCTGCCCAGCTCTCTTCCAGCTGCATCCTGGCTACGGGGACTGCCTTGCTCTGGAGGGTGCCCTGGCTGGGCTTTGTGCTGGTGGGGGCGGAGTGGGGGGGTGGCTGCGATGCAGAGGAAATCACGTGGCTTGGGGACCTGTGGCTTTACGGGAAGCGAGGGTCGAGGCGAGGGGCAGAGGGACCCACGCCAGGCAGCTCCCACTCTGCCTGGGAGGCACTCGGCCGGTGTTAGGCTCAGGATTGGGCCCCCAAACCAGCTGCCCCACAGCGGCTTCGCGGGGTGGGGTGGGGGCACAGCCATCCCTCCCTGGAGCAGATGGTCCCTCGGCATCAAGCTGCCCCTTCTGCACCGATTACCTGGGCTGGCTGTTTAACGATTGCTTTCTGGGGTTAATTAAACTCTCCTTGATGAAGGCTGCTGTGCGGCAGGGCCCTACCTGCCTGCAGCCCTGACGGACACCCCCCCCCCCAAAAGCAGAGGGATGTCAAGCCTGGGGGTTTTGCTTCCAAGCCAAACCTCTCCCTTGATCTCTGTGCCGGAGCACGGTGGGAGTGCCGGCAGGATTGCTGCCGCCGGCTGCTCCTCTCTCCCGGGCATCCGGAGCAAGGTCAGCCCTGGAGCCCAGCCGTGTCCCACTCCCTGGGGTGCTGGGGGCGGGGGGAGCTGGCTGGTGCCTCTCCCCCCAGACCCCCTTTTTCAGGAAGCTGTCCCTGCCACCTTGCTCCCGTAGGGTCTGGGCTGTGACTCACCGCGTCCCTATTTTGGGGTGATTTTGGAGAAAGGCGCGGGATGTTTGACCACCGGCCGGTGGCCATGGCGGGAGGGTGTTTTGCCGAGCGGGGCGGCCAGCCCCACCATTGCTGGGAGTCGCTGCTTCTTGCATATCTAAATGTGCCCTTTCAGCGGGCGCTCTGGGTCGAAACTGCCATCTTTTGCCTCATTGTCAACCTCAGCGAGGATACGCATCGTTTGCTGACTCACAGCCTCCTGCTCTAATTACTCCGCTTGACTCCCTCCCTGGAGCCACCCGGCCGGTCCTGGCACATGGCTTTCTGTGCTGTTTCCCTGGGTGGGGGGGGGGGGCTGGAGGTGGGTTACCCAGTGCAACACCCCCCCCTTCCCCCCCCAGCCCCTGGGGGATTTCTCCGAGTCTCCCTGCGTGGCCGAAAGCTGCTCTCGTGGTTGCCTGCTCCGGCATCCCACTGCTGGCCGCCACCCCGGGATGGTTTTGGGGGGCAGTGTGTGTGTGTGTGTGGGGGCATGTTGGCAGGGCAAGCACGTGGCGTTGCCTGACCTGTCCCCCAGGTGCGACGCTGGGTGGGGGGGCTTCAGGGTTAGCTACCCCCCCTGGGCATTGCCCCGCCGAGGGGTGCTGGCTCCCCCGTGCAGCCTGCGGGGCTCCCTGCGGGCACCCTGGGCGCGCCACCCCCCGCCTCCCCCCCGGCCTCCCTCCTCGGCGGCAGCGCCGGCTGGGACGAGCCACGCACTAAACCCGTGAGCTGAGCCCCTTTGATCCCCGTCTGATGTGACCAGCCGGCGGTAAGCTCTCCGCCGGGCCCAGCCTGATCTCCAGCCTCGCCGCGATTCCTGCCAGGGTTGGGCTCCTGCTCCCGCGCCTCCACACTGGCCAGGGCTCCTGTCTGCCCGGAGACAAAGCTGCACAGGAAAGCACCCTGGCTGCCCTTCATTATTATTATTATTTTTCAAATATGCCCCCCAACCCTGGGCTTGCCAGCACGGCGTTGTGCTGGTGGGAAGAGCTTTCACTCCGGCATCTCGCTCCTCGGAGGCTTGTGCCTTCCAAGGGGACCCAAACCCACCCATCCCAGCAAGGCAAATGGGTGCAGGGGCTCAAGCTGGGTCTAATTAATTGAATTTTTATCCCCTCGTGTGTTCGGGTGGGAATATTGGGGGGGTACAAGGCCCCTGCAAATCCATCTTGCTAACAGAGGTGAAACCAAGCCGGGTAATCCGGTGGTAACGACAGCGCTCCAAGCCGGGTAATGCAGTCGCACTCGCCTTGGAAGAGGAGATATTTTATTTATTTATATATCAAGAAAAAAAGCCCCATATATGTGTTTGCACAGGCTTCTGTCTGTCACAGAATGGTACGACCACGCATCTTATCTCATAAAGCCATATTTTGGCCCTTTCTTTTCCCCCAAGAAAGTGAATTTTAAGCACCGGGAGACAGTGATGGTTTCTTTGGAGCTGTTACGATCTGCCATGTACAATAAATCCGTCTTAGTTTGTGGATTATTGGCCCAATAGACCGTAACAGCTCTGTCAGCCCCTCCTGGCGTGCTGTGTCCGGCGAGCTCAGCCTTCTGTGGGTTTGCCTTTATTATTTTTTTTATGTTTTTTTTTTTTTAGCAGAAATTTCCTAAGGATTTTTCCATGCTTTTTTTTTTAAAAAAAAATATTTCCCCTCTGAAAATACCCCAAGGCACAGACATACATGCTAGTGTCCAAACCCCCAAAATATTTTGAAGCAGGATGGCAGAGCTTGGTGGGAGCATGGTAGGCTGTCAAGGGTCTGGTTGGGGATGGTTTTTTGCTGCTTTCCAGCAGGATTTTCCCTGGACGGCCCCCCTCCTGCCGTTCCTGGCCCCTTGTGCTTGATCCAAGCCTAGAAAAATGGGATTTCCCAAGGACAGCGTGGGATGATGCCCTCACTGGGCAGGATGCTGGGTGGCACATGCTCCTGTCATGAGCATGTCAGGTCAGCTCCCCGACCTGAATTTGAGGGGGGTCTGAGCCCTGCCCCGATCCTGCCCCGATGCCGAGCACCCCCTGATCCCGCTGTGTGGGCTCAGTGTGGCCCTGGGCAATGCAGTGGGGTGGGATGTGGGGTGAAATGGGAGATGCAGGCATGGGATGAGGTATGGGGAGGGATGTTGGGGGTGGTGCAGGAGGATTAGGGGTGCTGTAGGACAACTGGGGGGACATATGGGGGGGAGCAGGCTGAGTGCCTGGCACTGTCAGTGGTGGCTGGTCTGGGACGGGGCTGGCTGGTGGCCTGTGCCGTGCCAAGGATGGCTGGTGTTGGCAGTGCCGCAGGGGGCTGCCGGCTGGCGGTGCCTTTAAAGACCCCCCAGTCCCTCTGCTGGGGGAGCCGCTCTGGTCCCAGCAGCTCCCTAAGCCCATTAAGAGCTCAAGGAGCCTTATGCCTCGGGGGTCTGCAGGAGGGACTTGCACTAGTTCAGATTAAACCCCTTGAGCTGAAGCGGGGCCGCCTGCTGCGGGGACACAGGGACATCCGTGGCCATCCTCCAGAGATACCCATCCCAAATCCCTCGCTGCCCTTGGTCATGAGGGACAGTGGGGGCTGCAGCCCTGGTGCAGGGGTTTGGCTTTGGTGAGTTGTTAAAATGCACTGTCAGGGTGAAAAAGTACCTATTTCTCTCCAAAATCCTTAAAAGGAGGCTTTTGCCCCTCCGGGTGCTCTGGTTCAGCTCCATGGTGTGTAGGAGAAATGTGTGGGGAGGGCACATGGGTCCATCTGGGGTGCATGAGGATGGGAAAGCCACACTGGTCAAAGGGAACCTGGTCAGGAATTGCTGGGGAATTTTTTCTACCCTTAAGTTGGACATGCCCTATGTCAAATGTGTGAAAAAATACCAAAGCAGGAAAAAAATCCCACCAAGGATGGATTTTTGTGAAGCCTTGTGATGGAAATGCGCCTTCCTCCAGTTAGTGAGCAGACCTCACTAACAGTGACACCCTGCCCTCTGTCACACCTTGGACTTGCTGACCACCTGCCAGAAGACCAAGGATGATGTTGTGGATAGTCCATAAAATGCTGGTGGCTCATTGTAGCTGCAGGGATGAGTTTCTTTATGCCCAGTCCGCTGCCTGCAAGACCAAGTCCCCAGAACTCCTGCTGGCTGGGGGATGGAGGCTGCTGGGGCTCCCAGCCCAGCTTGTCCCCACAGCCTGTGCTCATCCACCATGGAGCATGTCACCGAGGGCAGGGTGCAGGACACCCTGACCCCCCTGTGCCAGCGGAGGGAAGAGGGAGGAGGAGGAGGAGGAGATGCAGCAGGTTGGAGAAAGCAGCAGATGGAGGAGTCTGGATGTCCATTGTGGAAGCTGAGAGTGGGCGGTGGGGGACATCAACCATTTGGGTTGGTGCTTCATGCTTTGGAGGCCCCGTTCCCCAGTGCTGTGGCAGGAGGACCCGTCTGGATATGACAATGTGGGTGTGGGTTTCAGGGGCACATGGGATCAAACCCTCTGCATGGGTGAAGAAAGATGGTTCTCTTGCAGAGGGGACACCAGCTGAGCAATGGGAGGGAGGCTGGGGACTCTGAACTTCCCCTGGGCTGGCTGGAGGAGGAATGGACTACAACATGGCAGTCACCAACTCTGATAATCACATCCAGCTCGTTCCTTACCATTCCAGCTTGCCTCCTTGTTCCTCAGCTTTTGAGGAAGTAAAGAAAGGCAGAAGCATTGATACCTAACTGTAGTTTTAGTTGTAGACCTTCAGAGCTTGAGCTCAGAAGGACCATGAGACCAGAAGGATGTTCACACCCAGTAATCAAATCCTCTGAAAACAAGTACCCAATGCAATAAGCACACCACATCGAGCCCTTTCCAGCTCCCACCACGTGGAGTTTCCTTCATGCTCAAGGCTTGGTCTTGTGGCTCTTCCCTATTTTCTTCTGTGTTGTGACATCTTGTAAGCAGGTTTTTCCATGGCTGCTCTCTTCAAGGTCACACATAGAATAAACCACTCTGTTTCTTGCTATGTGTCCTGTAGCTCTTTCATCTGAGGGTCCCCCCATGCTGACTCATGTGGGGCTGGTGGTGGTGGTGACCCCTTCCTCCTTCCCAGGGCCCCAGCTTTGCTTTCTGACTGTCTTGTGGCTGGTTCTTTGAGATTTTCCAGCTTGGTAAGGCACAGCACTGGTGGTTCCTGTAGAATCAAGAGACTGATTTGCGTTGGAAGAGACCTTCAAAGATCATCCAGTGCCATCCCCTGCCCTGGGCAGGGACACCTTCCACGAGACGAGGTTGCTCCACGTCCCATCCAACCTGGTCTTGAACCCCTCCAGGGATGGGGAGCTTCTCCATCCACAGCTTCTCTGGGCAACCTGGGCCAGGGTCTCACCACCCTAATTGTAAAACATTTCTTCCTTATTTCCAACCTAACCCTGTCCTTTTTCAATTTAAAACGATTGCCCCTCATCCTGTCACAACAGGCCTTGGTGAAAAGTCTCTCCATCTTTCTTGGAAGCCCCCTTCAGCTATGGAAAGGTCACAGTGAGGTCTTGGGACTGGGTGTGAGACACACAGTGAAAATCTAAGTGTTTTGTAGCAGTCCAGATGCTTTCTGCAGCCAAACTGGTATCCGATCAAAGACAAGCTGGGCCTTGTTGGTACAAGCCTTCCCCGCTGTGCCACCACATCCCTGAGGCAGGAATTCTTGTCCCAGCAGTTTTCTGGGAACTCTTTTCCTAATGATTCTTCCCATTAGAATGCCCAGGACTGCTGTTCTTCCATCCTTTGCTGGCATGCCACAGGGAAGAAAGACACCCCTCCTCTTGGGCTGGTTCTTGAAGAAGCTTTGAGAACCAAGAGAGCTGTTAGACATCTTCTCCAAAGAGAAGAAGTCTAACCCCTTGGCTTGGGTAGGGCTTCAGACATGTGTGCCCATCTGAGAGCATGGTCTGCGTTCAGTGCAGGTCTCCATCCCAACTGTGGTCCTGGTTGAAGGTAGAACTTCTAGCTTATGACATCACAGTTAGTTGCCACCAAAGCCAGGATCACGGTGTCTCACCATGGCAGTTAGGATGGGCCCCCCTGGGGTGCCCCAGCACCAGGGCTCACTGCTCTCCAAGATGTGGTGCAAACCTTCCCTGTAGCTCCGCTCTTCTGGAGGATGGAATGGTTGCTCCCTGGGCTCCAGCAGGTATAAAAGGGAGGAGCAAAGTCTCCTTCCTCTTTATCCTGGCGTGCTCCAGCTCGCCCATCACTTTGGGCCCTGTGTCAACATGGTTTCCTTGACTGCCCTTGCGGTTGGCTTGGGAGATCTGGGTTTAGTGCTACAATTACCTGTCATGGAAAAGCCAAAGGGGAGGAGAAGGGCGGTGAGGGTTGCAGGAAACCCGTGGACCAGTAAAACCAGTATCTGAGATGCTCCCTAGGTTGAACTGAAATGATGGAACACCTGCAGAGCAACATGGGTCCTGGAGGAGTACAGAATCATAGAATTGTCTAGGTTAGAAGGGACCTTTCAGATCATGATGAGTTCAACCATCATTCTAACACTGACAAAGCCACCGCTGCCCAATGTTCCTCAGCGCTGTGTCTGCCTGGCTTTTAAATACCACCAGGGATGGTGACTTAACCACTGCCCTGGGCAGCCTGTTCCAGTACATGATAACCCTTTTGGGGAAGAAGTTTTTCCCAATATCCATCCTAAACCTCCCCTGGTGCAACTTGAGGCCATTTCCTCTTATCCCATCACCTGTTCCTTGGGAGAAGAGACAGACCCCCCCCCCCGGCTACACCCTCCTTTCAGGGAGTTGGAGAGAGCGAGAAGGTCTCCCCTCAGCCTCCTCTTCCCCAGGCTGAACACCCCCAGCTCCCTCATCTGCTCCTCACAAGACTTGTGCTCCAGACCCTTCACCAGCTCCGTTGCCCTTCTCTGGACCCGCTCCAGCCCCTCAATGCCTTTCCACCAGTGAGGGGCCCAAAACTGGACACAGCATTCGAGGTGGATCCTCATCAGTGCCGAGCAGCAAGTGTTGGCAGCAAGTGTCCCCATCCTCTGGTACCCACTGGCCTTGGGCAGCAGCAGGCCTTCCCTCTGCCCAAGTCTCCAGCACCATCCTCTTGCTCAGCCTCTTCCAGCCCATCACGCCGAGCCCGGCAGGTCATGCTCACTCGCCTCTGCTGTCTTGAGTCATCCTGGCCTCTCCAGTTTCCATCCCTACCGTCTCCAGCAGGACCCAGCTCGGTGCTGGGGTCACCCGTGACCCCCCTGGGTTCTGGGGAGCAGGGAGCTGCCGGGGGGCACAGCAGCGAGCGGGGGTGAGTGCTTGTGTCCCAGTGAGAGTGCGCTGGGGCTCCCTCTGTATTACTCTGGATTTAAAAGGAAAAAAAAAAAAAGTGACTGCTCTTTCCCAGTTCCTGCATTTCCTGAGAGCAGCCTTGCTTCTCGCTTATCTTCAGACAGCCTCAGGGGTATTCCCTGGGACTTTGGGAGTTTAATCAGGCATTGCTGGGGCATGTGAACTCTGTGTCGAGTCGCCGTTCCCATGGAGGGGAGCGCCTCTCGCAGATATTTGGGTTGGCGTGCCCGGGCTGGGGGCTGGGCTGGCTGGGAATGTGCTGCTCCTTTTCCTGGGGATGCGACTGGGAATGGCCAGGGGGTGATGGCCCGGCTGGCGGGGGGTGGCTGGTGGGCAAGATGCTGGCCAGTGCCAGGGGCAGGGTGGCTTCCCGAGGGCACCCCCTGCAGTGGGCCTGGCTCTGCTTGGGTGTGCTTCGTCCCCTCCAGCCCTGCCTCTGCCACCTGCCTCCTTTTCCCCCCCCTCCCCCCCCCAGCTCCATGGGTTTTCCCAGTAGCATCCCGGGTGGAGCCTGCTGGTCCCCACCACCCATCCTGACCTCTGGTCCCGACCTGACTCTGCCGCTGGTTTTAATGTGGGTGACTTTGAATTTGGCAGAGAATCAGGACCTGGGTGGAAATGCCCGATGCCGAGCTGTGCTTTGCTGGTGAAATCGAGGGCTTTTGTTGCTGGCTCTTAGCAGGCAGTATTTCTTTTTTTGGGGGCTGGATATATTCCTGGCAAGTAAAATGACGGATGCTCTGTTTCGTTTCCAGTGGCAGCGTTTCAGATTCCTTGCTCCAGGGCAGGAGCCGAGCGAACTCTGATTCCGGAGCAGCTCTGGTACCTTGGCAGCTTAAAGGCCACGGGGTTTGCTTGAATGACAAGCGGCGCCGAGCGTGGGGAGAGCTCGGGAAAGGCAGTTTTGTGTGGCCGTGCCCTCCATCTCTCGCAGGAGCAGAAGCCCAGTGAGTGGGGAGGCAGCTTCTTATTGTCTCGGCGCTTCGCAGGCAGAGTGGGCGGCAGTGGGAAGGCGAGCGGGGATGCTCCCCGAGTCACTGCCAGGTAGATGGAGGGAAGCACAAAGTCTTGGGGCATGGATGTGCCTCTTCTCCCCGCGGGCTCTCGGATGCCTCTCACCCTGGCTCTGCCCACACCTTGCGTTGTGCCCGGCTCGGAGGGACGGGTGTGGATCCCGGTGCCTGGCGGAGCCGTGACCCACAGCATTGGTGAGCCTAAGGCATCGGGGAGGATGGGACCCGCCGGGGGGGCTTGCCTGCTGCTGGGGATGCTGCAGCACTGGGGGGAATCAGCTGGGGGGGGAGAATCAGGTCAGAGACCTGCCTTCCTGAGGCTTCCCAGCTTTTTTTGGTGGACCTAAGGCACATGTGGGTCTGTGGGCAGGGCTTGGGATGGCACTGGCAGTGGGCATGGTCTGCCCGTCCCTGCCAGAGCTCTCCTCTGCTTTGTTTTGCTGCTGGAGACAACCCCAGCTGCTGCCTGTGCAGGAGGGTGCTGGCAGCTGGGCAGCAAGACCTTCCCCAAAAAACCTGTCAAGCCTCTTTGCTCCACTGGGCTTACTGGGAAGGCTGTGATGCCTGGGCTGGCCAGCCCCATTGCTGTGGCGAGTTCTGGCTGTGCTCAGCGAGGCTGTGGGGCTGGGAGCAGACCGACTCGGACTCCCTGAGGGCTGCAGGGTGCCCCACTGTCCCCTCCCAAAGCTGAGCTGCTCTTCTTCCCCCCTCCAAGCTGTAGCCAAGGAGCCTTCCTACCCATTCTCTTCTTCCTCCTATTTCCCTCCTGCCAGTGAGGCCAAGCAAAACGTGGTGCTGACCAAAAATAACAACCGCCAGTAGATCCAGACAATGGATAAACCCGGTGAGGGCGAGGGCGACCCGAATCCTCCCAGAGGAAGACGGGATTATTCACCGTCCTCTTAGACATCTGTCAATGGCTACCGTTCTCAACCCCCGGTGGCTTTTCTGATGATGCTGCCTCCTTCCTGGTGCTAAAAGTGATTCCTCTAAAGTGGTCGCCTTCAGGAGCAGGCACTCGGGTGGGATCCTTAATCCCACCAGTGTAGAAGCAGCAGGGACCCAGCCCTCCAGGGTGTTTCTGGTGTGAACGGTGGAGGTGCCTCTCGGATGCCAATGACTTCTCCAGCCCACAGAGTGATGGCTGGCGGGGCTGGATGCTCACTGAACCCTTGCTTGCACAGCTCCTTCCTCACTCTCCTGCCCTCGCTTGGTCCATGGGGCACAGGCACCGAGGTCTTCACCTGCCCCGCCACCCTTGAGGTGGTAGGGTCTCATCGCTAAGGACCACGAGGTCCCCACCACCCATTAATGGCCAAATGCAAACTCACTGAGCTGGCCCCAGCGCTTCCGAGTGTACATTCCCACTGCCAACGTGATTCTTGCTTGCTGATGGTGACAGTGACACAGGTGCTGGCACGGGTGCCTTGGCCCTTCCCACCGCTGGCTCTTCTGGGATCTGGAGCAGCCCCTTGGTTCATGCTCTGCCACCATGGAGCTGCCCGATGGGATGTGGAGGGGTGAGGTTTAGCTGGGAGCACAAGGGGACCTCTCCGGGCTGGGGCTGTTCTTGGAGGTGGCACTGCTGGATTTGGGGAACACTGGAGGTGGCACTACTAGATTTGAGACTCTTTGCCATCAAATATTCCCATGCAGCTGTGCCTACAACTTTTTTTCTTATTTTTAATTAACTTCTCGGAGCTCTGCGCCTGCTGATCAGTCTCTCCGTGACCTGGTTATCGGTTAGACCCCGAGTAATTTACGCTGTAATCACCCCATCTGTTAACGGGAGTGATTCACACATCTTAGCTTGGCCTCGGCGGGCTGCCTGTGGGTCTCCCCAGGGTGAAGCCTTGCCTGGGCCCTCTGCCGTGGCTCTCGGGGCTCCTGCTGGGATGCCGGTTGATGCTGGCATCTGCCGCCAGGCATCACCTGCCCCCCCCCGTCCACCCGGCCCCAGTGTCCTTGGGTCGTTCAGCCTGGTCTCCTGATGCCCTGAAATCACCTTGGGGCCCTCCTGTGGTTGAGGGGACTCCGAGGACTAGCTGGACCAAAGAGCTGGGGTCCCTCCAGGAGGGTCTGGGGTGTGGGGGGAATTGCAGAGGGCAGGGGGGGTGGGACTGATGCTTCATCTCCGGGTGGAGCGGCGGGGGGGGCAGCGTTAGGCGAAGGCGATGCCAAGCCGGGGGGAGTGGGCGAGTGGCAGAGAGCCGTGCCACGGCGCGTGAATGTCAGATGCTGCTTGGCTGCGAGCTGGGCTCGTGCGAGCGCAGATCTGTTCAATCCCATTTGGAGGTGGGGGGAGAGAGAAGCGGGGAGGGGGGGGGGGGGCCCTTCCCGAGGCTCA
>JAOTQQ010000052.1:29474297-29503148 GCA_026546715.1 Gallinago undulata | reverse complement strand
CCCCCCCCCCCCCCCCCCCCCCCCCCCCCCCCCCCCCCCCCCCCCCCCCCCCCCCCCCCCCGGATGAGCTCTGGAGTGGGTGAGGCTGCCAATCCTCCCTCGTCCCCCCGAGTTGGGGAAGGGGGGGTTGGTGCAGGTGGGTGCAGCCCCCGGGCTGAGTGGCGCCGGTCATCACCCGGCTCTCTGGGCAGCAGCTGGGCGAGCGGAGGAGGGGAGGAGGTGGCTGGCGTTGTCCGCAGGGCACCTGCAGCCCTGCAATGCTCGGGTGGACGCTTCAAATCGCGTTATCTCCATAACCGCCCGGCTCCGGCCGCTCCGAGTGGCAGCGGAGATAAGTGGATTTCCAGGGAGCGCCTGGTCGTCTGACATTTAAGACTCCTTAATCCGCAGCCCTCACCCCGCCAAGGCAGGACGTGGCCACGTTTCCCAGCTGGGTGGTGTGGGGTGGCCCTGGGTGCGGGTCGGTCCCCGTGGTGGTGGCCCTGGGTGTGCACAGGAACGGTGAGGTTCAAGGGTGTGCATGGAGACAATGGTGGGGACATCCTTGTCTGCTCTGCAGTGGTAACCTCCTTGGAAGTGAAAGGCACATTGCTGATGGGCTCAGCCTTGCTTGGGTGCATTTGCCCGTGTCAGGCGTCCCTCCGTGGCTGTGCTGTCCCGGCATGGTGTCCCAGCGTGTTGGGAAGCCTGTAGCAGCCATGGTTATATGGGGAACCTCACCAGCAGTGGGGAAATAAAGATGCCTTTGCTGGAACCCAGGCATGGGGAGCCCACCTGGCTGGTGGGGAGGTGGAATCACCTCCTGCCTGCTCAGCTGGACATCTGCAGGACAGTGGCACGGCCTCACCACATCATGCCAAGCCTCACCATACTGTCCCTGGAGAGTGTGCCTGTGAGGGCACGTCTCTGGCACTCACTGGCCAGGCTCTGTGTGTCCAGAGCTGCTCTTGGGAGGCACCACCAGAGCAGAGTGGCTGCCTGCAAGGAGGAGATGGGTGAAAACCACTCCGTGCGCCATGATGATTCGCCATCTGCTTCCAGGGCTAACTCCAGATGCTGGATTTAATCTTCCATAGCCTTTTTAATTCAGGAGTTGGCTTCTTAATGTCCCTCAGTGCCACCTCGGCAGCAGAGATGAGCTGAGTGGCTGCCACAACCGACCCTTCAAAGGATGTTCTGGAGCACAGGAGATGAACTATCTCCATGCAGGTTGCCCATCTGGTGACCCTGTCATACCTCTGGCTCGTTAACCTGCAGATGCCCAGGGTGAGGCTTAACATTTATGACACTGTCCAAACCTCCCCCAGGCCTGGGCGTCCTCTTGTGATGTCTGGAGAGAATGTAGTGGGTGACGGTAACTTCCATGTTGCATCCAGGAGTTGATCTTCTGGCTGGACAAGTTTCTGGGAGGATGAATGTGAAGAGCAGAGCTGGGGGCCGTTGGGTTGACAGAGGTGATGTCTTGCAAACAATGTAGGAGAAGGACATCCTTGTCTTAGCCTCAGGGGGCCTGGGCCTGCTTATCAGGCACCATGTTCTCCCTGAATGGGTGTCCTGCAGGGATATTCAGCCTTGGGAGATTGCGGCTTGATTTCTCTCTGGGTTCACCTTGTTTCCCCACATGGCTTTGGCAGAAACAGCAGCCCAGGCGATGCCATGGGTCTCTGCCCTGCCAGCAGTTCCTATGGCCAGCTCTTGCCTGGCTGAGTCCCTGGCAGCTGAAGACTTGATGGTGCTTCCTTGTATGGTCAAAGAAGTCCAGTAGCCCTTTGATCTGGTGCCTGCTGCCTGACTTCTAGTCGATGAAGCTGTGATGAGACATCACCACCCGCTTTCAGTTGACTTGTGTCACCTGGTGGAGGTAGCAGCAGGTTCAACTCTGCTGTGGAAATCAGGTACCTGGGAGCTGAGTTGGGTGTTGTGGCACTGGGGTTGGAGCTCCTTTGAACCTTGTTCTGCTGGTGCTTGTTCTCCTGAGCCTTTGACCTGAGTTGCAGCTGGACCCTCTGATGCATGATGGTGCCTGCTGGCTGCTGTGGTCCTGTGCTGCCTGCCAGCTTTTCTTATCCCAGGGTGCATTTCAGATACCAGAATGCCTCAAGGCTCTCTTGGGACTCCCCTTACATTGCTCCCAGCACCCATGGTTGTTGGCCAGGGTGGTTGAGGAGCACAGGGACCACCTCTGGTCCCTCTCTGGAGCCCTGAGTGGTACCTCCAGCTGGAAAGGTACCTCCAGCTGCAGCCTCTCTCAACCTACACCCTTCCTGGGATGCCTTGGAGAGGGGCAAGTGCCAGTGGTGGGTGCTCGCCTTAGGTCTGCCTGTGGCTGGGCTGAGCCTGTGCATCCATCCGTGCATCCACCCCCAGGCTTTGCCAGGGAGGCGGGGGCAGTGCTGGGCGGGTGGCCGCTTGGCGAGGGGGGAGGAAGCAGGGACAAAAACCCAGCAGAGGGGACAATTACCGCCTTTCTCGAGGCTGAAAAGACGCCGGGGTCCCTTCCGTCCTCGTCCTCCGTCTGCTCCGGGCGGACAAAGCCGGCGGCCCCGGTGCCCACCCAGTGCCCAGAGATTAGAAAAAAAGCCGAACTTTTATTTTCTCCCTTTGTCTCCGGAGCCCAGGATCAGCTCAGCTTCGGCTTTGCTGCTTTCTTCTCCCTTTACAGCCGTGTCTCTGTGCAGCTGACCGACCAGCAGCTTTTCTGGGAGGAGGTTGATTTATTTAAAATTTAAGGAAAGCAGAAGTTCTTTCTCGAGGATGAGACTTTTTACGTTGGCAAGAGCTGATGGCTTTCCAGTGATGCAGTGAAATAACACAGGGGAGTGGGCTGGAAATCACAGCTTGTCATTTTTTTTACGAGAAGTCAAGCTCCTCTCCTGCTCCCCTCTGCTGGTAAATGGTGCCTGCAATCAGGGAGACTCTTAGTCCATCACCTGGCGATGGTTGCTCAGGGTGCTGGACAACCAGAGATCCTTTTTGCAACCTTTTTTTTTTTTTTTTTTTTTTTGAGTTGTTAGGACTATTACGGCCAGGAGGCAGGGAGCCCCTGGGGTAGAGCAAATAGAGGATGCGGGGTGGTGATGGCTGTGCTCCAGGGGTGAGCCCTGGGGAGAGGAGAACTTCCTTTCTCCCCCCTGGACCACGCTGGTGCCTACCTCAGCTGAGCATCCTGGGCTGGATAGAGTGGTTTTTGGGGTGACCCATCAAAAATGGGTCTCAGTGGGAGTGGGGAGGGTGAAGCATGTGACATCCGAGCAGCAGCCTTGCCTGGGTGCTGTAGCTCAAGTGGTCACTAGAGCCCTCAAGGACACCTAGCTTTCAGACTGTGTGGGGCAGGGGGATTGCGGGGGGGGAGGGGAGCAGGGTCCTGCAAAGGGGTGAGAACCCTCTGGATGTGGGCTGGGGCCTCCTGACCTTGGTGGTGTCCCCTTGAACCCTGGCGTCCCTCCAGACCGCTAAGCTGCCCGGTGCAAAGACCCGGGTGAGGGAGCCCGTCACATGCCCCTTAATTCCACGGCTGGGACTAAGCACCTTCTGACAGGGAGGGACCCAGATGACGCTGCCGGTGCCTTCCCCAGGGGATGGGGGCCGGAAAAGGGGCAGAAATGGGACGGAGGCGGGGGGGGGGGGCCTGGTGGTCTTTACTTGGGTCAATCATAAAGAAGGGATTAAGATCATTAATTCCTCCCCCTGCTGCAATTAGCAACCCAGCCGGGTAGAGGCTGGCGAGGAGCAGCTGAGACGTCTGTTGCGCTGGGTGGTCCCAGGGTGGGGGGGGGGGACACCCCCTGTTGTGCAAATTAGCCAGGCGCCCCACAGCAAGCTGGTCCTGGGGTCACTGGGACAGCCTGGGGACAGACCTGGTGCCCGGTGCCTGCCACCGCGGAGGGGCTGGAGGGCAGCGAGGGGGCAGTTGCAGATGGGGGGAGCTGGTGGAGGCAGAGCAGTGGCCGGGGACAATGGTGGGATTGTGCAATGGTGCCGCTCAGCACGGCTCGGCACCGCACCAGCAGCTGGGGCTGAGAGGGGACACGGCCGAGTATCCCGTGTCCCTGCGGGTGGCGGGAAAGCTGCACTGGGAGGGCCAGGGTGGCCTCGTCCTGCAGTGCCACCTGCCGCAGCAGCGGGTGCTCAGGGGGACCATGCTCCAGGCTCTGCAGCCATCAGCCCCCGTTTGAGGAGGTGGTGACGGCTGGGTTCTCAGAGCTGCTGGCACCTGATTTACGCGGCAGGGTGGGACCAGCTGGAGAAGACCTCCATCCATGAAGGAAGGTGTGAACTGATGGAAACGGCGATGGCGGCGTGCCATCAGTGTCCTCCTGGGTTTGGCACCTAGTCCTGTGCCGTGGGGCTGGGAGGGACCCAGCCCCACGTGGCTGCGGCGAACTCCTGCTGTCCCTCTTATTCTGTCCGTTGTCGTGGCCGCAGACCCACCCTGTTCACGCTGCAGCATCGTGGTGGCCGGGGGGGTGACAGTGCCACAGGGGCCAGTAAATCCCGGGCTGCTGGGTGCTGGCACTTGGCTCCTTCTCGGGGCGGAAGAGGTGCAGGGCGGCAGGAAAGGCAGCCGCGGGCGGGTGCGAGATAACGCCGATGGGTGGCTTTATCTCACATCCTCCCAGCCGGCGCTTTTCCTGCCCCGCTCCCTGCTCCAGCCCCAGCACCCCCTCCTTTGGGCGTTGAGGTGTGACATCCCCCGCCTCCGTCAATGCTTGCAGGGATGGATGCCCCCGCTGCAGGGCAGTGCTTGCTCACCCTACCCCCCCCCCCGCCCCGAACCTCCCCACTGCCCAGCATCCCCTGCCTGGCATGGGGCGCGATGCTGGGGAAGGGCAGCCTGTCCTGCGCCACAGCCCTCCCTCCCCACGTGGCCTGGCGAGCTCCAGGCTGGAACCCGAGCCCTGCATCGATCCACGCTGCATCTTAAATCCCGCAGCAGCTGAAGCAAGCGGTTCTTAGTGCGCGGGCGGGGGGGTCTCTCCGCAGGCAGCCGGCTCTGGCACCGGGGTGAGACGAGCTGTCTTCCTCTGCCAGTGCTGTGGTGGTCAGCACGGGGGACCTTGTCCCCATCAGCATTTTAAAAGTGATGCCCGCAGCTCCGTGTCAGTGGGGAAAGGTCCTGGGCTGCGGCAGGGTGGCTGGGGTTGCACTGTGGCTCAGCTGTGACAATGGGGACACGAAGGGTGATGGGTGATGCCCCCTCCTCACTCGACTGCATCGCCCCTGGGCAGGAGCAAGGGTCCTGGCAGAGCTCTCTGCACGTGGCTTTGTCCCTGCCTGGGCTCTGGAGAGGAGGCAGCCGGGATAGCTGGGATGGAGAGACGGGGCAGACGAGGGGCCTCCTCCCCCAGCTGCTGCCGGGGTGGGGACGTGGGTTCCTGCTCCGCTAAGCCCTGCAGCTTTTCTCCTCTAAAGCCTGATTACTCCGGCGGTGCCTGTGCGTGCGTGCGTGCTCCGGAGGGGAGGAGGAAGAATTTCACAACAAGTGTTTGCAGCCACATTCGGCCCAGCTGCCCCAGAACCACCCCAGGGGCAGCGGCATCACCCCTCCTCTGGGGAGCAGTGCCGGGGGGCCCCTCACCATCGCTGCTGAGCCCTTGCCTCTGCTGGAGTGACTGGGCGCCTGCGGCAAGGCATGCCAGGGCATGGCAGGAGGTCAGCAATGGGGCATGAAGGTGGATGCTGTGGCTCTTCCTGGGGCTTGGAGCTGGACGCTGTGGCTCCTCATGGGGTTTGGAGGTGGATGCTGCAGCTCCTTGTGGGTTTTGGAGGTGGGTTCCATGGCTATGTATGGGGCTTGGAGGTGGATGCCATGGATGCCCATGGCGTTTGGAAGTGGACACTGCAGCTCCTCCTGGGGCTTTGAGGTGTATGCCATGGCTACTCATGGGGCTTAGAGGTGGATGCTGTGGCTCTTCATGGGGTTTGGAGATGTATGCCATGGCTGCAGATGGGACTTGGAGGTGAATAGCATGGCTACCCATGGGGCTTGGAGGTGGATGCTGGGGCTCCTCATGGGCCTTGGAGATACTTGCTGCAGGGAATCGGGGGTGGACACTGCAGCCCCCTACGAGATTTGGAGGTGAATGTTGTGGCTCCGCATGGGGCTTGGATGTGGATGCTGCAGCTCTTGGTGGGGTTTGGAGGTGGACACTGTGGCTCCCTGTGGGGCTTGGAAGTGGATGCTACAGGTCCTCATGTGGCTTCCTTCCTTTGCCCAGCGCTGGTGTGGGGGCTGCATGCCGCTGGAGCGGAGCAGGAGATGAGCCCCATGACTTCCCTGGGGCTGCAGTCCCTGGGGGAGGAGAGCTGGGCACAGAGAGCCTTTAAGCATCAGAGTGTCATTGCTCCCAGCCCAGGACTTCCCAGTGACCCCCCATTTCTGTCTGGATGGCGACCCTTTTAAAGAGCAGTGGGACAGATCTCCACCGAGGTCCGTTCCCTGGGGTTTCTTTGTTCGTGGTGTTGAGACTTTCATGGCAGGGGGAGGAAGAGCCGCTTTGAAAAACCTATTGGCTCTTGCCAGCACTAACTCTCTTTTTTCTCCACTTCCAGAGCCGCATGTCGTGTACCAGAGCCACAGAGTATGTCTTTGCACTGAGATTGGACTGAAGTCCTCTGCAGCTGACGCTGGAGGAGACGCCCCATTGATGAGCGTTCCTGTCTGAGCTTTCCCCAGTGGCTGGCGTGCTGGTGCTACCAGAAGGGCTTTGGGGGTCTTTCTGCTTTGGCGTTGGGGGTGGGTTTTGGGGGTTTGGGGTTTTTTTTTTTGTTCCCTTTTTTTTTTTTAAATTTTGGGTTTGGTTTTGTTGTTGTGCTCTGGGCACCATGTCAAATTCGGGCTCCCATCAAGACACTGGGAACAAGCCAGAGACTGAAAAAAATAACCAGGATGACTCTCAACCCCCTGTCAACTCCGAGAGGAGGAACAAAAGTGGAATAATAAGTGAACCTTTGAACAAAAGTCTTAAGAAGTCCCGTCCACTCTCCCACTATTCCACCTTTGGTAGCAGCAGCTCGGTAAGCGAACATTCAGAGAAAGGCAACCCCTTAGCTAATGGCAACGAAGCGACTGTGGATAAAAGTCATTCTACCTCAAAGCACAAAAACATCTCTAGTATGCTGAGCAAATTAGACCGGGTGTCTGAGATCTCCTCAGAAGGACAGACCGCCCTACAACAGTTTGCTCAGTCGACAGAAATGCTCAAAAGAGTGGTACAGGAGCATCTTCCTCTAGCAAGCGACCACGGGACTGGTATCTCTGACATGGAGGCAGTCTCAGCTGCAGAGACAATGAACGGCCCCTCTGATTTTCCTTACCTGGGGGCTTTTCCCATCAACCCAGGCCTTTTCATTATGACCCCTGCCGGCGTGTTTCTGGCAGAGAGCGCGCTCCATATGGCTGGCTTGGCAGAGTATCCCATGCAGAATGAGTTGGCATCTGCCATCAATTCGGGGAAAAAGAAACGGAAAAGATGCGGCATGTGCCCGCCCTGCCGAAGACGGATAAACTGCGAGCAGTGCAGCAGTTGTAGGAATCGCAAAACTGGCCACCAGATTTGCAAATTCCGAAAATGTGAAGAACTCAAAAAGAAGCCTTCTGCAGCACTGGAGGTAACCGGCCCTTCTCAGGCACCCTAACCCCTCCTCAGGCTGCGCTCCTGGGTTTGGATCTTGCCCTAGATAATAAAACACCTGGTACTTCTTACTTTTTTATTTTTCCCTTTTCCATTAACAGTTCTCACCATGAGATGTCTGCTCTACCCAGTGCCCCCAGTCTCACCCTCCCTTACCTACTGGGGTTAATTGGCTTGGGGAGGATGGCTGGGGTCTCTTCTGGGGGTCCGTGGGTGTGCTGGGCTTCGTTGTCACCTTTACAGGCACGGGCAGCAGCGGGCAGTGCCGGTATCCCTTGTCCTGGGGGGGCTGTAGCTCCCCGAGCCAGTGAGCGGCTTTCTGCCCCAGTGATGGGGTTGGAGGGTGTGGGGGCAGGAGGTGGCTTTTTGGGGCAGAGCTCGGGGGTGGTGGTGACCACTAGCACCCCCAGTGGGGGTGGTCAGGGTGGGTCCATAAGGCACCAGCTGGGTTTCCCAGTAGCAGCCAGGCTGCAGCCCCTGCCGGCGGTGTGCCTGCTCCGGCACCCAGCCCAGCCAGGAGCATCCCTGCTCCTGCTGCCATTGCTGAGTGAGTGTGGGGATGCCCTAATCCCCCCAGCCTGAGGCTTTGGGCCAGTACTTGGGCTGTCACCCTCTGTTACCACATCCACCTGTGGGTGTTGCCTGTGGCCTTGGAGGAGGGTTGCTCCAAGCCACTATTGGATTGGGGTGCCACCATGCCAAATTCTCCAGGGAGGTGTGTTTATGTGCATGGGGAGTGCAGGGAATGTCCAGTGACTCGGGTTGTTCTGTGGTTCTGAAATTCAGCTTGGGCCATGGACAGGTGCCCATGGTGGCATGGTGTGGGTGAGGGGCTGGGACGTGGAGCAGGGGTGGCACACGGGCATGCTGCTCCGGCAGAGCCACCTTCTTGCTACACACCCACGGCTGCTCTGGGCCAAGACCTGTCCCCATGTCTCCCACATGTTACGCTTAAGCCGGGTTTGATTTTTCCAGGAGCTGATCCTGCTGTCAGCTGTGCTGATGGGCTTCTTCCTGCCGGGGAGTGCATCCCCAGAGCTGGTAAAGGCTTGAAAGTCACCTGGCCATCAGCTGGATTGTGCATTCTGGCACCAGGGCATTGCCAGGACTCTGGTCGTCCCAAAGAGACAACCCACCGTTTTTTTAGCCACATTCTACATTTTTCAATTAGCATCAGCTCTGAATGAATAGCGAAGAGGAAAAAAAATATCTGTTTGGGCGGTGGGGATGAGGAGAGGGGGACTGTGTCTTTCAAAAACCGCTGTATTGCTAAATTATATTCTTGTTCTAATTTGCTGAGTCAGTGATCTGGAAAAAGGGAGAAAGGGAAAAAAAAAGTTCATCTCTTCAAAAGAGTCCTAAAGCGGGTCAATAGACTCGGAGCTTGCAGCAGCGAGAGGAGCCTCTTCCTTCTCCTGGCTCTGCTCCAGGTTCTGGGATGGTAAATAGCACCAGGAGCCCATGAAATGGTCACCCCCTTGGGAAATTGGGTTTCTCCAATGGTGGCTGAGAAATTGGAGCCACTGAAATGGGGCTCTGTGTGTGATAGAGTTGGACCTCACCAACGTTGGCTTCCCACCCCTCCTGGGTGTGACCATAAGTGTGTTGAAGCAGAGGAGAGATGGTTTACTGGTGGCAATGAATGCCTGGGCAGATGTGGTTCACTCCAGGGGTATCACCATCCCCTTTTTGGAGCATATATTCCCCTCTGTCAGGATATCCATTTGCGCTGTGTGTTGACCTTGGTAGGGTTGAATGAGATTGTGGCTGTATGTGGCTGGGACAGGGGTGCTGGGACCCTGGCTCATGTTGCAAGGTCCCCCGGATCAATGACTGGGTCATTAAACCTTGCCCCTTGTCAACCAGCCTCAGCAATGTGTTGGGTTGGGCCAACCCTGGGCAGTCACTGAGACCTGCCTTGTAGTGGAGACCTGTCTGGAGGTGGCTCAGCAGCTCCATGTCCCTGTGAGGTGCCACCACACTTGATACCAGGACAGGAGGGGCCATTCAGTTGCCCTTTATATGGGGCTGAAAAATTTGTTGGGCTTTGTGAAGCTTCCTGCCCCTTTGTGGGGCTGTGCCATTGCCCAGGAGAAGAGCAGCCTCCATGAGTGTGGCCAGTGAGTCCGAGGAGCATCCTCAGAGAGCCTGGACAGGGACTGCAGCTGTGATTAAATGTTGATCTAAAATCAAGCAGTAAAAAAATAGAATTAAACCTTTATGGCAACATAAAAAAAAAGGGGCTAAATCCCTCTGCCGCTGTTAAGCTTTATCTGCACATCCACACAGCCTGAATAACTGGTTACCACTGGTGTCCCAGTGGTGGCTGATTGAGGCTTGAAGGCACACTGGATGCTCGGAGCAGGCAACAGCATGTCCCTGCACCAACCAGGCTCCTCTGGGCTCTGCCAGCCCCAACAATCCCGGGTAATGCCATGGGGGCTGGTGGCCAGCCCTGGACAGTTCCCCCTGGGCTTGTGTAGGGCACAAGAAGGCCATGAATAGTCAGGATTTGACTCCACAGAGCTGTCCTCCATCTGGAGAAGCCTTGGTGGAGTGCCTTGGGGTCTCACCTAGCGCTGGTGTGAAAGTCACTGTCACCCTCATGTGAGTCTCACGGAGAGAGACTTTTCACCAGGGCATGCAGCAACAGGAGAAGGGGCAACAGTTTTAAACTGAAAGGGGTCAGGGTTAGGTGGGACATAAGGAAGAAATGTTTCATGATGAGGGTGGAGAGACGCTGGCCCAGGTTGCCCAGAGGAGTTGTGGATGCCCCATCATTGGAAGTATTCAAGGTGAGGTTGGACAGGGCTTTGAGGAACCTGATCTAGAAAAAGATGTCCCTGTGCAGAGCAGGGTGGTTGGACTGGATCATCTGTGAAGGTCCTTTCCAACCCAAACTATTCTGTTATTCTCTGATTATGGGGATGACGGGGGATCTGTCCTGGGCATCCAAATTGGAGTTGGTTGTCTATCTTCCTTTAATACTGAAGGGGCAGAGGTTTTTAAGGTGACCTGTATCAGACATCTTCCAGACCCATTAGGAGCCCCCAGTTCCCTTGTTCCTCTCTCCTAGGATAATGTCTCTGAGTAGGTGGCCCTTTTTGGTGAGTCTGCCATGTTCTGCCCTGCTGGTTCTTCATCCGGTGCCTTGGGTGGGATCCAGTGTGGGTGGTGTGCTGGGCCACAGCCCCGTGTGTCATTGGCCAGAGACATTTGTGTCTTCTTCAGATGCCTGATGACATACTGCAGAGACCTTTGGAGAAATGGTGATGTCTGCAGCTCTCTGCTCATTGACTGCCCCAGCTCATTTTGCCCAGAGGACCAGACACAAGCTGGGAGCAGGAGAAGCTGCAATCTCTTGGCAGCCTAGCTGGGGCACCACCATCTTTTGCCCATTCTTGTCCTTCATGATCCTCCCCCCCCCCGCCCCCTTCCTTGCCCAAGCCCCACGTTTGGGCCATGGTCCCTGTGGAAGTGAACACGTTGGCGTCCTTCCTGTAGGGGTGGTGGAGACATTGCCCTGGTTACTCACTGAGGCTTGGTGGGTGTCTTGATACAAGAGATGGACCTGACAAGAGCTGGCTGACTCCTGCATGGGGTTCCGAGACTGGATGTGGCATGGTTGTGACTCTTGGGATGACAGATGTGTTGCCCTAGCCTTGCACCCAGGCTCAATGCCAGGAGCTGGTGCTGATTGTGTCCGCCCCCCAGCCATGGCAGCCCAGCCTGCTGCACAGTACCCGTCACTACAGCCTGGGGCTTGTTTCCTGTTGGTGTCCCTTGCTTGTTTGGAGATGCAGGAACCGAAGGGCCTTCTGAGGCACATCCTATGGTGATGGTGTGACCCTATCTCCTGGCTGGCATGGCTTGGCCTTGCCTGAGGGGGGGCTGTTGGCACCGAGAGATACCATGGTCCTTGCACACTCCACCTGTGGTCTCGTGAATGTAGCACAGGTTTCCCACCTTTACCCAACTGGGAAATGTCCCAAATCCTCCTTCCAGAGGAGCTGTTGGGACCGTTGCCCCCACACCACCTTTCCTGGAGGTGGCTTCAACAAGGTCCCCTTGGCCATTAGGGCCTTTGTTGCGTGTGGGATTGAGCCTGGTGGGACTTGGACCGTTCTACCGGCCTCTTTCACCCCTCTCCCTGCTGAGAGGTGCCGAGAGGTCCCTTGGTGGTGCTGGCTGTGCCGGGGGAGGTGGGGGCTGGGGACGAGGGGGCCGCCAGGCTGGCCCGGGCCATGCTGGCTCACCGCGGCCAGGCCATTGTGCTCGCTGCCGGCAGGAGGGGAAGTCGGGGGCTGTGCCATTGTGCCGGCCGCGGCACAGGGACGTGGGAACAATGGCCGAGCTGCTGTGCTGGGTGCCCTGCCGGGGAGAGGAGGGGGGGCGGTGGCGGGGGCCCCATCTCCCTCCAGCCGGCTTCCCAGTGTCCGACGGCCGGTGACCGGGATGCTGGGACGGGGCTGGGGGGGGTGCGGGTGCACAGCCCCAGTGCTGCACGGCTGCGCCAGACCCAACCTAACGCCTTGTCCCTTCTTCTTCTGTCCCCCGTCCCTCTCTCTCTTCCTTTCCAGAAGGTGATGCTTCCTACAGGAGCCGCGTTCAGATGGTTCCAGTAGGAACGGGGATCCCAAAGCTCTGTCATCCAAGTGCAATGTCACTGCTTGCTTGTGTTGTCTCAGGCAAGGGATTTTTGGCTGAAATGAATGGATGCACCTGTGTCTCTTTAGAACCAAAAATATTTTCTCGCGAATCTCATTCCTGTTTTTATAATTTTTTTTTTGCGTTCCTTTTAACATCTTCGAGTCCTAGTCAGACATTTAACTGCTTTTCAAATAAAAAATAATTAAAAGAAAAAAACAATGGATCTGTAAAGTATCAAGACTTAATAGACAGAGTATGGACAATCAGTTTCTTTCTGTGTTTTGGTGTTGATGTTGTTTATGTGTGAAAGATGCAGTACTTGTGTAGGGAATGTAAATTTACAGTAACCTTTTAAAATCTAGTTACTAATAAGCACTACTGTAATTTAGCACAGTTGTTTAATTGCACCCTCATTTATACTTTTTATTTGATTCTTTCCCATCATACAATAGAGTGGATAGTTTCTAGAATGCCTCAACTTCATGTTTATAAATGAGAATATGTTTAAAGCGATGTAGTATCCCTTTTCCTAGCCATTCACCTATGTAAGTTTAACCCACAAGAGGTTCGGGATAAAAGGTGGAAGAAAACAATTGCTACACAACCGGTGGTCTTTGAAAAAGAAAAGAAGAATAAAAAAAAGAAAAAAAAAAGAAAAAAGAAAAAAAGTCATTGTTAGTTTATTAATACAGAACAAGAAACACTGCGTACAGAAAAACCTCCTAATTGCAACGGTTTACTCCTAGAAGTAATTTTTGTAAACTTACTGAAGATAAAAATCAAAATAAAAATAATATTGCAGGATCTGTGCTGAAGCAGTTACGAAAAGTGGTATTTCTCTTCTGTTCAAATCCCCGTCTCTCCAGCTCTCTCTACATCATTAAATTGAAATGCTGTTTGTAATGTTTTAGCGATCCAGGCTGTTTTTGTGAATAAAATGAATGCATGTTTTGTGTCATGACTTACAGCTTTGTTATTTCTCTCCCACCCCTCTTTCCAGCTGTCCGGGCCCCCCAGTGCTAATGGTGGCCGGTCCCCCCATTGCCCGCCGTGGCTGCTGGGAACCTCGCTGGTGCCGGTGCCGACGCCGGAGCGCGGTGGTGGCTGGCCCAGGCGGGACGGTGGGATGTGATGAGCTGAGCTGAAGCCACCCTGGCTGCTAAATCTGCACCATTAATCCCGCAGTGGCTGGGCTAAGCCATCCCCAGCTCCTCCCGGGGATATTTCCCATCTTGACCCTCCTGGAGTTTTCCCGAGTAGCCCAGTGCCACGGGTGTGGGTAAAGCAGTGTCATTAAGGTGTGATGGAGAACCATGGCCAGGCTTGTTTTGTGGGGATGAGTCCAAAACGATCTTCGGAAGGTGAGTGGGCTTGGGATGCCGAGCGGCTGCTGCCGCCGATGGATGGATTTCCAGGCTGGCCTGGTGCCGGCATTGTGTGGGCAGGAGCCATCCAGGGAGGAGAGGATGTCAGATGGGCTCGGCTGTGGGCAAGACAGTGGGCTTGCTGTCGGCGCGTGGGGTGCCACGCCGGGCAGGTGGGCTGCATGCCCCCTTCCAGCCCCTGGGAGGGTCCTTCCAGCCTGCGGAATAAGGCAGAGCTGCCTGGATGCCACAGCGCCGGCTCTGCCTCGCTGGGAGGAGGTAGCTGGAGCCTTTGTCCCGGGCTCCAGCTGTGCTTGGCCCAGCATCTGCTGATCAGATGTGCACCTGCAGGGGCAGGGGGGAGAACAGTGGTATGTGGGCTCCATTCCTGCTGGGCAGCAACCTGCCGGGACCCAGCAGAAAGTGCTCTGAGGTTCCCTGGGGAAAACTGCCCTGAATGCCATCTCCAGCAGCCTTGCACCCACGCACCCCAGCAGCTCCTGGAGTTGGGGGGGAGCTTGTTCCCTGGGCACCCAGATCATGCTGGTGGCCGGGCCTGGGGATGACTGCAGGGATGACTGGAGCTCATGATGATGGAGCTGGGCCAGCGTGGAGAGGGACAAAGCTCAAGGCCCGTGGGGACAGAGAGACCCTGCTGGTGGCCCAGGAGTGTTCTGGTGCATGGGGTGCCCAGCTGGTGCACCCAGTGGGGTGGCACTGGCAAGGGCCTGCAGGGAGTTGGTTCCCAGTTGATGCTGCTGGGGCAACAGCCCCCCTACTTAGCAGGAGTGTGGTGGGGGGTGTGAGCTGTTATGGGAAAATGGAGTCTGGCTTGTTTTTTATGACTGTGGCTAAAGGGGTGGGCTGTGTGAATGCACAGTGCTGGCACCTGGAGTGGAGCCAGCCCCTGCCCCGTGCTGGGAGAGTGTCCTGGGCACCAGCAGGCAGAACTTTCCAGCCCCAACCCAGTGTGGGGCCAGCAGAGTGGAGGTGCTGCTTCATCCCACCAGCAACAGGGGCTGGGGACTGCTGGGGCTGCCCCATGGGGCTGTTCCCCCTGGTCTGGCCATGTCACCCACAACAGTTCGGTGCTTGGTGCTGGATGTGAGCGATGGCTCTTGGTGAAGTGCCTCAGGGGCAGCTACAGACATGGCAAATTCCATTGTGCCACACGCTGCCTGCTCCCCCCAGGGACACCAGTGTCCCCAGCTCTGCTGTCCCCCCAGGGAAGCCACCAGGCAGAGGGCATGTGTCCCCATAAGCCCCACAGGGACACTGGCAGGGTGCATTGTGGCAGCCCAAATGCTCCAAGGAGCTCTTTGGTGGGAGGAGGATGGTGCAGCCGCTGTGCATGGGACAGGCAGGTGGCTTGGGAGCAATGCCCTGCCTTCACTGCCAGCACCTGCAGGGTCCTCCAGACAGGGCATGGCAGGGACCATGGCCTTTTGCGGGGAGGGTGGGCATTAGCAGAGGCTGTGGGCTCTGACAGGGAAAGGCAGTGACAACTGGGCACATCATGGCCATTCACAGGGGATGAGGAGATCAGGGGTTTCATTGTGGGGGAAAACAGGCTTGGGAGAAAGGAGAGAAGCCAGAGAGAGGGTGGGATTCAAACCCTGCGTGTGAGTGGGATGGGGTGGTGGGGAGGTTGGAGATAAGCTGCTGGTGGCTTTCCTACCCCAATGCTAGCTGCACCTCCTGCGTGTGTGTGGAGGTGGATGGTCCTGTGCTCGCCAATGAGCCTTGCCTAATGAGCTCCTGCCCAGGCAGGTAGGACCTCAGGCATCCCCTGAGGGTGAAGCCCATCATCTCCACCACTCAGTGCCACCATCAGGCGCAGCCTCTGTGCTGGGCTGTCCCCACTGCTGGTGGGGAAGTGGCACCCAGGGCTGCTGTCCCCAGGGCTGGGTGCCATGGTGGCCAATGGCAGCCGAGTAGCATGGGGAGCACGGGGTGATGATAATGAGCTGAGCACCTTGGGTGCTGCCACAAGTACCTGCAGTCGCTTTTAATTAACATCCACATTAAACAGAGTTAGTAGAAGGGCAACAAACCTGCATCTGGCCCTGGGGTGAGCTCTCGCAGAGGGCACAGCCATGACTGAATCCTCTCTCGGCCTTGGTGGCTCCACGGGGGAAGGTGCCAGCAAGCGATGCCAGGAGAGGACGGACCCTGGTGTGCAGTGGCACCGCGGTGGTGCCAGCGGGGGTTTGCGTGGTGGAGCTGGCCTGGCTTGGAGAGAACGGCATCTGCAGCCCTGAGCCTGGGGTGAGCTGCAGCAGAGCTGGCAGCAGGAGCTGCAATCCCTGCGGTGCTGCCAGAGGCACGTCCTGTCCCTCCGCAGGGGCACCCTGGCACATTGCTGGGTACTGAGCTCAGCTGCGGGGACCCGTCACTCCCTGCAGCAGGGACCCCCATGCTGGTCGCAGCCTTGTGGCGGTGGGCTGGCAGCCACCTCATACCAAGCCTACAATTAGCGGCCTGACCCCGCGCTGACCCGCCCCCCCCGGCGCGGGGATGGGGCAGGATGCAGGAAGCGCTGAACAAAATGTGCTTCAGCTGAGCCGGATGGCGGGCTCGTCGCGAGCGCTGGCGGCCAGGCGTGACCTCGCAGCCTGCTCCTGCTGCCGGGGCCGGCCATGCTGCCCGCGGGGGCTCAGGGATGTGGGGAGGGGAATGGTGGGACAAGAAGAGGCCAGGGGGCTTGGCAAGGAGGGGTTGCGAGGTCCTTGTTGGTGGGATGGGAATGGCCACCAGCATCGAGTACTGGTTGGACCCAGTGGTTCACCCCGAAAGCAAGATGGTGGTAGTGGGTTAGGGTGGTGGGATCAGCTTGGGTTTGCTTGGTGGGGACTTTGCCAGGCCAGGGGGCTGTGGGGCCAAGGCAGGGCCTGGCTAGCCCCCATGCTGGGCAGAGACATGTCTAGCATCTCCTGCAAGGCCAAGCCATCTGTGGAGGCTCCCCAGCGTGTCCCGGTGCTGGGCTGGCACCAGCTCGGTTGGGGGTTTTGGTAGCCTCACTGGAGCCGGACACAACCGACACATGTCTGCTGGGGGCAACTGTCCTCCAGGCGTGGGCAGCCATGGGGAATGCTCACCATGGCGCGGCTGGCTTTGCTGAGGCTGTCTGATCATCTTCAGGACTGGAGCCCAGGGCTGCTGGGCCAGCTCACCTGGGAGAATTAATCGAAATAAACCTCCTCCCGTTCAGCTCCCCACAGCTGGCCAGGTGACCTGCCCCATGTTACGTGGCTCCTGAGAGGTTTGCAGCCCAGTTTTCAGCCCCAGCTGAAGTTCTTCTGAATAGTTGTGCGTTTTTCAAACTCAGGTTAAGGATCCCTTGGTCTCTTTGTAGCTTCTCCACTGGGGAGGAGCATGGGAAACTTCCTGTGCCGAGGTGTGGGACAGGGGGTGGGAGGGTCTCACCAGGACTCTGGACTCACCAGGACTTAGTGCTGTCTCCCTACCAGAGCAAGCCCGACAAGGACTTTTCTCAGGGAAGAGGAACTCCGGGAGGTCCTTCATCACTCAGAGGCTTGACATCCACATGGGATGGATGACATCCCCTCTGGGACTTCCAGGCTTCCTGACATACCACCATGGACTGAAACCTCCCCATGTCTGAGCCAGAGCAGGAGGATGCTTATGCAGCAGAATCCTTGTAAAGGATCCTGTAGGTGGGAGCTGACACCCACTCTTGCACCCTAACAGCGCACCCTGGGATGAGCTGGGTCCCCAGGAAGGCAGAGCTGCGGCTCTAGCTGGCCAAGTGCCCTGGCTGGCTGCCCTGCTGCAGCTCTGCAGGAGGCTGGGGACTTTGCTGCAGGCATCACTGGGTGGTTTCTGCAGCTGAGGCTGCACAGAAACTTCCTGAGGACCTCCGGCCCTGGGGATCAGTGTGCCACCAGACCTGGCACCCTTCCTGCAGCTCAGCAGTGCTGCCTCTGGGGAGGAAGCCCTCTTGGTCTGGGGTCTCAGCTCCCATCCCTGTGCCATGAACCATGTGGTGGTTTTCCTTGCACGAAGGACTGCTCTTGCACCCCTGGCCCATTGTCATCACCCCAGCTCCTTCAGCCTCAGAACGTACCCTGTCCTCCACCATCCCATAGCTGTCAGCGACGAGGACTGTGTAGCCTACCTGAGCTGTGGTGTCTCTCCATTTAATCAAGAACTCCTGATTATTCCTGATGAGCACGTAGGTGCCCCCCAACTCAAGCTGCGCTGCAGCTGCTCTGCCCTTCCAGTTGGTGTCTGCTGGCTGCAAAGCCCACGCTGAGCCGTGGCGGCCCCCGCTTAATCGGGGACTCGTTGCTGTGCCAAGGCCAGTTTCAGCACTGCGTCAAGATGTTTTAAGGCCAGAGCAGTCAGGATTTGTGAGAAATAGGTCGGCCTGTGACAGCAGAAGGAGGCTACTCAGTGCAAGATGCTGTGTTATCGGGCAGGGAGGGAGCATCTGGCACAGCATTAGCCTTCAGCCTCTGGGTGACGATGGGTGAATGACAATGGCTGAGTAGGGGCTTAGCAGAAACAACAGGTACCAGTCCAGGCTGGGAGGGTTTGCAGCCTGGAACCTGCCTCCTCCTTGGCTGACACTGATGCTGACAGCCCCAGTGAAGTATTGATCTTGAGGGATGTGTGTCACCCCACCAAAATGCTCCAAGTGAACTTAGTGCTGGAGGAGCCATCCAGCTGGTACCATGGGTAATGGGAATGCAAGACCAGGCTGCTATGTCCTTGCCCCTCCAACCAGTTGTGCAGCCCTTCCTTGCATCATCATCATTGAGGATGAGACCCCCATGGGGCAAGAAGGTACCTCTTTTGCCTTGCTTTTGAGACTCTTCGGCTGGCTTCTGTCCCAAGCCTTTGAGATCCTTGGGTTGACTTCTCCTGCAGCTGGCCTGGCTGGACACTGTGCCTGAAACCTATTGTCATCAGCCCAAGTGAGCCTGGGACAGGCCTACCTGGGGTAGAGGAGCTGCTGGCCTCTGTCTCATGGGGAAACCCAGGAGGCAACAAGTGTTTAGAACAGGTTACCAAACACCAGAAGGGTATGAGAACAGGGCAAGCATGGATGAGACCTCCCAAATTATACAGTCCCTTTTCCTCCATGTGCCAGCTGGTTCTACCTACTTAGTTGTATTGCCCATTCTCCTCTTCCTGTTTGAAGAGGAATAATGTCCAAGGTTTTCACATGGCCACCTTTTGCCATGAGGGTTCCCCATGGCCAAGAAAAAGACAGTGGGACACTATCCCCCTCTCTTACCTGCACGTACCATAAAGCAGCACCATTTTGCCCTGGCAGAGCGCTGGGACCCTGTGGGTTTCTGCATCTCCTCACCTACCCCTGCCATTGGGGGGACAACCTCTTGTCTTGGAGGACACGGATGCAGGCAGACAGGTGATGCCAGTGCCTACCCACCTTCTGGCCGTGCAGGCTGGGACTGCAGCAGTGCAAGTCAGCCAAGTCCACCTTCAGGCACTGAAGCCAGGGGCCTTGATGAGTACATCCCGCTTGACCTTTACAGTCATTAATTTTTGCATTTTGTCTCACTTGCTGGCCCTGTTCTTTTTAAAGCTCTATCTGCTGTGGGTGATGATACCTCCAGCAGTGACATGACCATGAGCTGCCTTACTTGCGGCAGATTTTGGTTTGTTTTGTTTCCAGTTTGATCTTTGGGAGCAGATCAGCCAGGAGATGGGTTTCAAGAAGGTCTTGCAGGTCCTCCACCTCTCTCCTGCAGGGCTGGATCGTGCTGGACCTGGGCAGTGAGCAGGAGCAAGCCTCACAGCTCTGCCCTGTGACCCCCCAGATGCTCCTGCTCATGCTGTGGTGGCATCGCCACCACTGACATCCTTCCATCTTGCCATTGTGGACACAAGTCTCCCACTGCTGGGTGGCCTGGGCAGCATCCTGGTGGGAAATGTTCCCCCGGCCCAGCTCAGTGTCCTGCCTGCCTGCCTAAACAGGCAATTCACTTTGCCCTGCTGCAAGGAGAAGGCCAGGAAAGCTGGAGGATTTTCCCCAGGTTTTTCCCCATGCTTTTAACCTGGAGCTTGTGGGGTGAAACCAGCCTGGGGTGTGTGCTCCCTGCAGCGAGGCGTGGGGTGCAGGCACCGGGCTCTCCCTGAGCCCCAGCTCCTGCCTGCCCTGCCTGGCCCAGGGGGGTCCCACCGGCGGTGCGGTTCGCTGCCCTGTGGTGAGTCCTGACATTCCTCCACGGAGAGAGCCGCAGGGGGAGGGATAAATTGGCTTTGCTGCAAGTACGTGCATGTGTAATGGGGGCTCCCCCCCTTCAGCAGCTCCGGTCCATGGAGCGCCTGAGCTGACTGGTGGCCCCCGCCACCTCTCCTGGAGCCTGGTTTGATTGCGGTCCCTTGCAGAATGAGACTGGCAGGAGGGGCTGAGGTGGAGGAGACATTGCTGCTCCTGGGGGCTCCAAGGAGACTGGGCTGGGGGAAGGGACAAGACATGAGGGGAGGGAGACTGCAGAGGGAAAGAGAAAACACTTATCCTTCGGGCAGTGGGAAGAGAGACAAGGGCAATAGAGGCAGGAGCTGGGGCTGGAGAAGCGACATGGTGGGGATAGGGGTCCTTGGAGAAAACACAATCTGCTGGGTGAAGGGCATGGCGGAGGTGTAAGTGCCCCCACATCCTACCCAGCCCCATCATGAGATAGTCATCAAGGACTCAGGATACCACAATTAAGTTCCATCCTGCAAGACAGGCAGCAAGACTGGGCTGGGCCTTCCTTGTCTGCCAAAGGCTGAGGGATGCCCATGGGCAGTGGGTGCTGAGCTGCTTGCACCCTGGGGAGGGTCTGCAACCCGAGTCAGCTCTCCAGCACAGCACAGAGCTGTTGACTCCATCCTCCCACCTCCATTTTCTTACGTCTCCAGACAAAGTGACTGTTTACCTGCTTGGATTTCAAGCTGTGTGCACAGCCCCATGCTCACCCCTTTGGCTGGACACCGGGAGGAAGAGGAATGCAACCAGGCAGGTTTGTGCAAACACAGGCGCTGCGTGGTCCCCCTCGGTCTTTAGTCTGGTAAGCAAAATCGGCATCTAATCCAGATCAAACAGGACTTTAGCTCCTGTCAAAGGACTGATCCCTTATTCTGCCCAGGCTGTGGTATTTAAAGGGACACAGCCAGGTTAAGTACAGCTGGAAACCACAGGTTTGTGAAAATAATCATAATAAAAATAACAACAACAAAAGCTGGGAAAGATTAGTGGGAAGAGAGACTATAATGAAATATAACTGCCAAAGAAAACTCTGGTTAATGGAGACATCTCCCCAGAGCATTTGAAACCTCAGGTAGTGGAGGAGGAAAGAGATAAGTAAAACCACTCAGAAACAGGCAGCAAACAGACCAGTTCCTGGATCAGGGCAAGATATGTCCTCTCCTCTCCTCTCCTCTTCTCCCCTCTTTTTTTTTTTTTTTTTTTTTCAGAATAGCCCCTTGGAGGAGCCGGATGCAATGCAAATTTGTTTATTTGATTTCCAGCCTGCGATGGGGCAGGTCCCTGGCCGCTCTGGGTGCCGGGGAGCGGTGCCAGGGGATGTCCCCCAGAAACACCAGGAGCTGGGATGCTTCCTTGGGCTGGCACAGCCCCGCCATGCTGCAGCACCCAGATAGGATTTAGCCACCCGACTTCTCATGACCTTAATAACTGGTGCTGACTTAACTGGGAGTCTGGTGGCTAAATCCCACGTGAGTCTGGAAGTGTAGGAGTCAGTGTCACAAGTAATTTATTCCACACATCTTTCAACCCCAAAACTTGGGGAAGCCAGTTCTTAACGCAGATCCTGGTGCTGCCACAACCCTGGTTGAGCAGATCTACCACAGCCTCTCTTTAACCCAGTTTTCTCCTTTTTTACTTTTCCCTTGCAGTTGCTGGCTTGCCCAGGCTGGAGATTGATTCTGTGAGGAGGGCAAGGTGACTCCCCTCCACTGGACAGGGCTTGTGGCACCATTACCTGAGCCTTTCCTTGGGCTTCTGGCCCTATTTAGAGTCAAAGTGCTGGAGCAGGCAGGGAACCCCAGTCACCAATCCCTGGGTAGGGATGTCCAGCCCTGGCACCCCTATGCCACTCGACTGGGCTGGACCTCCCCTCTGCATCCCTGTCTTTGCTCTCTGTCATGACACACATGGCTGCTGTACCCTGAGTGTCTCGTTATGGAGGCGAGACCCAACCAAACCTAACGTCCAGGACCACTCCCAGGAGCGACTGTGGTGGGGCTACTCCCTCTCTGTTGGCCTCTGCTCAGATGGGCTCTGTCAGCAGCCTCTGCCGTGCCCCGGGGATGACCAGGACCCTGGCTGCTGCTGGAGCGTGGGTGACGAGGGGGGAGAGCTCTGCAGGCAGGGGAGTGGGGTGCAGGCAGCAGCTGCAAGGAGCTTGCCAACGGGCTGGTGGTGGAGTGGGAGGGGTTGGCAGCCCCTGGCCATCATCCCTGCTGCCCGCAGCACAGGACGGACCTTTGCCGCCAGAGAGTTCAAGCTGGGTTACAGCCGCTGCTGCAGTCTGAACACCATATTCATATTCCAGCCGCATTTTTTTGGCATCTTTCCCCTCTTTGGAGGTGGCAGAACTCCAGGATGGGAGGGTAAAGAGGGAAATGGACCTAAGTTGCCATTTCTCTGTTGCTCAGGCTGTCTTGGAGGAGTTTGCCAGTTGTCCTGAGTCGCTTCTGAGCTGAGCAGAGTTGGTCTGAAGCCGCAGAACAACATGGACTCTTGCGTTTGCTGCCTGGGAGCCTTTTTGTTCCTCCCACCAAAGAGGAACTGGGTCACAACCTGTCCCGTCTTAGCCAGGCAAGTGCTGTGGCCTTGCCTTTGGTACCCAGCACAAGATGAGCCCAGCAGTAGCCACATGGAGCTGGAGACCTGCCCTGAGGTTTGCCCTCTGAAGGCTCCTGAAAGACTGGCACTCTGCCTTGCAGAGCCTGCAAGCCCTGCCTGCACCCAGGCACTGCTGAGCAGGCACTGGCCCAAGGAGCACAGGACAATTTGAGGATATAGCTCATAAAATGGTGTGGCCATCTCACCCATGCTAAACACAGCTGTGCCAGGACATAAGCACTCAAGTTTGCCACCCTTGTCCTGTTCCTTCTTGCAGGGTCCAGTGGATTCATTTGGTCCCAGTGAGTCATTGCCTGCCTTCACCAGTTATCCACTGCCCATTGATCTCTGCTGGGAAAGTAAGTCCTTCTGATGGCAAAGGTCCTGGAGGAAGCCATCCTTTCTGCAGCATCAATATACAAAAGGCCATCATCATCTCCATTTGCCCGCAGGAGGGAGCCAGGAGGGTGGACCACCATGGGGGTTTCAGTGGCTAGATGTGAAGCTAAGCACGTGGTGAGCTAGTGCTAGACTTCAGACTGTCCTGCTTGTACGGCTTTCCAACCTGGCACCGAGACATTAGAGCAAAGAAAGCAAGAAAGAAGAGAAAATACATATGTCCCAACTCCATCTTGCAAAGTCATTGAGCCAGGCATCACCAGGGCTTGGTCCGTCTCGTACCTACTGGCCCTGCCTGCTTGCTTTCCCCAGGCATCAGCTGCTGGGCATGGTGATGCTCAGACCTTGGGCAGCTCTGGAGTGGCTGGTCCCTAGGCTGCCCTCTGCTCCCTGCAACCTGCTCCGCCGGAGCAACCCAGTTTTCCAGAGGTTGAGCATATTCTGTGGCAGTCTGCAAACTACCATTTCCAGAGGCTGATAATTCACCCAAATGCATGTGCAGTGCCTCAAGAAATGGAGCAGCCCCATCCGGGCCCAGCATAGTCGTGATTTCAGGCAAGGCAGTGGGAAAACCTCGTGGGCAAACCCATGGGCAAACTGTGTTCTCAGAAATGACCATGCAGTTGTAACTTAAATTTTGGGGAGAAAAATGTATTCAGACTCAGCCACAAAATATGGAAAATTTGAAGCTGGCAGATGTTGTGTGGCAAAAAAAGTATACTTGGGCTGTGAGAATAAATGGGGTTTTATCGTGTTGGCTGTTGAATCAAACACCCAGGGGAAAGAAAGAACTTTGGGTAAACATAAAATCAACTGTTCTGGAACAAAGAAGTGTTGCTTGGACAGGAGGAGGCACTTGGTTCTGTCCACTACTGATATTAACTATATTTCTAGATGAATTACACGCAAAAAGTTGCAAAGTTCCCCATAAAACGCAGAAGTCAAAAAGAAACACTTTGCTTATTCCAAGGTAACAAATGCTTCTTGTCCTTTCAAATGGAGCCCAAATTCACAAATAATTATAGTCTCTCTGAAGCTACTAATCTCAGTGGGTAAACTCTTAGTGTGAACAATTCCAGCCTGGCTGCCTAGTTGGGAAGCTGGGGACAGATTCACGACAGGATCTGCTCTTCCTGCATCATCACCCAGAGGATGCAGAGCACGGAACAACCTTTGTTTTGTGTGCTGTTACCTCTGGGCAGCTCTTGATGGGGCAGCTGGCAGTGCAGCAATGGTTCTCTGGCCAGGATGAGGGCTGGACTTGTTTGTGTAGGGCAGTTTACCCCACTGGCTTTGCTGACAGACCCAGTTCTGGAGCCGAGAAGTAGAGGTGGGATCAGTTATTGACCTGCAGCACTGACTATGACTCTGGCTGAGGAGGGGCAGGACATAGGGCCCTCACTGGGAATGGGTTAGGGTATGCAGTTTATGATATCCCTGCTTGTCCCACCTGGAATGTGCATCTCCACCGTGGCATGTGTCCCAGCAGAGATACCCTGTGACTCCGTGTGCCCAATTCCCCTGCTCCCTGAGCAGGACCCTGAGCGATTCAGCTCCACCTTAGGAGCCCACAGACGCATCAAGCCTTCTGGAGTAGGCTTTTCAGCCTAATTCCCATGCCTGCTTTTAGCAGGGTGTGGTTCTGGGCTCCCTAGGTGGTCTCACCCAGGCGGGATCCTGCCCACCCAGGGATTCCTGCCCTCCCTCTCCTGGTTCTCCTGGGTCAGCTTTGCAGGCTGCAGGACTGCCTCCTCTCCCTGGGATGAGGTTTGGCCAAGGACACCCATTAGTACTTTTGGGTGGCTCCTGTTGCCCTTCTTTAGGAGGGACCAGGGCATCTGAGCTGCTTGGGGTGTCCTCTGGGCTGGGACAACTTCCTGCATTGTCCCCTGCCCTGGGGAGCTCTCGTAGCCACCCTGCCTTGTGCTCCGCTTCCTCGGCACCGGTTATGCAAGTGGCTTTGGAAGCAAAACAAAATTACACCGGGAAGAAATCATTGTGCAGCTCTGGTGGGAAAAGATATTATCCTGCGTTGCTAGCGAGAGCGGCCGTCGGCAGGTAGGGCCCGGAGGAGAGCTGCGTTGCAGGATGATGGCTGATAAGATGCCGGGTCCTGCTCCGATGGCCTCGGGAGAGGGAAGCGCTGCGCTGTGAAGCTATGGAAACGGGCAGGCTGGGCGCGAAGCTGTAATTGGGCCACTCGCATCGCTGTGTGCAGGCAGGTACGCCTGGCTCTTTTGTGTGCATGCACGCCGCTGAGAACGGGGCTGCGGGAGCGGCGCCCCAAAAGTTGCTCTGTTGGAAGCAGCAGCTCTGCTGGCAGCTGCCCCTGGCTGTCCCCACACTCCGTCCCCATCCCCGGCCCCCCGCTCTGCCTTTGAGTCACCTCGGCGGCGTGACGGCTGCATCCGCCCCGCGCGAAGGTCACGCTTAAAAGCATTGGACATGGCTGGGCGCGGGGGTGGGAGAGGCGCTGCAGAAGTCACATCGCGTTTGAAGGAGTTGTGGCCAGGGCAAACCTCCCCAACGTGCCCTTCGAGGAAGGGGGCTCCCGCAGCCTTTCATTATTTGCCAAGAAACGTAAGCCCAGAGGTCCGTGAAATCGTCAGGATGTGTGAAATCAGGCACCGCCGGGCAGCTTCTCCCACACGACCATTTTAAATATTTAACACGTTGATTATACAACGTTTAGTATTGAAACGCTGGTGTGGGCCCAGACCTGGGGTTTGAGAGGGGGGGGGTCGGGTTTGGGATTTGTCTGCCCTGCCCTGGGCTCCTGGCAGCCGTGGCGGCGGGGGGGCAGCTGTGAGGCAGCTCGGGAGGCACTCAGGCGGCCAGTCGCTCCTGCTCGGGAGCCTCCGAGTGACAAACGCGCTCGGGAGCAGGAATTCATTCCTGTAAATATGTTTGCATTATTTATTTTAAGCATTTTTATAAATCATAATAGGAGAGACATCTGCTGTTAAAACTGCAAACTGCATTCATGCCTAGGGCAAAGCAAGAGGAGGCTTTTCCCCAGGAAAGCTTGGCAAACTTTGGGGAGCACTGCAGATTTGGGGGGGTAGGATGGGGGGGATATGCGCGGGTGCGAGTTAAATACCCAGATCCTTCCCAGGGTCTGTATTTAAATGCCTCTGGTCCTCCCTGCCTCCTCCAGCCCTCTGGCTTTTGACACCTCTTTATATGAAGCTTTATCTTGAGGATGGCATCTTGCTCTTGCTTTTCTGATGGCCAAAGAAGCCGGGACTAAACCACCCTTCTCCTCCACTGAGATGTGTCAGTGCATGTGGGTATCGGTGGATCTCATTTCCCTGAGGGGCAGCAGAGCGATCTGGAGCGGGGGACCGGCACCTCTCTGCAGGCACAGCTCTCAATTAACAAAACAGCACAAAAAAAACCCACCACCCCTCTCCCTGAGCCTGGTGGCATTTGCAGGTCCCCTGAGCCGAGAGCTGGAGATGGCGGTGGCTTGTTCTGGGTGAGGGGAGGAAGCTCTGGGTGACTCTGACTCACTGCCTCGCAAGATTAATTGCCGGGCATTGCAGGAGGTTTATCACTGCCACCCGCGGCTGGCTGCATCTCACCTCTTGCCGTGGCTGCTGGCTCACTCTGCCTGCCACCACGCCGCCCGGGGGGCTGGGGCGAGGGGGACCCCGCTCTCACCCTCCTCCTCCTGGCGAGCATCGGGTGCTGTGGCGTGTCCCCGAGAAGGGGAGGGGGTGGTGAATTATCTCCCCTCTGCACACCATGGAGGCAGCCCCCATCCATTGTATAGGGCACCCGGGGTGCGGGGATCTAGATGTGTGGCTTGGGTGGGTCACATCATCCTCTGCCTCAGATGCCTGCCCCCTCAAGTCAGTGTTCTTTGAGTTGGGCTCCTTTTTTTTTGAGCCATGCTACCTCGCAGAAAGGCCCACTGTGGGAAGTGGGTGGCAAATCCACTCTCCAGTGCTCATCCAGACATCCTCTCCATCCTGATGTCCTCAGCTATCCAGTCCCCCAGCACTGACAAGCTCAGCAACTGTGATGAACAAAATCTTTTGCATAATCAATAATTAACGTCTGGGGTTTCCAAGCAGCTAATTAATCTCTTGGTGAATTGTGAAAAAAAAAAATTAGAATAAATGTAGGTGTTTTCAAGCCAGGTGAGCAGAGTTTCACGCTCAACCTGGGCTCTTCTGTCAACCCACATCCTTTCCAACCATTCCTTGAGATCTTCTTTCTCCAAGTGGGGCTATTAATTGCCAGGGAGTGGACAATACTGATCATAAATATTTGCCTAGTGAGGTTGTATCTGCTTTCCCACATATGAAATGAGTGACCCCCAAAAGCCTGGCATGCTTTGGGTGAGCTTGCAAAGAGCTTAATTGTCTAGCTGAGTCTTGCAGCTCTAGAGGTGACCTGCACTGGGCTTGTGTGGTGGGGTCAGGTCAGCCCCAGCCATGCTGACCTGGGTCAGAGTGGGAATACTAGAGGCAGGGAACAGATCTTCACTGGGACACATGAGAGCATCCACTCCTAGTGCTCCCACTGAGAAGCTGGGAAATGCAGCACATAAACCCTTCAGGCTCCAGGTGTAGGCAAAGGTTGGAGAGGATTTCTTTCAGTCACTGGTTTCAGATTTAGAGAATCTCACAGTCTTCACCCAGTGACACATCCTATCCCCAATAAACTCCTACTTGGGAAACCTCCACCAGGTTCACTACAAGCTTCAGCAGCAGTTCATCTTGGGTACTCCAGCCCTGGGATGAGACTTTGATCCAATTTCAGGTAACTGGGAGGGCTACAAAGTCCTTGAATCACCTGTTTCTCCCTGTGACTTTTGGGGAGCCATTACGTGGCTCTCCCCTGCTGTAGACCTGTGAGGTCTGGTAGTCAAGTCCCGTGTCAGATATTCAGCCATGGCTCCTCGCCAGTGACTGGGGATGGGGCTCTGTATGTCTCAGATCAGGTCTCTGACAAACATGTCTCTGCTCTGCCTCTGTGCTGGGGCTTGCTGCCGTCCATTTATGTGCTAGCAGGCTATGAATTTGGTCTCCCCAGCGCTGGCTCCTCAGCTCATCCCAGAATATCCAAGTCACTGACTCGTGGCTCATTTTGAAAGATTGCCAAGCAGCTGCAGCTGTCCTTGACTTTATCTCTGCTCCAGTGTGGCTTTGCCCAGCTCCACAAGTTCACACTAGGAGACTCCACTCCCCCTTCCCAGAATAGAAGACATCCAGGGCCCAGCGTCAGCAAGTTTAGCAGCTGTGGGAAGTGTTATGCTTTGAGCAATCGGTAATTAGTCTGGTTGAAAGGCCAGAGTCCTTGTGGCTAATGTGTAGCTCAAGATGAGACCTACAATCTCCTGACCCTCTTTAAGTCTTGTTGGTGACTTCCAAACACTTCCTGGCTTGCTTTTACCTTTGTGCTGGTTCACAAGTGGCCTTCTGTCATGGAAGTTGGTCCTCTCATGTTCAGCTCTTGTCCAGTCACTGGTTATCTCCTGTTCCTCCTCACACTGCCTGCTCTCCACATTGCTCTCAAGCACTTGTTTCCATCACACTCCTACGTCCCTGCTCATTTGTTGTCTCCTACCTACCTCTCCTATGACTGTGAGCCAGAGTTTGCCTTGGTCAGTGCTTATTCAGGAGATGTTGCAGGGGGACTGTTGTGGTCAGGGGGACTGATGGTTGAGTCACAATAAGGAGGTGATTTGAGACAGCCAACATGGCTTCACCAAGGGCAAATCGTGCCTGACAAACTTGGTAGCCTTTTATGTACTGCCACAAACTTGGTGGACAAGGGCAGAACAACAGATGTCATCTACCTGGACTTGTGCTAAACATTTGACATTGTCCCACATGACATCCTGGTCTCAAAATTGGAAACTCATGGATCCAATGGATGGACCACTTGGTGGATAAAGAGCTGGCTGGATGGTTCACTCAAAGGGTTGTGGTCAATGGCTCAATGTCCA
>JAOTQQ010000052.1:29420594-29474197 GCA_026546715.1 Gallinago undulata | reverse complement strand
AAGAGAAGGCTCCAGGGAGACCTTATAACAGCCTTTCAATATCTGAAGGGAGCCTATAGGAGAGCTGGAGAGGGACTGTCAGGAAGTGTAGTGAAAGACAAGGGGCAACGGTTTTAAATTGGAAGAGGGGAGATTTGGATTAGATATTATAAAGAAATTCCTTACAGTGAGGGTGGTGAGACACTGGAACAGGTTGCCCAGGGAAGTTGTGGATGCCCCATCCCTGGAGGGCTTCAAGGCCAGGCTGGATGGGGCTTTGGGCAATCTGGTCTTGTGGGAGGTTGCATGGCAGGGGGGTTGGAACTAGATGATCTCTAAGGTCCCTTCCAACCCAAATCATTCTATGATTCTATGATTCTACGGTGGTGATGCATGGACCTCCTTCTGAACAATGTAATTAACTTCTCGTGTCTCCAACCCCTCTCGATCCTAGCTTCAACCTGGAAACAAATACAGCTCACCTTCTGAAGATACTTAACTACGCGAGGACTGATTTTTGGCTTTGGCTGATGCTGAGAGACTGAAATCAGAGCGCGGGGCAGGTGACTCAGCTAGGGGAAGAGGCTGATTGGGGAGCACTTGAATTTCTGTGCAAATGTTTAGTGGATTCAACCACTGGTTCCAGCATTGAAAATGAAGGCATGGTAGGATTAAGGGATCTACCTGAGACCTATCAAGCCTCCTTGTCCATTGTTTTAACTACTAAATAGCCTCTGCTTCCCCACAGAAAGTGGAGCTCTTACAGAAAGTGGCTTTTTTAACTTCAGAGGTGTTCCAGGCCAGGAGTATTCATAGCCCTGTGTTATCATGCATCGGCAGAGGGATAAGAATATCTTGGACTAAGCTAATTCAGTTGATTTATTGTTCCAAATTCTTAGAGCAGTTCATAGGATGACGGGATGTGATCTGTTCATCTGCCTTCGTGTTTACTGGGATTGAGGTGAAGAGGGTTGGCAGAGCTCAGGGCAGCTGGGGAGGACTATTGCATCCTCTTAGCAGGGAAGGATGGGCAGAAAACAACAGCAGTGATGGAAGATTTATCCTTTGGAAGGAAAGGACTTGGGGGGGTGGGGGTGTGGGGGGAAGGGGCAGCCTTCCAGTACCTATGAGGAGGTTATGGAAAAGATGGAGTCAGACTCTTCACAGCAGTATACGGCTAGAGGAGGAGAGACAGTGGGTATAAGCTGAACTGAGAGAAGTTCAGACTGGTGATAAAGACACACTTTTTCTCCATGAAGGCAGTCAAGCATCAAGCAGGTTGCCCAGAGACGCCGTACAGTCTCCATCCTCTGAGGTTTTCAAGTCCCTATTGGCAACGTGATCTTATAGCTGACCTTGCTTGAGCTGAAGGCTGGACTAAAGACCTGCTGAGGTCCCTTCCCAACCTGTCCTACGACACTGTGATAAGGTCAACATAGCCAAGCTCATAGGAAGGGCAACACTCCAAGACTTCTCCACATGATTAACTCCAACAAGCAGCTATTTGAGTTCCTGAAAGCTGGAAGTAGGTGGCTGAGCCATGCCTGAGGCCATGGGTCAGTACCAACTGGCTTCCTCTGTTTTTGTGCTTTTTGGACTTGGTTTTCAGTCTAGATCATTCCACCACGTTGTTCACAACATGGCCATAAAAAGCAGCTGCTGTGATCATGGGCATACTTAACTTACAGCAGCATGAGGAAGAAGTCATGTAGAAGGTAGACTTGACCAACAGCTGGTGCTGTTGGTCACTATGGCCTGAAGAACAATGGTCACATAAAGATTATGTGTTTCTTTGGGATTCCTTGCTGGTGCTGGGTCACTGAAGTCTGGTCTAGGGTAGTGGGGGTTAAACTAAGTCACAGTGCTCACACTTAAAGCAGTGCCTGGAGAGAAAGTGCTCATAACTGCTCTGGGAAAAAGGAGGTTCATAGGGTCTCTTCTGCTTTCCCACAAATGTCTGGGAGTGGCCCACTTCTGAGCCAGGATGTTGGATTTGATAGAGCCCACATCCCATGCCTGGCATCTCCTGGGCACACATGCAATCCCAGGATCTTCCCAGGTATTAGAGTGAAGCAGAAGAAGACTCACAAGGTCTGGCAGCTGACCGGCTGTGCCTGAGCCAAACGTACCCAGTGGGATGCACAGAGATGCAATCATGCCACCCCCTGCTGTGCTGCAGGCCAGTCTGGAGTGCTCAGGGCCCCCAGGGAAAAGAGGGACATTGCAGTGGTTGAGTCAGTGCCTCTGAGCTCACACTCATAAAAAAAACTGCAGACCACAGTGGCTGGAAAGGCTGGGGATGTGATGCGCAATGGGGCAGTGGTTTCTCCCTCTATGTTTGCTGTGACCTCTTTGCAAGGCAGCTTTTGGCACTGAGGCTCACAACCTCTCTGGATCTACTGGCTACATCGAAATGAAATTGGCTCTACAAAAAAAACCCAAACAGTTCCACATGCACTTCACCACTGAGGAGACAGAGAGGTCTAAAATTCCCGTGTGCTGGTTGTTTGCAGGGCAGATTCCTGCCAGTGAGGCAAATCTCACCTTGGGGATGCTCGGGATTGCTCTGGCTCACTCCACTTCCCCTCCCAGCTCAGCTCCCCTTCAGGACGTGCACTGCTTTGGCTGGGGAACACTAGTTCTTTAGCAACTCGACGTCCAGAAAAACCTGCAGTCACACAACTATATATAGCCCGAGAGAGGCCGTGAATATGGTGACGCAGTCTGGAAGTGGTTCCTGGCTGTTCTCCAGCAGCTGGGAGTAAGGCGAGTGGCTTTTGCTTTTTAGGGGCAGTGATGTGCAGGGGAGGTGGAGGCCAGGGGGTTGGTGGCATGATGGACTCAGAGGGGACTTCATCCTCATGTAGCTCCAAATGGAGGCTGGTGGAGTGACCCAGCAGATGTGATGCCACTCGTGGTGTTTGGGGCTTGGAAGGGGTTTCAGTGGTATAGTGACCTGGTCCAGGACTTGACTCAGCTGAAGCTTCCTGGGAGATGGGACTTGGAGAAGTGGAGAAATCTGGCGAGAATCATGCCATTTCATGCTGTGGGGATGGGGACCCTCTTTAGGCCTGAAGCAGGGGTGAAGGCTCTCAGTGGTTGGACTCCTGCTGGAGCCATGGTTGGTGGTGTGGCTCACAGAAATGGCTCTGATCTCACCCCCTGATTTCCTCTGGCCTAAGGACTGTAGGGTCTCCTGGGCTGCAAGACCTCATCTGAAGGGATGCATAAGCCATCACCACCAACCATGGCTCCAGCAGGGCAAACCAGCAGGACCAAAACACAGCCATGAGACAGCTAGCCCCAGCCTCCCCCTGACCCCCACCCTACACATTGCTCTCAGGGCACCTAACAAAGTGGTGGAGACCTCAGGCTGGACACCATGCTCAGTGGGTGTCTCTTTCCAGCGCAGGGAGACAAAGTCAGCTGTGACCAGGTGGTGGGATGATGCCTCACTGGGTGTCATGCTCATGCTGAAATGCAGTGGTGTTCAGACTTGGTCCCCTCCCTTTTGCTGAAGAGCTTGCAGCTGTTGGGAGCATGCCTGGACAGGAGCTATGGCACTGTACACCCTTCCCCGGGGTATACTGCACCCATGGCAATAAGAGCTATTCAAAGGGTGTAGGAAGAGACATCTCCAGTCTAGCCCCCAAACTGTCCCTCTCTACTTCCCTGTTTGGGGGACTGGACCCCAGGCTGGAGAGGATCTCTGTGACGGCAGTTCCAGCAGCACCCTCCATTCTCAACTCACCAACCACTGTTGCCATGAGTCCTCCACTGCCCCCAGAGCCCAGGAAGCCCACCAGAGTGGGCAGAGCATGGGGGGGACAGAGATATCTGGTGACCAGGGAGAGCTGCAGGGCTTCAGTCAGGACATGCTTTGGCCCTGCTCATGGCCGAGAGCCATGCTCAGTGCCTGGCTGCCTAGTGGGAACATCTGGGGCCCTTTCTAGGCCAAACTGTAGGCTGGTTTGACCTGCCAAATCTCCGTCTGCTCCTTAAAGTCTTTTGGGATATGTGTGTGGGAGTTCATCCCCTGTACAGCCCAGGTGGCTCACCCTGGTCACACCCCACAGTGGGAAATCTGGCCTTGACCCCTGCTGCAACCCACCAGCATGTCATGCCTGCCCATGGGGAGGGAAAGCAGGAGATGATCAGAGCAACCCCCCTATCTCCAGGGTGTGCTGGAAGTTGCAGTCCCAGCACCCCTCCACCTCTGGACGTACAGACCTTGTCGGAGGGTTGCTTTTCCTGGGACAGATCCCCTTTACCACATTAAGAAGTTGATTGTTAACACTGAAACCTACTGATGGGAATCAGAAAGAGTTTCTAGTCTGCTCCACAATTGCTCTGAATGATTCTCGAGCACAAAGGCCCTGAATGAGGCTGGGGAGGGCAGCAGTAAACCCAGCAGTGTCCTGAGTGGTTCGTCCCACAGACACCTGCAGGCAAAGAGCGCCCTGGAAAACAAAGAGCCTGGGTTCAACACACCTCATAGTGCTTGCCACATTTCATTCACTGAGTGCAGGAGCAGCCCTGGTCCTCCTTACTGATATTTGGATGTCTATGGTCAACATTATGGGAAAAAGCATGGGAGAAGCTCGTGACTAGCACCAGGACTAAGAGAGGGAAATGGGAGTAAGCACCCTGTCCAGCACCGTGTCCCAAGCATCCTCCTGACCCTGCTCCAGCAGCAGTAACTCTGGGTTGAGGCTTACCTCTTCCCTGCCCATAGTCAGATGCACAGCTCTCTCCTGTACACCGAAATATTAATCCGTAGGCTTCACAGTGCTGAAGGAGCAGAGAGTGCCACAGCATGAACGCTCGGAAGCAGACGGCGCTGCTGCATGGAAATCTATGCCCAAATGCTCCATATCATACCGTACAGCATATGTTTAGAGACAGGCCAACAAATTTAGACCTGAAAATGTGTATAATTGCCAGGCAGGACTTTGAGGCTGGAAGGGCTTCAAAGAAAACAGAACTCATATGCCTCGACAGCAGTGTGGTGGTACTCTGGTCATTAAGTTTAGCAGGACAAACCCTACCTTTGCATGTTACTTAGTCCTAGTGGTGCCTGAAGGTCAAATCTGGCTCACTCAAGAGTCTGCTTCAGCTGAGAAACTTGCAGCGTTTAGGTATTTGTTGGTTTGGCTCAAAAATAGAGCTTGCTGGGTTTAGCATGATACACAATATTCCCATATAGCTCTTTTTCTCTCTTCCTACTATCGCTGCAGCTTAGTTTTTTCAGTGCATTGCCTAGAAACTGCCCTGTAAAAGTGGAAAATGCTGTCACTCACAGAGGATCTCACTGGACAATGACATGTGGCTGAGAGCAGCATGCAGGATTGGTTGTGGAGATTGGTTCCCCCAAACAGCCAAGCACTGTGCCTCTTCTGATCCCCAGCATGGGGTCTTCGGGCAGCAATGCCACCATCCTCTGCTTCAACACACCCTTGTCCCCATGGTGTCAACCACCTTGAGGGGAACCAAACCTGCAGGAGAGGCAAAATGTCTTCAGGTCCCCAACAGTGCTGGCCTGCTGGGGCAGGCAGCTTGTGGGTGGTGTGGGGTTCCTTGAATGGCTTGCATGGGTGGCAGGGTGGCCTCAGAAGTGACCTGAATTGTGGTGTGACCTACTCCAGGGGTTATCTGTCTGTGTGCTGTCCCTGCTGATAACACCGGTGCTGTCAGAGAGCTCCTGCCAGCTCCTGGGGTTTCACCATCGGCAGTGAAATGCCTGGGCATGCCCCAGGTCTGGGAATGATGTGAGTCTGTGGGAAGGTTGGTCTCGTCAGCCCTTGCAGGGGCAGCGGGGAACCTCACCCCAGCATCCCTCCACACCTCCCATCCCCTTTGCTCTGTGGGATCTCCTCCCACATCCTCTGCACCACCTAAGCCATCCCTGGCAGTGTCACCAGCCACATCTCCTAAGCCCCCTCCCTGCAGCATCTTCTTCGCAGTCTCCTGGCCCTCCCTCCAGCACAGCCGTGAGCATGTGGGCTCTCCCTAGCCCTTATTTTCTTTCAGCAGCCAGGTGAAACCCAGTAGTTTTTAGGATCTGTGTTGGCAGGGAAGAGAGAGCAGATGGTGCCCTAAAATCCCCGCGCCCTGAAGAGTGAGCTAGCGATCATTTTTGAAGCTCTCGAGATATTTTTTTTTCCAGATCCTGCTGAGTCTGGCGAGGACTATAATTGCAGCTTGGACTGGCTGGAGAGGGCAATTCCCGGATAGGCTCCCTGCCTTTCAGTCTGTAATTGGGCCCTGGTGATACAAAGCACAAAGCTTTTCCCTTCCTGTTTGCTGTGCTCCCTCTGTGAAACCTTCCCCTGCCTGTGCTGTGCATGCTGGAAAATATGTAAATACCAGGGCACAGGAGAATTACTCCCTCGTGCCTGCGCCACGTCTGAAATACCCATTAAAAATATATGTTCCAAAAAGAGCACCTCTGCACTGAAACACAAACTCTCCTGGCAATGGGGGGCTTTTTGAAGGGAGCAAGAGGGAGCGGATCAAAGGGTTTCACCGCGCACGTCGTCAGGAGAAGGGACAAACGTGGCTGTCCCAGCTAAATTAGCAGCAGAAACGGGGGTTTTGGAGGCTACACAAAATCAATAGGACTATCTCAAAATGCCTGCTGTTCACACAGGAGATTAATTCAGCAGCAGGGCCTGCAGTGCTGTGCCGCGGCTTGGCTGGCTGTGCCGAACCCAGGGAGGGATGAAGACCCCAGGGCTGCACTGAGCCAGGGAAGGGGGATGAGAGAATGGAACAAGCAGAGCAGGGAAAGAGGCTGCTGAGGCACGGGCTGGTGCAGCAGTAAGCAGGTCTACCAGGGAGCTGTGGGGACATTCATCTCCCCCAGTATGGTTACGTCAGACCAGTTTCTCCCAGTGGGATGGGGGTCTGGTGGCAGGAGAAGCTGCCAGTCTGGTGCCATGATCTCCCTGCCCCTGTCCGTGAGGTCCCAGCTTGGGATACAACATGATAGGTTGGTGGAGAGAGAAGGAGCCCAGTGCCACATGCATCCTCCTGGCCCCTTCCCTCTCTGATGGCCTTTGGCACCTGGGGCACTAATTTCACATAAATTTGCTGCAAAATTTCCCCTTCATCTTGGCAGGGGACACTAAATTATCCTAAAGACCATGAGTGACGTAGGAGCACAACTTGGATTTTCTGGGAAACCTGGTAGGGGGCTGGGAGTGTCTGGGAGATGAGGGCTGGTGATGCCTACAGTCGTGGTCTCCTTCAGAAACACCCTCAGGGATGTGCCTGGGGCCCGGGGAGCCACCAGACAGTGGCTCCTCTCTCCAGGCTGGGCACTGGGATCTCTCACAGCTCCAGCCGGTGAGAAAGGGCAACACACAGCGAGTTTTCTTCTTCTTCAAAGGAATTCAGTGTTTGGCTGGAACTTTCAAAGGAGATTTAAAAAGGGAAGATAAAAAAGAAAGTTAAAAGCTGCCCAGTGAGGGGTGGAAACAGGAACGTGGGGAGAGATCGGGGCAGTGCCAGCAGCAAAGCAATGGCAGGACACTGACCAGCGCGGACAAGCGGTGGGGAGAAGATGAGGAGAGCCTTCATCATGCAGATGTCCGGTCAGGGCATCTCTTCCCATCTTCCACCATCTGTGTCTGTTGTGGCCAGCTGCAAATTGAGTCCCGGCACCTCCTTAGCCCTGGAGAACTCTGACCTGGTGAGAGGAGTGGGGCTGGAGGCCAACTGTGGTGGGAGCCGTGGGAGCCGTGCGTGGGGCAGTGGGACCGTCAGCGTGGGAAGGGTGGGATGCAGCAGGGACGCAGAGCGAGACACCGGGAGGGAAAATGTTAATCAACTGCAGTGTCTCCCTGAAAGGAGCCAAATGTAAATGAGATAATTAAGCTATTATTTAAAGCCGGGAGACGGTGGGGACAGGCCCGGGGTGGCCGGACTGCATTTTAATCAGCTGCCTGGCTGGGGCTGGTGAGCCCGTGCTTGTGTCCCCGCCTCTGCATCCCTGCCTCTGCTGCCAAGCTCCCCGGGTACTGCACAGCCCCTCTGCAAGCCGTGGGGCCGTGGCCACGCCATGTCCCTCTGCTAAGCCACTGCCCCAACTATTCATCCAGGCCAGGGGTGAAGGGTCCAGGTGTGGGTGTACCTCCACCTGCGTTACCACCTCTCTGCAGGATTTTATTTAGGCTGCAGGAACCCCTCCAGTGCCTCAGTTTACCTGCTCTCGCTATTTTGGCTTCTAAAATCTAGTAATGAGAATAAGCAGTAGTAGTGAGGATAAATCCACCCAAGCAAAAGTAGAACATACATGCTTCAGTGATGTTGGCTGGACTTTCCTCCAAAGGCAATGTTGGGAGCCTTTTTTTACCTTCTTGCATGGAGTTACAAGAAATCTGAGTAATTGCCCAGTGGCTCAGATTCCCCACCTCTGGAAGCAGCGTTGATGCTTCAGAGAAGCTCCCAGCGCAGTGGGGAGCTCCAAGGTCATTTGTGAATGATGGTGAGCCAGCAAATGTGGCAGAACAGGATTTCCTTCCTGCTTTTCTTTGTTTTGGTCAGAAATGGAAAAGAAAACCATGTCCATGACATTCCCTGTCATCAGGACCATCCTTCCCTGTCATGGAAGATGCAGTTCCTGGAAGCAGAGAGCTCTGAACAGCACGGAGAAAATGGATGGATGTTGCCTGCTTCTTCTTATATACCAACTGGGATCTAAGTGAAAGGAAGTGAGTAGGTGCTAGGTTCAAAGGAAACCCAAGGAGATGTTTGTTCTGTGGAGCGTCCTTAAGGGGAGCTCCTCACTGCAGGGGGAACGGGTGGCCCACTTTGCATGGGAGGTAGGAGTTGAAAGACAGAAGGAAAAAGCCCATGGAGAGCTCTTATACAGAAAGGCAGCACCACTCTAGCTCAGAAAGCCCCACTCCTTGAATGCCTGGAGATCAGGAGAGCAAGGAAGCATTACACACACCAGCCATATTCGTAATCTTTTCCCCAGGCACCTGGCATTGGCCCTGGTGGAAACAGGGGACCACGTTAGAGGAACATCTACTGTGTGCCTATAATATAGCCCTTATCTTTCAAGAGCCTTTCTTACTGTATGGTTAAAGAGTAAGTTAAAAGCCTGATTCAGAGTGGTTTTCAAGTGCCTTACTCTTAGGTACCTAATTCCTGCAATTTCCATTTCTTTGCAGATCTGGGCCCTTAAATCCTGAAGACACTTCAGAAAATGTTATCCAGCATCCCCTCTTAGCAAAAGACTACCCCAGCGCCCTTCCGCCGCCAGCCCATGGACCCCCGAGCATCCAGCTGGTGACAGCAGCTGCCCCCTGGCCACGTGCGGCTGGGTCCTGTGCCGTGTCCCTTCCCGGGGCTGCCGGAGCCGGAGGGGAGGCTGCAGAGGCGGCTGGTATTTCCAAAGCACGCTGCCGGGGAGCACCACACCGACCCACCCAAGCGTGAATCCAGCCTCCCCCTGCTTTATTTGCCCGAAGCTGTAGTGCTTTCCTTCTCCCCACCCACCCAGCCAGGCTGCAGCTGCCTTCCCTCTCCCGGGCCTGGGGAGGGACTTCAGGTGCAATTGAGCTATAAATACTTGGCACCGACAACACTGCAGTTGTGCTGCATTTTTATTTGTACGCTCTGTGTGTGTACGGGCAGGTATTGCCTTTACACTTCCCAGATTAGGAAACGGGTTTGCATCGTTGTTGTCTCCCTTTCCCCCTCCTCAGCCCTCTGGGTGAGGAGGTGGTGCCACCATCCATACTGGTGAGGTCCTTCTGGGTTCAGTCACGAACTGTATCCAGGGCTCAGATCTCAGTGGCCCAGGGCACGATCACACAGGTTTAGCTCGGCAGCTACACTGGAAGTGCTTTATAGCTCGGAAACCATTCAAGGAATGAAGAAAGCAAATCCCATGTGATTCACAGAGCCCATCCCATAGTGATGAGGAGGTGATGCTAAGTCTGGAGTTGCACATGGCACAGGGTTTGCAATGTCTTGGTCTAAACTGATCATCAGATGATGTGAAACAGGGGAGGTAAAACAGACAGCTCTTGGTGGTTTATTTGCCATAGGAAACACTTGGCATATCGTAGGTGTTTTTTTTTTTTGTTTGGTTTTGGTTTTTTTTTTGCCGGATATTCACAGGCAAGACAAAATTAGCCTTTCTCTGAGCTCTGAGCTTTACCACAATGTGACTCAGTTTCCCTAATGGCTACCTAAGGATAACAACCCTTTCTTCCCAGACAGCAGTATGGGAAGCTTTGTGCCCCTCTTCCTCGAGGCAAAGCTTTGTCCAGAACATCCAGATGGGAAGAAACTCTGCACATGTGTGTTTTTAATTCCAATTCCAGGACTCAGTGTTTTCCAGACTGCTGGTGAGCATGTTACAGGACCACACAGTTGCCTCTGCTGGAGACAAGAGGAGATGCTGACTGGACAGCTGCTGTGCAGAGCACAAGCACAGCCTGGCGCCTTCATCCCTTGGGGCCAGTAAAGGTCCAAGCAGTGGACCAGAGGATACAAACCATATTGTGCTGAAGGAGATGCTGCAAGAACTCACAGGCAGTTTTGCAGTGCCTTGGTCTCTCTGCCTCTGAAGGAGCCATCTAGGGTGGGCAACCTTCATGTGGGGAGGGCTACTTGCAAATACCTTGAAGTGGCAGAGGTGACTCTTAGCCTTGTTGTGTCTGTATTGAGCACAGGAGGGAGGTCACCTCCCCTGAATCTCGGCACCATCTTGAAGAGCATTTTCACACCATTCCCCTTAGGGTGGAACTGTGGCTGTGAGGTGGGCAGGGCTGTGGGCCTTGCTGAGTGGGACCCAGTGACATTGTAAGGCTGGACCTGTGCCTGGAGGAGGAAAGCCTGGTGCCATGGCCTGCAGCTCTGGCACAGCTTAGTGGGCTTCCAACAATTCTACTGGCACAAGTGGTCCCGGGTCTACTGATAATGGCTAGTGGGGTGGGGGGTTGGGGTGGACTTGTACAGCCTGCACAGTGATTCTAGGCAAATCAACCCCAGAATCAGATGAAACTAAATAAAAAAGCAGCTCAGTGCCCCAAGCACATGTAAAGTTGATTTCTCAAGGGTTTGTCCAAACTCTGAAGTTCCCATTCTCCCAGCAGGAAGAGGAGAGAAAAAAATCCAGGCATAAAAGCCTTAGGAGCAGGAGCTGGCTGGCGAGGGTGGGAAGGGGGCTAGGGCTGGGTGCTGTGCGGTGGCAGTAATTTTCCACATGCAGTGGATTAGGTGAGGCTCTCGGTCAGGAGTGAATTCTGTGTTTTTTTTCCTGTTCTTCCCCACCTCCAGAGACCGGTGTTGGATGGGAGCCCAGGAGAGGCAAGATAAAGGTCTTCTCTATCAGACAGCTGCTGAAAGATCTCAAATAAAGAGGCAGGCATCGCTCAGAAACCGTTAGAGGCAGCAAATGTGAAGGGTAAACTGCGGGACAGGTACAGTCTGTCGCCTTGAGAAGCCTTTAAAGATACCTCCTCTCCCAGCTGGGGCAGCCCACCTTGCCTCTGGCTGCCTGGGGTTCTCTGGAGCTCAGTGAGTTGCTGCCCCAGTAGGATGGGTAAGTGGCATTTGCCCTTGCCAGCCAGAGATGGGAGAGCATCATTTTGCATCTGGCGAGAGGCAGGGACGGGGTAACCATCCACCAGGGTGGGGTCACCTCAGGCCCTCCCTCCATCCCTCCTACAGTCCCCAGGGCTGGTGGCTGCCCCTGGGGCGTGCAGCTGGCTGAGCTGAGCTAATCTCCTGGGTGCAATCACATCCAGCCTGACTCTGTCCTTGCCGTACCTCATGTCTCAGCCTGGACTCATCCCAGAGCAGCCAGACTGCCCCTTCCCCAAGTTGTTCCTGTCCCTCCTGCTGTACATCAGCCCCTGAAGACCCAGGATGACGTGGGTTGGGCATGGGGCACACACCATGGGCCTGGCCATTGCCTTGTTGCCACACTGTGATGTGTCATGAATCTAATCAGATCTCATGGTCCAAGGAGCAATTCGCTTCCCCTACAGGAAAGTGTGAGATGTTTGAGCTGGGCCTCACATGTGGCTCCCCGCCTGCAGTGCAGTGCCCAGCAGGGTGCGGAGGGCTGGCCAGCAGGGATTGCTGAGGCTGTTGGGCAAGCATGCTGTGTGGGGTTCTGCCCAAAGACAAGAGGTGATGGCTAGGCCACCCCAGTATGGCCACGAGGACCTGGCTCCCAGAAGGACTTCTTGACCCCTCCATCCCATCCCATCCCATCCCATCCCATCCCATCCCATCCCATCCCATCCCATCCCATCCCATCCCATAATCATATCTCTGTTTTACCCTGTCTCATTCCATCTCTTTTTTTTTTATCCCTTCCCATACCATGCCATGCCATCCTGTGCTATCCCATTCCTTCTGTTTTATCCTGTCCCGTCCCATCCCATCCCATCCCATCCCATCCCATCCCCTCTGTTTTACCTTGTCTCATCCTGTCCCACCGGTCCTTTGCTGTCCCATTCCATCATCTTCTGGACATCTCATCTCTCTCTGCCTGTCCTGTCCTCTCCTGTCTCACCCTATCCTCCCCCCAGCAACAGCTGTGTCACTGTCTGTGTATCCTAGTGCCAATCTTGTGGAAGCCTCTGGTCCCCACCAGTCCCACACGGCCACCTGTTTCTCTTCCATCCCAGCCCCATTCCCACTGGGTACATGTCCCGCAGTGCTGGCCGTGCTGGAAGCAGGAGGTGGGGTGGTGGAACAGAGCCAGGATGCTCTCCCTTGGCTGTCACAGCATTCACCCACTTTCACACAAGGACCAGAGGCTTCCAGGATGACAGGCAGCAATGAGCTCAGGGCAAGCTGCTCCCAGGACATCCCTCTGGTGTGAATTTCCCCCAAGAGACTTCTTCTACAACTCCTGTCCAATGTGTCTACCTCCTCCTTGGGCAATTTTGCATGTATCAAGCACTGAGTCATGGACAGATGTCAAGCAGGGGCTGATTTACTCCAAATTAAATGACTATGGTATGAGTCTGTGGCATGCAGAAAGGTCTGGTTAGAGAGGGGTCCTTGCCTTGGGGAAGTCAGGGACTAGGCTTTCACCAGGTGTTGGGGTACAGCTGCCTTTGTGATTTTTGCAGTTACAGAGGGAACTGATACAGACCTGCTCTTGACTCAGCCGTTTTATAGCATCTCTTGAGCTCAGTGAAGCTGGTGCTAAAGCTTGGTCGCTTTGATCATGACAAATAGGAGCTGGGAAGCCAAATTCAGTGCAAAGTCACCGGCTGCCTGTGAAGCTGCTGCTTTTTCAGGTTTTAGTTGTCTATCTGGTGCACGGCTGATGACTCTGCCACCTGCACTGCTGGGGCAGGGATGGTGCCATCTGAGCTCCTCCTCTGTGAATCTGGAAGAGCCTTTGAATGCTGGTGGGACTGTTCCTGCCCATGTCTGCTCTCTCCTGTATAGGAGGACCTGTCCTGGGGGATGCTGAGGGATGGTGTCTCCGACCTCAGCTACGTAGGTGTCTTTGGCTCATGGCTTGTGCTTTTGACTCATCGATCGTGTATTTCTAGGCAGGAAGATACCTCAAGGTAGGCCGCTGTGGGAGTCACAGGGTTGCCATTCTAATATGCTGGGTGGAGGTGAATGTCCAAGTCTCTGTGAGGACACTGGTGGCCCAGGTCACCCAGCTTCTGGCCTCCTCATTTATCCTTGTTCTTCTAGAAGCTTAGTTGGCTTTGTGGCAGGGTGCAAAGCACGGAACACTGTGTGAGTTTGCAAGCCCCACTGAGCATCGGCCCAGGTACGTGTTTTTTAGCCCCTGGGGCAGAGGGAGTGTTGTCCAAATTCATGGACCTCTCCAGGTACCAGCATGAAGTCTGTGGGTCTCCTGGAGAGGCTGACAAGCTTGGATGTCTGGCTGGGGGGTGCTCTCAGGGCTGGGACCGTGTGGGTCCTGTCCCCACGGCGCCGGCAGAGCTGCATCCCCAAGTGGGTGACCTCAGAGGGACAGCAGGTCCCCTGAGCCCCCACTGGGCTGCGGCACGGTGTGTACACAGGGATGGGGAGGCTAGGGAGGTGGTGGAAAGCTGGAGGGGGGAAGACAGCCATCCGCTCCCCGCTCCCACGGTGCCTCGCTCTACTTGCCACAGTCCCCAAGCTCCCTTCCCTTCCCCTCCGCTGCCTTTTATGCAGCTCACCCAAGGTTCCAGGGCCTGGGGATCTTTCCAGGCTTCCCCAGCTGGGGTTTGGCAGCTCTAATTTTAGGCACTTCTCAGTTTTGCTTTCTTGCCGCTCAGTTGAGGAAAAGCGCTTGTGCAGGGAGGCGAGCCTGGCCCTTCCCCACTGCTGCTGGCTTTCTCTTTGTCTCTCTCCCCTGCACGCTCCTGCCTGGTGCTTGCTGCACCGAGACGCAGGTGGATGTTAATGAGCCCCTTTTTAAAGCCAGTGCTCTTGCAGATGTGCAGTGTGGGGATGCACATGGAGCCAGGGCCCACCCAGCACTTCTGCTGCCCCATGGTGATGCCTGCCAAACCATGGCGTGACACTCCAAGCCCCCCTGGAAACACTTGGAAAGGCTCAGGTCCAGGCCAAGATGCTGCAGGCTCAGAGGAAAGCCCAGCCAAGGACATCAGACTAGCCATGTTTTAACTACAGGGCCCCAACCCCTTTCAGGCCAGTTCTGTCTCTGGGAAGAAGCTGGGGAACACCTTGCTGAGGGAAACCCCAAAAGCAAAATGGGGATCAAAAAAAAGTGATTGGACCAATCCACGCACCGAAAAACCGGCAAGAGCTAATTCAGCCCTTAGGTTGTCCCTTGCACCCTGTTAGAGCTCTTGCAAGATGCGACCCTGGACCAGGTCAACCTTGGGGCTGAGCCAGTATCGCTGGTGAGTTTTACTTCAAACATCCAGGCTAAGGACAGCCCCGGGTGCGTGACAGGATATTTTGCCCAAAGTCCTTGCTGTGCAATTTGGACACAAAAGTGCAGTGTAACAACACCCCCCCTCCCCATACCCTGAGGGAAAGTATCTTCTGGGGAAGGGAATGAGAATTTTTTTCCTCAAGGAGGAAAATAGCAGGTGAGGAGGACAGGGGAGGTGGCAGCATCTGGGAGAGTGGGCTGAGCTGGCCAGACTGGATCCTGCCCTCAGGGCACTTCTGCTCGCATGCGAGAGGCACGTTGGGTTTTGTCCGGTGCATCCGACGAGCTTTCATCTTCCAGGGGGGAACGGCTGGGGCTGGAGCTGTCTAACTGGATTGCAAACTGCCTGCTCCTGAAAGGGCTCTGCATCCCATTATCCATAAACCTGTTCATGGCACTCGGCTAATTCAGGCAATTTGTGACACGTTTATGCTGTCGATATGATAACCAAGCCGTTGGACTTGGCTGGGCTGGAGCACCGTGTCAGGAGCAGCGATCTGCAAATCAAGCTCTTAATGTGGGCCTTGCCGTCCCCGCAGCTGGGGAGCGCGGCCAGGGCGGGGGGACCGGCAGCAGGACCCATGCCGTGCTCTGGCGGAGGCCATGCCAGCGCAGCATCCGGGACGCCTGTGCGCCCTCCCTGCTTTCAGAGCCTCTCCGCTGCCCGCAGGGCACTGGGCTGGCAGGGTCCCCAAGGAAACACTGCCCTGCAGGTGATAGGAAGCTTAACTGCTCCCCCCACACCGGCACCCCTCTTGTCGCAGGTTTGCAGGACCCAAATCCGGCGTTATCAGAGGGCCGCAGCGGCAGCCAGTGGCCCAGCTGGCTCCTCTCGGCCTCTCCGCTCCCCTTCGCTCACGTGGAGCCGTGGGTGGACGTGGCTCTGGCTCTGCTCTGCTGCCAGATTATTTCTGGGCATGGCCACAGACGGATGCCGCAGGAAGCGCGCAGGCTGCCGAGCAGGGCACTGCCGGGGGGCACAGCGGGGGGCACGGCCGTGCTGGCAGCTGGGGGCCAGGGCCCCTCCTGCAGTGCCAGCGGTGTCTGCCGCCTTCCCAGCAGCCTCCCCCCATCCGTCGCCCGGCGGCCGTGCCACGGGTGGGCTGCCCGCTGACAGCGCCGTCCTCCCCCTCCTCCCCACCGGCTGCGAGCACGGTGCGTCATCCGCCGCTTGGCTAATTCGGGGGCAACTATTTTGCACCGATGATGGATCATGCCACGTGCTGTGCCAGGGCCCCCCTGCTCCCTGGCCCAGATGCCCCCCCTCCTGCCTGGACCGCTTCCCCCTGCCTCCTGTAACCAAGGAGAGAAATTAGCAGTGAGGGGAAGCAGCACTTTCTGACGCAGGGCTCGCACGGCCGCTAATCACCCAGCGCCAGGAGCCTCTCCAGGTCCCCCTCGTCTCCACCGTCACGGCCGCTCTGACCCTATGTGCGGGAGGGTCAGGGACCCAGGGCTGATTCGGGTCTGAGTGTGGCTGTCATGCTCCCTGTGCAGACATGGTGCAGTTGCCACTTGCTGGGCACCATGGGGGGACTCCTTCAGGGTGGCCATGTTCACCCAGGGGTGAAGCTGCTCCCGAGACAATCCGGTGCAGGTGGGCTCCTTGGGGTGACAGCTGCCAAGCACAGCATGGGCGTTTGTCCCTGGGGGAAGGGTCCTGAAGGGCTGTGCCTGCTGCAGGGTCTCCTCTCTGGGTCACATATAGGGACTGAGGACCCTCAGCAGAGATGAACCAGGCACCCAGCAGGATGGAGAGGGATCTCTGCATGCATGGTGGCAGGGTGAGGCAGGTGGCCACCAAGCAGTGGCTCTGCAGTGATCTGTGGGATGCCCAGGACAGGGTCACATGCCCTTTTGAGAAGATGCCTGTGTGGGAGTTTGCCTCTGGGAGAGCTGTTCAAGCAGAGCTTTTCCTCCTTGCAGCCCCCACCCTCTGCCCTCCCAGCAGGGCTGGCGAGCTGTCGGTGTTGGCAGAACCCTCGCAAGTGCAGTGGCGTTGGGAGCATCCTCCCCGGGTGCCCGGGGTGGGCAGCAGCCAGTCCCCAGGCTCTGTGTGCAAGGCTGTGCCAAGCACTGTAGCTCTCTCTCTCACACACACACACACACACACAGAGTGCTGCATTTGAATCCCACAAGGTTTCCTTTAAGCTGAGGCTGATTTTGACAAACCCTCTCAGGCTCAGCCTCAGTGGGTTCTGGTGTCATCCTGGATGGACAGACAGGGGAAAGCCAGCTCTTGTGGATGGGCTTGCTTTGTAGGGTTATGTATCCTCATCCTCACCTCCAGATGAGGGCAGGTTTGTCGGGGAGAGAAGGGGAAGAGATGGCTCACAGACATTCATAGACCCAGTGAGACCTCAAGAAACCTCACTAAACCCCATGCAGGGTTTATTGAGGTCCCTGAGGATGTGCATGATGGGATGAACAGACCCCTGCTTCAATGCAACGGGGATGCAGGACGTTCTTTGCTGCATAAAATGGAGCAGGATGTGGAGGGAAGAAAGGCTTTGAACAGTCAATTTCCATCGCTGAAAGCTGACAAGTTTAAAACAGCTAATGTGCCCCGCAAGATGAGGCCTTCAGAGATTTACAGCTCTCCGCGGCTGACTGCTCCCATACGGTGTGCATGTCAGCCAGGGAGCCTTTTAAAGAACCAAGATAAAGCTGCAGCGTGGCCGCATTGCCCACCAAATGGATGGCAGAGAGAGAGGAAAGGAAGGAAAGAGGTTGCTGTGTGTGGTTTTTTTTCCCATCAGACATGCTGAGCTCATGTCCCTTCCTGCAGCCACCACCACGGGGTTATTCCAGGTCAAGGTCAAAGCAGCCCTCCTGGAGCAAAGTTTGTCCAAGCTGCTGCAGGAGGAGGTTTGCAAAACGCTGCAGGAGCCATCAGGTGCCTGATGGCATGGGTGTCAGTGGGACCTCTGGGCAGCACCAGCTGGCAAGGTCCATCCTATGGGGCGAGGAAGCCCTGGGTATGGGGGATAGACAAGAAATAGCCTGACTCCTCCACTGCAGGCTGGCGCTGGAGTGGGTGGGATGGTGGAGAACAGGCCCCTGGGTGGCGTGGAGTGAGAGTGTCGGATCTCAACAGAGCCCCAGCTGTGGTCAGCTTCCCTCAGAGGGCTCACACAAAGCCTGGGAGCTACTGCTGACGTCCTTAGTGCTGCTGCCTACCTGCTTTCTGTGCCATGTTCAGGCCAGGCTGGGGTGACACGGGTGTTCCCCAGGGCAGCTGGATTCTCGATTTGACCTCTCTGTTCCTCCAAGTCCTCCACTGCAGCCAGGAGCATCGTGTGCTTGAACACATTCGTGACCACCACTGAGCTTTGTGGTGTGCTTTGGCTCATCGGCTGGCCAGGACCACGGCCGGAGGACTTGGGCACATGTGGTGTCATGGGACCTGCCTGCCTGGCCCCAGCATACTTGTGGTGTGTGCAGCGTGGGAGCCGTGCCTGCCCTCACCCTCCGCTCCTGCTCTGCCCGCGGCAGAGACGTCATCAGGGGATGCCAGGAGGCAATTCACCTTCTCTGAGGTCACCAGAAGAAATGGGCTGAATGCACCATCTCCTGAGAGCACCTCTGCCTCCCCACCAGAGCCAAGGCACTGTCTGGGATGGAAGTGTTTGCAGAGTATGGCACGGTCTCCGTTTCCAGGCCCATGCAGGCTGCTGGTCTGGGACACCCACATTTGTTGGACTAACAGTGCTCACATTGGTCCTTCTCCTGCGTAGAGCAAAGCTGCAGCCACATTAGCACAGCTCCTACCACATCTGAAGAAGACAAAGTAGCAACAGGCAGGACCAGGGATCCTCATTCCTAGGCAGACCACTAAAGCCACACCAAACTGGCCAGGAGGAGCTTTTGTGCCTCCATGTGTCATTCTGTTAGCTGGGCTTCACTGTAACAGCAGCCCATGGGTGAACTGCCCTGGAGGATGGGGCAGATAGCAGGTTTGCCCTTGCATGATACTCACAAGGAGCTGAGCTCCAGGCAGATGCCCCTTGGCGATGGGTACAGAGGAGAGCTGCTGGGTCTGGAGGTCTGAATAAGGAGGCTTCTCAGAGCCTGGGGATAATTTTTTCTGTATTCCCAACCCCTGAAAAGCAGCCCTTGTTTCCTTGCCTTCATTGGACTGCAGACAAAGTCTGCAGGTCTGGTGTGACCTGGCCCTGTGGGGTGCTGGAGAAGACTCTCCAGGCAGGTTTTGGGCTCAGTGGCAGGAGCAGGGTCTGCCAGCCATGACACTTGGGTTCAGGAGTGGCAGACCAGCCCTAGCTCCCCTGGGGTGGGAGAAGCCAGCCAGGTAGGGGAAAGCAGCGCTTTGCAATGCCTCTTGGCCACCTTCTCCCACCGAGGAGAAACAGGCCAGGGCAGTGGAGCCACATGTAGGAAACTCAGCAATGGTGGGTCTGGAGATGCTCTCCATTGTTTCTGCCTGTCCTGCTGCCTGGCTCTGCCACCCCAGAGGCCAGAAGGTCTCAAGTCTTCTGCCCAGCTGGGGTTAGGAGTGACTTTCCATCCCAGCAGTTCCTGGCAACAAGGCTATGATGTGAGGGCTGGTGGCAGCATTCTTCACCCACAGTGACATGTTACACCATGGTCCCGATGCCCCAGGAGCTGAAGAAACAGTCTGAACCCCAGGACCAGTGTGTGACACTTTGTCTTCCAGAGTCCGTGCTGCAGAGGAGCATGATGGGGTGAACTGAGCAGGAGAGGGCAGAGCTATTGGGTCCTCTCTGCTCCTCTCTATCACAGCACTGACTGTGGTGGTGGGTGCACATGGGCTCCAAACAACACCAGGGCAGTCATCAGCCCTGACACTGGGGAGGTGAACACATCATTACCGTTCTGATCCAGCTGTTTGATCATGTCTCCTCAGAAACCCCTGCCCTCCTGGGGAGCAGAGAGCCCCTTGCTCCAGGGGTAGCTGCTCTATGGCCCTCACTGGTTACTGTGTTGTGTGTTGGTCCTTCCAGGCAAAGGGGCTTGGGGCATCTCATCCCCCGATTGGTCAAGGAAGAGGTTGGATGGCCATGTTCATGACGCTGCCCGAGTTTCACATTGGTACCTGTCCTTGTCATGAGGTGCCCAGCCATGGATGGATTTTGGGGGTGGTAGGGGAGAAGCATTACCTTATCTCTTTTCTCTTTGTGCAAACACATGAGCCCTCTTGGAGCCGCCGTGTGATGCTGCCAGCCGGAAAGCCGCAAAGGCGGGGAGGTTGCCCAGCTTCTGTCTCCTTCCCAGCAGGTGTGGCTGGCCCCGGCAGGCAGATGGCTCCGCGCCTGGCAGAGATGAGCGCTGGTGCCAGGAGCAGCTGGCTCCAACCGTACCCGGGCCAAGAGCAGAGATGCTGAGCAGCGTGGGGAGCTCACGGCAGGCGAATGAGGCAGTGACCTCCCCTCCCAGGCGCAGGTTGTGCTGGGCACTTCTGTGCTGCCAGCTCCTGCCTCTGTCTGTGGGGACCCTGCAGCAGGGCCTCTGGGAGGGCTTTGACAGGGAGCAGTGGTGCCCCTGGAAGAGCAACTGTCTCTTGGGGACAGCCCCAAAGCCCAGCTCTGAAGCAGGAACGTCCAGGGCATGTTTGGTCCAGTGAGACCTGGATGCCAGTCGTGCAGAAGGGTCTCTCCCTGCACCCTGGAGCAGCTGGGGGACAGAGGTGAAGAACCACCGGATGGACCCTGCTCTGAGCCATCAGCTCCCCTCCCAGTTTGCTCCTTGCTTCCTGGCTTAATCAATGGCTGAGCAATGAACAGACCAATTGGAAGCCCTGACAGAGCCAGGCCATGCACTATCTTATTATTTCTAACCAGCAAAGTGGGGGAAACAGACATTTTCAGTCCACTGGCAGCCACTCTGTGCTGCTGTGCAGCTCCAGGTGTGGCAGGGCAAGGCTGAACCAACCCTCAAAAATCAGAACAGAGACAAGAAGATGGGTAACACCACCCCACGTTGTGGGGAGGGGAGGCTGTTACCCTAATGGGGAAGAGGAGCAGGAGAAGTTTTGGGGTTTTTTTTTCCTATTCAAAGCTTGTAGTGTGCAAACCACGATCACAGCAATGTGGGGACAGCAAAAGCTCTCACGCTGTGGTGGTCATGGCCAGCCATGTTCACAAAAGGTAAGTACAGCAGCCTCACACCACACAGTGCAGTCTCATTTTCTGTGCAGTTATTAATACATCTATTTGCCTGGATCTGAGTGGAGGCAGAGAGAAAAAGCAAATGAAAAGCACCGGGACTGACAGCCTAGGAGCTCAGTGCAACAACCTTTGAGTCTGACATTTAGGGTGAGGAGAAGGTGTTCCTGGGGACCATGTTTCCTAAGCGGCAGAGGAGAGATGGAGGGGGTCTGGTCCATGGGAGCAAAGTCTCCAGGCAGGCTGCTCCTCCATCCTCATCTCACAGCCGGCACTGGAAGTGGAAGTTTTGAAGTCATGCATGGAGCTGTTTGCTTGGTATTTCCTGCCCCCAAGAACAGGAAGCAGCAACGAAGCCCAGGAGGGAGCTGCTCTTGGGACATTTCCAGCCTTACTCGTTCCGATCTCTGCCTATGGGAAAGGGGGAAAGCTCTGTGCTCTTTCCCTGGTCTCCGTACCCAGTGCTGGGAGCTAATGGGCCGGATGCAACCTGGTTTGGGTCTGGGGATGTGGATTGCACTGAAACATGGCAGTTCAAATGATTTTCCTTTTCACTCTCCCTGGTACCACTCTGACCTGACCTCAGGGTCTAGAACCATGATGGAGATGGTGATTCACAAGCTGCAGTGTGAGAAATGGCTAGTGGTGATGGATGAATGTCCACCCCAGATGTCCTACTGGTGTCCTGCTCTCCAGGTACTATCTTCTTGGCCCCATTAGCTGCAGGTCCAGTCCTGCTCCCTAATAACCACACCCTGCAAGGTCTGGAACAGCATCTCATCACTGCCCCTAGAGCTCCCTCCTGCTTTCAACGTCTGGGGCCATGCCCTACATGCAAGGCTCCCTCAGCCCCCCAGGGCTTGGGTGCAAAACCTGTCCTTGTCCCATGCCCTGGTGCACATTCAAGTCTCCTTGGTGCCACCTGGACCACCAAGGTCCCTGCTGTAGGACCCCTTCCCATTGCTGATGGTCATGCCCCAGGGGAAGGGCAGGTTGGATTCGTGTCTGGTGCCAGGCAACGGCTCTGTCACGGCAAGAGTTACTCACCATGAGGACTGCCAGCCTCTGTTACTGGCAGACCATGGCAGCAGTCTCCAAGGAACGTGAACAGCACGTTATTAACAATCTTTGAAAGGGCTGCCAGTGTGTCCCAAGTCCCAGTTTATTTCTGCATATGGCCCGTCCACTTTTGAATGCAGCATTCACAGGACATGTCATCTCAGCTTAAGGTGGTCTATTACTTACCTCAATCAAACTCCTGCAGTAGGTCGTTCCTCCTTTGGGCAAGGACAAAGTCTCGTAGAAGGAGGGGGTTTATTGTCATTTTAAATCATCCCTGCTTTTGTTTCCCTCCTCCTGAGGACTATGTTTGTGCGGAGAGGATGTTGGACCAGGGGTGTCCAAGCTGGAACATACTGGCCTTTGGATCTGCTCCCAAATTGCTGTGTGCATGGATGCTGGGGCTGTTTCTGTGGTGATGCCCTGAGAGCAGTCTTCAATGGAGAAATCTGGGGATGTGTTGGCTGGAGGTGACATGGCTGGGGATCAGGGATATGGCCAGATAGGTAGGTGCCATGTCAGGGCTAGGGTGGCCAGCAGAGAGGGGACAGGTGAAGCTGCCATACACGGCTTTGCATCAGGCCCACTCTGGTGGCTGCAGCCCATCTGCAAGGGCACTCCAGATGCAGGCCTGAAGGATGGTGAGCTCAATGTGCAAAAACCAGTTATTCCATTTTATGGTCATAGAGGTGCCAGGTGGAACACAGACCAAGAGCTCAGGGACTCCTGGCCTTTTTCACGCAGCAACATCAACACCAGCCATGGGGCACAGAGCCACCCTCCCGGCTGGCCTTAGTAAGAGCAGGTTGCAGGGGACATGTTTTGCCCAGAGCATTCTTGACCAGATCATATGGGGACATGGTCTGTTTTGAAGGTGCTAGAGCCCTCCACCCTGTTGGTGCTCAGCTCCCACTGAGCAGGCACTGGACTGGACACAACAAGGTTGTCTCTTTGGTGAGACATGAGATGGTTGTTCTTCGAGGCCATTCAGCTGCCTGGTACTGTGCTGTGCCTGGGCACGGGCAACCAGGTAAACTGTGGCAGGCTGAGGCTGGGATGTCAGGGGATCCAGCACCTGGAACACCTCTTTGGAGGATGCCTGCTTGGATTTTCATAGGACCCTGGGAGATCCAGAATCCTTCCCCTTCTGCTGCTCGCCTGGGTGCTCTGCCTGTGACTTTTCCTGCTCCGCCAGCACCATCGTGGCAGCCTGTGGCACACTTGGCTGAGAATAGCAGACCATCCAGCTCTGGGTCCACCTGGAAAAACATGTCCTAGGTGAAGGAAATCCCAACTCCAAAAGCAATAAAGAGTCACTGCTGTCGTTGCCCAATGACATCATTGCCCAGCACACTACCCAGACACACGGCAGCAGAGACAGCAGCACACAGTAACTCTGACCAAACTCTGCTCGTGGAGGGGTTCATGATTGAACGTGATTTTCTTTGGAAGCAGGAAATCAGGGTCTGGTTTCTGGGCTCCTGCAAAGGACAGGACCTTGGTGCATGTTTGTATTAGCATGTGCTGGGTCACCCTGGGCAGCATGCGTGCAGAGGGTGTGCTGCAGGGCAGTGCCACCCCCTCCAGCAGTGAGCAGGGGGCGAGGACCCGCTGGGACAAGCAGCCGGAGCCTCTCTGGCCATGCACGCTTTTCCATAAGCAGTCGCCTGGGCAACTGCGAGCAGGGAGCCAGACAAGCCATCAGGATGAGGAGCCATTGTGCTTGTTCAGGGAATGATTTCCAGCCCTTTCCCCCAGTCAGGGGGCTTTGTAGGTCACCCCATTTTGCCAGCTCATAGATGGGCAGCAAGTGACTCTGCCTGGGGGCTCCCTGGCAGGCAGGGGTGGGTTATCTCCAACCCCTCCTTCCCCTCACGGCAGGGCAGGACAATGGGGGAAGAAGACCACAAGCCCTTCCTCCCCCCACCCCCCCCACCCCCCGCCCCCCCTCTTTCAACCCCCTCCCCCTCCCCGCAAGGAAAAGCTGCCAAATGCATATGAATTGAGACCAAAGAGGGTGGCCCAAACCAGCACCAAGCAGAGGGATGGGCCCGATCCCCAAACCCTTTCCATTTCATCCTGATGGAGGGAGGGTGAGGTTTCCCTCTGCGTGTACATTCCTGGGGCGGCAAACGCTGCTGTGGAGGGAAGGGGCTCCCGGTTGAGCCGCATTTCTGCCTCTCCTCAGCAAGACTGTCTCTGTTTCGCTGTGATTGCTGCCTCCTTGGCACCTGCTTGCCCTGGACCAACCTGCTGCTTTGCTAATGAGCTGCAGCGTCTCGCTCGGGGTGCTGCTCACCACCGGAGTGCAGGGACTCTCCAGGCTCACATGCTTAGCTCAGCCCCATGGTTTAAATCCCTGCCAAGAGAAATGGAAGAATCTGGTGCAGCCAGGCCTGGAAAAAACAGCAAGGACAGTCTCCGATTTAACCCTTCCCTCGCCTGCCTGCACTGCTGCCCTCTCCCCCCTTCCCACGCACAGGGAACCAGCAGGGTTCACACCCCTCCTTCCCACACCCTGGTTCCTGTGCGTTTCTCTACCTCTGGGGAAAAAGCAGCTTTTCTCGTGAGATTGCCCAGAATACCCAAGGATCGAGTATTCCCACGGCACTTGAATGCATGCCCCCTTTGATTGCAACAGGGCAAAGGGCAGAGATCTGGGAAAAGAAAAGAAAATAATTTAAAAAATAATAAAAAAAGAGACAAGAGGCACAGAGGAAAAAAAAATAAAATAAAGCAATTCAAGCAGGAGCTTCCCTCAACCTCTATAAAATACAGTTCACGTTTCCTGCAAACCTGGGGCGCAGATCACATTCGACGTGAGGTGCTTTACCCAGCCCTGGTGTAAATTCTGGAGCCTTGCATTTGCATGGCGTGATGGGAAAAAGCTTAAGAGGGGCCCGGGGAGCTGCAGAGGAGGCGGCTGTGCTATCTGGCTACCGCAGGGGCTGTTGATGCACAGACATTTCCAAGGCTATTTGTGAAGGTGAAATGGTCTGTAAAGATTCCAGGACACCATGTGGCAGGACGGTTAGCAGGGCTTCTCCTTCGGTGTTTGCACAGAGCTACCGGGCTGGAGAGAGGCTGTGTGCGCAGAATGCCTCGCGGTGATTAGAGCATCTGCAAATTTCAGCCTAATACGCGGCATAATGAGACACAGAATATTATTAGCCTGCAGCCATCCCCCCGCCCCAGCAGCGATCTCTGCAGCTTGAGCTGGTTTCACCTTCTCAGTGCTGTGCTGGGAGAGCCCCGTTGAGGGATGCTCGCCCCGCCAGCGGGGCAGGCAGCCTGCAGGCAGCTCTGTGGCCACGCAGGACCGAGCTCCCACGACAGGCAGAGTGGCTTTGCACTCTGGTTTAAACGAAATAAGGTTTCATCGTCCTCGCCGCTGGCTATGCACAGCAGCCACTACCCTGCTGGTTTTCCCCGCAGCGCCCTGAGCCATAGCCTGCCCACTCCAGCAGCCACAGGGAGTGCTTGTGGAGAATAACTTCCAATTTCCCATCCCAAAGCGATGAGGGTGGATCCCGTGTGCTAACCGCTAAGGCAGGAGGTGCCGGCAGGGCTCAGGCAGGGCTGAGGCTGCACGAGGAGCTGTGGCAGCATTGGGAACAAAGAGCACAGCCCTGTTTTGCACAGAGTAACCCGAGCGTGGAGTGGCTCTTCGTGAAGAGGAGTATGTTGGGATGCTGTAACCTCTGGCAGTATCCATCCATGTGTGTGCTCCCCTCTCCCGCTGCCTGTGCTCCTCCATCCCACCACCCAGCAGGATCCTGCAGCGGATCCTGCTGCATGGCTTATTGCCTCCTGCTGGCACAATGTTTCAAGGGATGTGAGCAAGGCATGGCGCTCATGTTGGAGGCCACGGGCATGGATTGGAGGCCACAGGTGCAGGCTGGAGGCCACGGTCCCTGGGGCAGTTGCCTTCTGCTGGGCAAGCACCGCACAGGACAGTGCTGGCCCTGTCAGCTGTGGGCTGGTCCCTTGGGTCAGCAGCATCCCCTGCGCAGCTTCTCCCTCCATCTTGTGCTGACCCAGGCGTTTGCATGACCTTGTAGCTGCTGCTGAGCGGAACCTTCCCTTGCTTTGCCTGGGGTATTTTTCAGTGAGATCAGCTCCCCTGCCTGCTTCAAAGCTGGCATTTGCCGCCAAAGGTATGACAGTGACATCTGCAGCCGGGGGCTCCCCCTTCACCCTCCACCCGAGATGCTTGGAGCTGCCAGAATCATTGTCCCTCACGCTCGCCATTTACCATGGTATTGATAGACCTTAAATAAGCAAAAGCAGTCAGAGAAGGTATCACTAAAGCTAAAGCTGTTACAAATGCGGTTAAACTAATATTAACTGCTGTTGCTGTTAATCTGTACCAAGGTCAAATTCACAAATCGGCAGGTTAGTTTCAGTTCCAGCCTGAAATTAGATCATCAATTAGTTAAATCATCACTTTGATACAGAAAGAAAACTGGAGTGAACCCAGTCCTCATAAATCCTGTAGCAGGGTCCAAGAAGATGGTTCTGCATTTTACTGGGAAGAATTTGACCAAAGCAGTTCAGATCCATAGCATGCAGCCACCTACATGTTTTAATAGTGAAAACAACTTATCACCCACTGCCCAAGCCATAACCTCCAAGCTGATTTGGACTGCCATCTCAGACGTGCTCCCCTGCCCCCAGCAGATGTTACAGCGTGGTGTTAACCTCTGCTTCCATACGCAGAGGTTTGAGGCTTCCCATATAACAGAATTGACTGATGACTATTTCAAGTTTCTCAGGACTTTGAAACCCAAAACCCACTTTAATTTTATGAGTAATTTTATGGGACAATCCTTGGGGCTGTGAAAGCTGGAAACTTTTCCTTTAGGTGCCTTGACCTTATGGCTGCTCATCTACCCATGCAGGAGCCCCGCCACACTTTCATCTGAACACCCTCCACTTCAGAGCTATAAAAAGGATGGGATGTCTCCCAGCTAATAAAAATAGGAAAAAAAGGGAGAAGCAAAGCTAAAGATAAAGGTGTTGCAAGTCCTCCCCTCCCGCAGCCTTTGGAACGTCATGGAGTGGGGGCTGGCATCTGAATCAGCAACCAGATGGTGAAGTCCTTCAGGCTCGGAACTGCTCACTCCTGGCCACCCGCCGTGCCTGGGAGGGCAGCCCGAGCCTGGAGCGGGGCAGCTCGCCGAGGTCCAGGGCCACTAGCCTTGGACAGCCCAGCTGGTTGCTTCAGCCTGGGATGGGATGCAGAGCTTGTACAACGTGTGGGGCAGGGTTTCCACGGGGTCTCCTAGGGTCAGGAGGGTAGCTTGGCAGGGTCTCCATCACTGTGAGCTACGTGTGGGCTAAGGGAAGAGCTGGTTCCTGGAACCAGCAGCTCCCAAGGTCCTGAGCTCCCAAGCTCCAGCTCTGCTGGGGTTCCTGGGACTCCCTCCCATGCAGTTAAGTGTGTGCGCACATGCGCATGGGCGAGTGCTTTTCCATGTGCCTATGTGGAGAGGATGCTGAGTTAGGAGAAAATGCAGATACACCACAAATGGAAGTAGGGCAGATCTTAGCTACAGCCACAAGGGAGGCTGAATCTGTTCTCCGTCTTACTAGACCCAGTGTCCACACATTAAGGTTACTAAATTCACTGTCAGAGCTGGGGATGCAGGGCAGCATTACAGGCCAGGGATTTGTCCCCTCTGGCAGGCATCAGGACCTGGCACAGGCACTTCTTGGGTCTCACTTGTTCCCAGGTTATCAGATCCAGTTTTACCAGGTCCGGCATCCACAAGCACACCCTCCTTATCTCTCAGCCCTGGACCCCTCAGTACATCTCAATCTTTGCTCATTCTTTTCAGTCAACTCTGGCGTTACATCTACGGATAACGAACATCTATTGACAACTTTTCCTTCACCTGCTCAAGAAGGAACCTGAAAAAGCAAATGCTTCCTTCCCCCGAAACCTTCTCTCCATGGAGGGGCCCAGTAATGTCTCTCACAACAAACATCAACGTGTCATTTGTTTTTATTACTCTAGGAGGGCAAGCTGCTGTGCGTGACCAAGGAAACCGAGAGCTGACTGCCCTTGTGAACTTGCCGAGTGCCTGATGGGGAACGGGAGGAGAAGAGAGCTGGGGGAGTAGGAAAAACATTGCTTCTCTCCTGCTTATTGGCTAAGGCAAGATTGATTGACTGTACTTGCGATAGCATAGCATGCGTCAAGGTAGGCACAAAATTGTGGTTAGCACTAGAAAACCACTGACTGTGTGGATGAACTTAATGTGGGAAAAGATATATGGGGTAGACACAGATTTTGCGTTGAGCTGGCGAGTAGTGTGACTCCCTGGGGTAGGGAGGGCAATGGAGATGAGTCTGGCATGGAGCATAGAGGTGTGTGATGGCACTGTCCAGTCACTTGGTAGAGCTGTGTTGGACTCACCCTGTCTGCCTTTTGATGTCTCCGGTGTTTGTAGGCACTGCTAGAGAGAAAAGGACACTTCTAGGATGTAACTCACCTCCTCAAATCAGCCACGAGGCGTGCCCGGAGGTTTACTTCACAGGTGGTGGCTTCCCTGGTTACCAGTTGAAGCTCTGCCCAGCAGATGAGATGCTCCTTCTGGCAAAGGGCAGGCTTAGGAAAGGGCTTGAAGAACAGGGCTGAGGACCACATTAGGGATGGCAATGGGGAATGCGAAAACACCATGGTACTGGCTTGAAGCCTAAGCAAGTGGCTGGGGGTGGCTGTCATCGTACGTGCTGTGCACACACCAGCTGGAGGGATGGCAGAGGAAGAATCAAGGTAAGGGCTTGTGAAGAGAGCAGCAGTTGGAGGTGTTTTATCTGACAGGGCTTTTGGTGACATAAAGTCAATTTGATATGAACAGTTCATTTTTGCATGATGGTAATAGCTCCAGTACAATTTCCCATTGTGACAGATACTCAGACCAGAATCATTTCCATGAAGGAAATGGAAATTATTTTTTCGAAAATTTTTGGTTCAGAAGGCCTCGAAATTCTGCCTTGCTATTCACCTAATATTGATGTTCTCAGCCTTTAGTTTCCCAAAACAGAGGGGAAAAAAAAAATCAGTTTCGGGGAGAATTTTGATAGAGTGGCATTTCCCTGATGCTGACCTGCACCGTTTGGGTTTCGCCACGTTGAGACTGAGTCCACAGCAAGGCAGGGGCAGAGGAAGAGGCTGAGATGTTAAGGAGGCCAAGGGCATCTGGGTGGTCAGAGGCTGGTCTTGAAGCTCCCAGCCGGGACAGGGGGTGGGGTGAGCAGGACCAGGGACCCGTGTGGAGCAGCTGGTCCCTCTGCCAGCCTGCACGTTGCCGGCCCCACGGCTTCCTCTGGCAACGCCTTACACAGGCTATTTTTATGCTGTGTGAAAAAGCGTGTCTTTCTGCGAGCAGAGGAAAGGCGGCGTGGAGAGGGAAAGTGAATTAGTGAAGGTCACAGGCATAATGTCACTCTGCGTGCCGCTGGGGCAGAGCCTGAGGAGCTAGAGGGGGTGGCGTGGGGGTCTGGGCAGCAGGCTCCTCAGAGGTGGAAAATGGTTGTGGCGCAGCTCCTCTGCCTTCCTGGGAAACATCCAGCCGCTGTGGCCCTGCCAGCACCGGGGAGTGAGCTGGCAGCGCGCACCTACTCCTGCACTGCTCGCTCGCTGCTGCCACGGACTGTTTATAGAGCATCAGCCGCTATACGGACTGTAACTGGGTTTTTACATACGGCATAAAAAGTAACGATCGCTCTCTCTCACTAAATCACACACACTCAAAGTGTAACATGGAGCCCCTCCTGTCTGCGCTGGCCAAAGGTTCGTTCCTGGGAAAGCCCAAATTGCTCCTGAAGGTGAGAAACAGCCTTTCCCCCCCCCCGAAATCAATAAGGGGAGCAGTGCCCAGAATCACAGCCCCAGGATCCGGCCAAAAACTGCAGTAATTTCTGCAGCATCCCTTTCTCCACACTTTCCCCTCTTCTTTTGTAGCAAGGGCTTTCCTGAGAACAACAGGGAAAGGTGAATGCAGAAGACGCCCTGCCTGCACGTCACTGCTTGCGAATGGGAATTTGGGATCTGGACCATGCTTGGGCGGGCTGGGGGAGAAGTTGGCAGGGGTGCTCCTCCCCTTGGTGTGGGGTTTGGGGCCCAGGGATGGGAGCCCGGGCAAGGGGCAGCGCATCCCTTGGCTGCGCCATGAGCGGGTCGGTCCCGCGGCGCGTGGCCGGCAGGGTACCGCGGGGAGCCTGCGCGCTCCCAGCAGCCTCCTGCTCCTGGGGGACGCTGGAGGCAGAGTTCCCATCACTTTCCCGTCTTGGAGCAGATTTACGAGCCTCCCAAAAGCTCTCCCGCAGCCCTCCAGGAAGGCTGGGGCTGGGGGCTGGCGGGGTGGGGGGTGTGTGTGCTATTTGCGGGGAATTGTGAATCTACTTTCTTACACGGCTGCGTACCACTGTGCAACGGTAATCCCCTGAGCAGGGTGAAACGGAGGCCTAGCTACCATGACCTCCTCTGTAGGTTTCCATGGATACCATGTACTATAAATAAAAAAAGGAATTTCAAACCAGTTTTCAATCCTGCTTAGTGGGAATAGGAAACCTCTTTTGAATTTAGTTTCCTATCTCACCTTACAGGGGTTATTTTGCAGCCTGTTTGAAACAAATAATTACCCCTTCAGCCAGGAAATTACCACCAATCATACCTATTTACTTCCAAACACTCGGCTAATTAGCACATTGGGGAGAGCTGCCTATTTGCACGCTGGAGATGGGAGGCTTAGCGTCTTTATTTTGGTGTCGCTGGGAGAAAGGACGTGGGGCCAAGGGTCAGTGAGGGGCGTCAGAGCCCTCCGAAAAAAAATAATAAAGAGAGAAGGAGAGCTGTAAAACTCAAAACGCTGAGATGCTGTGTGAATTAGCGTGCAAGAAGCCCCGGCAAAAAAGGGAATATTACATCTGCATCCTTTTGCAATGAATCAGAGTCATGCTGCAGATTTTGTCTGGCATACTGGGTCTCTGGAGGATAGAAAATAATTTGGTCGCAGCAGTGGGAGGTGTGTGTGCGTGGAGAAGGGAGTTGCTTTCCAACAGCCTGCTGTGGTGAGAACATGCCTGACACTTCATTCCTTTCCAGTTAATGCAGCGAGGCTGGGAGGAAACTTAACCCTCTAATTGCTAAAGTGTACTGGGGACTTGGGAAAGTCCTTGGAAACCAAACCGGGCTCCCAGGCTGGTCTCTTCTCGCCCCAGCACGGCTGGCAGACAGCTGAGGGGATTTGCCCAAAAGGAGGGAGGTGGGGGCAGAGGAAATGCTAATTTGAAACAGGCACTGGTGAGCAGGACAGGAGGACAGAGAGGTTGTGTTTTTCAGACCTCTGGGCTGGCAATGGGCCTGCAAAGTCCAGTCCATCACAATGCTGGGTCCAAGCCAGCTGGACAAGTGGTGGCTTGCGGAGGGGTCTCACGGTCTGGTGTTCCCAAACAGCTCCACAGCCCAACCTCCACGCTGTCAGTACATGCTCCTGGACCATAGTCACTGAAAATCCCAAGTGCCTTCCATCACTGCACCAGCGCTGTGTCCCTCCTCTACCTCCCTGGACATCTCCTGCTGCCATGGGCACACAGCATAGGCCCCATGGCATGCAGGGTTGGCCTGCATCTTCTGCTGGACAAGAGAGGGTAGGTGAAGGATGCATGAGCACAGGATGGGCATGCAAATGGGGGGGCTGTCCCCCCTCTCATCCCTCTATGGCTTCCCGGGGGTCTGGATGCAATGGGAAGGGCTTGCTTCCTGCCGTTGTCCTTTGGTGGCCTTTGGAAGGTTGGTCCCAGCAGGCACAGCTCTGTGCATGAACTGTCCATCTGATGTGCACTGTCTCTTGGCCTTGCTCACCCCAATAAAGGTCTCCCAGGCAGTGCAGGATCGGGACCAACAAACCTAAGCTCTCCACAGCCAGGGAAGAGGGGGAGGAAGAGGTGGCAGGTCCACTGGTAGCAGGGATGCACAAAGCCCCTGGGGCTCTACCAGAGCCTCTTGAGCAAGTGGGTAAGCTCTGCTCAAAGCTAGTCCATAATGTTTAATAGTAAAGGATGATCACGGGCATCTGACTCGGAGCCTGTTTGCTGCTGCCCTCCTAAAGTTCCTTATTAGCATTTCCAGGACATTGACGCTGTGTTTGGATATACGGGAAGCCACTCCTGAGTTACAGAGCAGCAATATATCAAGGTTAGGGACGGGTCCATTTAAGCTTAATATCAGAGGCTGTTTTTTCCTGGAGTCAGGTGTCCCGTTCCCATTGAAATTCAAGAGGAGTTGGAGTCTGCTCCCAGGGCTTCTTTGAAAGTCCCAGACTTAATGAGTATTTATCTTAATTAGGGGGACGTTACCTGCTCTGGGAACCTCATGCTATCTGCTGTATTCATCCCCACAGCACCTTGGGAAGGGGCTCCCAGCCCTTTTTTCAGTGGGGGACTGAGGCACATAGTGGCTCATTCTGCAAGTCTGCAGCTCAGCAGGGAGCAGGAAACATCTTTCCGGGGGCTGAAAGGGCCAAGGCATTGCTACCCTCCCCTTCTGGGTCACGTCCTCTTGGGAGGCCACTGTAGACCACGGGGACATTGCTTGGCTGGCTGCAGCAGGACGATGCTGAGCTCCCCCTCATCGCCTCCCTTGGCCCATGAGTGGTTTGAGGGGGACCTGGGCCAACATAGAGGCATCTCAGTCCTGGCTGCACTCTAGAGCACCGCTGCTCATTCACCATCTTCAGGCCAGGACACAAATTGCAGGGTGGAGGATGGGAGGGTGAGGAAAAAGGAGAAAATCAGCGTGATTTTTTTTTTGAAAAAACCCCAAAGAACAAAGTTACTGGCTTGGGAAGACCTTAGAAACCTGATCTGGTCCCAACCATAAACAGCCAAACAGGACAAGCCACAGGGCTCTCTTGACGAGGAGGATCTCACCCGCACCCCTCTGAAGAGGTAGTTGTGTCAGGAGAGGCAGACGAGTCCAAACAGCTCCTCAGTCAGACTCTCTCTGCATGGAGTCCCCAAGGGCAGATAAACCGAAATCTGTGACCGCTCTTCCTGCTCTCAGAGCCCACTGTTCTGCAGTGCTGGGAGGGGTGGGGTTCTCCACCGTGGTACCCCTGTCCTCGCCCTCCGTGTGGTGCGAAGGGATGGAGTTAGGCTGCCCAACCAGGCTGGCAGCTTGCAGGTAAGGGGCTTGTAAGAAGAACAAGCAAGCTGTCCCCAGGCAGAGCCATAAGAATGCTGTGACCTCCCCCATGGTGCTCCCATGGGTGGGACGTGAGGCCTTGGGGGCTGGCAGTGGCAGTGTGGTGCGTACCTCTAGGGACGGTGCAGGGGATGCTCGGGGCATGCAGACACGGGACTCAGAGGTGAGGACAGGGGATGCTGACATGAGGAAGGAGAGGACTAGTGTCTCCTTCCCCCCTCTCCCCCTGGGGAAACCTGCCTCTGGGGAAAACTGCAGGTCTGGGCAGGCTGTGCTGACAGATATCTCCAGAGGGTCAGCCTTGCCCACAGGGCTTTGGGCCAAGGGTTTTGCAGGGGAGATGGTGAAAGGCAACGGGTGGTGGAGCATGCTCAAGGCTGGCCCTCAAAGCACACTGGGGACAGCGCAGGCTGTGGCGGTGCTGGTGTCTGGACAGATGCAGGGGAAGAGGGACTCCAGGTGGGCTGGGAAGGGTAGAGGTGGGATGAGTCAGCTGCAAACATCCACCAACAGTGGGGCAAGGAGTGGGGAACAGGGATGAGGAACAGGGAGCAGGTCTGCTGGGAGTGGAGACCATGGGATGCTGGGGACCATCTGCTGCCAGGTCACAGAAACCAGCCAGGTGGGTCAGCCACCCATGACTTTACAGACATTTTTGGTGGCCTGACAGAGAACTTCATCCATGGGGCAGGGAGATGTCTCTGAGCTGGACCTGACTGCCGTGGTGCTCAGCACCTCAAGCAGCCCTGCCAGCGCTAGGAGGGGGTTTGTTGCCTTCTCGTCCTGCTGGGCAGCAAGAGGAGGATCTGCCCCAGGATCACAAGACCTGGCTATTGCCCACCAGCAATGGCCAGGGCTGGGTCCTAGGGGTACAGGGCAGCGGCTTGCCCAGGAGATGCTGAGTGAAATCCTCGACACCCCGCTGATAGCTGCCTGGGACACTGCCTGGGAGCAGGCTGAGAGCCTTCATCACTCAGCCACTCAGCAGGAGCCTGGGAGGGAACGGGAGTGGCAGGTGAATCTCTTGCCAGACTGGACTTGGGGCCAAGTCTTTGTCCAGCTCTTCTCTATCAACTGCACTTCCTGAAGGAGAGCAGGGATGTTTTTCCAGATTTACTTGTGGATTGTAGGCCTGGAGCTTGAGAAAGAGGTGAGATGGAAAGTGGTTTTGAAGGGAACAAATATGGCTTCATAAGGAAGAGAAAGGAGGATTTAGTCACCAGGGGTGAATGGTCCCAAAATGCAAAACGTTACAGAAATTGGTTCATGAAGATATAGAACACTCCTACCTCCCCCGTCCTCTCTGATTGTTCACTAGTGCTGGGAGAAGAATAGCAAGAGCTTCGTAAGATAAGGAATACTCCCAGAAACCAAGGATTCGTGTTGAATGGCCTGATGAAAATTCCTGGAAATGTTAACATAGCAGAGCTGCAATTAGGACCCGTATCCTCACAAATAGCATCGAAAGCTGTGAGAAAATCATTCCTTCCAGGTCCCAGTGACACAGGAATAAAACAGGTGGCACTGAATTTAATGCTACTGTTAAATAAAATTTTTATTCAGCCAAGAAAAATGTGGTAGCTGGAAAGATGGATGACTCCATCATTTCACTCTGCTTCACGCAAAGCTACCATTACCTTGCTAGATATTTTATGGAAGGCTTGCTGGTCTCAGCCTGTAGGCTTCGAGATTGTAGACAATGTGCTAATGTAAAGTTGCTTGAGCTTATGGAAGATTTTGAAGGCCTGGTTTCCATGTGTTGAGACTGGCACCATATCAGAGGAACAGCTGAGTATATGGAGAAGGGAAGCTACATGTAAGTTATCCAGCCAGGAGAGAATCCGCCCGGGGCTGCGGTCCTGGGCACTGTGATGAGGAGGAGAGGCAGCAGTCTCAGCTGGCCCTTCCCTGCCACGCGGGCAGGCTGGAGTTCTGCTTCACAAGCACAATGCACAACATTATTGTGCTTTATTGTCCTGGGATGCTTTGCCTGGTTTACTCGCAGGCTCTGGTGCATCCTTTGCCCGCAGACCAGGCAGGTGATGCAGAGCTGGGCCTGTGTGGACGCCAGGATGGGATGGAGGAATCTGGGGCTTCCCTTCCCTGTGGGACAGTGTGTCAGCAGCCGTTGCAAGTGCTGGGTCTCAGAAATGCTTCTGGGGCCACAGGATGAGGAGAGGATATTTAGAAAGTCTAATTTTAGCTTGGTGAGGCACTTCCATGCTGAAGGTCAGCTCTCCTCTAGGGCAACCAGGAGGGAGAAGCTGCTTCAGGAGCTGCTCTGAAATGCCACCCAGAGGTAGTGACTGCCCTGCTTGGAGGGAAGGAGAGTGACCTGATGCTGATTCCCAGCCAGAACCTGGGAACCCCTTGGGGACAGTGCTAAAAGGAAGACCATTTCCTCACTGACTTCCAAGCTGTTCTGACAAAGATCTCAGAGGCAGCAGAGGTACCTCACCACAGTGAGGTCCTGCTCCACTACCAGAGATTTCATTCACCCATGTAGAGTAGAGGTAATTGTCCTTCAGCTACCCGGCTGCACTGCTTCTTGCCAATGGTGTATTGCAATGGAGAACCCCTGTCTGCCCCACTGCAGGGTGCGCTAAAGCAGAAACAGCCAGGGCACTCTAACCAGTATGACAGTGCTGCTGGGGACAAGCTGGTGCTTTTGTATTCCCTGGTTCTGAACAAGCCAAAGGTTTTAGGTATACCCACCAGCATCCCTCCTTCTGGAGCAGTCGTCCCTGGTCACAAAGCCAGGCTGTTCCTTCCCAAGAGCGGTTTGTGGAATAAATTCTTACACCGTCCTAATGTAATTGGGCTAAATGATCTGCCACACTAATCACAGCTCTTTGGAGAGGCTCTTTAGGTGGTTCTTTTGCTGTCCTTAGTAAGGGGTCACCAGGACGTGTGAGTGGAAGTGAGAAATGGGATTCCCTGGCGTCCTGGTTTAGGCTGGGACAGAGTTAACTTTCCTACTAGCAGCTGGTATAGTGCTAGATTGTGGATGTAGGTTGAGAATCATTGTTGATAACACACTGATGTTTTTAGGTGTTGCTGAGCAGTGAAGGGCTTCTGTGCTTCTTACATCGCCCCACCAGCAGGTGGGCTGGGAGTGCACAGAAATCTGGGGGGAGACACAGCGGGGACAACTGATCCCAGTTCATCAAAGGGATATTCCATACCATGTGATGTCATGTTTAGCATATAAAGCTTGGGGAAGAAGAAGGAAAGGGGGGACATCTGGAATTATGGTGTTTTGTCTTCCCAAGTCACTGTTACACTGATGAAGCTCTGCATTGCTGGAGATGTCTGAACACCTGCCTGTGATTGGAAGTAGTGAATGAATTCCCGGTTTTGCTTTGCTTTTGCTTTACTTATTAAACTGTCTTTATCTCAACCTGTGAGTTTTCCTTATTTTTCCAACTCTTCTTCCCATCCTACTGCCATGGGGAGAAGCAAGCAAGTAGCTGCTCACTGGTTGCTGGCTGGGCTTACACCGCGACGCATGGGAATAATTCTCCTACAGGAAACTCAGTGGCATCTGGGGAAAGTCTTGTGTGCACCAAGATGATGCACATGAGAGAGCATGGAGAGCAGTCTGGAGTAAGACTATGTCCTACTGATTTGCTCAAAACTTGTGAGCATTGGGCTCAGTGGGGTGGTTAGGCTGAGTGGAAGGAGAGGTGCTGTGGACCTTGCTTAGACAGCTGAGATGGGAGCTCAGCTCCATACGGAGACAGTGCAGGGCCCATCAAATGAGATGATGCCGTACAAAATGGGCAGACCCATGTAAGTTGGTGGGGTATAAGCAGGATGGTGAGGAATTAGAGATGGGAATAGTGAGATGTGGGCACAAGCAGATAGCGGTGCACGTGGAAAGGAAGGGGGAGTCAGCCCGAGCCTCTGTCAAGCCACTCTGTATGCTGAGGGCTGTAACCTCCTGCATGAGGAGGCTGTAACCTCCCAGGAATTGGGTTATTTTTTGACAACTGAATGAGGACCTCTGCTCAAGATCCCAGCAGTGACCGAAAAGGTGAATAAAAATGAGAGGCTTCATGAAGGAGACTGCAGAGAAGGATATAAGGAGTTTCACAAAGGCATTAGACAGGTGGGTGGTGTCACGGTGACCTTGCATTGAGTGCTGTGGGAAGGTCTGCTCATTCCATCTCGCAAATGACAGCCACAGGCAAGGATCTGGAGGAGGGCTGGGAAAATAGCTCCAAGGCTGCCAGGCCCTGGGGCTTTTATATGCACAATGTTGGGCCCATTTGGCTTGCATTGGACTCCTAACTCCTGCTGATCGCTTCTTGGGTGACTGGAGCCAAAGGCATGCTACGATGTTTGGTGAAGTCAACTGGACTTTTTCTGTTTGAATGCTCTGACCCTCAGTGACATGGGCTGGCTAAAACCTGACAAGGGATGCTCTGAAGTAGGAAACTCCTGTTTAGATCAGACCAGGAAGGCATTTCCAGCTCCGTGCTGTGGGTCAGCATTGTGCTGGCTACATTTCCTTAAGGCATCTGTTAACAAGCCAATGCTGATTAGCCATAATCCTCCTGCTGCTAGCCTGGGTCTGAGGGTGCTTTGCTGCAACAGAATAATGACCCTAGCTAGGGTGTCTGTTCAGAGCCCATGCAATTGCCCACTTAATACACATGAGACTTGAGGGGTCGTGCCAAAGGAGCAACCTAAATCGATTTAGGAAGACAAGGGGATGTTCCCATGGGCCACTGTCTTGGAGTGAGCCCACAGGACTTGAAACAGTAAGGTTTATTTTGCCACAGAATAGCAGAAATAGGTAATCCAGATTAGTTGCTAAGTGCCTCCAGGAGGTAGGATTAGTAAAAGGAAGAGTCTGCAATACTCAGCTGGCAGTATCTCACCAGGAAAAAAATTATAGCCATGATGGTGCATTTGTAAGCTCCTAACCCATCTCAGAGGATAAATCATGGGAATGATCATGAAAAACTCTTCAAAGGCCACAGAAGTAATGTTTATGTATATAGCAGATGTATATGAGTCTATTGCATCATGTTACCTTTTGCTCCACACGTCATGATCAAAGTAGCAAGCTTACTGATTTTGCTGGAGTATTGGCATAAATCATTTGCTGGGTGACTTGACGTTTTAATTCACACAAACAAAACGAGCAATAATATTGTATTTCATATGTCAGGATTTTTTTCCCTTTAGAGAACTGGTCTGAAAAGGAAATTTCTGTTTGAAGAAGTTTAATTTACCAGTTATCTGGGCCTTATATCCATCGGAAATTTTTATGAACTTTCAGAAAGCATCATCTCTCCCCTGTCCTTCATGGGAGTTCTGGGTACCTCTTTTTACTCTGGTACCTGTTTTGACTCTTTCTTGGTCTTGGTCCCCTTAACTCCATGGGCTTCTTCCCTATCTGCTTATCTGGCAAAACCATCAAGGCTGGGTGATGCTAGACCAAAAGAATACAAATCTGTACAGCATTTATCCCCTGATCTCAGGGTGAACATAGCATCCTAATATGGGTAACAAACCTCCCTGATGCAGGGAGCAGAAGAGCTGTGTTATTTTCTCAGAAAACGTAAAGCTCTGGGACATTGATCTGCTTGTACTGAGATCATTGTTGCTTTTGAAGCAGTTCTTCTGGAGGCAATGTTTGTGCCTCCGGGGCCTCCAAAATCTAAAGCAGGCAGCAAAAAAATCAATGGGGGGTTGGTGGAAGAGGTTTCCTAGCTGTCTTTCACAGTGTCAGGTGGCTCTTCGCTGCTGATATGCATATTTGAGGTGCAAGGCAGCCTGGTGAGGTGTGTGGACATTGCCTCCACAGAAGATGGTGCTCCCCCTTGTGAGACACACCATCTGTGACATGGGGCTGCACTGGGCGTAATAGAGGAACCAGGCTGTGATGGTCAGTTTTCCCTTCCAGGAAGGAGATGAAGATGAGACTCTGACTATTGATTCCTTTAGGCTGAATAATCAAATGTGGAAGCTGTCCCTGCAGGTCAGCAGTGTTTCAATGGGAGTTGTGCATGCGTTGGGGAAAACCCTCTTCTGAGCACAGAGCAAGTAGAGGAACCTCAGAATCAGGTGTCTGGTTTTGGAGATGCAGGTGTTTGAGCCACACACGTACCCAGTGCTGCATAGAGATCGCAGCTCTGTCCTGCTGTCCCTCCTTGGTGGCATCAATTGGTCAGGGCTTGCAAAGCACTAGACTAGCCCTGGCCTGAGAGACAAGCTGCTGCATGATCCCCTCTCATACGTGCCTGGCCCTCCTTCCAGGCACCGCGGAGTGGTGAAGCCCAGAGAGCCTGCTGGAGAACCAGAGATTGGTTGTGTCCTTCCCAGCCGGTGTGGTTTGGGCTGGGGAGCTAACCCCACCCGCCATCTCTGCCTGGGATAAAGGGAGTTTGTTTCTGCTTTAGCTCATGCAGTATCTCCTGCTGGCAGACTTTCCAATTAGGGAGCCAAGTGGGAGTCAGGAGAGACCCCAGGGTGGATTTCACACTCGCGCTTTATTTATATGTAAACCTGGATGCAGGGCTGAGCTGCTGAGCGGGTGAGAGAAGTAGTACCGAGGGAGGAGGAGGCCAGCCCGGAAAACAGAGGTCTCTGCAGCTCTCATTTGAAGTATGTGTGTGGGACAGGGCTGAGAGAGAGAAAGTCTGGCTTGTCTCTCCCACCTGCTTCAGCTGCTGGGAGCTCATGTGCTCTTCCTGGTCCCCGCTTGTGCCTCCTAGAATGGCACTTGAGCATCTCTAAACACTGGGGATGGCGAGTTCTTTCCTGGTGACAGAGATGAGCACTCCTGTGTACCCCAGTGTCCACCCTGACTGCACACAGCATGGAGGTGTGTGGCCTGGGCACAGGCTCTGGCCCCATGCTCTCCCACTGCTGCCCCTCAGCTGGCATCCCCATTACTATTGGTGCACCAGGGCTGGGTGCCCCATCTCCCTGCTGTACCCCATCACTGATGCTGTTTCTGGCCCTACAGAGGGATCAGCTGGAGGAAGCCCAGTGAGGCAAATGTGGGCAGAGGAAGATGTCACAGCTGGAGGGTACAGGGACCACAGCCACATGACAGTGAGTGGCTGATGTCCCGGGTAGGGCTGTGACACCTTCCCTCCTGACCTTCCTCTATCCTCTGCTCTCTTCCATTTCCATTGGGTGGGACCATTTCAAACTGCCAAAAACAACTGGCCTTCCTCTCTTTTTTTTTTTTTTTTTTAAATAAAATAATAGAGGCAAACGGATTTAAAGTTAAAACCCAGAGGAGGCAATTTTTCCATGGAGAAAAAGGAACAAAGTGTTGCCCCCCTGGGCAGTCCATGTGCAAGCACACACTCTTCAGGGGGGCGAGTGCTCCAGAAAAGGCAGCTTTGCTTTGAGCAGTTTTGGTCACCGGGGCCTGTTTGCAGGCTGGCACAAGGGCTGTTTTCCAGGTGCTTGTGCCTTGCTTTATGGTGTGATTATGGCTGCACAAACAGTTCCACTGGCTCAGCAGCTCCCCTGCCTCCCTCCCCTCCTTCTCTTTGTGAAATGTGACTTCTCTTCAGCTAGCTTTTTGCATGTGTCTGAGCCGGCCGACAACCTGGGTGATGCTTACAGTTGCCATTCAAGCTGCAGCATCAGTGGGACGGTTACAAGAGAGTTTTGGGTCAGCTGGTTGGGTGAGCTTAGTAAAGCTCCTGTGGGATGGGATCAAGGGGGTGTAGGTTCAGTGCCTGGTTTTCAACCTCTTGTTTTGTGTCGGGGAAGTGTTTGATACCTGGCTGTGCTGTGCCTCATTAGAGTAGGGATAACAGGAATTCTTAGCTTGGCAGGTGTACTGGAAAGATAAACTCAGCAATATTTGGAGAGTATTGCAAGACTACAGTTTTACTCCGGTGACTCTGCAGGCCACAACATTTCTCACCATACAACTGAACTGGAGCTACCTCGCATGAACAGTGAGATCAGAAAGAGAGACCTGACGGGAAGCTGAGAGATCCAAAGGTGAGCAGAGCAGGGGATTGCTGTGCTGAATGGGGATTGCTCTTTCTCTCTCCCAGTTGAGAAGCAGGGACATGAGGCGAAGTCAGTAAGTCAAAGTAGATGTAAAGAAACAATTTTCCATGCAATGTGTTGAGGTGCTGTGGCACTTGTGAAAGGGCATCATAGCACTGAAGTCGACACAAGATCATGGAAGAGAAACCTGCTGAAAAGTGCACATCCTGCAGACTACACCCAGCTCAGGAAAACCAGGTAGTGGCTGAGCAAGTGCTGGGGGAAGTACTACGTGTTTATCTCTCATATCCTTCCCCAGGGAAGAATCTCCTGCTCTTGCAGACAAGACCTAGGCAAGATGGGCTTTTGGGCTGGCAGTACCACCATTCTCATGCAAGGCAAAGTACTTCTGGCATATCTCAGACCATGAGGCTTGAGCACTCTTCTAAGCCTGGGAAGGGTGCAACACAATGTAGGAAGAAGTGGAAGCTCATGTGTCACCATCAGCCTGGGTCCTGTAGGATGACACTGCCTCCAGGAAGGACTGCTAGTGTTCACTCTATGGGCAGGTGTGGAAGGCAAAGCTGCAGGATTCTTGTCATGTTTTCACTCAGACCACTCAGGTCTCTGCCTTCATTTTATGGTGTTTCAGGTCATCAGAATGTGAAGATCAAGGAAAGCCCAGGAACACGCTACTCACTTGGTTCCTGCCATGTTCAGGTGAGTGGGGCAGCTTTGGAGATGGACAATGCCTCAGTGGGATGTTACTTGGAGTTGTAGGATGAGATTAAAGCTCCATGCTCAGTATGGGATGTGCATACCTTTGGATGGAGATCTGTCCCTTAAAACCTGGTCTGTACGTAAAAGGGCCTCAAAGGAGTGGGCATCTCTGAACCCCTTGCTGACTCTCAGAGCTGAATAAATATCCCAGGGAGGCAGCAAACATCCAGCAACCAAGCTGTGTTTGGAGTCAAAATCCCAGAACCTAAATGGAGACATTCCCATATCCTGCAGCTTGAAGTGGCCCCCCAGCTGAGTCACTCTTGTCCCCTCTGGAGCACCGGGAGAGCCAGCAGCACATGGCCGCTGTATTATTTAAGGACCCCAATGCAATTAGCAAGGCACTGGAGAGCAGCCAGCATGAACTGCAGGTGTTAGTGCCTCTCCAGGGCACGGACATTGAAACAGCTGGGCTCCACCTTCTTGGTTTCCATCTCTCAAGGGCAGTCCCAAAAATAGGCTGCTGCAATCACCTTGGCCAGAGACCCTGCTGACACAAATCACCCTGGCAGTGCGGCAGGAAGAAGAAAACACTGTGATTTGCACAGAGATGAGCACAGAGATGACAGAAGGGTGATGATGAAGACAACTTGCCTCTCTGTAAACCCAATCCATCTGAAGGGGGTAGACCTTGACCATCAGGATCATGAGGGCATCACGGCTGCACTCATCCAGCTTCTAACCCCCGACAGTTTGCCTTCTTCCTTTGTTGTAAGACCAGCTGTTTCCCCACCACTTCTGGCCATAATGAATCCTGTTTTGCTGCCCTGTCTCACCACCAACCAAACCTGTTTTGCCATATAGCCCTTGGCAGGAGTACCTAACTGCCAGCAGCAGGTGCTGAATGTTGCTTTACCACTGTAATTAGTAGGCTAGGCTCCTCTCCTTGTTTCTCTCATCTCTGTTTTCATTGCTCTCTGCTGCTCATGGGAAATCTGATAGGCAGTATCTAGGGTCTCATATCAGCAACAGTCATTGCTACGCTGAGCACCTTAGCAACAGGGCAATGATGGGATGGGAATACTTTCTGCAGAGGTATATGAGACATGTCTGGGTGGGCACCTCACTGAAAGGGTACTTCAGTTCTAGCTGCTGCATGAGTTTCTAAGAGCCTTAATGACTTTGTGGAAGAAGGGGAAGAGTATCTGGGATGCCCTTGCAGGACTCAGTGGCTCTGTGTTTGGTAGGCAGTTCCCAAGGCTGGCTCAGGTGAGTCTGCCTCCTCCACAGCCACTAAAACTGTCCCACAAGACTCTGCATCACTGTTTTTCTGCAGCAGGCACAGCCTGACTCATCTTTAGGAGGCATCCTCCAAAATGTCACTGAGAACAAACCTGCTTGGTTTATGTTACTACCTGCGGGGACTCAGCAGAGGGAGGAGGAAGACAGGCTGTGGGGCACTCTTCCAGGCTAATTCTCTTCCCTACTACTCTTCCAGTGTGTCCCTAAATGCCTTCAGGAAGCTAGTTGCCTTCCTGGAGTTGCCAAGGCACATCCACATGCTCTCCTGCTCCCTTGTGCATGCTCAAAGCAACTCCCTTGTCTTGAAGAGGTATTCTTTAGCTCTGACAAAAAAATCACTTGAACTTACCAGGCCTGAGGGTCTGGTGGGGAAGGAGAGCATGCTTCTTGGTGCTTCATGGGGGGGATTTTGGAGCTGAGGGCCTTCACCCAGATAGAGAGACAGGAGATAAGACATATTATCGAAGTTCAAAACTGTCCCTGTTCACACAAGATGTGAGCAGGTCCCCAAAGATGCCCTTTAGGTCTGGGACTCAGAGCTCTTCAGCACCCCAGAAGCACGGAGATCCTTTTCAGAGTGGGGTACTCAGAAAGCAGGCAGTCAGCTGAGGCTGCCTGAGTTGAATGCTGAGAAGGGCAGGTGATGTCGAAGCATCCTCTTGAGCTGAGCAGACTGTGTCCACAGGTAGTTTGGCTCAGGTGGTCAAGGACCTCTCTCCAGGTTGGCCTTCAGTGAGTGAAGGGTCGCATCCAGGGGGGATCTCTTCCGTCTTCCCTTAGAGACAGACCCACCAGGATATCCTTTCTCTGGTCAACAGTGTCTACTGTTACATAGTAAATGCTTTAAAAACTCAGGATACATCCATGTGGGAAAGGCATTGGATTTTGTGCCATAACAGGTCAGAAGTCTTTTCAAAGCTAGAGTCTGTAGTAAATGCAATGAATGCTCAGTTCCTGTCTGAATACCACAGGAGAGATGCACCCCCCAACCCTTCTCAGGACCAAGAATATCTTGAAAGTATCTGTCTGCTTAGAACTGTTCATTTGGAAAAGAGGTGCTTCCCAATGGTCTCTAGTCTAAGCAGTCACTGAGCAGAACCACTTGGGTCTGGAAGCATAGCAATGACACAGGTGAGAGCTTCACTCCCTTTCTGAGAAAAGGGAAGGAGAGACAGATGAGGTCCAGATGAGGATGGCATGGGTGCTACAGGAGCCCTGGGTGTGAATCCTGAAGGACACACAGGAGACTCAGCAGCACTCTGTAGGAATCAATGGCCCCATCCAACAGTCCACACCCTGGCATGCAATGTTGACTACTGGGTGGACAGATCCATTCTGTTGTGAGAGCCCTGTCTTCCTAAGCCTCCCCTTAAGACATGACTTCTACCCCCAAGCCAGACCCTTAACACAAAGAAATTTCTTGCCCTCAGCTCGCTCACATGGATGGCTATGCACACACGTGTGACACTGGAGGAGCCCATGGGAACATTGGCATAGTAGTCTGGGGAGCAATCAGGGCATGGTTGGAGAGTTGAGTGAGCCAGCAAACCTGCTTCAAACTCTTCCCAATAGCAAAGACCCCAGCTGTGCTTAGAGCCCAGGCTGGTGAGCACCTGGCTGGAGGCAGGTCAACTCTGCCTTGAGCCAGCACAGGGGCTGGTCCCTGGGCTGGAGAGCTGTGAGCAGAAAGGCAGATACAGGACGTGTGTTTGGCACGTGATGATAAAAGCATATTTCTGTGTGACCCTTCTTTGCCATGTCTCAGTGCAGACTCTGCCATCACCCACCATGCACTTCCAGGAACCAAAATCCCTCAGATCCCCAGCCTAAGTGATGTTGCACACCTTAGCTCAGCCGGGCACTGAACAAGAGCAGGGTGGCTGTCCCTACACTCCTGGGTCTTCTCAGTGACCCAGAAATGGTGTTTTGTGTGTGATGTTCACCCACACTCAACCCTCCTCTGCTGAGATTCACCAGGGGGAGGATGTGGACCGGGAGGAGGAATTTGCTGGGTGTGAGGAAGTGACTTGAGCTGTGGCACAGAAAGTCTCTGGGTGGGTGTCGTGAGCACACGCTGGGGAGTATCCCGTGGGCCTGAGCTCAGAGCTACATATGCTGCTCCTCTGCCAGCACCAAACATGGCACCTGGCATCTGCTCAGCTCAGACCCCATTGGTACATAGAGGCGGTAGGTGGAAAGTCCAAGCCCACAGCACAGCCCATAAAGGTCATGTTTTATTCTGGCTGATCTCCTTCGCTTGCCTCATCTCCTGGAGGAAAATGAAGTGATAAACAGCCAGCAGCACAGTTTTGTTAAAAACGAATTGGGGCAAACAAACAGGGGATAATTCTCTCTCTGGCTGGTGTGGGGAATTCTGCTGAGCACAGGGTGATGCTCTGGGGACAGCCTTCACTCCAAGCCCCCAAGTCCTGCACGCCCAGCAGACAGGGGCCGGCTTTTTGCTGTAGCAAGACGGCTGGGGTCAGGGTCTTGTTTCCTCGGGAACCTAAACTTTTTTTCTCCTTATGCAGGATTCATACTCCTGCATTTTCCAGACTCCCCATGAGTGGTCCCTGCTCCCAGGCTCTGCTGACTGTGGCCAGGGACCAGAGCAAGGAGCTTTAGTCAGATAAAGAAAGTTCATGGACACAAAGAGTGAATGGGGGACAACCACTGTGTCTGTGTGAGCCCCTGCAAAGAGCAGAGCAGGCAGTGGAGAAAGGAAGCCTGGCCAAAGCAGGGATGGCTGCAGCATACTTGGGCCTTGAAGAAAAGGAAAGCAGGGCAGGGAGAGCACAGAGGGCTCCTGGGAGGTGAGGACATGCAGAGTGATCGCACATGTGTGACTGTGCAGAGAGGAGGGGAAGGAACAGCACTCGACCAGGAGGCTGTAGAGGGATCTGGGAGCCAGTTGTTCCTATTGTTCTAGTTCTTACCTTCCTCCCTCGAGTGCCAGCATCTCTGCAACTTTTACAGGACTTTATGATCCCAAAACCTGGCAAACTGAGGCACTGAGAAGTTAAGCAAGGCCACCAGAGAAGATGAGAAGGGATTGTGTTTCTCTTTTTCCCCTGAAACAAAGCAGAGCTGTCAGTTGACACTTCCCGTGCTTCCCCAGCTCTGGAAGGTTGCTGGGGCTGCTTCCAGCAGACAAGAGACGTCACGGAAGAGACAAGAGACGTGGGGCGAGGCGTGGGATTCCTCCAGCATGGGGTCCCGTGCAAAGCGGTGCCTGGAGTCTGTGTCCTCCCAACAGAGCAGGGAAAGGCAGTTCATCTGCCGGCTGCCTCCCGCAAGCTCCGGGCTGGGAAGCTGTGAGCCCTGGCAGCCTGGAGGTATCCTGGGAACCTGGGTTTTGAGGCTGTCTGCTAGGCAAAGGGTTAGGAAATTGGGCAGGCTGCCACCAAAAGCCTGCCTGGCTTTTGGCAAAAGTCTGCCTGAACGGTACAGCTCTATGAAACATTTCAGCTTTGACAAATGTGTGTTTTTTTGTTTTTGTTTGGTGTTTTGTTTTGGTTTGGTTTTTTTGGTTTTTTTGGGTTTTTTTTTTTTAATGAAAAAAACAACTTGGTTGCATTGAAAACTTGCCCGGCTGGTCTGAGGATGGCTCAGCCAGCCCGTAGGAGAGCTGGGGCAGCAGGCCCATCTCTCTGTACACAGGCTGCCTATTGTTCTCCGCGCAGAGCAGGAGGATGGCTTGCATTAAACCAGAGGACTGGACAGGACCACCTGGGTCATTGAGGCTGGACCCCTACCCGCATGGGCAGACTCTTACTCTGTGTCTGCTTCACATGGGTCTGGGCATCTATGCTTCAGGCATGCAGGGTGGCTTCCCAAGCCCTGGAACAGACTGAGACAGGCAGGAAAAGGCTAAACTCCACCCACAGGACCTAACACATCCATCAGCTGGGACTGCAGCACTGACAGGATTTTGCCATCCTATATTGGTCCTTTCCATCTTCCTCCCTCCTTACCGGTGACTGGCCCTGTGACACCAAGGGATGCTTGAACCCTGTTTGCTGGAGACTGCATATGGTTTTTAACAGCTCCAGGCACCAAACTGAGCCTGGCAGGCAAGGGGTGAGGGGAGTTGGCAGGCTGGCAATGTCTTGGTACAAATCCCATTGCTGAGTAGCGTACCCAGACTCACAGTCACCACTGCTTGTCACCTTGGCTGCACCAGGCTCCTCCAGTCACTCTGCTGTCCTCTGCTGCTTCTCATCTGCTTGTTATTCATGGCAGGGGGCAAGAAGCTCCCCCCCCCTCCGCCCCCCATTCAATGTGCAGACGATCACCATAGCCCCAGAAGGTTGAATTTAATGCTAGGGGGATTTGCAAGTCAAGAATTCCTGTGCCCACACAATGCGCAGCTGGGCTTTGAAAAGGCGTCAGGATTAAAATGCAACCGCAAACTTGACAAACCGGCGCAACGGCCAGCAGACAATGGGCTGTGGCTCCCTGTTATCATTCACGGCATGTGAAGGACCAGCGCTGGGCTCGGCGGGTTACAAGTCATGCGCTAGAGATGCTGCTGGCCTGGACACCAGCAGGGAGGGCTCCTTTGTGCTGCTCTCCAGTGGGGAACAACCCGAAAAACCAGCCCGAACAGACAGACATCTCTGCTCGCAGACGGGGGTAAAGAAGGCAGGATGGCAGGGAACCGCTGCCACCATGGGCAAGTTCTGAGCTCCTGCCTGGTTGGGATTCATCCGCCCCAGGGGTCTCCAGATTCACTGGTCTTTGCTGGATAAAAATTAAGGAGCTTTTCTTTGATTCTGTCCTGAAACTGTAACTTGGTTTATGCAGGAGTAATAAAGCAAGGGACATGCGGAGGCTGGGGGGATTCTGGGGGAACAGGGCTGCCAGGACAGGGCAGAGGGTTTCAGATGATGACGGATTAGATACAGGTCGACCGTGTAATAGTAAGGGACAATGCCACCTGGGGCTGCAATAATTAACACTCTGGAGATAAAGCCAGCAAAATAACTGGCTGGATCTCCCCTTGGGCAGCAGCTAGGCACCTTCCCCAGCTTCCCTGAGCCAACTGAGCCCGCTGATCTTGGGGCACGCTGTTTGTGGCACTGCTCTGCCATGGCCCCAGGGGATGCATGGCAAGGGAAGGTCTGGCAAAAAAAGACTTGGATCTGGCCAGAGCAGTGGGAAAGAAGGAGCCACCAAAGAGACGATCTGACAAGCATCTGGTCCTTGTGTGACTGTCATGGCTGGGATCAATTATTTTAATGAGCCCATGGACAAAGGTCAGGGAGGAATGTGGCTCAATCTGTGTAATGTGTCAGGTCTCTGTACTGAGTACAGTGGAGCACACTCACCAGCAGGACCAGGAGAGCTGCTGCATTCCCATTCAAATGCAGCAACCATCCAAACCTCCCTGTCTGGAGGACATCGGACTGATTCTTCATATGTCCAGCACTCGTGCAAAATTGGATCAGGTGATCAGCCACTTCCTCCCATCTTCCTTGATGCACTTTCTGCACAGGAGTATGCACCAATTTATCTCTCTCCTCAGTACATTTGAACCTGGGAGCATGAGAGGCTGACCTTAGCAGCAAAAAGGGCTCTCCTGTCTCCTCAGGGGCCTCCAGGCAAAGATGGGTGTGGAGGGAACTGTTCCTCCTCCCAGCAGATATGAGAACTGATGAGCAAACTCCATCCCGACACGTAGGACTGTGGGTGCAGCTACACCGACGTCCAGGCACTTTTCCTGGCAGCAAGGGGAAGAGCTGCCCATGCCAGGTCTGGTAGGACCGAAAAAGCCCTGCCCATGTGTGCTCTGGAAGGTTGAGCAGTTCTCAATCCCAAATGGCACCATGCCATTTTTGTTAGGCTGTACAGGAGGGTTTGGGTTTTTTTTTTCTTTACACAAAAAAGGTTGTTCCTTCACTCAAAAAGGGGCCTTTCAAAAATGATGCAAAACTGACACTGTTGGAACTTCGGGGAGTTTGTTGGGAAGCAAGAAGCTGTAAAAATATTATTGAATGAAAGATTGACATTTTTCCCATATTGAAGGGGAGTTTTGTAGCCATATTGATGCTAGTTTGGATAGATGTACTGAGAAGCAGAATATATCTGGGTTTTGAGCTAATACAGTTACTTCAGAGACACACAGGGAGAGTGAGGGTTTTACCTGACTTTGTCCAAATCTTATACAATACTAGAATGTGAGGTCTGGCAAACTGGCCTTGACCTAACAAAGAAATCACGGCTGTGGCATGAGATCTGTCTTAGCTTAGGTCTCTTTGAGTCACACAGACCAATCTTTCTAACTGCCAGCCCTTGGAAAAAAAACCAAGAATAAAAGCTCATAAGCAAATTCTTCTTGTACCTACTCCCTGGGCCAGCACCAGCAGCTTTTCCCAGACATTCACTTTGTGCCCAGGTCCGACTGTGATTAGAAAATTACACTAATGGCTGAACACCCTGTCTGCCTGCAATGGTGCCCTGCAAAGAGTTTCTTGCTGAGCTCACAATCTTGTCTCTGACCCCTGGAGGGCCAGGCCATGGGTGCCAGCATCCGCTGGTAACTGCTGCAGCAGAGCAGGGTCAGTCCAGCATCATGGGCACAGGCTGCCTGGTACTGCTGAAGGTAGGGGGGCAGCTGCTCATGGGGCTGAAAGACACCTTGGGGAAATGATGCTGGGGTGCAGGGGAGCCGGTGGGGCAGAGCGCATGGCCGGACCTGGCTGGTGTGCCCCCCCCCCCCCCCCAGCAGGCTGGGCACCCAACCAGGATCTCTCCGGGGCTGCATTTTTAAATCAAAACAACAACAAAGCAGCAAGAGCTAAAACTGAAAAAGTCCCCTGGCCCTTATAATGGTAGGCAGTGTCTGGTCCCCCAGTACCAGGTCCCAAGGGGTTGCTTCTCTGTGAGAGCCGGTGCATCTGCTCTGTCCCCTAGCCTGCTACAGCCAAAGCTGTACCCACACAGCCCTTCCCAAGGGACAGATGCCACGAGGCCACCTTCTTGCATGCCTATTCTCTGCGCAGCTGCCAGTCTGCCTTTCCTTGCTGCACTGAGATGCTGTGGAGTGGGACGTTCCCCACAGGGAATTTGGGTGGGTACCCCATGGTACCCAGCCCGGAACAAGAGCCATCCTCCTGTCCCACTCGGCATCCTGGGGATGGTCAGCCCCTGTTCTGGGCGTCAGCCTATATTAAGCTGAGACTGCTGGGAAGACATGTTTGGGATACCTGCGGTGATCGGTGGGCAGATGCATGGCAGGAGCTATATTTGGAAGGTGCTGTTTGGTTTCCTTCCTGGACGCTGCAGCAAGCTGGCCACAGTGCCGGCCGAGCGGCCCCGACACCGAGTCTGTAGCTCCCCAGCCCAGGAGCACCAGCATTCCCCCTCCCCGGCCCCACACTACCCTCGACTCCTTTTTTCTTCCCACCCTGCTTTTCTTTCCTGCAGGCTGTGAAAAGGTGCAGTCTGCCTGTGACCGTTTCTCCTCCCTCCCTTCCCCCTTCCTGCTGGTCAAAACCACCATCCTGGAACAGCCCGGCGGATTAGTGAAGGGATACCTTTGAAACCGATGCCAGGAAAGCTCTGTGGATCAGTTAACAGCAGAATATAAAAAGCCATGCCTGTCTCCCCCCACGCTCCCCCCTACTCTCTTCCTCCATGTCACCGGCCCTGGCTGCCGGCTCGCCCTTGGCTGGGGGCCTGCGATCCCAAACGTGCTCTCCAGGCTGGCTTGCCTCATTAATTAAAGAAGACAGATTTTTAGCTTCTCTTTCCCTCCCTCTCTCTCTTCCTTTTTTTTTTTTTTTTTTTTTTTTTTCCTTGGGCTCCTGCTGGGGAAAGTGGAGCCAGTGTTGTGGGGGCAGGGGGAGGATGAGGAAGGGCGCCAGGGATTACAGGCAGCTGATGCGCTCTGCTCCCAGGGTGCAGGACACGCCAAGCCCACGCGGCGCCATCCCCTGCTCCCTGTGGGCAACCCCCCGGGGACACAAGAAAAGGGGACTCAGCTCCCCGCACCCACAGTCTGACAGCATCGGGCAGAGCCCCTCTGGGAACATTCTCTCATGTCTGACCCTGCCAGATGCGCATCCGCCGCCAACCCCTGCCCTGCCAGTCCCACTGGAGCAGGGCAGAGAGGGGACACCCCTTCCCTGGCACCAAGAGGACTATGGATGCAGCCCTGTGTGGTGCCAGATGCGTGGTGCAGAATGCAGGGTACAAGCCTGCGCTTGGAGCAGCATGTGCTGTGCAGTGCTCATGGCACCACCACGCGTGGACCAGGGTGCACGGACCGGTGCGTGTGGTGCAGGATGCGTGGTACAGCCGTGTGTGGTGTAGTGTATGCGGTACAGCCGCACGTGGTGCAGGGTGCGTGGTACAGCCGTGCGTGGTGTAGTGTGAGTGGTCCAGCCGTGTGTGGTGTGGGGTATATGGTACAGCCACACGCGGCACAGCTCTGTGTGGTACAGCCGTGTGCGGTGTGGTGTATGTGGTACAGCCACATGTGGGGCAGGGTGTGCTCCTGCTCCAGGGACAGCTCACACCAGGAGAGCGCTATTGCACTTCACTCCACCTGCACTTATTGGGGGCAGCAGAGCTCTGGGCAGAGCACCTCCCCAACCCCAGCACAACCCTCCCGCTGGTGCCACAGGAGCCAGCCTGACTGAGGATGAGAGGGCAAAGTGGGGACAAAGGGAGCTCCAGGAGGGACCGGAGGGTTGTGCTGTGCTGGGAGGTGGCCCATGACTCCCTGGCTGTGTCCGATCATCCCTGAAGAGGTGGCCTGGCTGGTTCTTCTGGCTGAGTCATCCCCAGGTTTATCAGCCTGGATGCAAAATTAAATTCAAAGCTCGTCTTTTTAACACGAAGATCACTTACATCCAGCTGCACGAGCCGCAGCCCCTTTAGGATTTAATAATAAAATGAATGCCCATGACCTGACTGTTTGCTCACGCCTGGATCTTCCTTGATGGATGAACAGAAATTGCTCCCTGGCTCAGGTCATCTGCAGTAAAAATCGCCAGTCGATTGCTGGGCCCTCCCTTGGCTCCTCCGCGTTCAGGGCTCGCTGGCTTCGTTTGGGACCCGGCTTGAAACGGATAATCAATAATAATCAGGCTCGACGCTGTGACGGCACCTTTGATCCGAGGATCTCGGAGCACTTTGCAGCAGATAATGAACAGGAGCCCCTCTGTGAGGCAGGCAGGAGCGTCTGCATTTTATGGGGGGGGAGCGGAGCCCAAGGACAGGCTGACCCCACTGCTCGCCAGCTCTGTCCTTCTTGGCTCCCGCGTGTGGCTACTCGACAGCTTTAGCACAATCCTGGAGAGTCGCATGAAGAGAGGATGGTTCCAAATGGCTGTGGGACTCATTCCCTGGTAGCTTGTGGGTCTGCTTCCTTCCCAAGACAGACTGAGCTGCCCTGTCAACAAAGCTATGTTGGGAAAGGTAGCACAGGTTTGGGGCTCAGCTTGGCAGGGAACAGAGCACCCCTGGGATGCAGCACATTCCCCTGGAGATAAGCAATGCTGTGGCTTGGGGCTGTTGGGGAGAGCATGTCCCCTTGCGTGGTGCTGGCTCCCTGCAATGGGCTGCAGCATCTTTGCAGCAGCATACAAGGTCCAGAGCTGGGGCTGGGGAGCATCCCTCTGAGGGGCTTTCAAGATACCACCATTCCCAGGCCTGTGGAAAGAGGCTGGCAGCAGACAGCACAGCTGCCGTGTCCTGGCTCTGGCCATCCAGGAGAGTGTGGTTACGGCCTGGGCTCTGTTCGCTTTCAGGGGTGACTTGCACAGCCTGGACTGCGGTGATGCCAGCCCTACGGCCGTACACCGGGCAAGGCCTCAGCAGGGCCTGCATTGCCCCTGGGTGCTGCTGGCAGGCACCACTCGCACAGCAAGGTGTGTGGGGCTGGTGGTGGGGACCTTGGCTGGGGCGGTGAGCTCTGCTGGGGGAAGGGCTGCAGAGCCTGGCAGTGGGGGACAGGGAACCAGCTCTGGGAATGCCATGTCCCCAGCCTGCACCCCTCGGCCAGGACCACATCCTGTCCTTCGACGGGCTGTGTCCCCCCGTGGCCAGCCAGGGGAGGGCAAGGGGGAACAGGGGTGGGGGGCAGCTTTGGGGATGCCTCCCCTGCATCCCCTGCCTGCACCCCACCGGGACCGGCTGCTCTGCCGGTGTCGCAGCGCCACCCTTTGCCTCCCGGGGAAAGTGCCCGTTGGCTTCGTCTGCACTTTCCAGCAATTAAGGGACTAATATATTAATTGTTTCTAATCTGCACATCTCCAAGGTCACCTGTAAGAACAGGCAAGGGAAGCAAACGCCCTCTCTCCCTCTCCCC
>JAOTQQ010000052.1:29391885-29414066 GCA_026546715.1 Gallinago undulata | reverse complement strand
TATTTCTTTACTGAAAGGCTTGTCTGGCATTGGAATGGGCTGCCCAGGGAAGTGGTTGAGGCACCATCCCTGGAGGTATTCAAGAGATGAGTTGACATGTTGCTCGGGGTTGCTGGGTTAGTGTTGGGTTGCTGTTGTTTTGGTTGTGGTCTGTGGTTTGTGTGTTTGTTGGGGTTATTTGTTTTTTTTTTTTGTTTGTTTGTTTGTTTGTTTTGTTTTGGTTTGTTTGTTTGTTCATTTGCTTGTTTGTTTTGTTTTTTGTTTTGTTTTGTTTTTTTCCATTGGTTGGACTAGATGATCTTAAAAGGTCCGTTTCAACCTAGGTGATTCTGTGATTCTGAGATTTTTCTGGGATGGGGAAGCTGTGAGCAAGTCACCTGCCAGCCCTCTCCTCTCTGATCATCTCTCCGTGCAGATGTCTCCTCAGGCTTAGGTGTCTCCCTGCTGGAGGACTGTGTTTCTCAGTCTTCATTTGGTGTTGTGCTGGGCCAGAATAGAAACAGAGATTCCAGCTGCAGAAGAAAAACCTGGGGAGGAAAGCCCTTGCCTGTGACACTGAAGAGATTCAGCACCCCAGTGGATGTCTGCTGGTGTTCCTTTGCTGGGTGGACCTGAAGAGGTTATTAACGATGGATAGCATCAGTGTTTGTATATCCCCTCCTACAAAGCTTTCACTGACATTAACAGGTCTCTTTTCTGAGACCTTTTCTGTGAATGCCTCGTGTCCACTTATAGCCGGAACAAAGAGAAGAAGCAAGCATGGGCATGGGAATATGAGTTATTACTGTTTCTGTCCTGGAAACGTTTTTATTATATTAATATTTATTATTAATGAGTATTAATTATATTATTAATTTGTCCCTGAACTGTAAGGTATTTAAGAAAAGGAGGTGTAGACTTTGCTTGGAGGACCAGGAGAAGAGGCCAGGGAATGATGACACTGGTGATCCAGCTTTTCACAAACTTTTCCTGACCGACATCCAGAAGAAGACATTGGAGGATAGTGCCTGGCAGCACTGACCCTTCTTGTGAGGACGTTGGCTGCAAAGGGGCAGATGAGAAAAGCACTGGTGCAGGAGACACGTGTACTGGCTGCAGAGCTGCTGACACCAGAAATGTGCTGGCTGGTGCGAGGGAGACCTGACTGCTGGCTGGGGTTAACTGTGACCAGGTGCCCCATGACCATGATGTCCATCTGAGCAGCAAGGAGGGTGCGAGGAAGACCAAACACTGCCTTCACGTCCTTTATAACCCATCACCAAACCGCTCCCTCCTTGATCTCATGTGTAGGGTTCGAGATGGATGTTTCACACAATGTCCCCATCCCAGGACATGGCCTGTGCATGAGGGACAAGATGAAGGCAGTAGCAAAACCCAAGGGGAAGGAGGTTTCCAGAGGCTAAAGGAAACCACCCTAAACCCCAAGAACCACACCCCTCCCCGTGCTTCAGGGCATAAGCTGATCATCTGTGGGGGCTGGGAAGGAATTTGTCACCATCTGCCTCTTGTCTTTCTGCTGTGGGGAGTAATAAGCAAGTGAGGAGGGGAGGGTTCAGCAGTGTTATTAGTTGGAGAACAGCATTATTCCCCCTGTTTGCACCATATAAATGAGTGTGTATTTTTTATAATGGGGGAATACATGCAGAGAGAGAGAAAAAATGTTTTAAAAAAGAAAGAAGGAACGGGGGGAGGGGGGAAAGGAATCGATATAACAGAAGCATTAGGGCACTCAGGGGAGTGTTTTACTGGGGCCATTAATATACTTCTCAGGTGGTAAAAGCCACTTAGCCTTTAAAAATGATAATGAAATGTTAACTACCCAAAGCATTATTGCTGAGTCACAGAGAGCCATGCAGCCCTTCAGCTCCCATCTGATGGAGGGGTGCTGGCAGGGCTGTCGCCAGCCTCAGCTGGCACAGGCAGCAATGATCCAGAGTGTCTCACCTGCACGTAGGATGCACCTGCTGTGGCATCCCTGTCCCCATCCCTGTCTCCATCCCTGTCCCCATCCTGCCCCAAGCCAGCCTTGCCTGATGCCCCAACCACTCAACCTCCACTGCATCTGCCATCTGGCCCCAGGCACTCCTGGTGGAAGAAGCCCCCAGTCACAGAAGTGGAGAAGATATATCCCCCACGCTGTGGCCTCTCTGCTGCCACTCTGTGAGGACTCAACCCTTAGGAGGGCAGAGAGGTGTGAGGCCAGGCGGGATCATGGTGCTCCCAAGCCACAGGGAGCAGGTGGGGACTGGGAAGGTGAGCATCATTTAAAAACGTCTATGATGTGCAAGGCTGCTTTGAAGTGGAAAGCTGCAGGCAGCATGGCCTCACCTGGCTGCAGAGAATCCCATGGTGAGGGATGCTCAGCTCCCCTGTGGGAAGCAGGAAGGACCCTGACTGTTCAGCTGCTGAGCCAATACAGGGATGTGATACCCAAAGGAATAAGGTCCCCTCTTGGCTCCCAGGAAATGTCACAAAGCAAAGGTGGAGGCCTCATGCATTTCTGCTCTGCATTTCACAAACTGTTGGTGATTGCAGGTACCTGGCTCGTAAGACCCTAAAACACTTGATCAGCATGAGGTGCTGGACATCCCTGTGTTGGTAAACGTGCTGAGCTTTGGAAGCACCGGGACCCCCAAATTACTGACCAGCTCTGAAAACCATGGGGCTCAAGTTCTGGCCGTGTTCTTGTCAAGGTGGGATTTTTCACCCTGCAAAGGAGCAGGGATTCTCATTTCTCATCTTTTATGTATCTCTGACTCTTATTTGATTGTAAAGGGCCCAAACAGCCCCCTGCAATGTCACATGAGGAAACTCAACAGGCCTGCATGGTCCAGCGAGCTGAAGTGTGAGATGAAGGTCTTCTAGGACGATTCAGTGCCCAAGCAGGAAATTAATTTCCTTCCATCCGTCTGTATATGACCCAAAACCTTCCCTAGTCAGGGAAATTATGAAGTTTTTTCACAAATGTGGATTGAAAGTCAGAGGTAGCTGTGAAGGCTGCTGGAGGAGGACTGAGTATCTGGAGGGACAGGGAGCAGCTTGGCTCCTAGACACCATCACTCTCATCCTTAGCATCCTTAGCTCTTTCAGGCACTAATGAAAGATCCATTTCTGGGGAACTTTTTTTCAATTGAGAGAGTTTTCACCTCTGTTAGTGAGGGGTCTGACAACACCTGAAGCAACCAAAGGACTTTCTTTGCCTCCAAACCCTATGCAGAAGTCACTGCATGGGCAGTAGAGTGCTGCATTTGGGAATGCTGGCTGTGGTGCAGGTCCTGGTAACTGCAGTGTACGGGGCAGAGTTAAGGACATTGTAAGACTATGCCTGGGACTCCTGCACACCACCAAGCAGATTGTGAGTGTCCCCAACTATTTCTGAAGGCCATCCTGGCTGGTATGAGGCTGTATTGCACACATAGCTTGTGGGGAAAGATCCCATTCTCCAGCATCTGTCAGAATGCAGCATGGAGGTAAATCTGCCCAGATCAAGCCTGGCTGTGGGGTGCACATTGTGCCTCTCAGAGCCCAGGGAAGGGCAGTGAAGCCATAGCTGAGTCATAGAATCAGAGAATGGTTTAGGTTGGCAGGGATCTTAAAGATCATCCAGTCCTACCACCTCCCAGACCAGGTTACTCCAAGCCCCCTCCAACCTGGCCTTGAACCCTTCCAGGGATGGGGCAGCCACAGCTTCTCAGGGCAACCTGGGCCAGGCTCTCACCACCCTCACAGCAAATAATTTCTTCCTGAGATCTCATCTCAATCTCCCCTCTTTCAGTGTCAAACCCTCCCCCCCATCCTATGGCTCCCTTCCCTGATGAAGAGTCCCTCCTCATCTCTCCTGTAGGCCCCTCTAAAGCAGAAGGCTGCTATAAGGTCTCACCAGAACCTTCTCTTCTCCAGGCTGAACAACCCCAGCTCTCTCAGCCTGTCTTCATAGGAGAGGTACCCCAGCCCTCTGATCATCCTTGTGGCCCTCCTCTGGACCTGTTCCAACAGGTCCATGTCCTTCCTGTGATGAGGACTCCAGAGCTGGATGCAGTACTCCAGGTGGGGGCTCAATGGGAGTAGGGTAAAGGCCCTGATGGCCATACTTCTTTTGACACAGCCCAGGATGTGGGGGGCTTTCTGAGCTGCCAGCTCACATTGCTGGCTCATGTTGATCTTCTCATCCACCAACATCCACAAGTCCTTCTCTGAAGCTGCATGCTCAGCTCTGCATCTGGGACAGAAAGATGAAGGAACAGGAACTTCTCCCATCTCCCTTCTCCCTTCCCTGCCTCACATCCATGCTTTGTCTTCTTCCTAGGAGAGGCTAGCAGGAGGCAGCTCTGATCTCTGCTGGACCTGGAGATGCTACTGGGACACAAATTGGCAAAGCCTTGGTATATGTGACAGAGGTAGGACCATCCCCATCGAGCCTGCAGCTGCTGCCCAGTGTGCAGGAGGCAGATGTGCAATGCTGTGCTCCTGCCCGCCGGGGTATATGCCCCTATCCCTAAAGCAGAGAGGACTGGGTATCCCTCATGCGTTGCATAGGCAACAGTGCAGAGGGGCTTCAGGGACAGCAGAGAGGGCATGTGAAGGGCATCTCATTCCAGCGTGGCACTCTTGAAATTAAAGGATGCAGAGGGCTTTTGCGTCTGCTGAAAGAAGCGTTTCTCAAACTGCAGGTCACGACATGCCTGAAGTCATCCGGGGAACTGCTAAATGGGTCACACCACTCCGAAGACTTCAGCAGCATGCAGCCATGGGGCCCAGACAGACCAGCCCTCCTCCCTCCCCAGCTCTACTCTCCCCAGGGCAGCCCGACAAGGAGCTGCTCGCCCAACTGGCACCGGCAGCCCCACTATTAAGGATAACGCAGCCGCCTTGCACTGAAGCACTTTATCCCCAGCACCCGCTGTGAACAAAATTGCCTAGGATCAGGTGGTGCTAGCCAATTTTTCTCGCAGCAGGGGCCGCAGGTAAAGCACCTCGGTGGAGAGGAGCTGCACTGCTCAGAACTTTTCTGTTGCCCGCGTGAACTCAGGGAAGAGGAGAAGGGATATTGTGTGCGCTCAAGCAGAAGCAGAGAAGATGCCAAGAGAGGAGAGAAGCAGATGGAAAAAACAGAAAGCTCAAGATGAGGAGAGAGCAGGAAGGAAGGAGCAGAGGAAGGATAAAGCAAGAGGGAGGTGAGAAAAGAGCTGGAGCTGGGATGCCTCAAAGCAGTGGCCAAGGCAGCAAGAGAGCTGCATCTTCTCTTTCTTGTCCTACAAACCAGACACAGACGTGGCAGCAGCTAATCTTCCTGGCTCATGAACAAAAGGATTCTTTTCATGCCAGTAATCCAAGAGCTGCCATGCCACGGCTCTCCCAGCTCATCTGCTGTGAATGCACTTATGTGGTGTCCAACTGAACGGGTTAGCAAAATAAAGACAGATGGCAATGGATTAGCTCTAACACTTCTTCTGTATCACAATGCAATCACTGCAGTCTTCTCCACTGCCTCCTCTTGGGATGCTTTTCTTGCACTGCAGCTGTGCAGCCACCCCCAGTTACACACCCGTGGCCCAGCTCCAGAGCCACAACCTAGCATCATGCAAGTAGGAAAGATTCACTGTGGGTTTTTCGTTTGTTTCTTGGAAAACACACTTCAGGGCAAGGCTGTAATCACAATGAAGAGTGAGCAGACAGCCATCTCTCTGATGAAATGGGACTTCTTTGTTACAGAACACCCTTGGTCACACACCTTTAGCGTTAGTGGACTCAGGGCAGACTCTAAGGCCCACATCAATTAAGTAGATGCATTGCTGAGCAACATTTTTAACATCTAGACCTATCATATCCAAGAATGGGGCTGTGTTCTGTGGTCCATTAAATGTTAAGGCAGATATATCAGGAAACAAAGACAGGAAGTTGAAGGCACCTCTTCACAACTCAACAAGAACAGTAGTATCTTCTTCATGATTAAGTATACTTTGCCCAAGTCAAGCCAGCTGCTTACAGTCAACCCAGTGCAAGCTGATGCAACATGAACATGCGCTTCTACTGGACAGAAAGTGTGAAGTGACAGACTGGGCTTTGTTTAAACTGGGATGTTTTTCTATCATTTCCCAGTCAGAAATTAAGTGGGAATTATAGCATCGTCTCATAACGACCAAATCTTTACTACTTTGTTAGTAAATATCCTTTCCAATTGCACAACTTGTTTGTGGTAAACTCTCTCCTCCTGCAAGGTAAACTCCACCAGGTGGAGTTTGCTAATCTTTACTAGGTTGTCTGGTGCTACTGGTCCTACTGGTAACTTTGGGGATATTCAGGTTCCTCCAGGTGGCAATCTTTTTGTCCTGCTGAAGCAATCTCCCAATCTCATTCAGTCATTTAATGGGACATCTTCACTTCTGACCCTGTTATTTTGGAAACTATCCCTTCTGACTTCTCATCCAAGATCACCACATGACCAAGCAGTTCCATTTTGTCAAGAAGATGCATTTCCTCATGAAACTATGTCATTATTTTAGACAAGAAGATACCTTGCCTCTGCATTGGCTTTGCAATTGACCAGTTTATTTATAACCTATGAGGAAGATAAGGCTCCAAACAACCTGATTTAGCCTTTCAACTCAATGTCTTTGAGTTGAAGGTCCCACTGGGGACCCACTAACCTTGCAGCTGAGTCCAACAGCTCTTGGAGCTGTACCTGCCTGATGGAAGTTCTGAGTGTCTAGTCTTACCTGCAAGTGCCATTTAAACAATATATGTTCCTCTGCTTAGCCAGTGATGTCTTTATGGATGTCCTTTGCTACTTTTTGTGCATATTTGATCAGGAGTATTCCTGATAATACTGAAGTTTGTTCTGATGCAGGAAGCCCTGGCTGCCTTTGATCAGTTCAAACAGGCGTTTACATCAGTGCCCATCTGGCCTATGCGAAACCTTTCAATATTGACACTGCTGCATTCACCCCTGTGATCAGAGCTGCACTTTTGCAACATTAGGTGCCCCAAAATGAACTTGGACTATGTGCACTGAAATCCTGTAAGCTTGCACTATAACAGCAGAATTTTAATATCAGCCGTAATAAACTTACAATTGTCAAATATGTCCTCCAGCATTGGCACTATCATCTATAAGGCACATGTTGTCTAGTCTGTGTATTCCTGAATCTGAATAAACTTTTATTTAGAAAGTGGAAGAATTCACTTTATATAGAGTCTTTAAATCAGCCCAAAATCTGGGTGGTTCTTCCTTTTTCTCTGGATTCACCTTTGCTCTAATGCACCATCCTAACTTTCAGAAAACAATCCTCTTGCATTATTCCATAATGGTGAATATCTTGACCTTCAATTGACAAAAATAATAAAAGAAAGATGCACTGAGATCTCCACTTGGTAATGATGCTTGCAGAAAGCTTGTGATATATGAAAAGTTTAACCTACCTATAATGGACTGCAATGAAGGGATAGAGATTTTTCAGGAAAGACAGGTTGGGAAGACGAGGGGGAGTTACTCTTTAGGTGAGAGACTAGTTGCAGGGCACGGAGCTCTGCCTGGGGATGGATGTGGAGCCAACTGAGAGCTTCTGGTTAAGGATTAAGAAGTAGACCAGTATGGGTGACATTGTAGTGGGTGTCTGCTATAGGCTGCCTGACTGGGAATTGGACAAGAGAATGAGGTCCTCTAGAGAAAGCTAGAAGCATCCTCGCATTTTCATGCCCTGGTCCTCATGGGGAGCTTCAACCACTCTAGTAACTGCTGGAAGGACAACACAGCAGGGTATAAGTGATCCAGGATGTTCCTGGAGACATGTTCAACCAATTTGGTTAAATCCTTTGATGAAATGGCTGAACTGGAAGACACGGGAAGAACAGAGAACATTGTCTACCTGGACTTCAGTAAGGCCTTAGACACCATCTGCCATAAGGTCCTCATAGGCTGTTGATGTGTGGGCTGGATGAAGAAGAAAGCGAGGTGGGTTGAAAACTGACTGAATGGCTGGGCCCAAAGGGTGGGAATCAGTGGACCGAAGTCTAGCTGGAGGCTGGTAACTAGTGGTTTATTCCAGGGGTCAGTACTGGGTCCAGTCCTACTTAACATCTTCATTAACTATCTGTATGATCGGTAGAGTGTACCCTCGGCATGTTTGCAGCTGACATCAAGCTGGGACAAGTGGCTGGGACACAGAGAATAGTACTGCCATCCAGAGGGACCTCACTAGGCTGAAGAAATGGGCTTTGCCTTCAACAAGGCGAAGTACAAAGTCCTTCACCTGGGAAGGAACAACCCCATGTACCAATATTTGTCAGGGGCCACCCAGATGGAAAACAGATGGACAGAAAAGGATCTGGATGTCATGGTGGATACCAAGACACTAGGTTGTCCATGAGCCAGCAAAGTGACCTGGAAGCAGAGAAGGCAAAAGATATCCAGGTCTGCCTTAGGCAAAGTATTGCCAGCAGGTCAAAGGAAAGAATCCTTCCCTTCTGTTCAGCACTGGTGAGGCCACAGTTTGAGTACCGTGTCCAATGCTGTGCTTTCCAGTACAAGAGAGTCATGGATGTACTGGAGAGAGTCCTGTGATGAGCCACAAAGATGATAAAGGGACTGGAGTATCTCTCATAAGGACAGGCTGTGAGAGATGGGACTGTTCAGCCTGGAGAAGAGAATACAACAGTTTGTATATATAAACACCACAACCTGTATATATATATAAATACTAGGAGGGGAGGTGAAAAGAAGGCGGAGACAGGTTCTATTCAGTGGTGCCCAGTGACAGGACAAGAGGCAATGGTTAGAAACCAAAACACAAGATGATCCCTTTGAACATCAGGAAACATTTTTTTACTGTGGGGGTGACTGAACACTGGCACATATTTCCCAGGGAAGCTTTGGAGTCTTCATCCTTGCAGGTATTCAAAAGCTACCTGGACTTGGTTCTGGATCTACGATGGTCCTACTTGAGACTACTGGTTTAACCAGATGACCTTCAGAGGTGTCTTCCAACCTCAATCAGTCTTCAGTTATGTGATTGTGGGACTTCATCCTCAATAGTGGGGATTTTCAAATAGTGGGGATTTTCAAATAGGGAAAGAAGAGCAACAGAATTGTATGCATCAGTTGTAAGTAGGATGACTGGCTTTTTCTCTTGGACAGATAAAAGGTGACATGTGACTGACTAAGATGAGGCAGTGGCAGGCATTACAGGACTAAGGTTTGGTGCAGGAAAAATGTATGCAGAAAGAGTCAATGCATGGCTGAATGTATGGTAAGGTCCTGAGCCAGCATGAGTACCTGGAGGCTAATACGAACAGTTGAGTTGAGCCAACAGTGACAACAAAGTCTGACATCAGTTCATAGCATCAGGTCATAATAGCTAGGAAGGATTAGAGCCTAGAAAAATACAAGTCTAATTTTGATCTTCAGTTTCAAACCAGCTTCTCAATATTCAATCAGAAGAGTTGACTCTGAAGGTGAGCAAATCCTGAATTATGTGGCATTTGTGGCAAGCTATGAACTTGCAACACAAGGCAGCCTCAGCAAAATGACAGAGCTGCAAACTTACACCAGCTCAAGTGGTCTAATAATCACAGGAGACCTCTACCAAACAGCTTATTTTATGCCAGTCACAGTCTTCACCTGCGATTCTTTATAATTTTAAAAAGCTTTCTCTGTATATTGTGACTGAGGACTAAGTTTGATTATCAGTGGGAAACCCAAAATCAGATCAAACTCAAATTGGAGTAAAAATCCTGGGACTTCAGTTACCAACATTTAAGGACATTTTTGATTTTCAACACATTAACCCAGAAACTTCCAAGCTAGACGATCATATCTTCTCTGTTCCTCTTGGGATTGCTAACTGGGAGAGTTATGTCCCTGCTTGTCTCTGTGAAGTAGACTGATGGACTTTCTTTCTTCCCCAGGAGCAACTGGTGCACATGAGTGTTTCCTGATTAGACTGTGCTGGATTCAGAGTCATATGGTGATCCATTCAGGAGCCAAACAGATGATGGGCTTGGGGATCAAGGTGAGGATATTTGCTTGCCAAACGATACCTCTTGCCTACAGAGAAGAAATTCTCCTTGGCAAATGGAAATTTCCCTATGAAGAGGGAAAAAGTGGTGCAAAACTGTATTCTCATACCCTGATACATGTTGTCACAAGGACATCCAAGATAGGTCAACAAAGGTCCCCCTAAGCCTGTGTCCTGTCTCTTAAAGGAGTCAAAACAAATGCCTACAGAAGAATATAAGACCAGCGCACAAAAAGGGTCATACCAAGCTCTACATGAAAGCTATTTACGTACTGGGGACATTCTGGAGGCAACTTTTATGTGTTTAGCCCCCCTCAGTGAGTTTGTCCCCCATGAACTTGTCCAGCCTTTCCTTGTGAAGCACGCAAACAAATGTCTGCTCTGCAGTGTCAAACTGCTCTCTCCCTCATCTCTTCCCATGCCTCAGAGTGGCAGGGGAATGAGGTTCATGGGGCTACTGATCCAGGGAGCATGTCTGCCACCCATCATGCCACTGCCCATAGGAAAGCTATGAGTGAACAGCAAGCTATGAGCTCACAGCTGGTATGAGGTAGATGCAAGCCACATTGGGAAAGGTAGGCAACATTTGAAATGAGCTCTGACAAAATCCTGATGCCCTCTGGACTCAGGTTTGTTCCTCCAAGATGGGAGGAAATTGAGGCTGGTAGGAACCATGGCCCTTCATGGACTTGCACTTTCCAGACAGATTGAGCAGTTCTGCAGTAACAGCTGCTTGAAGGGAGTCTGTCTTCAGCCCTTCTCCACCTCTGGCCTCTGGGAAAGACACAGGGAGAGCAGAGGCAAAAGTGTAGTGCAAGAGAAGCTGGCAGTGCCCATGCTGGCTAAGAGCTCCACCGTAGCACTAGTGACCATTCCATTTTGCCATGCAGGGACAGTACAGGATGAGATCTTAACACACTGGACATCTTACAGATACTGAATTTTTTCCCTCAAGCAGCCAGAAATCAGAATTAGACATTCTGCAGACCAGCACAGTAGGGCACAGACACTTCCGTCACCAAGTCAATATTTGAGAGACTTGCCTTGAGCAGGCACAGAACACACACTGGAGATGCTAGGGAAGGGAAACATTAAACAACCTTTCACAAACTGAACATCTTCAACACCAAACAAGGCATGTTTCCTCTTGTAAAGAAGAAGGCTTGTTCCTGTTGTCATTCAGAGGTCTGCTAAAGCCAGGCTGATTGGGCAGCCTGAATTTTGACATTTCCTGTCTTCAGGGCACTTGAGTTTTTTGCAACCTCCTCTGCGTGTTTTCTTTTTCTTGTGCAAGGTAGAATTGGACAGGCAGCCAAACAGCAGGCAGCAAATGCATGCTGATGACAGCCCGCCAGTGCACTTTGGGCTCCTTCAGGATGCTAACAATAGACAAGTGATTATCACCCCTCCCAAGTGTAGGAAGGGTCTTGCCAGGGGTGATTGCAATCATAGCCCCCAGCACAGCTTTTCCTGAGAGGCACACACAGCTTCCAGGGATGGGTTTGACTACGTGGGAACCAGCAACTGCTCCTTTATCAACCTGATCAGTTCAGAGGCTATTTTCAGTTCCTCTGACCCACCTCTCTGTTTCTCACAGCATTATCTCTCCCCAAAATTATGCCCTCCTTGCTGTGCTGCACTTCTGCCTCTATTACCAGGGCTCCTGGGGAGCCAAGGCAGCAAAGCCTGGCACTGTGGACATCTGTGTCCTCTGTGGGAACAGCATGCCAGTTTGCTGCTAGCTTGGCCCCATTCTGCAGAGACACTGCAGTTTGCTTTCCATGCATCCCAAAACAAAAGGCAGTTGCTGCAGCTGCCGATGCTGCAGATGTTGATTCAGCCCCTGAGCTGCTGAGGCCTCCCTGAAGACCAACACCTGGTCTCTGCTGGGACCTTCAGCACACAGCTCTATTCCCTGCAATGGCCCCAGTCACTTGGTTTATAAACAGCCTGGAAGGAGGTGGAGAAAGGGGAAGAAAGAGGGGACCTGATACAGGCAGAAATCTGAAAAGGTTCAGCCACAGCAAAAGCATGAAACTGCAGCCAGCACAGGATCATCTTTATCATAAACCTCCTAAGCCAGTTCTGCAATTTGCATCTGGATGCATTTCATTCCCTATCAATGTTCATTAGCAGCTGCCCAGCATTAAGCTGCTTGCTTGGGAATAATTAGGCTCTTTCTCTGAAGGTCATGACAGTGCTAACGTCATAACTTTCCTTTCTTTGAATATACCGGCAGTTGGATGCTGCAAGCATCGATTAAAGTGCTCCTGCGAGTCGTATTGGGAACACACAGGCTGTGGGGCAGCACAGACAACCAGTTTGGTGCTGTTATGGATTATTTTTATAGCAAATATCAAAGTTGTGTGACAACTTTGTTGCTTAAGCTGGAGACAGCAAAGGGCTGGAAAAAGGGAACAGAATATGGAATAAACCTGAGAGACAATATTATATTTGAATTTTTACTCCTATTGACAGCCCAGGGCTTCAGTCATTCACAGACAGAACAGTGGCTCCAGGACAGTGTTTTAGGGGGGTGGGTCATCATAACTCTTCCCAGCCCTCAAGTCCAGGGGCTTGAGCACTGAAAAGTAATTTTCAGTGACTTGTGAATCACTGTTAGCCAGCCAAGGAACCCCCAGGGCCTACATCAGCTTTGAAGACACTCTTCACAGTACAGGCTATGCAAACAGGGGCATGGGAACTGCTGGTTCATGGCAGAGTGGCCTCTGCCATGGGTTTTTGTGGCCAGGCTGCAGAGGCAGCAGTTCAGCTTCCCATTGGATAGTAATGCTCCACTTCCAGTTGTGGATCAACCACTCTCTAGCTGTGGGCACATAACTCCAGCTTTACAGCCATTCCCAGGACTTGTCTTACAGCTGCCTGGTGGGCTGTGGTCAGCAAAGGCAAGGCTGGGGAAACTGGGAAGGCTTGTGTCAGTTGCTTGATGCACAAATTGCTTGGCCTTTGCTGTCACACTGGGACAACTTGGGAGAACTTACTTCACATGTGGTTTTGGAGGCTTTGGTCCCAGGAACAGTCGACAGCAGATACCTCTTTAGGACATGAATCTAGTCACATCTGCTAGATGGATCTAGCTGTCCTTGACAAGCACTGTGCTGCAATATGTCCCCTCACTGACTTTTGACCACTGGTCTTGGCTCCTGCAGCCCTATCTGTTGTGGTTATTGCCTGTATCCCAGAGGATATCAGATATGGAGAGCAAGATGAGAGTTTCTGGCTGACATGGGTCAGGGCTGCATCAGTGTGCATACGGTGAGGGGAGACTGAAGCAGAGCGTCCGCCATCTCATAATTAGGTTTGAGCTCCTACATTGAGCTCAAAATCTCTGTGATAAAGGATCATTGACAAAGACCATTAATAGTCTGAGTATTTGTACTTGTTGCTTCCCTTATTTGAAAAGGAGGGGAGAGAATCTTTATGGGAGAGTGAAGCAATAGGATGAGGGGAACAGCTTTAACAGCTTTCAACTGAAAGAGGGAAGATATAGATGAGATATTAGGAAGAACTTCTTTGCTGTGAGGGCAGTAAGACCCTGGCCTGGGTTGCCCAGAGAAGCTGTGGCTGCCCCATCCCTGGAGGGGTTCAAGGCCAGGTTGGAGGGGGCTTGGAGCAACCTGCTCTGGTGGGAGGGCAGGGGTTGGGACGGGGTGGTCTTTAAGGTCCCTCCCAACTCAGACCACTCTGTGATTCTATTATTCTAAGAAAACACACAAGAGCAACAAATTTCTTACTACATATCTAGACAGCACTTGGCCATGATCAGTTCGTGGTAGCACTGACGTATATTTTTTTATAAATTCATTGAAGGATGAAGGCAGTGCCCACCAAACTGATTGCAGGTCTTTGATTTTCATGGAGACAGGATAAGTATTTTAATAGGTTTTCAAGGCACCATGGTACAACAGCTCTCCTTCAAGTGCAGCAGGATTGGGGAACTAAACTCTCATCTGTCCTTTTGAATTTTTCCTCCTCAGTTTCTGTGCTATTAAAGCAGAAACTGAATATTTCTTCATTATTTGAATATAGTTTAGTCCTCTTCATAATTTGACATAATGGATTAGAGTTTCTTTTATTATTAAATTGGAGGCTTTCTCTAAAGCATCCTAAAAAGCCTTCATTTCATTAGCACGCTGTCGATTTATTATTTATAATGACTGTTTACAAAACAGCCTGTGAAGGCGATGAGGCCCCAGTCAGGTGACTGTGAATTTCTACAGGCAGATCCAGCCCTCTTGAGCAACCTGCATAACCAGGCTCAGCAAAAAATTAGCTGCTGATGAGAAGTGATTTGCAAGGAGAGTTTAAACAAACTAATCCATGTCTGGTTTGAGGATTGCTGTTGTGGCTGATATAGCTCATGAGTGGACTGATTTTAGCTGGGGGTTTTTGCTAATGTTTTCTGTGGACTGTCCACACTTGATCCTTTCTCAGGATGCCATTGGCAAGGCAAGAATTGGTGCAACCCTGTATCATCCCTGACTTCTTTTGAGCACCAACCAGTCAGTCTACTGGTCTGCTCAGTAGTGCCAGAAGTTGTGTGTCACGAGCTCTTGACCTCATTCGGAATCCTGTGACTTTTAAGCAACTTCAGCCTAAACTGGAGGGACCAAGTTATTTGGGCATGAAAGGAGTCTGGAGCAGTGTTGCCCCTTCACTCCACTCCTGTGTCAGAGGGGTGTCTGCTGGGCCCACTTCTTCAACAATTTGCATATGTTGAGCCTGATTAGGAAATGACTGATGTGCACTGGATTTGACTGGTTTGGAGGTGATGCTCTACCATCCACAGCAGCAGAAGTGGTGAGGTGAGTGCTGTGCAGTGTTAAGCATCCCTTCCTTAAACTTTAGTCACCGAACCACCAGTTACAGCAGTGGTTCCTGAGCCTGCAGGTATTGGAGAAATGGCTGAGAAACATTGACTGGTGCCAGGAACAGGAGGAGATTGATTGCCCTGCTGCTGGAGTGGGGCTGTTGGAACTCTGCTGCAGTACCACAGGCTACGTGCTCCAGGCAGTGCTGCCAACATTAAATGTCTGACTGATGTTGTAGGTACTTTTGTCTAAAGGAATCAGGCCGGGTTTTGCACATGAGGTAGTTTTTTTTTAGGATCAGCTTTCTGTTCTCTTTGTTCTACACCTCTGGTGACTTCCATTTCAAAAAGCCACCTAAAAAGTTGCACACAGATAGCCCCCCTTGGCCTTCAGGCGGAAAACACCATTCCCAACCCTGCACAAAAAGCCAGTTTGGGCTCTCCTGGACCTCAGCCCCCCTGGGCTTTCAGTGTCTATCATGGACACAGAAGTCTCAGCCCCTCCTGAAGGACTGTAGAAGCTCTACAGAGTTCAGAAAGCCACATCACCAACTATGTAGTAAAGTAAGAAGATGCTGCCAAACCATGAATAACGAACATAGTCTTCCACATTTGCAGAATTACCAAAGGAATTGGAACAATAATGCTTTAGCACAATATTCTCTCCATCATTGCTCTACAAGTCTTCAAACTTCCTGGCACCCTGTGCCCTTTCAACCTCTCTCCAGGAGTGTTGGATCATCTACAGAGTAGCATGCAGTCAGTAGCAGTGAGGGATTCGTGCTACTTGATACGTTTTCTGGTGTGGGCAGAGAGAACTTATTTTCTGGCAGCGACCATGTAGACCCACCCTTTATGGCCTCAAAAAATGCTTTGAGAGCTTTGCCCCACATGGCATGTGGTACCCCACATAGCTGGAGAGCCCTCAGTCAGTGCTCTGCTGATTTGCACTGAATGCAACACCAAGCTTTAAACGTTTCCCTTTGGTTCTCTCCTACCGTTGCATGTTTGCTGCTCTGACCAGCCAGGCCACATCTAAGCAACAGCACAAAAGCCAAGAGCTCCACCGGACTGTGCTGCTAATTTGCAGGATCAGTGGACATGCTGGCCCACGCCAGCAATACCTCTGTCCTGTGCACTGCTGGTACAACTTGTTAACAGCCTCCACGTAACTGTGTCCTCTGGTGCTGTCAGCAGAGGTGGTTTGATTTCATTTAGTCAAACTGGCTGTTATTCCTGAAACACCAGCTAAATCCCAGTCCTTTTTCTTGAGCTGTGCTGCCTGAATTCAACTTATTGGATGGTCCTGGTCTGCTTCTTCTTGGACCTCAAGTCTTTGCCTCTGTGTTAGGCTAGAAGACAGTATTTGCTGACTTCAAACTTGACCCCAGAACCGGTTGAAGTTCAAGGAATAGCACATCCCTGCTTTGCTGTAGTCCCAAATGAAAGTCTAAGCATGTTCAGTGGTGTGTAACTGAGACATAAAGCACTTGGATGGGAAGTCAAGGGCAGCGCTCCCCACACAGGTAACTATGGCTGCAGGAGCTTGAGACAGAACACGGGTTTGAGGCTTTATGTGTCAGATAGATTCTCATTCCTAAGTCAATGACCCCTCTCCTGCACTGAGAAGCTTCATTTGATTTTCACATGCCCCTGGGGAAGACACTGGGTTTCCCCCATTCTTGCCTTTCAGATGTGCTAGGTCATACTTGAGTCAGTTCTCCCATCAGCCATGACACTATCACTATAATGCTGCTATCTCGCTGTGACATGACACGTGGGACACCACCTGCTAAGGTAGTGCTGGCACTTCCCATGGTAGGAAGAACTTGGAATAGGGATGCAGCCATGTAAAGAGGCACTAGCGACTAAGGATGCATAGCCTGGGAGTTTTGCCTCCTCTTTTTGAGTCATGAGTTGTTTGCTAGAAGATCCATGCCCCTTCACACTGGTCTTTTCAAAGCTTGTCCTCTATCCTCCTTTCCATCCCCTTGTATTTTCTCATGTGTCAAGTCTTTTTGCTGGCTTTTGTGTGTGTTGTAGGGTAAAGGCAGAACCACCACCAACACTTAAATCTCCTATATCTGCATCTAAGTAAATTCTCACAAGGTCACAAGTGCTGTGTCTTGGTCCTGCTGTACCATGCCCAGGATACCAGAAGCATCCATCTTGCAGTTTCTGAGTAACTCAGAAATGTTAACTATAGCAGCAATGCATGGGTGAGCCAGATATGCTGGTTCTTCCTGAAAATGCTACCTCTTTTGAGAGTTGGTAAATTTTTATGGTAGGGGAATCCCAAAATGCACGAACATCAAAAGCATTTGGTTCTTTTTTTTTTGTTATTGCTGCTGTTTTTCTGAACTTAAAGATGAGTGATCCACTCGAATGACAGGAAATGACCATGTTGCATGGTAATGACTGGATGGAGAGATTCAATGGCAAACTCTCATCTATGCTGTTTATAATGCCGATTAACTATTTATTCTGTCTATGTCTTCAGCTTCATTTGTCTCTTCCCCTTTTCTCACCCTCCTCTGATGTGCTCCACCTCCTCCAGTGCCTTGCTGCTCAGTGTGTGCCTCATAGCTAGATACCTCCCATATCCTCCTCCTGGCAGTATGACTTTGCCCACATCCTACTGGTAGTTCTGCTCAGTTACTTCATCATAACTCTCCGAAGTGAGAGCTGTGTGCTACAGGGTGCCTAACCAATCAGGCCTTCAATTGCTTGGTCTCTAGGAACCGCTGTAACAACCACAGTGGCAGGGATGATTAATCCTGAAATGGTAAAGAAAAATGCTTATAAGGAAGCATCTGAATTTCTGACTTTACTGGGGGGTACAAACTCACAAACAAGGTCATGGAGAAGAAATCCTTTGATGATAAGTAAATACAAAGTCTTTACCTCTGAGTAGGGGAGTCTCTAAGCCACAAACTATTGCAGACTGGAAGAATATCCTAGGGAAGTGTTTGCCCATGCTTATCCTGTTCGATGTATTGATCAGGGCTGGAGACAGGCTGCTGGCATGACATGAGTCCTGTGTCACACCACAGTCATGATCTGATTTGCAGAACTTTGATGGCAGAGACAGACAGCAAGGGGCCCTGCTCACATACCATGACATGAGGAGTGAAGCACTGTCCTAGGTGTGCATGCCACTCCTTCTCTCTGCTTGCATTGCTTGCTTCCCCTCTGGGAACTATGCCTGTGCCCTTGGAACAGATGGCAAAAACCTCTCCAAACCTGGACTTTCCCTTTTGGCTAGACCAGAGTGCAAAGACAAGACCTAGCCCACGGTTGAAACCCCTCTGTCTTCAGTGGGAAGTCTTTTCCAGTATTTAAAACTCCTCTGTAAGCTTGGTGTGGGACCTAAAAGGATACCCAGAGTGCCAAATTCAGCCTGCAACCATAAATCAAAGTGACACTGGCCAAGGAAGTCACAGGGGAGTGAGAGGTCCTGCTCTCTGCACAGACAGAGTAGATATCACATCCTCTTCCCATGAGAATTTCATCACCTACTTTCTCAGCAATGAAGACTGTTCCTAGTGAGGCAGTTTTATGTCTCCTTTGTTCTTGGGACTGGAACCCACAAAAATGATACGAGTGTGAACATATGTTTGTTAAAATTCCAAATGCATCCCTGACCCGCAAAGATTGTTTTCAAACTGTGGCTTTTAAAGGGACATCTGACACAAAGGGCTGAAGGTAGTTAATACAGCACATACCAGCCGCTGGCTGATAGGAATAAGCAGCATTGCTGATAAGCTCATTTGATAAAGCTGTTGCTGAGCACTACAGATGCAGGCTAAGTCCAGTCTTTAATATCTATCTCAGTCCCATAGGCAGCGTTCTCAGGCAGTGCTGCCAGGAAGTACTGTAACCCTGTCTACCTCTCGTACAGATTTCAGTGGGTCCTGGCGAGTCCTCATGGTGCAGTCTTAAGTGCTATAGCTGTTATTGACCTGACCATACGTCACTAACCGATATCTAAGTAAATTGCACACTCTAATCCAAGTTGGTACCAAGACTTTGTGTATCTCCATGGATTTTTGGTGTCCTGTGTTGTTGAAGCAATGATTAAATCCCCCATAATCAGTCCAGCTGGGCACTTGATCATAGCAGATGTTTCCTGTGAGAAGCTGCTGAGGTTGCCTGATGAGATTGCATGTTGGGCATGGGTTCATATATATATATATATGTGATACATATATATATCTAGCTTTCACATATATGAGCTTCTCCCATCATGAGAAGTAGTGTATAGGGGGATCTGTTCAAGGAAAGAAATCTGAATATGGTTGATGTATGGCCTCATCTGTCTGCTAGAAAGGGCACAGGATTGCTATATCCTCTGGTCCTAACATTACAGACAACTGAGTCGCTGGGGATTCATGCTAGGCTCCAGGTACTGTTGATTGCCAAGTTATTCTAACCTAACTAAACAGCTGATCTCTTACCAGTTCTTATGACATCCAGTCAATTGAGGAACTGAGAAGGGAGGATCTGGGGTCAGAGTGTTTTCAGGACATGAAAGAGGTGCCGTTTGAAATATGGCTCATCTGACTCCTGCACCTGAGCAGAGACAAGTGGAATTTGCAATAGGATTTGCAATGGGGTGGATCCCATAGCCCATGATTTGAAATCCAGTGCTCAAGACTCCTTTTATGTGCTGCACTGGAAGGAAAATCGTGGTTAAGGTTATAAGCCTCAATAGTCATTCCTGGGTTTATGGAGACAGCCTGAAACCAAGAAAAGGAGTTCCTAGCGACTTCTCCATTTAACTCCGTGTTGGGAGTACAATTTTCTAGTCTACCCTAAGGCAAGGTTGAAAGATCATGAAGAAAGAATTATTTTCTTTTGGGTTCTTCAAGATTCGTCTTTAGCAGGAATATTTGAATGTCTGGTGTTGTATATGGACACCAGTATGTGTCTGGAGGAGCACAGGATCTTCACTGCAGCTGTGCAGCAGGGGCATTTCCCAGCTCCTCTGTCATGGTCCATGCATAATCAGCTCTTTCTTCCACTGCTGACCTGGAGGTGGCAGAATCTCAGGGCTCCTCTAAAGCTGATGCTGATCCAGAAGACATTAAGCCATTATTTCTGTGTCTCACTCCATCAGCATTTTTTCAGTCTGTATTAAAAATCCTACTATGGTTTTTAGCACAAAAGGGGAAAGAAGAGAACCTTCTATGTTCAGGACATTTGGGACATCACTAGAATTTCATCCATCTGTGATTGGCCCTCAGACCGTCATACTCAATTTATTTCTCAGCCAAAGTTTTTCAGCCATCTGCTCAAGTGGAACAGCTTCCAGCATTTATTCCCAATAGTGCTCCTCTGAGGGAGTGCATGGATTTTCTCCAGTACGACAGCATCACTATTTTCCAAAAAAACCCTCAGCCCAACCCTGCAGTGACTGGCGGGGAGCCCTCCCTGCTCTGCACCCCGACCTTGAATTTTAAGCAATTGATCAAGAAAACACAGAACTGTTTCTCTTCCACTTAGCACTACCAAACGTGACTGATGTTTTTTAAAGAGCTCCTCTGCAGAGATGTTAATGAGGTCGCCTTGGATACTCATCTTAAAATGGTTCGCTTCAACTTCTTTTATGTCAGCAAACAACAACAACAACAAAAATACACAACAACCCATCAGTGGATCCGCTTCAGGAAGGGTGGGGAAATCCTGGCAGGCGACTGGAGCAGATAGCAACTCACAGTCCACCTGCTGCCAGCAGTTCAGTGCCTGAGCCTCTCTGATTGTCTAGTAGAGCATCAACACAATGATCACCATAATTATTATCTCCTTAAATTGAAAAAAAAAAAAAGCCAAACTAAAAAAGCCTGATTTTTCCAGACATTCTATTGAAAGTGTTGCAGGAAAGGACTTCAAATCGGGAGTTCAGGGGTTCAGGGAGAGTCAGAGAAATAAAAGCAGTTTCCTGGTGTGAATAAAGGGGAGGCTGTGTGTCCTCAGGGAACTGTTTGCAGGGCTCAGAGACCTACTTCCATTACTGCTGCTTAACCAGTAACCAACCACCAGCTGAGCTGTGAGAGTGGAATATGTCCAGATTTAAAAAGCAGGGTGAAATGTACTTGAAGCAGGAACACAAGGCAGGTGCATTCAACATTTTGATGATCTGCCTAACACAGTGCTCACCATGTCTCCAAACAAATTACTCAGCTTCTCTGGAGCTCACTCTCCCCACATGTGAGCAAGAGTGAATTCAGCGACATATCTCACAGGCTTCATTGGAGCTTTGAAGACATATGTGGAGCCACTGATGGAAAGGTATGAGCAAGTTCAAAGGATTATCTTTGGCAAAAGCCTTTATATATGAATAGAGATCAGACTGATTCCTCAATTAACAGATCAATCAATCTAGAAAGGAACTATAGTTATTATTATTTCTTTATTATGTACTTTTTATTCCACTTATCTGGATCATATGGATATAGAGGGAGTACTTCTCTAACCTCCACTAGCAGAGCCCAAAGGCAATGATGGAAAGAACCCTCAAACCCTGAATTAGATTGCCATCATGATATGAGTATCTTTCTCCTGTGAGGACCTGCAGGTGAGCCTGGCACTGTGTCCAGGGTGTAAAAACTCAGACTTAGATGTTAGAACAACTCAGGTGAGCACGACCTCAGGAGATCTCCAGCCCAACACATGCCTAGAGCAAGGCCAACCTAGACAATGTTGCTTGGGGATGTGCCCAGTAGAGGGTTGAATACCTCCATAGATGGAGATCCATGGCCCTTTTAGGCTCTGTCTGAGCTTAATTGCCCGGACTCGTGGCCTCAACCCACAGTCTCTCCCATGGGTTTGGAAGCTCAATTTAAATTCAGCCCTGGGCTTTCAGCCCCTGCATGACCTACTTTGTAGATGTATCTGTTTCCAGTATGGTCTCCTGGATGGGTCTTGAAACATGCTGTAGCCCTGTTTCCAGTTCTGGTTCTGGCCCTCTCTTGTACTGCTCCTGACTGGATTCTCTGCATGGCCCCTGTGCCTGGTTCATTGTCTGGCCTCATCTGGGACTGTTGATGGACTGTTGATGTTACTATCACCATGCTCTGCCCACTCTGGTCAGGTGCTGCAGGACCATGCCCTGGTCAGTGATAGCACTGTCTTTGTTCAGGTTGCCCTTGGCTCCTGGCTCATCCTGTCTTATGAAAATACATTTCCTTGTATCTACTGAGAATTTCCTGTTCTCCTTCTGATCTGTAGCTCCAAGAGTCTGCCTGTCTTTTCTACCTTTTCACAGAATCACAGAATCTTAGTGGTTGGAAGGGACCTTTGAGATCATCGAGTCCAACCACATTAAAACAAACAAA
>JAOTQQ010000052.1:29368049-29391785 GCA_026546715.1 Gallinago undulata | reverse complement strand
CCTTCTTTACCTCACTATGAATGGAAAACTTAACCATTTCATGGTCACTAAACCCAAGATGGCCTCCGACCTCCACATCCCCCACTAGCCCTTCTTTGTTTGTGAACAGTAGGTCTAGCAAGAGACCTCCCCTGGTAGGCTCACCTACCATTTGCATCAGGAAGTTATCCTCCATACACTCCTCTTGTGCTTCAGCCCCTCAACCATAATGGTGGCTTCTGCTGGACCTACTCCAACCTGCCAATGTCCTTTTTGTCCTAGGAAGTTCCAAACTTGACCCAGTGTTTCAGAAGCAATCTCAGAAGGGCCAAACAAAAGGGAATTATCCCTTCCATTGATGTGTTGGCTACACTCTTGCTAACACAGCTGAGAGTGTAGTTTGCCTTTGCTGTATCATCTCCTGTTCCACTTCTTATTTGCCAAGAATTCTGTCTCCTTTTCTGCAAAGCTGCTTTCTATCAAGCTGCTCTCCAGTCAGCTGTCCCCTAGCCTGTCCTGTTCCCTCATGAGGCTATGCCATTAGGACTGTGAACTTCCTTTCATTGTCTGCCCATTCTCCAGTCTGTTAAATCCCTCTGAACAGCAGGTGCGGCCTCTTGGGTATCAAGTGCTTCCCTCCCCACTGCTTCCTTTGGTGAGATCTGAAAACTTCCTGAGAGTGACCAATTATCCAGGTCATCAGTAAAGCTGTACTGACTATACCGGCCTCAGTACCAGTCCCTCCAGGATCTCAGCAATAACAAGTCATCAAGTGGACCTTATACTGCTGATAGTGACCCTGTGGGTGCATTAGTGCAGACTCTTTTCCATTCACCTTCTTTTCTGTTTGTCAGGTCACTATCTCTCCAGTCTGGCCATCAGGAAGGTATGAACGGAAAGCTTTACTACAGATAAGGGAAAGGACTTCCACTGTTCTCTTATGCACGCAGCCACACAGTTTTCTTGCCATTCAGGGCAGTGAGGTGTGTCAATGTGATGTGCCCTTTAATCGCTGCTGGGTGTTCTCTTCTTGTCTTTCAGGTGTTTGGCAGCAATTGCAGGGAGAATTTGCTCCATCACCTTTCCAGGGACAGAGGTGACGTTGAGCAGGCTGCAGTTCACCAAACTCTCCTTCTTGCCCTGCTTAAACTTGTGTGTCATGTTTGCTTTCTCCCACTCATCAGAAACCTCATGATTGCCATGAGCTTCCAAAGACATCAGAGAGGAGCCTTGCCATGGCATCAGGCAGCTCCCTCAGTATCTTCAAGTGCATTGCACCCAGTCCTATGGACTTGTGTATATTCAGATGACTCAAGTGTGTCCTAAATCAATCTTGCTCTAGCCTCACCACTGAAGACTCCACAAGGGATCTGAAAGACTTGAGTGCAAACCTCAGCAATAAAAACGGAGTGAAAGAAAGCTTTGAGCACTTCAGCTGCTCTCGGTCTGTGACCCCAGTGAGCTGCAGGGCCACCTCCCCGTCAGCCTTCTTTCTGCTGTCAATGTATTTCTAGAAGCCTTCTCATTCCCCTTTGCACCAGTTGCTGGTTCCCACTACACCTGAGCTTTGACTATGCAAATGTTACCCACTGACGACTCAGGAAATGCCTCTCCAGCCTTTCCAGGTTGCTTGTGCCCACTTCTACCTTATGTGTGCTTCCTTCTTGCACCTGAGAGTGCAAGAGTGCAAGAGTCAGGCATTCTCTGCTCATCAGTCTGGATTCTGCATCACTTCTGACTTCCTCCCATTTGTGTGCCTGGAGGAGGTGGTTCATGAAGATGTACCAGCTATCTTGGCTTCTCCGCCCTCTGGGGAAGTCTCACATGAGATCTTGCTAAGCAGATCCCTGAAGAAGCTGAAACCTGCTCTGCTTCTGGTGTTGAGGTTCTGCTACGTAAATTGTCCTCAAAACACTTCAGAAATCTGGATTGCTTGTACTCAGCGCCACTGCTGTTCCAGGGGCAGGGAGGTTAAAGTTCCCAGGTGTACTGCATTCATCAGTCTTTGTTCAGCTGGGAGACATTCTCCTACCTAGACCAACAGCTTTTCCATTGCACTGCTAGTACTGATATAAAAGACTCATCTACATCCTATGTTGATCCTGCAGTAGGCCTGCCCTGTGCATATAATCAGGGTTGCTCCTTCATCTAGAGACTCTAGATTTCCTTGTCCAATTAGACAGCCTGGTAGGAAGATAAAGAATTGTGAGACCACTGGGGATCATTAAACTGAAGGAACAGAAAGTTGGATGTTACAGTGGTTTAGTTAAACTGCACTTAAAACAGTTGCATGGATAGTCCTACTAATAATGGAAAAAAATCTGAATTTGATTTCTTTTCATTTATTGTGGACATGAGGTAAGCTATGATAAGTGAAAGCTACTTGAATTCTGAACAGAAATGTCCACATAGACAGTTTAATGAAGTTTAGCTAATCCAATTTGCAAAGGTTAATTCAGATACATTTTCCTGATTGTGTCTGTGTAGATAAGGCCAAGGTCACTTCCCCTAGGTCACTGGCTGAGTTGGGCACAGGATCCAGACTTTCTCCCTCAGGGAATGCAAGTTGCCATCTCTTTCCCAGGCTGATTTGTCCCTAGCCATGCACTGCCTTTGTATTCCCCTCTATAGAAGAACTCCACATCTTCCACTTTCCTCAATGAATACTGAGTATCTCTGATTCTTGCTGTCCCCTTTTAGGCTGCAGATCACTACAAAGCCGCCTTCTGCATGAAGTGTACCCACTATTACCAGGGCAATAGCTCACACCACTGCTTGGAGGTGAATTATAACACCCACTTTATCAGAGAGACATAGCACACATATAGGAATTGGTGATCCACTCAAATCTTTCCTAGGAAGCCACAACATCCCACAGCATCTTGCTGGTAGAGACAGGCACTTTGAAGTACTCCAGCGGGCTGACAGGGCCAGATCCCCCAAATCCTCCTTGTGTTTGACTCTCCTGGGAACTCCTGCACTTAACTACAGATATCCAGAGTCTCCCAGTTTATCAATAGCAACAGTTTAGCAAATGACCCTCCACCTTTGCAACCTAACCATGTGGAGATTGGGATGGGACCCAGTGCTGGAAGAATTTTGTCCCCCAGCTCTTTAAGCAGGGGTTCTCACCTCTGCTTCTCAGCATCTGGTACTGGCCCATGGCTGGCAACTGCAATGCCCCAATTGTTCATAAGGGATTGACATCCAAGATGTAGATACTTTAGAGGATTTAAAAATATATATACAATCTAACCAGAACTGAAGAGCTGCCTTTGCCTTGACTGAAAACTTTCCAATGGAGTTACAACCCTAGAATAAGTAGGTTGCACCTCCGGGTACATGATAAAGGGATACAGTCGCTATTCTGAATACCAGGCAATAGTGAATGGTTACATTTCCTTAGCCAAGATGAGGAAGCTTTAAGTAGCTAGTTAAAAAAATAATCAATGGGAAGTCTTTTCCCACGATCTTTTGCCATAAGTCCTTGGCAATAATTTCAGCCCTCTCTTCAAAGCACTGAGGTCTCTTTTCTGGGCTTCTTTCTACCATAGCAAAGGAGTTTACAAAGATAAGTTACTTGAGCTCAGTAGCTGGCTGTAAGCTTGTTGCTTTCGGGAAGACTTGCAGTCGCCAGGTCCTTGTGTTCAGGGGTCTCTGCAGGATAAGTCTTGTAAACAGGGTGAGTGTCCACATCTTTGGCCCTTTGCCATTATTAGAAGATTGTTTCACCTCCTTGGGACTTCCTAGAGTATTCTGCTGCTGCACAGCAACGCAGCAATCATTTCTGATTATTTCCCCAACACAGCTGTCCAGATCCTTCTCCTCTTCCTCTCCATTGCAGTCTCTCAAGGCTCCTGTCTGCAAGGACTTTAATGAGGGAAGGGAAGAGAAGAAGCAGAGGGGGCAGAGAGATGGGAGTCTACAAAAAGCAAGGGTTTTCTGCCAGTAGTGTTGAGAGGTGCTCTCCATTGTCCCTGTAGCATTTCACTCCAGAGAGTCCAGGATGAAGCCGGGACACTATCCGTCGAACACAAGCTGTACTGCACACATCTACAAAGCAACCTCAAGAAGCAGAGAAGTCTGCCAAACAGAGCGTTGAACTGATGGATGCTGACCTCCCCTCCAATGAGAGAAATCTGCCCAGATTCTGCTGATGTATCTAATTTGCTGAAGAATTTTCCTCTGACCATTTCAGCAAAATTTTCCTTCCTATTAGGCAAGTGTAAATTTTCCCTCTTCTTGGTCCAGTTCGGCTGCTCCAGATTAAGGCAAAGTCCAAATCTGCCCTGCTGCTACCTCTGTCAGCTGCTGCCTCTCTTCTTCCTTTGGTAATGCCATCTGCTGCCACAGTTGGCTGCTCTCCTCTTTTTCAGGTCTTAAGATATTTACTGGGAGCACCTGGGCTGCAGACCAGGTATGCTGTTGGATATTTGCTCTGCAGATTGCTGAGGGACACCTCTTTCTAAGTGGGAAAGGCCAGCTTCCACAGTCAGCAGCCAGCATCCCCATCTCATCTCATCTCATCTCCCCAGCCTGACAGCTTTGTAACAAGTCTGAAACAGAGTCTGAACTCATACCTCAATATTTGCTGCAGTATCTTAATCACTGTTCTTCTCAGTGGTCCCAGAAACATTAAAGATAAACTCCAACTCCCCCTTTCCTTCCCTCTTTCCACCCAGCAATCTATTCTGTTTTGTGTGTAGGCAGAATAAAGGGGGAAAAAAAAAAAAAAAAGAGTTTATATAAGGGTCTTTCCTCTCCTCTTTTACTACTCTTCTTTCAAAAATCATCCTTCAAGGAAAAATAAGCAAATCAGATACTCAGGGAGTTGAACTTACCTCCACTTCAGAAAGACGGCTGTGAGCCACATCAGACCTTCATGAATAGAGGGTTAGTCACATTGTCCTAATTGAGTCATGTATGATTTGTAGCATCATATTGTGGTGTAAGTTTCTAATGTTACCCCAGTACAAAGCAGGACCTCATTTCTTCTCAGAGTCCTAACAGGCTGCTCCTCTATCTCCCACGTGCTTGGGAACTGAAATCAGGGTGCCAGAGTGTCCTTCTAACATTGGTACTGTAGATCATTCTGTGACAATTTTTCTCTATCTTGCAGAGACCTGCATGTCTCTGGATGAATTCAGTGGACACACACACTGATCACTGTGCACTGAGTCCTGTAGTAATTGCTCATCTCTGTGTTCCTGCCCAATGCTAAGTGTCAAGTAATTCATATGTTCCTCTCCTTGGCATTATGAGGTACTGTCCAGTGCATGCCCAGGGACTGTGTAGCAGCTGACTCGCTGAGAGCTCACCCTCTGGCTTACCTGCCTGCTCCCTCCTCCATGCACCACCTTTGCATTCCTCTGGGATCAGCCATGTGGGCTCTGCTGGAAGCATCCATGTCTCTCACAGCAGTGCTGTTTCGCATTTGGTTTCTCTGGGTGCATTAATGGTAAAGTTCCTTGACACAGTTCTTTCAATGTGCCCTTCTGCTTCAGATGCATGTGCTGTTGCAAGCCAGTGGGGCTCTTCTGCAGTTGCAGAACATCTGAAGAGCATGTACAGAAGAGTTTATATAACAAATAATCAAGTGGGTTTTTTTTTGTTTTTTTGTTTTTTTTTTTTTTTTTTACTTAATACAGGCTAAGGAGCAGCTCTAAACACAACCCTTCATTATTGTCTGAAATGTTGGTCTTTTCTCTTTTGACCCAAAACATCAGATAATATTACAGGAAGGGTGAACATGAATAAGGTATATGATGATGATGAATACAAGATCTTATCTCTTGCGTACAGTCAGACTGAAAAACCAGAATGACGTTTAGGATGCAGTTTAAGTGCTCACTGCTTCCCAGAACTTGTCCTTTTTCCCTGCTCAGTCCTCTCAAGACTCTGTTGTTTAGCTCCTTCCCATGGCCATAAGAGACTGCCTCATTTGCAGGCTTTTTCTTTCTTACTTAATTGGCAATTCCAGCTGACACCACATAATAATCCTTGTGTTTGCTGTTGAGCTATCTGGATTGGTTCTTCACAGTGCTGCAAGTACTGAATGGTGGGCTCCGAGGTCTTCTTCTAGTGTTGCACAGAGGCTCTTTCATTGACCTAGGCCAGGTTTGTTAGCATCTGTAAATTGAAGCCTACTTGATGGAAGTGAATAATATATTCTAGTATAAAAATATCTCATTCCAGGAGACCGCGTGCAATAGGGAACATTGGTTCTTTGCCCATTATTGTGAGAGCAATAGCTTCCAAATGATTGTGAGGAGTAAGCATCACTTTCCAGTTGTATAAAGGAAGGGGAGTTTTGTGGCTGAAAGTTAAATGAGAAACTAGGAGGTCTGGTGTCTATTCTGGAGCAAATGTGGCCTTTATGATGGCTGGGATATTTCAGCACTGCTCCAGTTCTCCTGTGAATCAAATCGCCTCTGATCATGACCAAGCGACAAACCTATGTACTTCTACTTACCATCTTTAAAAGGGAGCAGACAATTCTGACTTGTTCCACAACTGTATTGTGTCCATGATGCTCAGGCACTAAAAATGCCTTGTTCTTACTTGGCCTTATCAGGTAAGAACAAGACCTTCAGCAGTTCCCAGTGCTGGGAAGCTGGCAGGACATCTCTTGGAACTGAATTTCAGTGCTTTGGAGGTGGTGGAGCCAAGGACAGCTAGGAATGGTCAGGCACTTCCCGGCATGAGGCCCACGATACACAGTTGAGCAGTGTTAGAATCAGGCAGTGGGGATTTCCCCCATCGGAAGGAGGTCTTCCAGCTCACAGGCTCTGGGATTGGCTTTTCCACCATAGGACTGGGAGGACTGGGAGTATGTACGGGCTGTCACCTGGAATCTCATATACCAGGGAGTTCTCTGCTTTTAGGAGCTGGCCACTCTCTCAAGGAAAATCAGGGCTCCCAAAGCCGAGGTCTTCCAAAACATTAATTATCTTGCCAGTGCAAACTTTTCAAAGATCCATGAGATATTCACACTCTCAAGCCACTTGAAACAGGTCCTGGTCCCTCACATGATCCAGTGGCTCACAGGAGATGAAGCTGAGCTGAGTTCAATAAAGGAATTTTGATTTTTCAAGTTGCTCACTGCTGTTTGCCCTTAGCAAATGGATCTGGTCTGCTTGCTGAAAAATATTTTTGCATGCTGTTAAATAGCTGTATCGTCCTGCACCAGAGCGAAGTGCGTTTCTGCAGGAGATGGAGTTCCTCCCAGCACCAGCTGCAGCACTCAGTCCATGCATGCACCGGTCCCTGCCAGATTGCACTGAGAATACAGAGAAGGAAGAAACTGGCTCCTTGACTGGTGTTTGTTTAGTTTACAAAGCTTCTTTTACAGAGTTTCCTACCCCAGCGTTGCCAGGCTGTCCCAGTGCTGCTCTGCTGCCCAGGGAAGTGGAGCGAAATGGAGGGTGAGCCAGGTGTCTCTTTGAGAAGAGGCTGGCACTAAATGGGGGCACTGGCAGTGCCCATGTAAAGGAGTTCCTATACTGGAAACTCAGTGGTGGCCAGGGATGTGTCTTTGCTGCACCGTGCTGGAAAGTTCTGCATGCTAGCAGAGGCATGTTGAATTGGGATCCTCTGTAGCTGTTGGGGATGTAAAAGCTGAGGGAGCTTTCCCTTCAAGTCCTGCAGTGTGTCCCTGCTCTTGGGATCACAGATTGTATCTCTGCACCCCACAGCATCCTCTGATATAGCTGCAGCATCTGCTCCACACACCAGCACACCCAGCAGCTCTCTATAGGAGAAACACAGCTTCTCCTTCACTCATGGGAAGTGAAGGAGGTGGGTGTGCAGCACAAGCCTCCAGCCAGCGTGCACATGTGATGCTGCTGATGCACAATTGCCTTTATTTTGTGATCCTGTTCTTGGTCACTGGCTTGAGTGATGGAAAAGATGATTTTCTACCATATTTTGAGGAAGCATTTATTGAATGATGCTTTGCTTCAGGCTTCAGTAGATCATGGCTCATCTATCTGACCTTAGTCTCAAGGCAAGGATGCAAGCTCCTGAAGATGGGAATACCTCCAGTGAGGTGCAGTGCCTTCATGCAGCCCTTGTTTGGGGCAGTGTGGTCGTAAAAATGATCAACATCATGGAGCCCCTGGTGGGCTTTGAATTTTAACCTTGTTTGGTATGGGGAGGGGCCTGATAGGCTTTGTAGGACTTTTGCTGGGTCCTGCACTTGGGCCACAACAACCCCAGGCAGCACTACAGGCTTGGGGAAGAATGGCTGGAGAGCTGCCCAGCAGAAAAAGACCTGGGGGTGTTGGTTGACTGTCGGCTGAACATGAGCCAGCAGTGTGCCCAGGTGGCCAAGAAGGCCAACAGCATCCTGGCCTGTGTGGTGAGTAGGACCTGAGAGGTGATTGTCCCCCTGTACTCGGCACTGGTGAGACCCCACCTCGAGTGCTGTGTCCAGTTTTGGGCCCCCCGGCACAAGAAAGACATTGAGGTGCTGGAGCGGGTCCAGAGAAGGGCAACAAAGCTGGTGCGGGGTCTGGAGAACAAGCGCTATGAGGAGAGGTTGAGGGAGCTGGGGGTGTTCAGTCTGGGTAAGAGGAGACTAAGGGGAGACCTTCTCACTCTCTCCAACTCCCTGAAAGGAGGCTGTAGAGAGGTGGGGGTCGGTCAAGAGACATGGTACTTGGGGATATGGATTAGTGTTGGGTTGGTGTTGTTTTGGGTGTGGTGTGGTGTTTGTGTGGATGTTAGCGGTTTTTTTTGTTCATTTGTGGTGTGTGTGGGTTTTTTGTCTTGTTTTTTTTTGTTTTGTTTTTTCATTGGTTGGACTAGATGATCTTAAAAGGTCCCTTCCAACCCAGGTGATTCTGTGATTCTGATTCAGTGATTCTGTAATGTAACGATCTGGCCCTGATGGGCAAGACACTGGTCCTTAAGGGAAGAACAAAGGAAGATCTTTCTGATTTGAGGGGGGAAGGCCAGTGTTATTTATTTTACATCTCTGAGGAAGTAAACAGGGGGGCAGAGCCCTGGACAGTTAAAATATTGACTGAACATGGATGACATCTCAGAGACGGGTCTTTTTTATTTTAAAGCCTGCCAACAGAGAAGCAAGCTGACATCACATGAGATTTTAGAAATACAGCTGAGGAGAGGCCTCCTGCATGGTCATTCCAGAACAAACCAAGAAAGGCCCAACCACTCTAGTCTCAACGTCTGCTCAGGAATGCTGTCTTCCCTGCCAGAGGCTTATGTTGTGCCCCCCAGCAAGCCGCTCAAGTAGAAATGCACAGTCTGTTTCTCTCTTCTGAGGCTGCCCCTGATGCACAGTCTCTGCACCACCTCATCACTGGGTACCAAGGGGATATATAGGGTCTGTGGCATGGAAGCCTAACCAGCATGGAGTGAGCACTGAATCCCATCCTGTCTTTTCTTGGGTTAGATGCAGTTGCTGACCTGCTCTACAGCTGCTGAAAGTACCAAGAGATGTGCTGTGGGGTTTAGTGCCAGGCTGTATTCCCAGATGGGGGCTGCCACTGTTTATGAGCCAGGGGTGGAGTGCTGTGAGATATGGATGCCATTGCAGTGAAGGGTGGGCAGCACGAGAATTACCACAGGCTTTGGGGCTGCATGTCCTTCCTCCTGCCCAAGGAACAGAGGGAGCAGACCCTGCCAGACTGCTGTCTGCAGAGGTGGGAGAGGGAGGGGGTATGGGGACAATGAGTCCTGCTGCTGGCAGTGCTCTCGGTCCTGGGAGAGATGCCATTGCCTGAGCCCAAGGAGCCCCATCTCCCCCCTGCAGGACACAGGGGGACAGATGCAGCTCTCGCCTGTGAGTGGGAGGGGTATCTCCTGTGGGTGGGAGGGCTGCGCTGGCTGCCCAGGAGGCAGTCCACCCTGGGGAAAGATGCTGCAGAGGGAGGAGAGGCTCTGGCACGGGAGCTGACAGGGCGAAGCTGCTGGCAGGCAGCTGTGTACAGGGTGGCTGCAGCACTGCAGCATCAATTAACCTTTGGGGAACTTCTGCCAGTGCCACTCAGGCATAGCAGCGGCTCTGCTGTACCCGAGCAATGGGGTGGAAGCCTGCTGTGGCACCGCATGGAAGGCTGCAGAGAGACTACAAAAGCCCAACAAGAAGCCAGCCACCTGAACCGAAGTGCCTCTGTCTCTCTTACCAGCCTGCGCTAAGTGCTTTTATCTCCTCTCCTTATGTTTACGAGGGTGGCTTTCTCCTTCGCACGGTGGCAGCGCCGCTGAATGCTAATGGAGAGCGAGTGGCGGCTGCCCTCCGCAGTCCTTGGCAGGCAATTTCCTCAGGACCAGGCCTCCGACCCCATCTGCTTTTGCTGGCTCTGCAGGGAGAAGGCGACCACTGTCCTGCATCCCTGCCCATACTGCCTGCCAGCACCCTTCCTGCCCCAGAACCCACCCAGATCTGTGGGGCAACACTGGAACAGCCATTGTCCCCCTAGCCAGAAGGACCATGGGAGGTGCGAGTCCTAGCTCATGCTTGTGGCTGTGAAGAACAGCGTCTTCTGCATCGCAGCCTGGCTGCAGCCGTGGGGAGGTCATGCTGGTGGAGGTGGGGCTCTCAGTGAGGTATGTTGGCCCCCAGGCAACAAGATCATTGTTCTTGCAGCTCCCTCCCTTGAGCACAGTGCTTTGTGTGTACTCAGGCAGCTCTGGTCATCTGGGAACACCCCTCTGTTCTGTGAGGTTAGTGGGCAACGTGGTATGAGAAGGGAAGAGAGAGAAAATAACCACAAGGTTTTCAAAAGAGCAGCATCAGGGAGGTGTCCTACAGAGAGGAGTCTGGTCAGGTTTGTCCACAAATCATGTGTACTCCTGCATACAACCTCTCCTTGGCCACTTGGCTCTGCTGTTCAGGAAGCAAGACACTACTTGGCCAAGGCCCTCTGAGGTGGTCAAGCATCAAAATCCTGGAAATGTGCTCTAAAAAAGTGCCCTGCATCCTGGCAAGGTACTTCGTCCCAGCCTGGCATGGTGATGCTGCTGTCAGTGCATGGGGAGTAAGGGGACAGCCAGGGTTAACACAGGCAGCTCTGGCACATGCTGTTGTGACTTCAGAAGTTGTGGTAGGGATGCACTGTGATTCCCATGGCTGTCCCCAGCCATGCAAGCAGCAGGAGAAACCTCCCTCTTTCACCCTAAAAGAGACTGACTCCTTCAGGACCAGGGAGACCATAAGAAATCAGGGGTTTGTAGTAGGGATGCAGGATCTCCTGGGATCCCATATCACCCTTCCCAAGGGCATCCAGCCCATGAGTTATCTGTTCAGCTGGGGCAACATTGCCAGCACTCTCCCTCGGCTGCCCCCAGCCCCTGCCTCTGCTGCCTGTTTCCCTCTGTGCAGCTCTGCTGGGGCAGAAGGAAGGAAGTAAGCCATTTCCACACTGCAGGCAGAGGAGCCAAAATGCTGCAGCAGCACCTGGCTTGCATCAAGTGCCCAGCCTGGGGATGCCTTCACAGTCCTTTGTTTCACCTGGGGCCTGCCCATGTGTGTCCTTTCACAGAAAGGGCTACATTGGCCACTTTTCCTATGATCTCACCCTGTCCAGTGCTGTGAGTCATCAGAAACCTGGTCCCTCTGGGGCTGAGGCAGACCTGGCTGAACCAATGGAAAGACCACCAAGGACTTTGGGACCAGTCTGAGCTCCAGTGTTGCAGAGAGAAGGCTGCATCCTTCACAGTCGGGGACAGCATGTCCTCCTGCTGCCCTGTGAGGGCAGAAGCAGGGCTGGGGTCAACTCCATGGGAAGCATGAGGGGTGCTGCTACAGCTGCATCACTGAGCCACCAGAAGTGATGATGCTGCATCCTTGGTGAGGAGCTTGGCTCCCATAGCACTGGGGTGCAGATCCAGAATGTGCCATCCTTGGCACCCCCTCTCTTGCCAGTTGGTGATTTTTCAACTCCTGGGGAGGGGAAGCTGAGAAGTATTGGGATGGCTGTGTGGCTCTGAGGAGCACTGAAACTGCCATAAGGTGGTTTCGAGTCCTTACAGCTCATTTCTTCCAGAGCATCTGAAGACATGAGCTGGAAATATCTCTGCCCAGCCTTTGTAACCAGCAGCCATGACATGGCTTCCTAAGGTGGAGCTGGGCTTTTGCTATCATATAATTACTCACACTATGCAAATGTTTTATGTGTGCCTGGTAATAATCAGCTGAAAAGACAGCTCATTTAGCATCAGTAACAAGGAAAGAGCAAAGCTGTATTTCTGTACAGTTGCATGCCTTGAGATTTGCTCCCCAACCTCATGAGTTAGATGGTGCTGGTTATTCTAAAGCTTCCAACGTATCCTGCGACATCTTTGCCCCAGCCCTGCAGGGAGCGTCTGCTACCCGAGAGTCCTGGTGCTTGTATTACAGTGGGTGTCTGCCTGCAAGGACATTCTTGCCAGACTGGGAGCTACCTGTGAAAGTTCACTTTGCTCACCAGTGGCTGAGGTTCCAGCCTCTGCCTTGGAGGACACCAGTGCTTTGATGATGTACAGTGATATTTCTGATTTCACACAAGTAACCTAGGCAAAGCTACCCACTCCAGTATCCAGCCTGGATAATGCAAATGAGGCAAATGGGATCTGAGACCTTTAGTGCTCAGGGCCTTACCTGAAAGATGGTGGATGCTACATGGTTTTTGTCATCATGGTGAGACACAGATTCAGCTCTGACTGCTTGTGAAGAGTATAAACTACTGAAGTGCATATTTACTGGGAGACGTAATGTCTATAGGGTAAGACTGTGCTCTATAAAGATTGTGTGTTAATGGTACAAGAATCTGAGGAAGATCTAGATTCCTTTCCCACAGTGTTCCTGACAGTCTCCTCTGTTCTTCATCTTAGCCCTTCCATGGAAGAACATACTGTGAAGTCTACAGGAGACATGGCACCCATAGATAGAGTTTGTCTAGATGGTCGTGGCTCCACCAAGGAGACTAACAGATATCCTCCAGACCTAAACAGTCTTTTCCTACTGACTTTTAGGTTATGTCCTCAGTGGCATTGTGGTCTCCTTCTCACCTTCCTCATACAGCACTTTCATTTCTACTTCTGCCTTAGTTAAGGTGATCAATTTTATACCCCTGGAAAAAAGATAGTTGGAAGGGGAGAGCCTTGAGTGCTGCAATCCAGAATTGGAATTTAACATTAAGTATCACAGTCATCATCCCTAAGGAAAACCAACTGGTTTTCACCAGGTTTCAGGTTCTATTGATGGCAGGAGGTAAAGGGCAAGAACAGGAAGAGACAGAAATAGCCTAGCCTCAAAGACAACAAGAGAGCAGCTTGGTGTGTATTCTTCTGCTCTCTTCCTGTAAGACATCTGCGTTGGGCTGTACTTGGCCACATCGAGTGTTTGTCTCCAGGCTCCTGTTTTCATTAAAATGCCAAGCAGTGGGTTCACTGAAGCCTAGGTCTAGTTGTGTTTGTTCCTCCATGTCTGTATTCTAAGAAATGGATAAAGTTCTCAGTCCATAACTGGTCTGGTGGGAAATATATCAGTTTTTCCTTCACAGTGAAGAGTGCTGAAATCTGTCTCTATCTGGTGCATAGAATTCTCTATGAACATTATGTTTGTCCATGGGAGTCCACGGACAACGTGGACTCTGGCACAGCAATGGACCCACATATTGACTAATTTATGCTCCTTTAAAATTATGCACTACAACATTGTTATTACTTCATAGTGCCTTCATATACGTTGGGTTTTGTCTGAGCAGAAACTGAATTTCCAGACAGTAGTATGTCTTCTAAAACTAGGCTTAGCTAAATGCTTGTCATAGTAAGTTTATTAATGTTGAATACAAGGAATAATTGCTTCAGCTTCTTATGACCTTGTAAATTTTTGTGTTTGTGTGGTTTTACTTATCAGCTCAGGCTGCTTTTTTCACCTGTGTCCCACAACTACACAGCAACTGGTCCATCAGTCACCTCTCAAGGATAACTGTGCATTTGCAGAATATCCCAGAAATTCATGGTGTCACACATACCATGGCTTTGGAAGTTTGCAGAGTGTTCTTCTGCTTGACTCTATAGTTGCATTTAGTGACATTTTGCCATAATGGACTGACAGTTGGAAAGTTATCTTTTAAAACTGGAACAGCTTCTTAAAGCTCTGGCTGGTGATACTTTAAGGATCTCTTCTTAGTCCACGGACTGTCATAGTTCTCCCATCTCTCCTTGTCCTCCCAGTTCTGTTTGTCAAATACTTGTATTTCAGAGATGTTTGCCTGCAAATGGTAACAGCTTGGGCCACTTGGTGAGTATACACTCTACTGCATGAGCAGGTGGATATTTCTGTCCAATGAGCAACAGGGCTGAACCAGCCACAGTGGTCATCGTGGTGTGACTGGAAAAATCCTAGAGGTATATTTTTAGTCTTTGAAGGTTTTCCATCAATGGCTCATTAAGTTTATTGAGGCAAGTGTGACTATCAAACACAGTCTGCATGCCTAGCCTGTTTTGCAAAGAACAAAATTATGTCACAACCAGTTAACGCATTGACCAGTGGCTTTTCATGACCAATGAGCATCAGCTTGGCCTTTTCCACGCCAAGTGCGATAGGGGGGTCCTAATTTTTCTAGTTTATAATTGCTGTAGTGTCAAGAAGTACAACACTGCTAGCCTGTGTCCAAACACAGCAGTCGTCCTGGCCCTGTAGCTGTTTTTTCTGTACTGAAGTGTCCTACTGTCTGGTTTGCCACATTACAAGGCACAATCCTTGTGATGCTGTGAAGTGGTGATGGCAAAGCATTTTGATTGGTTTTAGCTATGACTCTGTTTTGCTTGGCTCTTTAAAGTTGTCCCTTACAAAACTTGCCAGATATGGAAAGAGCTCTATTTACTTTTGTTTTGACAGTGGAATGGATGCCAGTTTGTGGGAAATACTATAAATAACCTTGAGTCTTTTCTGTGATCCCTGATGTTAGTATTTTCTGGCAATGTTTTCAAGAGAGTCTGATTGATAAGCACTCAACACAATAGTGAGTCCTGACACATTTTCAAGTGTTTACAGATGTGGAAGATAACCTTGTCCAATCACCTTTGAATGTCAGGTTGAGGGATGGACATAGTTTATTGATAACCGTGAGTCCATCAAGGTCCATCATATCAGTGAGTCACAACTCAGCCAAGTGTTCACTTCATTTCCAAGACACTTTAGAAGATTACAGCTTCATCTATTTATTATTTTTAGGAGCGGATGGAGTGTAACACTGTTTTTGGTGGCAAAAGACCCCCCATAAGTCACTTTATAGATTCTGACAGATAATTAAAGAGAATAAAGCCATTTTGTTTTATAGGAAAGATTACTTGCGTCGTTTGCAAATGATCTTTTGGGATATCAGATGTGAAATGACTTCATAGAAAATTGTCCCAATTGACAGTTTACTTCATTTCATGGGTCTTTTAGTCACAATATCATTATTATGTTTCTGGCTAACACTTCCAATTATCACTAGATTTCCATCTGCTGTGGAGAGTGGCCTGCAAATCCACTGATCTCTATGTTCTTCAATAATATTAATGAAAAAATATTTTCAAGGATTTTTTCCTGAAAAGTGATGATATGCTCAAGTTTGCTGTGAGTGAGGTGTCGAAGGCGCCTTTGAAACAACATTTTTAAAGCTGTGGTCAACAGTAGATCCAGAAAGACATCACACAGACCCTAGGGGGCGTGTCTGACAGTATCCATCTCTGCTGCGAGCTCATAACCTTCACCTCCCTCTACAGCCAATGGATGTAGAGCTCCCCTGTAGGGAGCACCGAACGTGGAGTAGTAGAGGGGGTTGAAGGATCCCCAGCTACTCATCTATTTTTATGCTCTCCCTCACCTAAATATCTGTTAAGCATGTCCTACAGACATGTAGACCCCTGGTTTTTGTCTTCCAACAGACAAGCAATGCCCTGACTCCAAGCAACAGCCATGAGCAGGAGAAGAGAACAAAACATCATTTTCCTGCTCAGCTTGCATAGCCCCAGCAGGGTCTCTGATTCAGAGGCATGCCCTGCATGCAATCTGGCTGCAGGCACGCTGCTGATCAGTGGTTCTCCCAGGCACATGGAGGCTGCACTGATGGATGAGGTGCTGGGAGTACATTCCAAGGGGACTGAAGGCATGCTCCAGGTGGTACAGGGACCTGGTTTTGAGAGCCTGATTCTGTGCCTCCTTGCTTCTCCATTGCTCCAGCTTCCTGGCACAGAGTTGTTGGACTTTCTCCTGATGGTCACTGGCTTCAGACAGAGCAGAATCTGCCCTCAGTATCTGTATTTGAAACCTGATCACAAGTGCTTAGTTACCAACAGTCCCCTCCCCTCCTCATAATCTTCAGTGCACTCCAGAGCATTGTAATGGTTTAAGATGATGAATACTATGCAGACAACACACCCAGCTGTCCAAGCAGACAGTCAGCAGAGAAATGAAGATATGCCTGCCTAAGTAAAAGTTTGATTAATTGCATTAATTAGGCCCTAAGGTATGGTTCATAAAATAAGAGTACAACTGGTGTATTGGATTGGGGAATTGACTATGTGACAGGGAGCAAACAGTGGCATGAACAGGAACTCTTCTCTGTCTAGAATGGCATGATAAATTATCAATTAAATAACGGAGAGTGACAAAGCTGCAGTCTGTAATAGGTGACCACCTAGCTATGGTTATGGCCAGCCCAAGCAGGTGACTCGGCAAGGTCTGACAGCATGGCCATGAAGGTTTGTTTACCCATGGCCCTGCCAACACTCTGCTGGGCTCATGATGCTATCTGCACCAAAGGGCATTGCACTTTATGGGGTGATTATGGACTGCTGTATTCCAGTGGGTCACTGGGTTCCTACAGGGACCATACTACAGAGCACTGCCTGATCATGTGGCTGCTGCTTTCTTCCTGACATGACAGTAGTACCACCTTCCATTGGGAAACGTGGTGAAAAGGTATTAATTCATCCCAAAGACACTGTTTTTGCCTTTTCTGTGGGTCACGCCCTCTCTTCTCAGTGTGTCTCCATCATTTGGTGTCACCACATTTGCTCACTTGGTGCTGTTCCAGTGGGAGAGACATGGGCTTGCTCAAGCACAAGGTCCAGCAGCATTTCCCCTCCCAGATCCTGGGACTTTGTGGCAGGCCTTTGAGTGGTCATAGATGTAGCTTCCTCGTCTTCTCTCTTGTCCTTTCTGCTCTGAATGATGGGCACATCACTCCTCTTTCCTCCCATCTTGCTGCAACTTCATGGGGACTTGCCTGCTGCACAGAGAGGGGCTTGTCTTCGCTGTTATAGGTAGAGGCGAGTGGATGGTCTGTATACGTGGTGTGCTTCACAGCATCCCCTTTCCATTTACCACCTGAGTGATTAAAGAGTTACCAGTACTCCAGTCTGGACTTGCTCTCACCGATCTGTCAAATGCTGCTTCCTCTCCTGTCTCAGTGACTGCTGACACGTGTGTGCCACAGACACATCAGTGCCGGAGGAGGCTCTCCAGATTCCTCATTACTGCTTGTTATTAATGATTGTGCATTTCCATAAAGCCAATAGCGGACTGGGACAGATGCATTCCCTGCCCCAGAAAGCCTATGATAGATACTGCCTCCCCAGTGGCACCAGTTCACAGTTTCTTCTAGAGGAAGGTTCCTTCAGGATTGCTTCCACCAGATCTCACTTTCCACAACATTTTCACACATTCTGCATTATTTTCTGTTCCAAGATTTGTTCCAATTTTATTTTTAGTATCACATAAAGGCCAAGGTCTAGGCTGCACTCTGGCAGCATAACACCTGTACATAATGAGAGAGCAGGCTTATCTCCAGTGCAGTTGACACATATGATATGGGGAACCCCAGCGTAACACCAGTTCTGACAGCAACAGCACAGGAGGTGGTGTGGGCTGAGTTGTTCAGCTCCCTTACCTTGGGGAATGGTCACTGTAAACAGAGGAGGGAGTAAAGGCAGGGTGAGAATGGAAACCTAGCAGAGAAATGATTGCACAGTTCACCCGATGAATGGCTGAGTCAATAAGATGTGCTCAGTCATTAGTTGTGTTGTGTTGTCTCCCTAGTGAGTGTCCAGATGATGTAAGACATTGGCTGAACATTTCTCTGGTCGCACGCTCTCAGCAGAGTGGGATGTTCAGAAAATGACAGCTCTCTGGTGCTTGGTACCTTGTTCATTCTCAAACCATCATCAGAAACATCTCCTCTCACATCTTGTCTATGATTCTCAGTCATCCATCGTGCATGTTCAGAGAGGACCCATTCAGACAGACTAACACTGATCTCAGTTGTCATCAAGAAACAAGGGTAGTCCAGATCTTACTGAAATGGACACAGTCTGTTTCTTCTTCTTTTCCTTCCCTTGCTCCTCCACAGTCCAGCCTTTTCGACTTTGCCTGAGCCCCTGTGCTTCATTGCTCTGGATAGAGCATGGGCAGCAGCTTGGGACAGACCAATCACAAGCATTCATGTTTGTTTTGTGCATGCTTAAGAAGGACAGATTCTTCCCAAAACTAAAGAAAGAAACAATTCCTGGTCCAGCACAGCTTAACATTGCCATGCTGTAATAAGCAAAGATCAGAAACAGAAGGAAAGCTAGAGGAAGACAAGAAATATAATGAAGGGATCTCATCCACTTGGGATCCAGGCACATCTTTGTGGCTATTGTAAACATATCTCTATCAATTATCTTAATGACTGAGCAGCACTGGGAACCTCATAGTATTTATGCTTCCCTGTTCTTTGTTTAACACTCTCCCTTCCTATATGATTTTTGGAATTGCAAGCTGTGGACTATCTACCCTTTTCTCTTCATCTTCCTCCAAGTCCTTTGTGTGCCATTCTTCCAAGCTAAACAGGGCTGTTATTTCTGGACGACTGTCTCTCGTCACTGCTGGTGACATCATCAGTGCCTTGTCTCTGCCTGTCTCTGACACGATTTCAGCAGGTTGCTCTTTGTTCCCTGACAGATTGGTTACTAGCGGGAATATTTGCACAGCAGTGTCCCTATCATTTTCAATATCAGTGAGTTTCTGGCACATGAACTTGGGGATGGGTGACTTCTCCATTAATTTTTCTCCTCATCTAGAAGGGTTGGTTGTAATAGTTATAGCACGGGCTCTGGAAGGGATGCTGCTTCCACAAAGTATGAGTCCATTAGTAATTAAGACACTAGTAGATTAGCTTTCCATTTTGCTTTGAAAAACCCCCACTCGTTCTGCAAAGGTAAAGCCACGGTTGTAAAGCCATAGGGAAGTTATGCATACCTTTGGGGAGATTGTTGGCCTTGTCTCATCAGACTTCCTGCATAACAGGGCACAAAAATCTCACCCTGACATTCTTACATGGTGCTCAGTAAACTTCAAATTGAGCTAAAGCATGGCTTTTTGAAAGATTCCCAGCCTAGAAGTTTTGGATGAGTCTACTTCCAACCACAGACAATCTGGTAGAGCATCCCTCTATTCAGCAAAGGAACTAAGCTTTTAGCTCACTCTTGGAAACATGGAAATCTACTGGCAACAGGCATGCTACTGCAAGCAAATCTATAGTTGATTCATCTGTCTCTCTGCTCTTGCTTTGGGACATCCGGCTGGAAATTTGATTGGTGTCATCACAAAAAGTGGTTGATGTTTAACAAAAAGCTGTGAGAGCCCAGCTGCGCTTGGCTACAGCTAGTATATGCTGCCTTTCTGTGCTGCCCTAGACCAGTGGCTCTGCTCTTCTCAAGGTCCTACAAGCAGGCCTGCCCATCTGTGCCTGTTCTCCAAACATGCAACCCATTAGGACTTCCTACAGGGACCTGTAAGACCTACTTCTGGTATTACTGGCACATGTCTGCCCTCCAGAAACTTATTGTCAGCTGAATCCCTTTGGGGTAGAGCTCCTGATAGTCACAATGAGCCAATGCTTGTTGCTGCAGGACAATCAGCAGCCGTTGTGTGGCTGCAGTTCAAGTATCCTGAAAACAGTGTAGGCTTCCACAGGTCTGCACAGGCTGGTGGGAACACTGCAGTGACTGCACCATACTGGGCATCGTACTGGTTGTCTTGCACATCTTTTTCTTCACCTCTCTAGTTCACATCTTTCAAACATGACTTGATAACAACCAGGGAGCCTCTTTCACCCTCCTCAAACCTCACCTGGGACAACTGTATAAGGTTACAAGCTTAACCAAGCAAACACACACATCTACCCTTGTTCTGGCCTCCCAAAGGACCCCCATGACTCTACAGGGCCAGTGACAGGTGACAGGTGTGGGCTTTGGGGTCAGGCAGATGTGGCACATCTCTTTGCCTTATCAATCCCTTGCCCCAGAGGGAGTTCCTCTCCCAGGATGCTTTTAGGGTGGCAGTCTAGATGAAAAGAACATGATCACATGCAGCAATCCCCAGCTCCCTCACCTCATACATGGCAGCTGGTGGATTCATTGTGAAATGCCATCCGCTGTCCTGTTTATTCCAGATGAAAGTCTCCTGCCCAGGGACTCTTTCCCCAGGCAGAATACTTCATTTGTGTAAGCGCTTCAGAAGGAGAGGCAAGCAGCACTGAAACTAAACCCTGCTCTCTCATCACTGAGGAGTCCAGCTGAAGCTGCTATAGCACCCCTGCTTTACTTTCCAGGAGAAAAAGAGATCCTTTCCATGGCAGGGAGACAGCTCTGCCAATGTTTCGTTCTCATACCTAGCACTGGCAGTAATTTCAGCTGTGGCAAGATTCATCAAATCATCTGACCCTCATCTACATGAGATAATTTTTCAGTGAGTAGAATTTGCCAGTAGCCTCAGCTGGCATCACGCAGACCAACATGAGCAAATCACATCCTGTTCCAGGTCTGGCTTTCCAAATCCCAAGCAGGGAAAGAGAGCAGCGGGCGTCAGATCCTGAGGAAGACCTAGATTCAATTCAGAGCTTGCTGTTCGGCCATACGGCTGCCTCAGGTAGTTCTTCAGTGAAAATCTGACAGTCCCCAAAACTTCACGAACACTTCTGGCCCTGAGCGGCTGGCGTCTTGCAAAACCTTCTGATCTGACAAGTTTGCCAACATCCTGAATGGTGAACATCTCATGGGGTAGGCGGTTCTTGGGAGGCTTCCATGCATCTTCTGCTGTCTCTGAAAACCTGTCTGAAAAAAACTGGTCTCCTTCTGGCTTTGCATTCAGCCCGGCAGCAAACCTACGGAGGCAGGTTCAATTGGAAAGGTCCCATCTCCACAGAGGTTTCAAGCCAACCTTCTGATTTGATGTGAACAGTATGTACGAATGCCACTGAATGACATGTTTCCATGATAAAGAGTGTGGTGATGAAATTCTTCTGCGTGCCAAGGATGGAAACAAAAAAGTCGGTGGGCAGCTGCAACACATCACAAAAGCTAGAAAACAAAACCCTTTCCTATTTCCAGGGCAGGTCTTGAGGTACTTAGAAACTTCGGATTCCTGCTGCCTATGAGGGACCTGTACTCCCCTGGTACACAAAAAAGCAGACATGCACTGTCACTCTATTAAAGCTGAACAAATAATCCACACAGACTATATTCATATACAGAGATATTGTTTGAGTGACAAAGGCTGATAAATCATTCTCTGGAGTTTTTCCTCTATGCTTGGCTTCTTTCTATTGATCCATAGGAAATCGATGGGACTTTGCGTGTGAAAATCCATAACCTGAAAGTCCATGCATTGATGAATTTGAGCATGTCACGTTCTCAGGTAACACACCATTTGCTTTTATTTTTCCTTAGCATTGTTCTGAGGGGAGGAGGGTAAAGAAGGTCCAGGGTGATTTTTGAAGTAGCAACAACAGAGAATCTGTGTCTTTGTGTCAAAGTGACTTCCAGGCCAGTCCCGAAGAAATGCATACCACTCGTGTTGCCAGTCCCCGATGTTACTGGAAGCTGCAAGAGCTCAATAACTCTCAGGCTCTTAGGAACTGAGACCGGTTAGATAAACACATGGTATTGATGCAAATGATACCTTCATGTATAGCTGGAACATGGTGTGAACCGGGGGGTTCAAGAGTCTAACAGAGACCTGAGGAGCTTGTCTTCTCGGCTCTGCCTCTGCTAATCACCCCATAGCTCCCCATCTCTAAAAAAGGTATGACAGAACTCACTGTGGTCTCAGCATGTAAGGATGCTTTTTCAGCCTGAAGGCCCACTCTGGTGGGTTGACCCTGGCCAGCACCTAAGCACCCAGACAGCTGCTCGCTTGTTCCCTCCCCTCAGCAGGATGGGGGAGAGAATAGGAAGAGCAGAAGTGAGAAAGCTCGTGGGTCAAGGTAAAAACAGTTTAAGAAGTGAAACAAAGCGGTGCACTAGTGAAGAGAAATAAGGAATTCATTCACTCTTTCCCACTGGCAGGCAGATATCCAGCTTCTTCCTGTCAGCTTTTATTGCTGATATCATATGGTAAGGAATATCCCTTTGCTCATTTGGGATCAACTGTTCTGGTTCTGTCCCTTTCTAACCTCTCTCCCACCACACGCCTATAGGCACAATGGCAAACAGAGAAATCCTCAACACAATGCAAACGCTGCTTAAGAATAGCCAGAACACCAGTGTGTTATCAACACTTTTTTAGTCACAAATACAAAACACAGCGTCATATGGGTGGCTGTGAGGAAAATTAACTAGACCCAGTGCACCTACAAAGCTTTAGTTCACAAAGCAACACTGTGTCTGGGACATCACTTTCTGTCTGCCATGGACGAAAGCTTCACAGGGCTCTAAAAATGCCACATGCAGAAATAGGTCCATCAAGGCCATCTTCCTCTGCACATCTTCTATTGATCCAAAGGGACAGACAGCCTGAGGCTGGAGGGAAGAGCAAGTGGCTAGAGTGTGCTGCCCTTCAATTTAGGGTACCGGGAAACCCCCATTTCACTTTGATGTCCTGAAGAATGGTTGAGTCATTTACCTTCCCTGTGCCTCATTTTCCCCGTGCCCATAGCAGAAACTAGCAGTGCTTGTGTCCCAGGGGCTTGTGGTGATGTAGAGATGTCAGGGAGGGAGATGGGCTGTGTAAAATCACTCGGTGTTGGCTCTCTAGATATTGTGTCTTTTCTCCTCTGCCCTTGTTTATCTTTGAGCTGCCTCTTCCATAAGATGTAACCTCCACCTGGATATGGTTTCAGGCTTGTGGAAGTTTCCCTGCAGATCTGTGCCACAAGATGTTATGTGAACCTGCATGACATACGGTTCAGATCTCTTTATTTCATATAAAATGGGACTTATCTCCATAATCCTGAACTAAACAGAAAGAGATACAAGCAGAGCCAGAAGGGAGCGTCACTGTCACTCTCCTGCCAGTTTTATGGGTCGGCATTGCCTTACACACATCTCTGCACAAGCATTCAGCAATCAGCCAGTTTCACCCACCAAAACTCACTTCCAAGAGTCCAGATGGGGACTGAGTCAGGTTTTAACTGAACTGCTTCCAGGTGGTGTACTATATAGCCTTAGACAGACCTCATTTTACACTACAGCTCCTCTGCGGGATCATATAGCATGCAGGACTGCACTGAGCAGGGCCCTTCTCTGCTTCAGGGTCCTGAATCAGCTCTAGAGTGAGTAACCACTGGCACTATTGACCTTGTGTTGGCAGGGGTGGGTGACAAGTCCTCTCCCTGTGTCCGGCCAGCAGCCTGGAAGACAGCTTTGGATCATTTCAGAGCATATGGAGGAAAAGAAAGTAGTCAACATGGATTTGCCAAGGGGAAGTCATGTCAGACTAACCTGATAGCTTTCTATGATGTCATGACTGGTTGGATAGATGAGAAGAGGGCA
>JAOTQQ010000052.1:29324402-29361076 GCA_026546715.1 Gallinago undulata | reverse complement strand
GGAAGGGAAGGGAAGGGAAGGGAAGGGAAGGGAAGGGAAGGGAAGGGAAGGTCCACAGTGCTGAGGCCTCCTGTCCCTGGATCTGCTGGGGCTTTGTACTGTGTTTTAGCACAGCAACTGATGCCATGAGTCAGTCACACTGTGACAATACATCTGCTGAGAGGACAGATTATTTTGTAGCCAAGGGCACAGAAACCCAGCCAGGAGCTTTTGTCTTGGTGACATCCATGAATCTGTGTAGGACATGCATGCACATTAGAAAAAGATAACAAGAGTTTGTGATTCATATCGAATATTTGGGGTAGCAGTTTTATACACCTTGTGAGGAAAGTCTTTCTTAAATAGATGGATCAGATCTGCAGGGGGGTAAACCAGCATGGGACTTCTGCAGAGATGTGTTGCTTTGCTGTAGACCCTAACTTCACGTGCAGGAGTGCAAAGGCCCCAAGTCATTGGCTTCCTTGCAACACAGAAAGGACAGCAAGGCAAAGGCTGGGCATATTTGCATGTACACAAGATCCAGAGGCAGTAAACCTGCCTTGGACATCTCAGGCCATCTAAATAAATAAATAAATAAATAAATCCCACCTGAAAACTCCCTTTTGACTCCTGGCATCTCATCTGTTTGTTTGTGGCTTCCCTTGTGAAAGACCATAAAAGAATTTTTTGCACAGAGTAGGGTGTTTTTTTGAGATCCTTCTTGCTGCTCCCAATGCACAGCCCAATTTAGAGGAGTGTTGCTTCACCTCCCCAGCTCCTCACAGTTAACCTGTAGAGCAAGACAGACTCTGCAGTGCTGTAACAACCCATTAGACAGCCAGTCAATCACACCAGTGATCACTATAATGGTACATACACAAGCGTATTCTTCCCTATCAGAGCTGCGCACAGCAGTAAACCAGCAGGTCCCCCCAGCACCTACCAAGGGAGCAAAAGATGTTAAAGGGGCAAAAATAAAATACTCAACCTGATCTCTCCTCCAGCGGCCTCTTCTTCCTGCGGGTAGAGACGCAGTGTCTTGAGGATGTTGTGCCCATGTCAAACAGTGTCCTTTCTAGTTGGTGCTTGGCTCTCAGGACAGTCACTGTTGAAAAACCTCTCTTCTCATCAGCTCACCAGTACCCTTTCCACACATAGCCAAAATCAGACTGCGGGATGTGCTGAAGGCAGCAGTTTCTGTCTCTGTCACTGCCACAGGCTTTCTTAAGCCCCCTGATGACCGACGCAGTCATGAAGATCTAATGCAGGGAATCTGGCAAAGCAAACTGGTCATTGCTGTGGTACAGCACTGTCCCACTTCTCTTTCCTCTTCCATTTTGATGTGTCCTGTCCTGAGACTGTGATAGATATAGGGACAACTCCAGAGTTACCTCTTGATTTCATAGAAGATGCACTCTGTGGCCAATCCCTCAAAATCCAGATGGAGACAGCTTTAGAAAACCACATCAGGAGATGGTTTTATTTCTTCTCCAGCCTAAAGCCCTCTGAAGAGTGTCACGCACAGGCTTAAGCTCTTCCCACCAAGTCTCAAACTAACTAGAATATGAATATATCAAAGCATCTGACACACCCACAAGCCTCCAGAATATCCAAAACCCTGCATTAAAATCAGCCAAACCAGCAACCTCTTGATGCCTCTAACAGCAGACATCAAGAAGGGAAACCTTGGGTCTCTTCATGTTACTGGACATTGTGCGGAGGGAACTGGATAAGAGCCTCTGGACTCCACCAATCACACTGATATAACTCTTAATTCTGGCCTTAGAACTCATTTATCAAAAATATGCGGACTCTATACAGTGCCAGAAAACCCTCAATTATAGATCTGCAACAAGATGTCCAAATCTACAGTAGCCAATGACACCACCATGATGGATCTGCTGGAGAAAGCTTGGGTAAAGGAGGGGTATGCATATAACAAGGAATATGGTACATATAAAGCAATAAATCAGTTGAGAACCCCTTAGTGCTTAGAGACAACCAAGCTATGTTCTAGTCAATCAATCTGTTGCTGCAAATATTATTAATGCTTTGTGCATAGATTTATGATAAAGGGTAGATGGATGCAAAAGAAACATTTGTTAGTGGGAATTTTTTATGACTGTGCTGAAATATCATTTATTTGTGAAAAGAAAGCTAAACATAATCATCATGGTTATTTATCGGGGAATAGAGTCTTCTTCATCTCTTCATTGTCCACCTTAACATGCAGGATACCTGGGCTCTCCTGTCACCTTAATGCATGCAAGTTAAAAATGGGTAAGTGTGCACCCAGCATTGTGACAGGATGTATGCCATCATCACATCATTCCCAGCTCAATTAGAGATGGTGGGCCTCGGTCTGTGTTCAGAACCTAAAAAAAAGTCAATAAAATGTCAATATGTATGATGTCATCTCAGTGAGATCACCTGCATGTTTCCATGCGGGGATGGATACATGAGGGGAGCAGTCCCATCTGTAGCTTTTCTTAGGCACAGTGGTTATGGAGCTCAAAAAGAAATAGAGCATCTAAAGAAGGTCAATATGAAGAGTAGCCTTTACTGCCATGAGCATTTCTGACACTGCTTGTAAGTTTGTGGACTGATGCTGTTGTATTGTTCTCTTCACAGTGGTGCAAGTCCCAGCCTCTCCTCAGCCCAGCTCTGCTGGTCCTGTTTGCCACACCTCCTGCCTTCCCCAAGAAGATGCCTGATTGGCAGTTAGACCCTGATGTGGTCATTCCTCCTCACCAGCCAACTGGGAGGTGTCCACAGTGTGGAAGAGTCAAGCCATGATGCTGAGGGATCTTTGCCAGAAATGCACGGGAGATTGCCAGATCATGTGGAATGCTGGCTTCAGCCTGCCCAGAACCTACACGGACATGTCCAAATACAGGCATGGATGAAGCAAACACAAGATTAGTTACTGTCTCCACAGCAGGAGGCGCCCATGACGGTTGCAAAAGGAGGGAATCTAAATCCTTCCTCTGCCATGCTGAGCAGACGAGCTTTAGGACCACTGCTCCCGCATCAGCCTTAAACTTAGCTCTGCCCCTCTAGTCCCAGGCCCCATGCTGCCTGAGCCAGCTCTCTGCCTGCTCAGCTTCCTTGCTTCCCTTTACTGCTGTTTTTGTTTTCTTTCCACAGCTCGTTTTCTCGGTCATCCATGTCTCTGTGCATCATATATCACGCCTATGTGTCCGGAGGAAAGAAAGATCCCCTCCAACACAGAAGTCCTGTAACGGATGGACCTTCCCGATTTGCAGCTAGCTGACAGCTTGTGAGAACAACAGCTTGAATTACTGAAAGAACTTTTCCCACTGAGTTAATCTGCAATGGATGTAGGTGACCTTCTAAAGGCATCTATTAATCAAAAAACCAGTGCCCATTCACTGTGCTAGGCTGAGACCTTTGGGGGAGGGGAGATACTAATTTCCCTCTGAGATAAATCATAATTTGACAATAATCATCTGCCCTAATCACTCCGATTCTTCCCTTTAATTATTTGTACACACAGCTCTTCCTGCCTGAGAAACACAGAGGACGACATTAAGTGTGGCACTTGCACTGTTGATGGGAAAATGTTGAAAGCTCCAGCTACAGCCACATGGAGTGCTTTACTCCATGCCGAGCACGCCATGGAGCTGAGTTGCCAGGGCTTTGGCTGGCTCTGGTGCACCCTCTGCCCAGGGTGCAGGAGCAGCCTTTCCAGGAGAGGAGCCACTGCTTCCAGCCGTGGGGAGGACAGTGGTCCCTGAGCCCAAGGAGCAGTCCTGGGACCAGGGCATCAAGGAGAGAGCTGTTGGAGAGGAGACAGCAGAGTGCAGAGGGGCTCTAGAACTGTCCCTGCAGCCCGAGGTGTCACCCCAATGCTGCCTAGTGGAAGAGGCTGACCCTCATGTGACACCCATCCCCTGCTCTCTTCCTGCTTGGAGGGCTGTAATAACAGTGAAGCTGTGGAGAGCACAGGGTTAATCTCACATCAGTCCCCCTTGATGCTGGGAGGAAGGGCTGTGAGCTGGGAAGCCAGTGGACCATGGGAGGAGGAAGGAAAGGAAGGAGGGGTGGTTTGGTTGAGCTTGCGCTGTGCTGATGCATTGCATTGGCCCAGGGCTGGTGAGGTCTCCCTCCTGCATGGGGTGAGACCCACCTTTGGGGTGAGGCCCTCGTCCAGCATGAATGCAATATGAGAGGTGGCTCTGGCAGCCCCCTGCCCTGGGAAGCTCTCTGGTGGTTCCGAAGTGAGTGTGATGCCTGGCTGTACCCTGAGGACCCAGCATGGTCAAGGGCTCTGCTTTTCGGCATCTCCTTTCATGCTAGCCATCAAGCTGCGGGGGTATGGAGCCGGGTCTCATTACTGCCTCCAGCAGCTGGTCCCTTCGCTCAGCCACCTCGGAGCCATCGTGATCCCTGAGGCACACAAGCTTCTCCAACGCTCCAGAAGCAATGATTCTGTGCCCTTGGGCACCCGTAAAAGCAGAGGGGGTGTTGACAGGGGTCAGATGAGTTTTTGTCAAGATCTCTATTTGTGGGGTAGGGTATAAATGGCAGTAGTATGAGAATTTGTCCATCGCTGCAGCTGAAGTGAGGGCAGGTAGCTGGTTTCCCCCATGACAGCATGGTACAGTGGTCCTCTGGGTGTGACTGGCTGAAAACTGCTCAGCAAAACTCTTTTTCAGTAGATTTGTGGAATGAAGCAAACACTGCATGCTGTCCCTGGGAAAATGGGACTCCATTTTCTCCTTGGGAAAAAAATCCTCTAAAACTAGAAACAGCCAGGAAATGCTGCGCAGCACCTCATGGGAAGTGAGATTTCTCACCGCATCCATCTCCTCTCCCACTGGCCTGCGCCCACATCATCTCCTGCCGTCTGGGAAGGCAGGCACAAACTAGGTGCACTGGCTTCTCACTACCAGCACCCCATGAGAGATGAAGTCTGGAGATGCACAGTCCAGCTCAGGTAGCCAGGATGGGCTCCCAAACACAGCAGCATTATCACAGAAACACATTTCATCCTCTGCTTAGTAGGGTTTGGGGGCAGGACTTTTTAAGCTTTAAACATCTGCCCTCCCACAAAAACAAGCAAATCGGAGACAGCCCCCACAGCCTTCCCCAGTGTTACTGAGCTGACTTCTAGTAACTCCCGTAGCCCGGGTCAGTGTGATGTCTTGCAAGCTATACCATGGACCTACAGCACCATATGCTGGCCTAGTTTAGCATCTACACAGCAGTACAGCCTGCCTCGCTGTGTCTCTGGTCCCTGGGAAGCAGTGCAGAGCAGAGCTGGCTGTCTGGCCTGGGCAATGACACTTGGCAGTGCTCCCCACTCCCTGCAGCACGACAGTCAGTGCCCGGTGAGAAGGGGGCATGGCACCCTTGGATTAACATCACTCATGCACGCTGTCTCCAAGAGAGCAGCTCCCCAGGATGCCCATCCAGCTGGTGAGAGCATGGTGCCTGTCTGAGCAGAGGGAGATTGAGCTCAGCCTGTACTGTGGGTCCAGGGAATTGTGTCAACCCTGACCTGCTCCAGCCCCCATCTTCCCCTGATCTGAACTTTGTCTCCTGTGCGGTGCAGGCAAAGCACACCCAGCCCATGGGAAAGGTCTTCTCCAGTTTCAGTGGCCCTGGGGGTAGCAGAGCCCTCCCTTGGGACCCCATGACTGCACCTGGAGCCCTGTGGGGACCCGTAGGTGCCCCAATGGGAGTCCAGTTGAGGCTAGCTTTGGGTCCTGCCCCACCAGCAGCATTCAGCCCTGCCAGATTCCGCACAGCTCAGCTTGTGATCTTCCCTCAGAAGGGAGGGGTGAAGTGACCCTGAGCAACTCTGAAAGTAACCACATTAACATTGAGCTGGGGTGGAGCAGGCAGTTTCCTGAAGGTCTAATCCATGGGACTCCCTGCCATGAGAGTGGTGGTGAGAGCCAAGGATACAGGAAAAAAAGCCTTAATATGGCTGACGAGGATTAACTGGATCACTGAGGAAACCAGTCATAATACTACTACGTGCCTGGTACCTTTGTGTTGTGTTTCAGTGCCCTACGAGCTGCCTAGCATTGACCAGGGAAACACCACAAACTTAGATTATGATGCTTATCTCCAGGGCAGGGAGGCATCACTGAGCCCAGTCTTCTCATAAGAGGTGATTTGCAGTGCCATGCTGTTTCCTGAGCCATGGGGGATGGCTCAAAGCTATGTGTTCCTCTGGAACAACCAGCAGCAAGTCCTGGGAGTCTGGGGCACCATAGTGGGCCTTTTTATGAGAGAGTTCTGCCATGGACAAGAGGGACGGGTGCTTCCTACTGGAAGGTCAGACAGCTCTACAGTGCATGCACCTTTACAGTAGCATGGCACAAAACAGAAACCTATCCTCATGCTAAGCCAAACATCAGTTTAGGTCACTTCTGTCCTCAAAATCTGTAGGGGCAGAGCTGGAGTTAGCAATGACCCATTCGGATTTTGCACATGTATCATCAGTTCACCACATGCTCCAGCTGCCCTTGCTTTGCAAAGCAACACGTCCTCCTGTTCTGGCTGAGCTTCTCCTCCACATGGGATGTGTCCATGACCAAGAATATATTTAATGCACAGCAAGCAGAGAGCTGACCCTGCAGTCTCACAATACCTGCTGTGTCCCTGTACCCATGGCTGAGGTTGCCCACAAAGATGTAGGGGTCCAATGGGGGCTTGGGGAGAAATGGAGAAGGCATTTGTGCCCAAAGTCTAAGGATGGAAGACACCAAACAAAATGCAAGAGGTCAGCAAACACAATGCAGCAATTAGCACAGGCGAGTGTGGGGGAGAGACTGAGAAAATGCAATTTATGGAGTTCAGGAGAGGGAATTCTCTAGGGGCACTGATCACGCGCTATAAATAACTTCAAGGTAATGACATAAATGAAGGGAGTGAATTATTCACCATCTCTGATGATGGGAGGGCAAGAGGCAGTGACCTGGATTTGAGGAAGGGAAGTCTGGGTGGGAGGAACAGCCCAGCGTGGGATGCTCTCCCTGGGGCAGCCCTGTTTTCCATGCAGAGTCCGTCTCTAATACATCCTTTGCTAGGTCCACGTCAATACCGGTGCTGGAGGGGCTGAGGCCAGCTTGTGTTCCGTCTGGGAGCTCCTGGCATGGAGGGAGTAGGTGAAGTTTCCTGCATTGAAGGCTGTGGCCAACACACAGAGCCTGCTGCTTTCCCAGGGCTGCAGCTGAGCAGGAAAACAATGTCCCCTGCCTGCAAGAGCGAACTGTGCCTGGCCTCACACAGGCATGAATGGATGGACATGAGTTTGGCATTTGAGACAGCCACCAAGCTGGGCAAGTCAGTAGGAGGGAGCTAGAAGAAGCTATGGCTTTGACTTGGAAAGAAGAACCAGGATCTGGAAATGCAGCTTTCAGGAAGATCACAGCATCACAGACTGCTTAAGATTGGCAGGGAACTCTGGAGGTCACGTGGTCCAGCTCCTCTGCTCAGGCAGGACCACCCAGAGCCAGTTGCCCAGGTCCATGTCCAGATGGTTCTTGAATATTTCCAAGGGTAGAGACTCCGCAATCTCCCTGGACAACCTGTGCCAGCGCTTGGTCACCTTTACAGTGAAAAAGTGTTTCCTGATGTTCAGAGGGAACCTCCTGTGTCTCAGTTTCCATCCATTGCTTCTGTTCCTGTCACTGGGCATGACTTCTCCTCTTTGCACCCTCCCTTCGGGTATTTATATATATTAATAAAATCCACCTTGAGCCTAAAAGATAGAGGTTTCCCTGTGGCCTAAGCATAGACAAGAGACCTCCTGTGTGCTACCAGGGGTGTTTTACCCATCTGTGGACTCGCATGTCTCTGCTAAAGAAAGAGGAATGACCATGTAGAGATTCTGCATGTGAGGAGGCCTAGGAAAATATTGTGCTTCTGCTGATGCTTTTGCCATGGGCTGCGGTTCAGTCCTGTCTTGTTCCTGCTCCTGGGGTTTCTCTCTGCCAGCTCCCTGTTGCCTCACAGCATCCCAGGGGGGAGGTGTGACCAGATTTCCCAACTCCTGCTCTTTGTTCTCTCTGCTGCTGGATCATGGCTTCACACCACTAGGAGAATGGAGGAGAGGTGGAGATAGCCCCTTTGTCATGGTGACCCATGGAAGCAGGGGTGCCTCCTGTGCACTCTGTCAGCCTGGCACCCCCCTGCACCCCTCCTGTGCCTCATCACTACTAGGCTGCCAGGAGAAAAAGGTGGCAGAGAAATACTGTCCCCCACACACAGACCCAACCTTCCTCCTCACCTTGGAAGAGTCAAGCCTTCCTGTCTGCAGGCAAACACTTACACCCTTGCTTGCACAGACCGCATTTATACATCCATGGTAGACAAATAGGGCATAAATGTGGCTCCTGGAGATCTGTCTAGATCAGGCTTTCCTGTCTGTGAGCAACATCCAACCCCCTGGGCTAATGTGTTGGGAACTCTGACTTCTCTTCCTGGCTGGGCATTAAACCATAGCATGGCCCTGATAAGGGAAGATATCAGCCTGATGCCAAGTAGAAATCTAAATGTTACATCATGCACCATCTGGGCACCTCTGATCCAACAGACCAGTTGGAGTAATCAGGTATGGAGAGGACCCAATGTGTTTGCTAGGAGACCCACTTTGATCTCTAGAGGCTTTTGTCTCCCTCTGCAGATGAATTTGCTCTGCTTCTCTCTTGGGGGGACTTTTCAAGTTTCTTAACATGGTCAGTAGGCCTGGAAGATAGCTATGGGTCCCCCAGAACTGCTTATGGGGTCAGGGTGGCACTGGGGTAGCCATCATCAGCCACCCCCCAACCTCACTCTTGGCAGAGGCAGATGCTGGAAGGCAAGCGACCTGAGAGACAAGTGGGTCAGGCTTGGGTGGTTCTTGCAACCTCTCCAGGAAACATTTGGGAAACAGTGCTCTGATCTACCGCCCAACATGCAAAGCCACATCACAAGTCAGGATCCTGGATGTGCTGTCGGAGCCACACTGGTCTGGAGAGACAGACAGGGAAACCATCTCCTGCATTGCTCATCCATCACAGCCATGTGTAGGCGGTGTCATGGGCTGGAATGGCTTTTGGAGCAGAGAGTCTAGAGGACGCTTAGTCGCTCTGCAACCCACAGAAACCACAGGGTCTCCTGTTCCCTCTTAACACAGACCAGAGGTCATGGGCAGGGTGGTCAGTCCGTCTGTTAGGGGAGAATAAGGAAAGTGAAATCCACATGGAAAGAACATTATGGCTTTCGCAGCCCTGGGCCAGTTGACTGGTTCATGTCTCCCATAGAGAAGGACTGTTGAATTCACAGTTTCTGGACACTGCAGTGGCACGGAGCTGTAACAACAGCAGCAGGAAAACAATGATCCCTTAGACCCTGGTCAGTTCTGTCCTTCACTGGCAGAGATGCAGTATCTGTCCCAGGCACTGGTGCTGTACGCGGGGAACAAGGACATGGGTCTGGTCCAGCAAGGGGCATGCAGCTTTACAAGCCAGAGCAAGAGGAAAGGCAAAGGAAACTGCCTCCTAAATATGAAGTAATTGGAGACTGGCTCCAGACCCTCAAGACAAAGCTGTAAATCTGCATAGCCCTGCTGTGAAAGCATGAGACACCCTGGAACAGCCACATGGCGTCACAGTGTCCTTGATCTCTGTTTTCTCTTCCATCGCTTCCTTTCATCCCCACCACCCCCGGAGGCACGTTCAGTCTCCTGGTGACTACAGTTTCTCAGCCTGCTCAGATGCTGCTCTCTCCCATCCCGCTGTGTTTTATAGCAGGCTGGGTCAGGTTGCAGCTGCTAATAGCAGTCGCCGAGCTCTGCACAAAGTGAGGGCACTCCCAGCTGAAGGACAAGGTTTCCAGCCGGATATGCTGCACCTCCTTTGGTGGCCTTGGTGTCCGGCCTCCATTCCCCTCCGTCTTGTTTTGGGAGGCACTGGGCAGACTGACCGGTGCAGCGAATGCAAACTGGCGGGTGTTTTTCCCTGGGGCTCATGTTCGGTCAAGCAGCTGACAGCACTCCAGCATGTCCCATCACGTGGGTCTGAGGTGATGCATGACCCACAGCTGCAGTGGCCATGAAGCACTGCCCCAAGGCTGGCTGTGGGTCACAGGACCCATCACGACATCTCCTGACCCTTCTCTGTTTGCTGGGCTTGAATTTTCCTGGTAAGCTGAGATGAAAAGAAGAATTCTCTGGCTGCCCTGGGAAGGGAGAGCCACCTCGACGTCTATTCCTAACTCAGGGCTGACACTGAGATGTCCCCTGGGAGATACAACCTAGCCCAACTCCCCGGCTGGCTTAAAAGCAACTCCATTTTGAAGCCACAGACTGCTCCCCCTCCCACCAGAGCAAGCAAAGACACAGTCTCAAAGGCCACCCAAACCACATCCAGGCAAGGCCATAGCCTGCTTGTGCCCGTTTGACCGTACCGTGGACATTGTCTGGAAGTCAGGGAACAAAGCAGAGAGGGCATAAAGCCATTGCCTTGCTTTCCCCTGATTTAGCTCCATGGAGTGTGGGCAGAATAAGCATGTAAGCCACAAAGTCTATGCCACATTTGTTTCCTTTGTGTCTCTGGGCTTGCTGCACAAGGAGCAGTGTGAAGAGAAATGTCTTCAGGCTGTATCTAATGCCAGAGCCTAAGAAATGGATCAATTCACCCCCCAACAATTTGCAATGCAAAGGGAGAAGCTCTCCTCCTGGTTTACCCCTCCCCACGCACAGACACATGCACAGGCCCTCTTTCCCCCTTCCCTGCCTTGGGAGAAAAGCTCATCACTCCAGTGCAGGCAGAATGGTCCACACTGATGCCCTCCCCAACCCCCCGCAGCTGATTGCCTCCTTGCTGATTTAAATCCCTCACACAGGCACCCTGCTGCCTGTCCACCCTTTGGCACCAGAGAGTCAGGAGCAGTGAAGAATGGCTGCCAGGGTAAACCCAGCACCACAACAGCACTGCCCCTACACAGCCCAGCTCTCTGTGTCTCCAAAGATTTCTCTCCCAAGCGTGCTTGACTAATTAGTAAACGGAGCCTAAACCTTTTGGTCTACATTGATCTTATCTTTAAACCCTGCAGACAACAATTCCTCAATCGATACCTCATTTAATTGCTGCCACCAGGCTGACAGCTGGGGTTCTGGCTGTGCAAGCCTGGCTGTCACATGGCAGGTTGCCAGTGCCACTTTCTAATCCCAAACTGATTTATCCTCATGCAGCTCCTCTCCCTCCCCCCTGACCCCATTCCTGCCCCTCCTTTCCCTGTGCAGGGGGTAGAAAATGCCCTAGCTGCATGCATCCCCCTGTGAACGCATCGCACCTTGTGCTTAATCACCTCTGGAGCACAGCTGTGATCAGACTGTCGTGCTGATGAACACTCAAGCATGAACATGCAGCCTCCACGGAAGCTGCTGAGACCTAGTGCAGCGCCGTCCCAGCCCAGTGCACTGCCACAGGGGGGACACCTGGGTGTCACCTGCAGTGTGTCCCAGCCAGCCCATGCTGGGGGACAGGTAGACAGGTAGCTCCTGTCCCATGCATCCCAATATCAGACCTGGCCTCCATCCATCCTTGTGGCACTGCCTTCCCCTTCTGGGACCCAGCATGTGCGAGCCCCAGGCCCCCCTTGCGAGCCCCAGGAACTGGATTTTTAGGGATGCTTGAAGCTGTCTGAAGAGCAGCAGATACAGAGGCAAACCATAGCTGATATTTGCCACACTGGCACAATAACCAGTGTGGAGCCAGGCACTGACTTCCCAGTTATGCACCTGGCTAGGGGCTGTTGTGGCAAACAGATCAGGCTTCTGTGATGAGGTGCTAGCCATGGTTGCTCTGTGTTTGCTCTGGATCAGTGTTTACTCCTGTTTTGATAATATTTTTTGCTGTAGTTTAATGATAGGTGCATAATCATAGGTGCATTTCCTTCAGTGGTGGATATCTGAAATAATGGATGTAACTCTGATCATTTATGTATCTGTCATTTGCAGTTCTTGATGGCATCTCTTTGTGGTGCTGCTGACTGCTCTGTCCTTGTATCCTCAGGAAACATTAATGTGTCATTTTGAAGAGAAATAGAGCTTGTATCTGAACACATCACAAGCAATACCACTCGAATGAAACCTAGGTCTGCCTCTAGACTGAGATCATGCCCCACAGTAACAACCATGAGCCTGGGGTCTGCCCAGCAAGGAGGTGGTTGCATTGCTCTCAGTTGTGCCTGTGTGATCAGCGCATCTGCAGCTCAGCCCAGCCACTGAGACTGAGTGCAGACCTGGCCTTGGTCACACCAGCTTTCAAGCAGCATTACCTACAAATTCACGGTATAAACCACAATGGAGATATGTCCCACTGCCGTCTGTGGCCATCAGTTTCTACTCACGTAATCCTCTGAAGATCACTTGCTCCATCTCCATCTTTATGTGGAGGCAGCAGCATCTCCAAGCCGTACTGAATACACCTTGGAAGACTTTGCAGCCCAGATGCGGTGGGACTGGTGAGCTTGGCTGTTCTGCCAGCAGTGCTGCCTTCTGTGTGGAGATAGTGCCCCGGGCTGATCACTGACTTCCCTGAACTTCAGGGGAGGACAGGCTGTAGCAGAAAGAAGCTTTCAGATCTGTCTTACAAAGGGTGACTTATCCACTGAGTACCACCAGTGACATTTTGAGTATCACCTATCCTTGCAGCTTTGAATTGCCCCACTGCATGGTGAACCACTGTCAGTCTCCTCCAAGCAAGAGGAGGTTCAGGAATGTAAAATAAATCACCAGCTCCACTATTGGCCTTAGCTAGTATCCTCATTTTGTGGTAAGTAACAGGGACAAGGCCCTTGCTATGCTAGGTGCTGTACAGAGATTGGTCTTCCCAGTGCCAACAGGGATGTGGAAATCTCAGCCTTGACCATCTTGGTACCATTTAAATTCATCACAGATCAGCACTGAGGAGCTAGTGCACTAGGAAAGGCAGAGGAATATGATAACAGCTGACGGGACAAACTCAGCTCTGGCATAAATGGATGCACTATCTTTGGCTCCACTGGCCGAACTCAGAAGACCCTTGACTGCTGCAAGGGGCTGGTGTCTCCTCCACTTGATGACATATGGGATGCATCATGTCCCACAAATCTACTTTTTCAGTTTACTCTTCTCCTGTAACAACTTCATCAAGCAGAATGGGACCCTGGACAAAAAGCCAGATTCTGTTCCCAGTGCAAAGAGTTGAGGCTGGGGGATATAACAGAGGTCAGGCTGAAATTAAAGGTACCTGAATCTCAACTCTCTGCACCAGAAATCAACTCCAGAGACTTTAAGTCTGGACAGAATCTAGCCTGTATATCCAAGATGTCTTACCACTGAGCTCAAACAGCATCTGGGTAAGCAAGCCTGTGCCCTGTCAGGGTGCAACCTTAGGAGAAAGTCTGCCCTGTTCCCAGCCTAGAGGCCACAGCTCCCCAGTGAGCCAGGGAGGGAGGTGAATGCTCAGTGGTTCTGTGAAATGAAGGCCAGGACAACTTGCTATCACCTTAGTGGGAGCGGGGGGCTGGTGCGTTACCAGCAGGTGTTATCAGCTTGATGTTATCAGTGTTTCCACTGGCCTCTGCTACCATTCAATAGTCAGTTTTATTCAGGACTGCTATCTGCTACAGCTTGCTTGTGCCAGGTCCTCTGTGAGCCAGGGTGGAGCAAAAGGGATCCAGGTACGCTGTCCTAGTGGGAGAGGTGACTGGTGGCAGAGGAGACCCTCATGGACAGGATGGGGGTTGGCTACCTCTGCAGACAGTGGCATGGGAATACCAATCCCGCAGTCACCCTTTGCCGTGGTGCAGGAGGGTGCCTGGCACATGCTGCTGGGAGATCAGCAGTTGGCCCCGAGCATGCCCCAGATGGTTTGATGCCGGGGTGTTTGCACACAGCTCTGCCATTTAATGGGGAGAGAATGCATAGCTGATCCCAGCTGAAGCCATACACTAAAATGCTGACAGACTGTTTGTCGAGACACAAACATTGGCAAATGGCCCCACTTGCCATATACTTAGAGTCATGAAGAGAGGGAACCCAAGAACAGGGCTGTCTCTGGCAGCAACTGAGAGTCCTCAAAGTACAGTTCAGTGCATGTTTCTGGGAAGAGGGAATCTCTCCACTTTCTGGGGAGATTTGAATCACCCTTTTCCAAATGGGTGGAATTGGAATGCCCAGCTTCTTAAAATCAGGCTGAGGGTGATGGGAACAGCTGGGTACATTCCTTGTGCAGCACAGTTTGTGGGATGAAGCATCCCACCTGTCCAAACAGGACAGTATCTCAAACTTGGCATGTTCAGTGGTACTTCTCCTGAGAGAGCTGGACCATCCACATCTTGTATGTGCCAGAGACTGCTCTCCTAGCAGGTAACGCAGGCTGTGGTGGTGCTAGCTCTGCTCAGTGCCTTTCAGTAGGGCTGTGCATTTCTCACTGACATGTGCCTTTAGCTCTCCCCGCCTGGGGTCCCAAGCACCAGAAAAGAGGATATGGGAGTTGTGGAGAAGGCGACACTGGAAACTTGAGTCAGGAGTGGGCAGTGTGGCGCAGGAGCCAGGGACCGGTGATGTGCCCCGTGAGTGGGACAAGTCTGCTCACCTCAGGGTCAGGCTGGGACCTTCCCACGCTTCTGCCATGAATTTACAGCAGTGCTTGAAAGGGAAGAATTGCCTCCAAATAGCACCTTCTGGCCTTTAGTGCATCCCCTGGGGTACCTGGGTTGTACCCTGGGAAAGTCAAGCCACATTACCTGAGTTTTCACCCAGAAAAGCCATCTCTCATGCAGTCTAGGTGGCAAGAAGTTCCTGAAGGCACTGAGCTAGAGCACTGCTGTTCACGGTTTTCCACCAAACTAGGGAAAATAAGCATTTCTCCTACACTGATCTAGCAGCCTTCATTTTGCCAGGAGCAGCCTTTTGTCTTTCAGAAGATCTGTCCAGTTGGAAGAAACATTCAAACCTAATTGTTAACCTGACTGGGCCTCAGTTCAAGAGGATTGACTTCTGCAAACAAGGCGTCCTGTGTTTCCAGGAGCTTTGTCCTGCAAAATGCTGAATACTTCCCAGGGTGATAGGGTGGGGAAGAGAGGCAGCCAGAGAAAGGAAAACATGGCCCATGTGAGTGGTGGGCACAAAAGAAAAAGGGTAATGAGGAGGAGAAGAAGCTATCACCTAGAAAGAATTACAAGCAGAGTAAGGCTTTTTTGTTTATCTGGACATCACTCTGGAACAGTTTGATGTTAAAGGAGTCTGTAGTTTTAAATTACATCAAAAATATCAAAAATATCAAAATTCTGGATCAAGGTTCAATGAATTAGGGAATGGTGATTTGGTGGTTTGATCATCTGCTTTGAAGATAATCCATCGTGAACTTGCATCAGAGTGAGGGTAGTAAAGATGCCAAGGAGTGTCCCTTTCACCAAGCTCCTACAAAGAGAATAGGGTCCCTGTAGAGCACAGGTGTCAGCTTGGCTTGGTGGCAGATGGGCTGTGCCACTGCCGTGCTGCCCCACTTCATGATGCATGACTGTGACACAAGTGGCTCACAGCTAGCGCCCAAAAAAGGCTGTGGCACCCACCAACACCCAGCCTGCAGCACCATCAAGAACTGCTCAGGGCACCCACCTGTGTCTTGCACAGGCCGGGGAAAGCCCAATTAACTGCCTTGCTCGGAGCAGCCATCCCCTAACATGCTCTGTCACTGCACCCCAGGACTTTAAACTCAGTGCCTGCAATTGCATGGGAGGCTCAGCAAGGCAATGTCAAAGGATGTGGGGACAGGACCATCTGTCTACCATGTTCTGTGCTTCATTCTGTTCTCTCCTGGGGCCTCCTTGGGGCTGCCAACTTCACAAAATATGGTGGTTTTTTTTTCATTTTAAATCACATAGAAATGCTGGTCACCTAAAACGCAAAGGAAGTTTTTAGCTTGTGTGAGTTACCATGAAAAGCATGAAAAGGACTTATATATAGGTGGGAAAATGCCTGCCATGGTACTGAGGGGCAGATACTCAGCCTGTAAAATGCCAGAGCATGTGTCAGACAGGGACACTCCATTGTGCAGTCCAGTCTCTAGGACAGCTGCCCAGCTAATTTGCACTTGGAAAAGTCCTGGAAGCTGGGTTCTGCATCACCTCTGGCCATGTTTCTCACCATCCCCTGCACTGGATTTCTTATCCCCTGTGAATTCCTTGCCCGCATCAAAAGAGGGGAGACAGAAGAGGCCAAGTGACTTTTTCTCAACCCAATGCCCCAGGCAGCGACCCAAGCAGCAGCTTGGCCTCTGCAGTGTGCAGCTCCCAGCACACACATCCCTGCCCTCACCGCCCCCTGCCCCCCCCGCCAGGCTGCCCACTCAGCCTCCATCCTGCAGTTTGTGCATGCCAGCTGCTCACCCCCAACCAGCCAAGTGAGACACACAACCCCCCTGCCCTGTGGCCCCAGGAGGAGGGAATGGGCTGCTAACGGAAATGTCTCTCTTCCTGACCTGAAACCCTCCAGAGACCTCTCTCCAGATTAACCTCATCCTGCTGATGCTGAGCTCTTCCTCCTGGTCTTGACCCCTTTTCCCCCCACCTCAGAGATTTCCCTGTGACGTGTGGGGGTGTTTCTCATGGTGCCTTGCTGCAGTCTTTTGTGTGATCTTCATTGGCCTTCCCTTATCCAGAGGTTCCCCGGTGGCTGCATCCCTTCCTACCGACATGCGGGGCTCAGCGGCTGGCACTGCAGCCTCCCGGAGGATCCTGTTTCTTAGCAACGCTCCAGCCCAGAGGGTAGATGCTGAGCACATGTCTGTCTGGTCCATCAGTCCATGGAGGCTTCATGCACAGGACAGAAGGCAGCTGCTGCCTGGAGGGGAGGGGGCTGTATTCCCTCCCACACACCACCTCTGCTCTCTCCTGTCCCTGGGAAATGGGTGAGGGGCACAGGAGGCTGAGCATCAACGTAGGGCACCGGAGCCCAGTGCTCCAGCTGATTGCAGAGCTCTCTGCAACCCTGCCCGCACCAGGGACCTGCGAAAATCCCACTGCCCTGTCTGTCTTCTGCCACCGCTCCTCCTCCTCCTCCCCCCCCCGCAAGGTCCTGAGCAGGTGCTTCCCCTGCCCCAAGAGAGCCGCGGTGGGGATGAGCAGGCTGCGGGACCTGGCCTTGAAGGGGTGTCCCCCGATACCATGGTACGGGGTGGTCCTGACGCTATCAGGGTGGGTTGTTTGGAAACCGGTGGCTCCTTCCCAAAACCCCCCACCCTGGTGGAAAAACGCCTGCGGAGACAGGAGCCGGTCCCTTTGCGGGGGTGGAGGGGGGAGTGGGGTGTCTCCACGCAGGGTCCTACTCCCACCGCGGGGGGCGAACCTCACGGCCCCCCGCACCGTCGCTGCGGAACCGGACGCAGTGCGGGCTCCAACCGCCAGGGGGCGGCAAAGGGCGCGGCATCACCCTTTACCGTCCCCTGGCGGCCGTAGCTCGCACTGCGCCCGGTACCGAGACCGGTCCCCGGGTCTCCCGGGGGATGCACCGGAGGAGCCGGAGAGGCTTTCCCATGGCCGGGACCCGGCACGGCGGGAACGAGGAAGCGGACAGGGCGTGGAGGTACGGGGGGGGGGGGGGTCGGGGGCAGGCATCTCCGGGAGGGGGTAACGGGCCCGGCGGTTCGGAGGAGGGCGGAAGGACCAGTGCACACCTTCCACCGGAGCTCCCGTGCCGGAGGAGTGGGGATGGTCCTGGGTCTGTGCAGGAGGAATGCGGTGTCTCAGGGCTGCGGCACCCCCCGTTTCAGCAGAAGGGTGCAAGATAGGTTATTTATATGGGATATATGCTCCTTTTCCGGATTAAATGAGGGTGGCCTGTCCGCTTAGTCCTAAACGGCAGCTGGAATCACCAAGTGACACGATGTGTTGTAGTAATTATCACAAGATCCTGATTTGTCCCACCTTTTACCCCACAGTCCTTTATTAAAAACAGGCATAATCAGGTCATACAAGTCCCAATAGTTGGCAAGATGCAAACTGTGTTAAGAACTTAATTTAGAATTCATGATTTGTAATTATGGACCTTAATTCGGATGGCACACTCTATATCAAGTCCGATTAAATACCTGAATGCAATTCTTAGTACAAGTACATGGAATTACCTCTTTAGATGTTCCAGCTCCTAAAAAAAATCCTCATCCCTCTTTCCATAGGGTTTTTAGGGCTTTGCATGCATGCCTCTCTGTAAGCCAATCAGTGCCCCAAGCTGGTGTGACCACCCCAGGGAACACCATCCTCTTACACATGGTGTTGAGTGAAGTGACTTAGAAGGCAGCAGTGCTTCTCTGAGAGCATCCAAGAAGGAGTTTTGGGGGATTAAGCTTCTGCTTAAGTGGTGCCATGCTATCTCAAAGGGCCTCAATGCTTGTCAGGCTGTTCAGGGAAAGATTTGATGTACGGGTTTTGTAGGCTTGGTAGAGCGTTTGCTGCAAGGATTTTTGTGCTCCCAAGTTCCTGGACAGCTGCTTCCTTCTCCAGTGCCTCTCCAGCTTTCTTCTGTGAAATGGAGCAAGCTCAACTGGGTGGAAAAAACATCCTTTCCGCCACCACCAGTGGTGCATAAGGCATAAGCGAGAGAAGCAGCATTCCTGCCAGGCTCCAAGCAGCACTCTTTTGCTCAGACATGGGTGAGAAGCACCAGGTTTGCTGTAATTTCCCCACATAGAGGCAAGGCTGAAAGCTGAATTAAAAAGGTGTGACATGGGCAACCCCATTCAAGCTGATTTGCAGGTCAGCTTGGTCTGATGGACAAGAATTGCACTGTGGAGGTTTCAGGCCTTTCTTGGCAAGCAAAATTAGTAGCCTCTTGGCAAAGTTGCCAGCACAGAATGCTGTTTCTGTGGGATGGGAAGCTCTTGCTATGAGGAGCAGTCTTCTAGTGCTATTAAATGTCTTCAGCCTCAAGTTCATTGTCAGTCCCTCTGGGTAGTGCTCATAGGAGGAAACCTTGCTTTTTGATTATAGTTGAGTGCATCTGCTTTCACCTCTTTGTTGACATTCTTTGGGGGAGACTGAGGGAAGGTTCAAGGGTATCAGAGTATTTGATAAACTGGGTTGTTTTTCTGAAATATCTTTTTTTAAAAAAAATTAAAATAAAGGTAAATGTTTATCACATCTTCAGAATGAAGTTCTTGTTTGTGGATTTCAGATTATTCCTTAGTTAGAAATGCTTTTGTGTAGGATGAAAGACACCGTGGATTAAAAAAATCATTGTCCCAAAATGAATACTTCTAGTTCTTTCTGACTGTCAAAAATTGGTAAGAAAAGGGGAGAAGTGGCTTTTTGGTTAAGTGTGAGGAAGGTGGCGATTCTGGGGTTGTTGCCTGGGCTGGCAGAGGTGGTGTGTGATAGGGTGGTCTTGAACAGCCAGCTTGTGTACCTACAGTCAGCTTCTGCAGCTCAGAGCTGGCTTCAGCCTGCACCCTGCTGTTGGAAAAACGAATTTCACTGTTGTGATGTCATAGGCATTGTCCCGCCCATTCACCATCACTGGTACCACAAATGGGACTCACACAGCCCTTGGGTGTGGGCTTTCCCAGTCCAGCAGTGTCACGCACCATCCACGACTGCTGTCACTGGGGAAAGACCATGTCATCTGCTCCAGCACAGGGCAGGCAGGCCACCTTCCTGCTTTGCTGCTGCCGGAATCTGCCCTGCCTGATCCATAAAGTTAATGACTCCTGGCCCAAATGCCTTTCCTCTCCTGAAGACAAGTGCTAGTAAGCAGCCACTGTAACAGCCCTAGAAAAGACTAGAGGAACCTTTCTTCACCTGTCAGCTTCATCCTAGGCTAGTGAACAAACTCCCCTAGCCCAGACTGAGCGGCTGAGCAGCTGAATGCTGGTAGTTAAAAGGCCTTTGTGGGTGACTGCTGGTTTTAAGGCTAAAAGGAAGCTGATAGAGGGATACTTGCCAAACAGTCTTGATGGCTTTTCTCAGGGTGGGCTCAGCTGTCAGGTTAGACCAGGAACACTCACCAAAGTCTAGGGTCTTCTGAGGGGGCTGCTCACACCTAAGGGGGGCTGTTCACACCTAAGTTCATGGCTTCCCCAGATTGCTTTTTGCAAGTCTGAGTTTAAGAAAATAAACCACACCCAGTGGGGAGACCTTTTCTGGAGAGGTTTCTTAAAGCTTTCTGCAAAGGGACCTGGGACCTGAATGGTTTCCTACTGCCTCCTTTGACAGCAGCAACAGCAAGGAACAGGATTTGAATGGTGTCCTGAGACCTAGCACTCCGGGTTTCTATTCCAGCACAGGGTCCTAAGCCAAGAAAACTGCCTGTCCTGCCAAGGCCGTGTAGGAAACTGGGCCTTGGAGCAGCCAGTCAGTGGTGTGGCATTAACTCCTCTCTGCAAACAGCAGTGAGGCTCCTTTGATGAGCATGCTATCGTGGCATTTACATTTGTGTTTCTTTTTGAAAGTCCTATCTCACCTGGCTTAGCTGCAGCCTGCTAGCTGGCTGGTGGGCTGCAGAGTTTTTGAAGATGCTAATACAAGCTCAGTGGTGATCCTTAATCACTTCTTTATCATGTACTCTCTGGGGGAAAGGCACTGAGGTGTAAGGAGTCGAGCAGAGGTAGGTGGGCTTGAGCCAGTGGAGGGGATGGCCTCAGCAGGAGAGATCCTCTAAGTGATTTACAGGTATTAGACTTGTACTGGCACTTCAGCCGTCAGACATATCAGGAATCTTATTAGTTTTCTCTCTTGATGATCGTTTCTTCATCATTTAGCAGATCAGGTAGAAGGGAGCAGCTGTGAGGTTTGGGCATGCATAACCCACAGGCTCCTGGGGACAGGAGATTGCTTCTGGTCGGCAGGTAGACTGGCTGTCAGCAGCAAGTCTAGCAGTCATCTCAGGGAGACCTTCTCTTTGAGAGCAGCTCTACTTTGACTGGGGACTGCTTGTCCGAGCTGCTTGCCTGAACGTACTACATGTCTGTGCTTTAGCTGTCTCCCTTCTGGTTAGATGTGTGTGTGGACAGACTGCCTCCTCTGTATTTGCTTCTCTTTCTGCGGTGACCAGATGTCCTACTCTTTAGTGATGTTGTCCTACTTTCAAGTAGGTTAATCTATTTTTGCCTGGCCCAGAGTGTTTGACTGTCCTTTGTTGTGACTTTGCCTTTCTATGCATCCTGCACCTGGCTTTCCTGTGGCAGAGATTGAAAATCTGCAGGTCATGGTCCCGGCAGTACAAGCCATTTTCCTTTGCTCTGTTTCCTGCGGGAAGCATGTGGGACCTTGCATAGCAATCAGCCATGCAGACTCAAGGGCCCAGTGCATGGTTTTAAGCCTGCCTCCTTAAAGATGCTGAAGGTCCTCAGAGGGAAGGGTCAGGCTTCCAGCTTGCTTTAAGTGTCTGGATGTCCTTGTGCTGGCTGGAAGTCACATGGACGTAGTTTTTCTTGTTTGCCCATCTAGTCTTCAAGGGCATATTGAAGTTTTGGTGCTTCAGGGAACCAATTTCCAACTCAACTTCTAACTCAAGCCTTCCTCTGAAAATACCTTGTCTTTGGCTTGCTGGCCCCTGCTAATACTGATCTCCCGTTCTTCCTAACCACTAGTTCATTTACCCTTTGTCTTTAGTTTGAAAACAGTAACTTCTTGTTCAAGCTAGCCATGACACGCTGAGGCCTGCAGGCCTGAAGGGTCTCTGAGTTACCCAAGGTGGACTCCAAGTGTCCTGGCATGGTTGCAAGGCTGCGGTCATGGAAAAAAAACAAGGGAGCTGGACTCTCCTGCCGGGTAGCCTGTGCTGTAGCAGGGCTGGAAAGGAACAGGCAGGGTAGAAGCTGAAGGCCAATGAGCTTTGGACCAGTGCTGCAGTTTATTTATGGCCTGCTTAGCAATCTCAGGCAGGCAGTGTGGGTTAAGGCATCTCCTGTCCTGGATTGACAGTACAGATCCAATTAGCCACGAAAGCCTTTAATTATTTGTCCCGAATTGCTCCTGTGGTAACCAAGGCTCTGCTATCTCCTCCTTTTGTCTGTGTCCCAGCTGGAAATGCCCCATTGTCCCTGCATCTAGAGCAGCAAGTGTGATGTGTGAGCAGAGTCAGCACAACCTAATCAAAGGAGACAGACCCCATGAGTTAATGAGGGGATGGACCTGCTTCGTTAATTTTGAGGAGTTCTCTAAACCCCGTCCTGAGAGACAAAGGTCTGAGATTACATGTGACTTAGATAAGGCTAATGTGATGAATTGCTGTAGTATGAGAGCTGGATGGAGGGGCTGCAGACCATGGGAAGGGAAGGGGGTGGGCTGTCAGAAAGGATTTGAAAGCAGAAGGTCCCTCATATCTGTGCAAGGCAGGCACGTCCCTCGCTGAGTGCAAAGTCTATGCCCAGACCAGATTGCTTGTTCCTGTGTTTCATTCCTCCCTTTGAAGCCATACTGCCAGAAGGGTGCTTGGGGGTCAGAGACAGCAAATGCTTCCCTTGCTCTTCCTGTTCTCTGCTGCTCTTGTCACTGCTGGCTCTCCAGAAGGGTACCTGATCTGTGTGAATGGCCTGTTTTCCTCTGGCCACAGTGCTTTAGCCTGCAGCCCTTCTTGCTGCTCGTCTGTGCCCAGTTCATCAATGACCCAGTGCAGCGGGAGCTGCCCCAGGCAGACTGCAGCACATCAAACTGGGGGAGGTGACCGTCCCAGGGATGTGACCCGAGTTCTCTGGGACAGAAGCTGGGTCTTGACAGCTTGGTCAACCCAACCGCATTGTTGGCGATTGGCAGCTGAGAGGGAAGCCATGGGCACAAGGCGGGCTTACACGAGCAAGGTCCAAGGACTTCTTGTTTTCCAGGTATGTGTGCTAAGTTACAGCTGTGGATTCTCAACTGCAAAACTATTTTAAGATTCATAAAGCTTTGCAGGGCACTTACCACATCCTCCTGCTCATTCTGGGGGCTCATTGTGCAAAAGAGGAGCCTCAGCTGTCTGCAAGAAAAAATGTTACTTATGTTCTTCGTAACTTTAACTCTGACCTAAAATGATAGTGAATAGCTCTCAGATGAGACAGGGCAGCCAGTCTTGGGTTTAAAGCAAAATTTTACACAAATAATATTCAACTCCTGTATGAGGGGTCAGCTGAGTGCTTCCATCATTGTTTCCAGGCCAAAGGGCCCCCCAAAAATTGTTTTTACATCATCATCTTGAGATGCTGCCTGAAGGCAAGCTGTGACTTTGCTCACCACATGCATGTTTTCTCTTTGTGTGGACGTATGAGGCTACAAGAGACCCTGCTGGTGACATGACTGCTGCTGAGCCTGGGACGAAGGCCCACAGGGAGAATTAACAAGGGTGCCCCCATCTTGGCGGAGGCAGGGACCTGTTCAGGGGCGTACCTGGTGGGACCCAGGTTGCTGGAGCACTGAATGCGTCTCTCCAACCTCCAGCTGAGGGACGTTCAAATGGGACCTGTCTCTCCCAGGCCCAGTGCCCATCCATCAGGGCTAGGAAGCAGCCTTCAAGCCTCTTGGTGTCCTTCCCCTGCAGGCCAGAGGCACCTCTGCCAAGTTCAAACAAGAGAGCTTCCTTCGTACAAATGGGGACAAGGGGGGGGGCTGGAGGGGGAGGGAGGGCGGGCTGTTAACATACAAAAACTTTCTTTTCTGCATGCTTGGAAAGTGGAGCTATTGAATTTTAAGCAGCAAAGACAAAACTATGCTGAAGAGGCCTCTTCTGTGCTTGCTGGGTGAAATCACTGATCACAGTGGTGGATGGGTCCAGGAAGATGCCAGGCTTGGCCTTATTAATGACTCTGTTGTTGTCTGCTCTAGTTTGCTGGTCTTCATCCTGGGAGATGTTTTGCCAAAGCAGCAATGATTTTCCCCAGAGAAGTTTCCTTGCGAGCTGCCCCCCTGGTAGGGGCTGTTCCTCTGTGTGGCTGGCCTTCACAACACCAGCTCTGCGGCCAGCCCACGGAGTGGCACTGGACTGAGGGGCTGACCTGCAGTGCTCTGGGGCCCTCCTTTATGGCCTCAAAAGCCTGAACTTCCAAGTGATGGGGGTGGAGGGGGTGGGGGGGTGGGGGCACAGGTGAGAGGAGTGTTTTATCAGGAGCTTTTCCCCTCTGGCTTTTAAGGGTGTCCAGCCTCACAGCTCAGTACCCCAAGGAAGGACACCTGCTTCTCCTGCTGGGGTCTCTGCTGTCTCAAACAACACTGATTCGGCTGGTCTGAGGACACAGTAACAGCAGCTTGACTGATGTTTTTCATCAAGTACTTTGGCTATCCAGAAAAGCATCTGTGCAGTTGCTCTGCCCTGCACGCCTCCCGTTTCCCACCCCAAGCTCAGAGCATCAGACCCTTTTGCCTGCGTTTTTCTCCTTGAACCACTTAGTTTTAAAATAGATCAATTATCTTTTTTTCAGAAAGGAGCTTGTTTTCTCCAATCTAGGGCAGTTTGACAGTGCAGCAGCCTGCACAGCTCTCCCTGGGAGCACAGTTGTGTTCCCAGCATGGGTGCCTGGCATGGCTGTGCTTGGCAGCAAGGAGGGCCGCATCTGTGACTTAGGATGAAGGTTGGTCAGTGGCTCAGGGCCTGAGAAGGGGCATTACTGGGGCCAAGCAGTATGAGTCCTTGGTCCCAGTCCTTTCTTTGTAACCACACACATGTCAGAGCAGGCTTGGCTTCTTGGCAGCAAAGCCAAGACATGAATGATCCCAATGCCAAGTTCTGTCAGGGTTCACAGCCCCATGGCCAAGCCCTGAGGGATCTCTGGATGAAGACTCTTATGTTGTACTTGGGTCTGTGTGATAAGAAAACACAGATACTCAGGCTTTCACCTACGTCTATATCAACAAATGATAAATCTGCAAGGCTGGCAGGAGCTTTGAGAGGTGTCTTCACCCACACTCATGCCTGGAGATTGGACCGGTTCTTATGTAGGTCCTTGCCAACAGAAGTTTCTCCAACCTGCTCCTAAAATCCCTTCCCATGAACCCTATCTCTTTTACAAAATGGAGAGTTGACTGTGATTTGGGGTACATAAACTGCTTCTGGGATTAAATACTAAGAGATCCTTAGATTAAATCTAAGAGATCCTTTACAGAAGCTAGTGCTTTAGTGCTGTAGTGATGAGTTCAGTGATGGAGCACATTCTGCCATCTTCAGCTGCAGCACCAGCAGTGGTGGAAAGGGTTCACGTTTCCACATTATGTAGATCACCTAGTCTCCTCTATCTTGGGATCCTTCTGCTGTCTAACAAGTTTACACCCAGCTGTTCTTTAATTAAAAAATAAGCAGACAGGTATTCACAAGGAAAATGTAGCTGTTTCATTCTTTATGTATCCTTGATGCTCTCCTGACATCTTGTCTGGGGGCAACAGGTCTAAGTCTTGAATTTGAATTTTTGCCTTGCAAAACCAATTGTTTTAATGGAGAACAGCGAATGTCCCATGCCAATCAGACTGGCCACGATCTTAGGAAGATGCCTTCTTTCCCTTTTTGCATTGCCCGATAGGCTGTGAGGTTCAAATGATGTGGCTGTAGTTCATGTTCACTTTCATCTTTTGAGTGACTGCATACAGCTTTGGGTACCTGTGCTAAGCCAACCTTGACACTAACCATAGCCCATGTTGTGCTGTGAAATATAGGCAGGATGATCAGGAGAACCAAAGAAAAGTCTATATTTAATGTGTCCAAGGTCACATGGAAGGGAAACATTGGCTACTGATGATTTCTCGTGTAGTAGTTCTCCGTTTCTGCCTGAGGTTTGTGTCCTTTCAGTGAAGCTGGAGCTATAACTTGCATTCTAGAAGTTAGGGACCAACAGACGAATTGCAGATGAGCTCCAAAGTACCACTCAATACATCCATCTGGGCTTGACAAACCTTGAGATGCCAAGGCATGAAAGGAGACTGCAGGGGCCTCCATATTCCCTGCATCGTCAGAGCTTCTAGAAGCTGGGGACCTGAAGAGGAATCCCAGAAAATGTCTGAGATACCACTCAATATGTCCATCTGGGCTTGACAGACCTTGAGATGCTAAAGTATGGGAGGAGACTGTAGGAGTCTCCATATTGCCTGAGTCAGCAGAGCTTCTCCATCCAGTGGCTTTGGATGAAGCACAGTTGAAAAAAATTAAAAGGCAAATTTTCCATGGTTGGAGGAGTTGAATCTCCTCAATTAAAGCATTGTAAAGTACTGTAATCATCAAGCCCACCACAAATGGCTGTCTTAAGCTAAAATCAGGATCTCTTCTGGGTGGGAATCCAAGATTACCTGATACACAAGGCCCAAGCTTCCACAGACATCCTCTCAGTGGATCAGCTGGGGCAGGGTTTAAGGCATGGCCCAGCTGAGGAAGAGTTCCTCCAGGGGAACTGGATAAACCAGGACACGACTTCATTGCTTTAGACTTCCCCCACAGGAGTGCTAAGCTTTTACCCCCAGATCATAAAGCCCTCAGATACTCTCAGGGTTCAACCCACCCCCTTTGTACATGGAATTATTCCATTGCTATGGAGAAAATGCAGTAGTACAGATCTAGTCAGGGCTTTGCTAATGCCTGGAGGAGGCTAGTGTCCGTCTTTTACTTGGCCTTTGCCATCTATAGCATCTTTAACAAAGGCAGAGGAGTGTTCATGGATTAAGATCCACTACATTCCCACACGGGATAAACTCAGTGATACTGTGTATTTTTCCTACTGGAAATTGAGATTTGCAGGGATTAAGTGAGTTGGTGAAGGAAGTCAGAGCCATGGGAAGGGTTAGGAGAAGAACACAGGAAAGCAGTAAAGTTGCCATTTTAGTTTGTTGCACTGTACCTTGAGAACATCATCATTGCTGGAGCTGCCCACCCCAGCTGTTGATCTAATGGGAGCTGCTGGAGTTTTGCAAGTAGAAGAGCTTTAAACAAGGGACAATGTGGATTTACCCTGATATCTCATCAGGTTCCTCTCGGTCCCTGATTTACCAATAGGCACCTCTTCTGTTTTGCGTATAACATGACCTATTGTATAAATATTTAGTCTTCCTGTTGGGACCATTAATTATAAATTGCAACAAAGCTTTTGAAAGCTGCCTGTAAGTCTGGGCACCCAATTTCCATAAATTTTAATGAGGACCAGACATCCAAATCCCATTCGGTGGCTTTGAGCCTCTCAGGCAGGAAGCTTCATCTGACACCCCCCACCTCCACCCCCCCCTTTCTCCCCACTCTGCAATTTAAGAGTGAGATTTGCAAATACCTTACAAATCCTTCAGATTCTGGAGTTGCCCTTGTGCTTTGCCATTGTTCTCTGCTGAGGATGGTTGGCTGGTAGCTTCAGAAGTATTTATAATAAGTTCATTTAATCCATCCTGTTCTTTTCCTCTGCACCCCCTCCACTCCTCCCTGCCCCCCTTAGTACTTTGAAACAGTGATGCCTGAATGAACCCCTGCCTGTGTGATTTTTGACGGAGAAGCTTTGATGCTTGAAAATGACAGCTGTGGTGAGCAGGTCTGAAATGAATGACTGATTAAAACTGTGCTGTGGCTTGGAATATCTGACGACAAGTGTTCGCTTAGGCAACGGACATGAAAGAGAGTGCGTGTGCATGTAGGGTTTGTGTTTGTGTGTGCATTGAAAAAAATCAGACAGTGAAATGCAACAAACACCCAGCGCTGCTTGGAGCAGCAGCTTCTTAAGCTCAGCATTCTTTCAAAAGCTCCAAATCTTCTCCATGATACTCAGCACAGGCGTGGCTGTGCAGATAATGATTATTTAGACAGACATCAGCAGTGGTGTAGGAAATGGAAGTTGACTTCAAAGGTAGTGCAGGCTGGCGAATTACTTAACTGCATCTCAGTCCCATACCCACCTGTGGCTGGGGAGTAATAAACTCTCACGTTGAAAACACGGTTCCCATCCTCTGTGCTACAGTCGTGCTTATGGTGTGGCCTGGCCCCAGGGATGCCAGGTCTATGGGAACACACCCTGTGATTGAGAGTTTTGAAAAACCTGAGCCCTGGTGAGGTTATGTATAAATGGGTGGAAGGATGGAGAAAAGAAGCTTGATTATGGCTGTGTCCTTGATGCCATCAGTGATGGCAACAGCAGATGTGTTAATGCATGAGGCACAGTAACACTTTCCAGACCTATTTCAGCTTTCTTCCCAGTCCCCATCTAGTCAATTGTGCCTTCCTGATGCCTCACAGAAATTCAACTCTGCTAGAACATAAGCAAAATATCTGGAAGTGGAATGAAAAAGAAAATAAAAATAAAGGGGTTTTGCAAATGAATTTTTTGACATAAATATTTTGTCAGTTCAACCGTTTCACAGCTTCCTGTGGGAGTTTCACACAGGAATAAAAATCAGGTCATAAAGGTTACAGTTGTAGTTCTTCATTGTGAATGGTCTTGTTCTGATAGTTAACTGAAATTGATTTTTTCCTGAATTGTTTAACTGCTCTTCATCTCCCCCCCTAGAGAAGATCACTATCTTCCCCTGACTCCTAGCTCAAAAGAGTTGCGCAATAACTAATTGCTTTATCAGAAATAGTTTTGGTTTAGTCTCTCAGTTGAGCTAGTGAATAATTTGTTCTTTGCCCTTTCCAGTGCCAATAGCTGCAGTGATGTTAGGTGTCTGTAATGGCTTCAGCTATGCAGTTTTGTGCTCCCTGTCCCATTTCCAGTTGTCATTGCACCAATGCTACAGCTACAATAGTCCTAAGGGCACACGTAGCTAATGGTAATTTAGCGGCATCTGTGTTGTCTCCCCATCAGCGTCCTAAAATGTCCCTCTTAATGAATCCACTTCAGCAACCCAGAAACACAGAGCAGAGAAGATGCTGAGATCCTGCTCACTGAAGTTCATGTAGCTGCAAGCCTCATCATTGCTAATTGTCCCACTGCACCCCAACACCTTCCTAGATGTGGGAGCCCCATGCACTCCGGGCTTCTGTTCCCCATGTCTTCCAGCCAGGTCCTATATCTTGAGCTTAAATAAAACATCAGATAACTTAAATGTCCCTTTCCATCATCTGAAAACTTACATTTATAGACAATATAATGTATCATTATTCATCATTCCAAAATTTTTTAATCCCCCTACCCCTACCCCAAGTCTTTGAAAATCAGAACCAGAGCCCCTGGGTTACATCCAGACCAACAATCTCCATCTGCCTAAAGGTGAGGGTAGATGACTGGGCCAGCACCCATGGTTAGAGTGGCAGTGCTCCCCTGATACATGGACAGTGTAATTTACCTCGGCCAGACTTTTCTGCCATCCTGGGTCACTATACCTGCTCCTACAGGCTGAACAGTCCCCCACCTGGAAGATCAGAGAATCACAGAATCACATGGGGTTGGAAGGGACCTCTGCAGATCATCTAGTCCAACTCCGCTGTCAGAACAGGGTCACCTAGAGCAGGTTGCTGGAACGTGTTCCAACAGGAACGTGTCCAAGTGGGTTTTGAATGTCTTCACAGAATCACCTAGGTTGGAAGGGACCTTTTAAGATCATCTAGTCCAATCGGTGGAAAAAAAAAAACAACAAAAACCCCAAAACACACACCCCACCAAACCCAAAACCAACACCAATCCACTACTAATCCATATCCCCGAGCACCATGTCAACTCGTCTCTTGAATACCTCCAGGGATGGTGCCTCAACCACCTCCCTGGGTAGCCCATTCCAATGCCTGACAACCCTTTCAGAAATATTTCCTAATATCTAACCTGAACCTCCCCTTGCACAGCTTGAAGCCATTACCCCTTGTCCTATCATCTATAACTTGGGAGAAGAAACCGATCCCCACCTCTCTACACCCTCCTTTAGAGAGCTGGAGAGAGCGAGAAGGTCTCCCCTCAGTCTCTTCTTTCCCAGACTGAACACCCCCAGCTCCCTCAGCCTCTCCTCATAGGGCTTGTGCTCCACATCCCTCACCAGCTTCATTGCAGAGAAGGAGACTCCACCACCTCTCTGTGCAGCCTCTTCCACTGCTCTCCCACCCTCAAAGTAAAGAAGTTCCTCATGTTTAGATGGAAATTCTTATGCTCAAGTTTGTGCCCGTTACCTCGTGTCCTGTCACTGGGCACCACTGAAAAAAGACTGGCCCCGTCCTGCTGACATCCGCTATTTACGTATTTATAAACATTGTTAAATTCCCCCCTCATCCTCCTCTTCTCCAGACTAAGAAGATGCAAGTCCCTCAGCCTTTCCTCATAAGAGAGATGTTCTAGGCCCCTAATCAGCTTTGTAGCCCAGTGCCAGGCCTCTCTTCCCACCACTGAAGTGTCTTCTCTTTCCCTGTCTTGGGGCAAATTCCCCCTCCTCTGTTCTCTGCCTCTTCATGTCAGTGAACCTATTCACAGGCAGCAAGGTTACTGACAGCCCTTCAAGCTGTGTCCAAGCCCCAAACAGGTATAAACTCTGATTTAAATCCTGCTCAATATCCACTGCCATGCTGTGTCCAGGGCTGTCAGCCCAGCCCATGATACATCCCAAGAGGAGCAAGAGTCCAGGCAGGCTGAGGTAGAATCACTGGAGTTTGGCAAGAGAACCCCCCTGCAGAGATGCCAGGACCCTATACAACCTGCTTGATGTGAGAAAGCATAAATTATGTTTCTCTGTAGCTGCTGCTCCCCAGCCTCCTCCCTGCATTGTGGTCACGGATGCCCAGCAGTCAGCTCTCACTCCTGTGTAGCTCACAGTGAGTCCAGATGAGTTTGTCCCTGGGTAGACTGTCTGCCCAGGGGCACTGTTTCATGGCACGACGCAGAGTCTGCCAGGACAGGCTGCGGGGATGCTCTGAAGACAATCGCAGTTTTCAGGGTGCTGGGGTTGGCAGGACCCCATAGCGGAGGTGGACCTAGAAAATGCCTTTGGTTAAAGAAGGAAGGTGGCTCCTATGAACCAGATTTGGCTTTCACAGCAAATTATAACCTCTGTATAACTGTCTGAACAAGATTATTGGTAGCACCTTTACATGCACCTGAGCTTAAAACACAGAGAAGAAAAGAGATTGTGCAGTCATCCCATACATCAATGCCACATACATGGACATTAAACAAACATTGGAAATTCTCATTTCCATAAATAAATTGTACATCCTGGACAATACTTATACATGCTGACACAGGCCTGAATCACAGGACACCTTAGTCACCCAGGGCTGGCAGGACAGAGAGTTGAAGATGAGACCTTCATAGGAACCAATAACCAAGCTGTTTTGGGCACATGGAAAAAGTCATGCTCTGCCTGGCAAATCCCACATCTGGCTGGTGCAGACCACACTGGAGAGCTTAGTGAGCTGGGGAGGTGCCACTGCAGGGCTTGCTGGAGATGCAGCAGAGCTTTACCTCCCTGGGATGTTACTGGCAGAAGCATCATTTAAGGGATACAAGCAGACAGCTGTGAGCACCTCTACAAGTTGCTTCCCTTTGGGTAAAGGGAGTAGAATTGCTAGAAGAGCCCAATAACCTATAGATTTTTTGCCTCCAAATTGTCAGGCTTTCCTGGAATACTGTCCACGTGCTTGTCCTAATACACAGCCAAGGGCTGCTCTTCCATTCAGGTTCAAGTTGATCCGGCCCAGCACAGATGTATCTAGACTACCAGATCGAACTGGGGGGGCTGGACAAATAGCTTCCCTAAACAGCTTCACAACAAAGTGGAAGAAAATCGTGTTCGCAGAACAGCTTTTCAGCTTCAGGAATAGATGCTGAAGGACTTGTGCTGCTGCCAGTAACACAGCCCTAGAGTTTCTAAAAATGATGGATGATAACTTTCTGTTACCAAAAGTAATGCAGTGAATTTTGGTGTAATTCTGTATCAGACCTCAATCCAACAGATAAAGGTGAATTGATTACTGAACTCAGAATTAATTGTTCCTTAAATGACCCAATTGCATTTGTTACAAGCAAAATGTAATCCTAAATTGATAATATATACAGCAGGCACTTTAAAGTGGTAAATTTTCCTAAGCTGAGAACAATTACAAGCAAGAAATGATTGGAGGAAAAACTGAGACAAAATAATGTGTGCTATAAATGAGGGTTGTTTAAGAAACTTTGATAGATGCTGTCTCTGCCACAGCATACACACAATTTTGCCGTCATCAAAGATATTCCAAATCAAGAATCGATCATTATTAAGGAAAAGCAGAAATAATACAGGTAATAAAAAACCTAAGTTGAAAAGGGATGGATTTAGTAACAAAAGCTATTAATTGACTGTTATGTAATGCAGAGACCTGGAAGGCTAATTTGAAACAGCAGTCAATGAAAATTATGTTTACTAGCAGTAAGGACTATAAGAGACTCTGCATGTATGTGTATTTATATGCATATGTGTGTTGTTCTTAGATGAAGGTGGTAAAAGAATCTGCTCTGATACTGCAAAAAAAAAAAAGTGTCCAGCCAAAGATTCATAGCTCTGGAGAAAAGCAATCTGATGGGTTCAAATCTCTCAGAGTTGATGGAAAGCTTATTGCTCCAGTAGTAACCAGGCAGCATGTTAAATGGGAACTGATATACAGAAGTGTTTATACATAGAATCAGAATGGTTAGAGTTGGAAGGGACTTTGAAGACCATTCAGTCCCACACCCTGCCCTGGGCAGGGACACCTCCCACCAGACCAGGTTGCTTAAAGCCCTGTCCAACCTGGCTTTGAATCCCTCCAGGGATGGAGCAGCCAGAGCTTCTCTAGGCAACCTGGGCCAGGGTCCACCACCCTCACAGCAAAGAATTTCTTCCCTAAATCTCCCCTCTTTCAGTTTAAAAAGAGGGGAGATCCTCATCCTATTGCTACACTCCCTGATAAGGAGTCCCTCGCCATCTTTCCTGTAGACCCCTTCAGGTACAAAAGGCTGTTATAAGGTCTCCCTGGAGCCTTCTCTTCTCCAGGCTGAATAACTGCAGCTTTCTCAGCCCGTCTTCATAAGAGAGGTACTCCAGCCCTCTCTTCATGGCCCTCTGCTGGATCTGCTCCAACAGGTCTATGGCCTTCTTATTTTACGGGCTCCAAAGCTGGATGTAGTACTCCAGGTGGGGTCTCACGAGAGTGGAGTAGAGCAGCAGAATCACCTCCTTTGACCTTCTGGCCACACTTCTTTAGATACAGCTCAGGATGTGGTTGGCTTTCTGGGCTGCAAGCACATGTTGCTGACTCATGTTGAGCTTTTCATCCACCAACAGCCCCAAGTCCTTCTCAGGGCTGTTCTCCAGCCATTCTCCGTCCAACCTGTATTTTTATCTGGGATTGCCATATCCCAGGTGCAGGACCGTGCACTTGGTTTGGTTGAACTTCATGAGGCCCACCTCTCCAGCCTGTCCAGATCCCTCTGGATGGCATCCCTTCCCTCCGGTGTGTCAACTGCACCACACAGCTTGGTGTCATCGGCAAACTTGCTGAATGTGCATTCAATCCCACTGTCCATGCCTCTGACAAAGATGTTAAACAGCACTGGTCTCAGTACTGACCCCTGAGGAACACCACTCATTCATGACTTCCACTTGAACATTGTGCTGTTGACCTCAACCCTTTGAGTGCAGCCTTCCAGCCAGTTCCTTATCCACGGAGTGGTCCATCCATCAAATCCATGGCTTTCCAATTTTAAGACTAGAATATCATGCGGGACAGTGTCAAACACTTTGCCTAAGTCTAGGTAGATGAAATCTGTAAACAGGACATATCTAGGACTTGAAAAAAATGCATTGAACAGTTTCATAAGATGTGGCTGAGAAATACTTTTTGGGTCTTGATACTTCATGTATATTGGTACCTGGGGCATTGGGGTGTATTTGCACCTCAAAGTAGTCAGAAAAATAAGATGACATTTGTCTAGGTGAGATGATGAGTGGCAGAGAATTCCAATGCAAATTCATTGAATTGGAATATAATACAAGGTGGAAGAGATGCTGCAGAGATCCCTGCCAGAAGAACAGCAGACTCCTTGCTGGACCTCCCAGAGTTTGCTCAGATCTGTTGCTGAGGATATAGTTTTCATACACTAAAAGTTAGAGAAATTAGGACAAGTCAGATGCTGAGAGCGATCAGGTCTGCTTGGGGAGCTGCTTTTGTGTCAGCGGTGGGCTCTCAGGAAGACAAATGCAAATTCATACCATCAGGAACCCCCATGAGCAGAGGGAACATGGTATTTTGGAGGACAGTGACTCATCTGAAAGTTGACATGCAGGAAATAGATAGCGAACAGAGTCATCATCCAGCAGCATCAATATTGCCTTCTGCCCAAACCTGAAAGGCCAGGAATTATTTCTTCCATATTCCAGGCTGGGAAATCCCAGGCAGACATGCCTAGACTGGGAAGAGGATCAAAAACCTCCAGAGCACATCAAGATTTCTTTTGCATGTGTGAAAGAGATAACTAATCCTCGCACAGGAGATTTGTGCTGTGCACAGTGTTGTCTTGGGACTTACAGAGGTCACTGGAGATCGTGGGGGTTTGGCTTCGCACTGGCCAGGCTGGTACTCAAGTCTGAGTCCTGGCTAGCACCCAGAATGTTATCGAGGAGCTCAAAGAATGGAGCCACTAAACAAATTCCACTTGAACATATATCCAGGAAGAGGTTATCAGGAAATTGGTCACAGCCATGGGAAAAAAGGAAATCCTAGGGGAAAATGCTTGTAGTATCTGGGCTTTGTCATCTAAGAAGAGCCAGTGGTTGCAGAGTGACACCAGCCTACAAGCTGGGAGTATTTCTTCTGGGGTGAAGGTGCTTTTTTCCTATGCATCAATGGCAGCTTCTTTTCTGGAGGACACATTTCATCTGGGCTTTGCAAACTCCTCAGGCCAAAGAGTTTTCAGCTAGCTGTGAAAGCAAAGGATCCTGATAGTATCCCTATAATTCAGAACCTGGACAAAGTTAGCATCTTACCCCCCCACACCATCTCCAGACCCACCATGGCACTGTGGTGTCCCATTGCCTCTGTGATCCTCCACCAAGCATGAGTCACCCCAGAACAAGCCGCTGAGAAACGAGAACAGATGCGACTGGAGAAGAGGAGCCAGCTGTGGGTCTCATGTTCAGTGTTTGAGGCTTCAGCCCCAATCCAGCAGTGTTGCACTCTGTGGAGTCTCTCCAGGTGCACTTAGGCCTGTGCACACACGTGCACACACACAAAAAGGTGTACGCTTGCCTTGGACCCTCTTCTGAGTTCTCTCTCCCCTTTCCATCTTCCCAGGCTTCCAAACCTGTTAGCAGCCCTTCTGCCTGAGACCTCTAAAGGAGCTCTTTACATGCAGCCTTTTGCTCATGATTATTTTTAAAGCATCATTCCTGCCTGTCATCCAGCTACCCAGGAGAAGACTAACAAATCTTAGCTTGCCCAGCGCCCTGAAATAGCCATGAGAAGCTGTCTCCCCACCAGCTCTGGTGCCCCTGATGTGAACCACTGCTTCCACATCTCAGCAGTCTGCTCAAACAACTCCAGGATAGACTTTTTAAAACAGCCATTATCCAGAGCAAAGAGCTGATTTTAAGTGTCAAGAAAAAGGCTCATGAAGACTGATCCTTCCTCTTCAGATGGCTGTTATTCCTCCCCACATCCCCCTACCTACAGTACCTACAAAGACATTGCAGCAAGGTCCTCGTAGAGCTTTCTCCTAATTGTGGCTTCCATCAAAGTGACTTGTACTGAAAGTGAGTCCTAGCTGCAAAATCCAAGGGATTTCTGGAGAAAAACAGTTGTGGAAGGACATGGAAGCAAAATCATTCTTGAGCACATGTGAACACTTGTAATGTTTTCATAGAAAAAATGAAGAAGGCTGAGCAGCACCCAGGAGTGTCCTTGTGTGCCACACTAAGTACCATGAGTACCATGGTTGGAAAACTACTTGTAACAGGGATGCAGCATTTCAAACTAAGGCACAAACTGCAGTTAAGACACTTTTTAAATTTCCAGGTGAAGTCAATAGACCCTGTGGGGTTATAGGGTAGGTTATCCTGGCTCCTTAGAGCAAAGTGGGAACAGAGCAGGAATTGCAGAGCAGCAAGCCTTGAAGCTGCCTTAGGCTCAGCTTTATCAGTGGATCCCATGGGGGAACATGGCTGTGAACAATCTCAGGACCACAAGCTCCCACCTTTTTCCAGATGTCTGCTTCTCCCATCAGCCTAGCTGGAGTGTTTCCATGATCTGTAGACTGTAGCTGGTTAACCTTTGTGCCAGTTGTGTGGTCTGTGCTGTTTAGTCCTGGTGCCTGCAGTTCCCTGCTGCCTGGAAAGATCCCAGATGTGTGCTTTGGTTTGTTTGGGCCTGAAGGGCAGCTCTTCTGGTGTCAGCATGGAAGGAAGGTGGCCTTTCCCGAGGTCACTTCTGCTTCCCCAGAGAACTCATGTCACAGGTGGCAATAGCATCTGCACATTTATGTGCACATTCAGGCAGTTAAACAGCATGTCCAAAACTGTGATAGTTTAGGAGTTTTCTTATTTCCAAAAAAAAGTTTTGACATACACAAGGCATCTAACACAGACCTACTGGCAACCCAGGAAAAATGTTGTTTTACTGTTAGAAGTGTCTCACAAATCATAGAATCATAGAATGGTTTGGGTTGGAAGGGACCTTAGAGATCTAGTTCCAACCCCCCTGCCATGGGCCAGGACACCTCCCACTAGAGCAGGTTGCTTAAAGCCCCATACAGCCTGGCTTTGAACCCCTCCAGGGATGGGGCAGCCACAGCTTCTCTGGGCAACCTGTTCCAGTGTCTCACCACCCTCACAGGAAA
>JAOTQQ010000052.1:29281880-29324302 GCA_026546715.1 Gallinago undulata | reverse complement strand
TCCTTCCTGTGTTGAGGACTCCAAAGCTGGACACAGTACTCCAGGTGGGGTCTCATGAGCACAGAGTAGAGGGGCAGCATCACCCACCATGACCTGCTGGCCACATTTCTCTTGATGCAGCCCAGGATGCAGTTGGCTTTCTGGGCTGCCAGTGCACATTGCTGGCTCATGTTGAGTTTCTCATCCACCAACACCCCCAAGTCCTTCTCCTAGGGGCTGCTTTCTAGCCATTCTCTGCCCAACCTTATTTATGCTTGGGATTGCCATGTCCCAGGTGTAGGACCCTGCACGTGGCTTGGTTGAACTTCATGTGATTTGCATGAGCCCATCTCTCAAGCCTGTCCAGGTCCCTCTGGATGGCATCCTTTCCCTCCAGTGTGTTGACCACACCACCAAGTTTGGTGTCATCGGAAAACTTGCTGAGGGTGCACTCTACCTCACTGTCCAATGTCTCCAACAAAGATGTTGAACAGCACTGGTCCCAGTACCGACCCCTGAGGAACACCACTCGTCACTGGCCACCAATTGGACATTGAGCCATTGACCACAACCCTTTGAGTGAACCATCCAGCCAGCTCTTTATCCACCAAGTGGTCCATCCATCGGATCCATGAGTTTCCAATTTTGAGATCAGGATGTTGTGTGGGACAGTGTCAAATGCTTAGCACAAGTCCAGGTAGACGACATCTGTTGCTCTGCCCTTGTCCACCAAGTTTGTGGCAGTATCATAAAATGCTACCAAGTTTGTCAGGCACGATTTGCCCTTGGTGAACCCATGTTGGCTGTCTCCAGTCACCTCCTTATTTTCCATGTGCCTTAGCAGAGGTTCCAGGAGGATCTGCTCCATAATCTTGCCAGGCACAGAGGTGAGACTGACTGGCCTATAGTTCCCCGGGTCTTCTTTTTTTCCTTTTTTGAATATTGGGGTTATGTTCCCCTTTTTCCAGTCAGCGAAAACTTCGCCAGACTGCCACGATTTCGCAAATATGATGGAAAGCGGCTTAGCAACTTCATCCGCCAGGTCCCTCAGGACCCGTGGATGGATTTCGTCAGGTCCCATGGACTTATACACCTTCAGGTTCCATAAGAGGTCTCGAACCTGATCTTCTTGTACTGTGGGCAGTTCTTCATTCTCAGAGCCCCTGTTTTTGCCTTCCGTGACTTGGACAGTGTGGTCAAGCACAGATAAGATAAGGTCAAGCACACCTACCTGCTCAAGGGATGAGAGGAGGTTTCTACCTGAATCCAGCTGTTGATATGCTCGTTCCCAGAAGCAGAGTAATTGATGACCCAGTTATTTGGAGCCCCGCTAGTGGATGTATTCTTAGAAACTAGAACCTCATTTTCTCATGCTGCAAAATACCACTTCCTAGGACTGGCTGTGCAGAAATTGGATTTTGTTACTTGCCTTCAGACCTGAACAGTACAACAGACTGATTGATATTGAATGCATTATATTTTATTTTTTATTTTTTATTTTTTTATTTTTTATTTTTTATTTTTTATTTTTTTATTTAAGCACCCTAACCTGATAATTGGTCAATTATAAATACATTAGAATTGAACAGAGAAAGGAGTGGGACAGAACTTTGAACAGCTGTAAGGCAAATCATGTCTCTCAGACAAAGGAAGACTGAGGGAGATTAGCAGTCCCACATCTGGATTTGTCGGCTGCTTACTGGCCTTGTTCATGGCCACAAGATCCATTTCATGTATCTCTCTAGCACAGTAACCTTCATTCACACTTGCATTTGTTGGATAATTCCTGAGTATAGCTGCAGGGTGGCTCATTACATGGTTCATTACCGGTACTATCTCTGGCAAACAACCCCATGTGCTGTGCTGTGGGGTATCCCTTCTGGAAGAATATACGGCTGTGTTCTGCTGAGCTGCTCCAGGATGTTATTTCATCTAATGGCTTGGACGTATCATTGTAATATTTTTAATTTGGGATGTTTGAGATTTGTCCACTCATTCAGTGGTGTGCATCCTCTGGAACAAGCTTTCCAAGAGACACAGAGGTCCAGGAAGACATTTTTCTCCGGAAGTCAGGAAGCCATCAGCTGGCTTGGAACATGCATCTAGGGCAGACACCAAGCCCTTCTTCTTTCACCTATGTGTCCATCCTAAGGCTGCTCTCTCTGTGTGCTGCTGTGGGACCCCTCAGTCCATGAGAAGGGAAGATGGTGCGTGCCAGTGAGAAGGTGCAAGGTGTGTGCCAGCTCCATGTGAAGGATCCCAGTTGCTGACCACTGCTTCAGCCAACTCAGGCTTGTGCTCCAGCTGGGCAACTTGAACCACAGAGCACCCACCACCTCTCACCCATATGGTCATAGAAACCTCTATTGCATTACAGCCACCAAATGGCCAAGACACAGTGTTTTCCCTACAACATAGGGTCTGCAAGGAAAGTCAGGGATTCCCTAAAGCAGGAAAAGTGTGTCCCCGTGCCTCTCCACCCCACACTACATCCCCAGCCATCTTGGTGACCCAGGTGCCTGTGTTAGCATGTGGACATTACTGTTGCCTTCACATATAAGGGCTGGCAGGACAGATGCATCCCAGGGTTGGTGAGCAGATCCGTGACCTGCCTTGCCATGGTGGGGTTGTCTCTGGAGCAAGCCTGGCGGGCACAGGGGCAGCATCACTGCTGGAGGCCAGTAGGGTTTTTCAGCCCTGAGGTGGGATGCGATGGGATGAAGCTGCAGCAGGAGTGCCCAGAGGCAGGAACCAAGTGACTTGCAGTGCTGGGGTCTGCATCGGGGTGGGTCCTTGCAGCGTTTTCACTGCTACGCATCTATGTATGGCAATGCATCAGTTGTTAAAGACAGTGCGAGTATTTGGCAAGATTTCAACCCAAAACTTCAAGCCAGTGATTGTTGGCTGGAAGCAAACCTGTCCCCCAGCAGTTTGTGGGTGCATGCAGAGGGAGAAGCCCCAACGCCCCTGGGGATATTATTGGCAGCTCCAGTGCAGCCCAGGTCTGCTCCTGCCGTGTGCTCCTCTGGGGGCTTCGCCAGCAAGGGCTTTATTCCATCCTTTCACTGGGTCCATTCACCATCACTCCCTGCCTCCTCCCCCTCTTCCCGTCCCCTCCCACCCTGCCTGCTTGATCCCCAGCAGTCTCTTGACACCATAAGGGGAGGTTGGGAGGTGTAACCATCTCCAGCAAGAGGGAGAGCAGGAGGGAAGGGAGAAGGAAGCCAAAACCACGGAGGTCTAGTAAGGTGGTGGAGGGGGAGGGACGGGGCCACTCCTCTGTCTGCAGATTATTTTGCATGGATTGTTGAAGAGAAAAGGGAGCTGCATTTGTGAAGGGACCAAAAAAATAAACAGCTCATTGCTCGGGTAAGTGCAAATGTGGGCTCCCCTGCTCTTATTGTCTGACATGCAGTACGTTGATCCCTCATCCTATTTTGCTTAGTTATACTGGTTTTGATTCTTATTAGGATTATTTGATGCATCAGCTGTATGCTTCAGTTGCTAGAGACTGGGTCTCCCTGATACGTGTGTGTGTGTGTGCATGTGGAAAGGTGCCCATTCTTTGAATATACGTTGACACATTTTTCCAGCTCTTAGTGTGGTGTCTCGTTTGAGATGTTATACTACAGCATGCTGTACACACACACACGCAAATTATGTTTGCTGTTACTGATTTTAAAATCTGCTCATCCATGCGATTATTGAAATAGCAAGACTGGTCAGTAGCTGAAAATTAAAGGGGGGCTCTTAAACCACAGTCCTCATTGTTAGGGGGCTACTTTTCTTTACCCTGAGCTTTACATGTTCAGTATTATGTTTTATAACAAAGATACATTTAAAGATCAATTCGGCAGTGGTTATTGCATCCAAATTACATGGTTGTCATGGAGATGGTACAGAGAAGCTGAAGTGATATGACTGCATCTGTACAGGAGTGAGGCTTCACTGCTGAGTGAGATCCTGCCTTGCCTCCTGTGTCTTTTTGTCTGTGCTAGGTTACAATTTCTTTTTAATCTTGACTGAAGCAGTACTGTATTAGAGGATTTAGAGGTCAAGCTGCTGTGAAGGCTGTGTGTTGCCCCTGTTCAGTGCTGTGTTATTATCGTAATTGTTATATTAGCATCTGCATCTCCATGAATCTCTTCTACAAGTCTGGGGAGGAGGAAGGTATGAGAAGGAAAGATAGTTTTCAGGGAACAGCTAGGGCTGGGAGTACTTTCTAAAAAGATACCTGCCATGCCCACACCTCCCCGTTGCCTGCCACATATGGGGGGACAAAAGGGAAATGATTCTCCAATTTTAGCCATGTTTTTCTTCCATTTTCCTGCCTCAAGTTTGAGGGTACAAGGAGCGAGTCACCTGCTCATCACTGTATCAGGGGAATGGCATTTGTTTTTTGTTGTTATATTTGTTTCCTTTGTAACTGATAATATAAATGTGTTGGCAGTTGGGAAAGAAAATCCATAATTTATGAGAATGAAATTTTCCTGCCTAAGGCTAGCTGGAATACCAAGAGTATATCTGTGGGAAGGGCATGTTATACATTACAGATGTGTATTTCTCTAGTGGCTGGGAGTAAATCACACTATTGTGCTGATCTTCATTATTTTGGGTGTTAGGCTGGCTTTAGTCAATATTTAATCTGAGCTCATTGTGTGTTCACACAATAAACGTGCAATTTGGAGCCTAACTTTACATCTATAAAATGCTTTGGGAATGCATGTGGCATTGTGTCCATAAATGCAATTTCACCCTTTTCTGTAAGACCAAGCCTATTGTGGGGATGTAAATATAGTAAAAGGCACTGGTGGAAACAAGCCCATCTGAATGCTAGTGTTTCTCTAATTGTATCACGAAACATAAGAGAGAACTAATTACTAGGATAAACAGAGCTTTGTAGCTGTTGGATCAGGATAATATTTTCATGGAGTTCCAGGCCTGCATTATAGTAGCTAGTATTATGGCTTAAATTCCTCCCATGCCAGTAGATAATGTTTTTAGCCAGGAGTGTGGCATATTATCATTAGCTATTTTTGTATTAAAAATATGCTAAATCCCCATGTCCTTGTCAAATTGTCCATTGCAACTGCTCCAAATTGTGTGATTCAGCTAGGATTTTCTTTAACGTGATTTTTCCCTGTACAAGTCCAAGTAAACAATGGGTGAAGTGAGAAAGTGGGTGGCTGAGCCCAGAGGGCAAGTCAGAGGGATGGCTGATACACAAAATGGATGGTTCTCATTTTGTCTCTTCTTTCCCCCTAAAAGTTAGACACAAGTTGTGTTGAAGTGGGTGGTTTTCCCTGGAGATGTCCCTGGATCCATGAGGTTGGAAGTCAAGTAGTTCTGAAGTAATACTGAGTTTCTGTCATCCTCAGCACCTTATCACTCTTCAGTCCACCCTAGGACATGGCCATATTATTCTCTGGGGAAAATGAGATTGGGACACACATGGTCATGTGTGTTTGCTAAGGTGACAGGAGGGCACAGGAGCTTTGCCAGCAGGCCCCTCTCTCTGACCACCAGGCCGGTTCCACATCCAGGTGGTGTGGTCCCATTTGTAGTTGCATTGGGAGGGTGTCAGTGATGGGAAGCAGTAGTGGTTCATGGAGACCGGGTGAATGGAGTAAGGGTGCTCTTTGCTGAGGCCCCTGATTAGAGATGCACAGTGGGTTGGCAAGAAAGAGTCAAGCAGTTTTACACGAGCTTCTGTGGTGTCCAGGATGATATACTTTTCTGACCCCACCTACAGGGTAACTGAAATGAAGCCCCCTCTGGTGTCCTCATTATGTGACTCATCACATAGCTCTCCACATGGAGTTGAATACTCAGTGCTTGGCAGGAGGTATCTGGTATCTGGCTTATTTCTATTTATGATTGCATCCAGCTCTGAGTGTGAAGCCTTTACAGGTGTCTTGGCTTTCCACTCTCCCCACTGGTGCTGCTCACAGCCCATTGCCCATGCTATAATACTCTCTATTGCTCTTCTTGACTTCAACCTATGGCCCCATCCCTTCTCTTCCCTTTGTCCTATCATCCAATGCCTTTCTGTACCCTTCCTCCATGGGTTTCTCCACTGGTGAAGATACCTCCATCCACTGTTGCCGGAAGCTTCAGCCCATGCCGTGATTTGTATGTGCTATGCCTGCCATGAGATACACAGCACTAAGAATGTCAGGCCACCACATTAAAGGAACTGAAGTAAAAAGTCTCATTTGAAGTCTGGAGTGCCTTCTCCATCTGTGTAGATGCCCCATACGGTGTCAGTGCTTCTGGAGTTGGTGAAGAGGGAAATGGAAAGGACTGCTCAGCTTGGACATCTGTGTGTGGCCCTGCTGACTGGCACAGTTTGATGGTCTTGTCAGAAGGATGGTCTCTGGGCTGGGAGGGAGCTGCTGCTACTGCCACCAAAGTGCTGGCTATGGCCAGAGTGATTCCTGCTGAGGGAAAAGCCCACTTGGAGGTTGCACGCATGCAGTCACTGGAGTGGGTGACCTGCTTCTCTAAATGGCCACATCTTTTGAAGTTACTGGTTGCTCTGCTAGGTTACAAAGTCTCTGCTGTGGAGGCATCTCCTTGTCAGATTTGCTGAAGGTGAAAACGTCCTCCGCACTCTCTCAGCAAGGAAATATCTTTTCCAGGGATGTGCTGGGTCAGAGGCTCAGTGCATCCAGACTCTCAGTGGTCAAATGGATCCAAAGGAGTGGTACCTTCCACACAAACTTTTCTGTGATGGTTATGGTGCAGGAATCATAGGTGATAGGGACTGGCTCCATCCCTCATTTCCTCTGTGACTCTGGGGAGGTCCTCACCAGGGGAGAGGCACTTCTCCAACCTGGACATCTCACCCTTCATCCTCATTTGTCTTCCTGCAGGAGCTGCAGGAGATGAATGGCTGAGATGCTCAGGGAGGTCCTTCTCTGCAGCCTATAACCTGGCTTTTCTGACTCTGGTCAGCACCTAGTTCTGCTCAAGTCCCAGGCAGGGATACTAGTGATTCCTTCTTTAGAGCAAACACTGCTCCTGTCACTGGAGCAGCCCCAGTGCTCCCTTACTTGCACTGGGCAGGGCAACAGAACATGACCTGCAGGCAGCCTGAGCAGAGATGGTGCACTGAGTCCAAATCTCTTCTTGTGCTCTCCATGCTTTTTCTGGGTTCTGGGCTTCAGCGTGGCACTGGATGCATGGTTTTTCACCTGTCTCTTCACCACCACTGCTTATATGTCCTCCACTCCTTTCTCTTCCTCCTTCTCATTGTACTGTATTCTTCCCTCATGGTTTTTCAGCTCTGTGGTACATCTTGGAGGGCCTGGCTGGTGACTGTGAAGGAAGCAGGACTGGTAGTTGGCTCAGGCTATCTGCTCTAGGGTTGTTTGAAGCTGATCGCCATGTCCTGGGCAGCAGTCAGGTTCGCACTGGGACCCAGAAAAGGCGACCACATCTGAAGGCTTCCTCCCAGTGCCACTATGAGGGGTCCCATGAAAATTGGCCAGGGTGTCATCTTTGTGGCACCACCAGCTCAAGAAGGCCTTGCATCATCTCCTCCTAGGTCCTCTTCTTCTCTGAGACATTCTGAATGGCTCCCAACAAAGGTGATGGTGTGATGCCCTGTCGTTGCCACCTGTCTTGGGACACCTCATCAGAGGTCAGGGAAGCGGCAAAGTTTCCTTTCAAGCAGGATGGGCACAGCATTCATCCCAGCATTTTCTGCCTTTCTCTACAGCGTGGGACATGGTTTGGTTCCTAGGATCATCTCCCAAAGCCCCCGCTATGGCAAAGTCCTAGTCCACTGTTTTTGTATTTCCTGCTCTCCAGCTGAGGCACCTGGGTATCACAAAGTCCCTGGTATCTCCTGGAGCTTTAAGCATGCTGTGAATGTGACAGGGAGCACACTGGGGACAGGATCACTCTTTGTTCTTCTGGATTAAGTGCTTTCTGGTTTCAGGGAGGTGATTCTCCCCCTCTACTCCCCTCTACGCTCTTGCAAGACTCCACCTGGAGTACTGCATCCAGCTTTCGAGTCCTCAGCACAAGAAGGATGTGGACCTGTTGGAGCAGGTCCAGAGGAGGCCATGAAGGTGATCAGGTCCAGAAGGATGGACCACCTATGCTATGCGGACAGGCTGAGAGAGTTGAGGTTATTCAAGCTGGAGAAGAGAAGGCTCTGGGAAGACCTTATTGCAGCCTTCTACTATCTGAAGGGGGCCTTCAACAAAGTTGTAGAGGGACTTTTTATGAGGGCATGTAGTGATGGGATGAGGGGCAGTGGCTTCAAAATGGAAGAGGGGACATTTAGATAAGATATCATGAAGATATTTTCCACAATGAGGGTGGTGGGACACTGGAACATGTTGCCTAGAGAATCTGTGAATGCCCCATCCCTGGAGGGGTTCAAGGCCATGTTAGATGGGGCTTTGAGCAACCTGATCTGGTGAGAGGTGTTCCTGCCAAGAGCAGGGGGTGGAACTGGGTGGGCTTTAAGTTCCCTACCAATCGACAACATTCTGTGATTCTATGACTGAGGGGCTCACAGCTGGATTTGGTGGCTTATGTGGTCACTTCCCATGCTGTATCTCCCGTCCAGCTAATGCACCTGTACTCCTCATCTCCCTGTGGCCTTTCTGTGTCTCTGTGATGGAGAACCAACCTCTCCCTCAAAAGACAAAATTGCAAGTCTGCATTAGTAAAGTAATTCCTAGAGCTGCCCCCTTTTTGGAAGTTGGAACATGTGCCCTCAGCTCTCCTGATCAGTATCAAACAGGAAAATTTATAACAGACCCAGATGACTGATGAGCTTACAGTTGGCCAACTGTACTGGAAAACCCAGAGAAAATGATGTGAGCTCAGACACTTCTCTAGCTTCTCTTCCCCTGTGTGACAGTTGTCTATTATTTTCTTGATATGAAAAAACAAATTTGACCCAAATCTTTTGTTCTCTTTTAAATCCTTAAAAAATTGTAAGATTGTAGAGAAATACTGTAATACCAAGCTAAATTGAAGAGTTTCAATTTTTGTTTTCATTTTTTTTCTGTATTTTCTTATGTGCTCAGTTCTTGAAACCTTTTTTTTTTTAAACTTTGGGGATTTTTTTTTAAAAGCTAGCTCTTCACTGTTTTCAGCACAAATGCATCACAAATCTAGGTAAGATTTAGCTGACCTATAATTGCAATATTTAGCCAGTGAACAATTTTTCAAAAAACAATTCACACAGTTCTGGGAAAGAGTCTCATAGAGGTGGAGAGGGAGTTCCCTGTGATACCTGCCTGCCTCCCTCCCTCCCTCCATCTCCCGATCTGGAGCTGGATGGTCTCATGCCAGCTCAGAGAAACATCCATACGCTGCTCTATACAAAGCAAGACCTGCTGACTGGAGCCTTCTCCACAGCAAGCCCTGGTCCTGCTTGCAGAGGTCTCTGTCCGCTCCATGCATGACCACTTGATGTTGGTTGGTGTTGGACACATACAGAAGGAGAGGCTGGTGCCTTCTCCAGTTCACCACAACCTCTCCATGTTGCAAGTCCTGGAGCAGCCTTGTTTCCCCACCACATATCCTGGCAGTTTTATCTCACAGACATGAGATCTGTGAGATCTGTGAGATCACGTGCAGGACACAAGCATGGGGGGAACAGAGGTCTCTTGTCTCTGGCCAGAAAGCGATACACAATGCAGGAGGATTCTGCTAAATTGAAAATATATATTTATCTTTGCTAGTACAACAGAAGCTAGGGGACCAGGCAAGAGGAAAGTGAGAAAGCTTTATTTAATTAAATCATGAGGCCCTAACGGCTTCAGACTCATAAAAAAAAATAATATTATTTTTGTAATTGAGGATGGGGTTTCTGCCAAGTGCTGCTTTAATGAGTATTTCAGCTTTATGTCATAAGTTAGCAACACCAGGCTAGGGCAGCTATTTGAGCCACCCCTCACCAGGGTCTTGAGCTTGCTGAAGCAGAAGCTGGTTGCCTGCATCTGGGAGTGTTAACCTGCCTTTTGATGAAATGGCATCCTTTGTCCTTTCAAGGCTATTTGTCCATATCTCTTGGTATTCTGTCACTGTTAAAGTTATCTTTCTTCACCAGGTCCCAGGAGGCAGCTTTTTTCATTGCATAGATTGGAAAACTGAGACAACAGACAATCATAGGGAGGTTTTACCTCCCAGAAGGAGAGAGAATTAATTTGCTGCAGCAGCTGGGCCATTCTTTGATGACTCCTTCTTAGGGGCTGGTGGGACAGATGTGTGGCACTGCTGGTCCATGGCTTCCTTGTGGCCTGATGGTGGCCTTTTCCTGGTGGCCATGTGGAGGGACATCCTGGGCCCCAAGCTCAGCCCAGCTCTGCTGGCTCTCTTCATCCCAGGCAGCCACTGCCAGGCAGCAAGCCAGTCACAGACATGGCAGTAGAAACAGGGTGTCCTTGGCCCACCTCTGCCTGGTGGCAACCTGAACAGGGTTGGGGTGTAGGGGCTGCTGGGATGTGACACCTTCAGCCACCCCCATGCCTGGACTTTGGGCTGGGCTGGGCTTGGGGTGGGTTGAGGGTCCCAGGCCTGAAGGCTTGACTCCACTGATCTATGATGTCCTTTGCTCTCCCACCCTGCTTGCTCAGCAAAGCTGTGAGTTTCTGCCAAGGTGTGTTCTGATGGAGCTGGGGGTGGTGGGGCTCATGTCACCTGCAGAAGAGCCATTGCTATTGAGAAACTCTTTCTGCAGCACCCCCATGTGATGGTGACCTGCCACTTTGCTCCTTCCCACTCTGAGAAATGAAACTTCCTCTCTCCTAAACCTCCTGCCCCTGCTTGTCTCCTCATTAAACCCACGGGCTCATTAGCCTCCCAGTGCACCTCAGCTGAGGAGCCTGGCAGGAGCTGGGTCAGCGGGCTGCTCTCATCTGGGACACCTTGAGCCCAACAGTGGAGAAGAGGAGAGCTCACAACTGTCTTTCAAAACAGAGAAACGTGCCACTTGACTGTCAGTCTAGCCCTCAATTTTAGGCTCCATCTAATTAGAAGTTGTTTTGAAAGGATTAAGGCAGGTTTTAATATGCAACTCGTCCCATGTCACCAGCAGTATTTCTGAGGTGCTCAGAAGTGCCTTTCTGCAAGACACTAGAAGCCTCTGCTAATCATTTATTAACCCTTTATAAACTATTAAAAAATGTTCTTTGTAATGAAGTGTGACCTTTCAATTTCCAGCCCTCCTCTTCCCTTGTGTTGGGTGGTCCTTGATGCTGGCTGTTCCTTATGCTGTTCCCCCATGTTGTAACTGTGCCCACCATGGCCACGGAGCCCACCTTGTACCACTTCTGTCTGGGGCAGTTCCTGCTCCTGCAGGTGCTTTCCAGTGTCCACATTGTGCACAGCACCTGAGTGCTGTGCGAGGGTGTTTGATGCACGTACAGCTAGGACTTGCCTCTAGCACAGCACCTCACAGTGTGAGGTATGGTACACGAAGGCGGGCATGATCCCTCACCCCCAAATCATAAGATTGTCTTTAAAGAAGCAAGAGATCTTTATCCCAAACTTTTGGAACTGCCTTCATTTCCTACAATGAGCTCTGGTATACTCCAAGTGTCCTCTTCTGTCTTTTCACTTTTTCATGAAAGAAGAGGAAGAGTTTGGTGTTCAGATGTGGCTTCAGCAAACTTGGATTTCCCTCATGCACCCAGTGAGAACTGTGATAATGCCAAGAGGAGGCAACTCTGCATTGCTGGTCGGAGTGTTGGACCAGAGCTGTCTGGGGACAAGGAGCAAAATAACAGCCCCAGGTGAAGTGCAGGAGATTTGGATGTACAGCATCACAGCAAAATCACAACATGAGAGCAACACCTAAAATGCAGATGTGTTACTATTACTGCCATCAGACCAAGATAGAAGGAAAGTCGCCACAAAATTATAGTAGCTTCTGGTAGATGTAGGGAATGATTCCGTAGCAGAAACCTGTGCTTTAATGACCCAGATGTTTTTTTTGTGAGCACAAGCAGAATGTTAGGGAATCCACCGCTCTCCAGATAACAGCGAACTATAAGGAGTACACCTTGGTGACACTGTCCCTTTAATTTTGCACGCTGTGAAAATCAGAGATTCCCAGTCTCAGATGTACAAGGTGCAGCTTGCACAGCTGCCTCAGGTTGTGTGCTCCCACAGCAAACCTAAGTGCCACTGCCCTGTCCCACTGTGTCACTGGGTCATCTCATGAACCAGGCTGAACAGCCTTCATCTCCTGAACATTTATTTCTTCTTTACGGCACACTTATTTCTGGCAGGTCCTTCTGGCCTCTCTGTGCATCAAGCCAGGATGTAATTCATCAGTTTCCAAAATCATTGTCTGATGCCTAAATGTAAGGATGTCTAAGGGGCAGGAGAAAAGCCCAGAGAACTCTGTACTTTGAAACAGCCCACTTTTGAAAAGAGGCAAAATGACCTACAGCAGTCTGGTGTAGCAACTCTCCTGTAGTCTTGTCACAAGATCCAGTGCAGGGTGTCTTGCACATTGGGAGACTCTCTGAATCCAAGAGCAGGTATAATTAAAACAATGTACTGTCCTAAAGCAATTATGTCAACCTAATGGTATGGTGCCTTTTGCTCTTATAATTCCCTTGTGGAGAAGAAATGGTGTCTATAAAGCACCTTTACATTAGTGTAGGAGTATGCCTGTTAGACCCATGCTCCTTCATTAGAAAAATCCCGTTCCTATTGGTGTAGTTATCCAGCATATCCATGAAGGGCAGATCAAGCCTCTGCACAGGAGCTGCAAATTGGCTACATCAAGTTTTCAGTAGTATTTTCTGGCAAACATGCTCAATTTTCAAAGCAACTCAGCTTCAACATTTCATGCTGCTCAAGGCATCCATATTTGGGGAAATCAGTCTCGAAATCATAGAATCACTTGGGGTGGAAAAGAACTTCAAGGTCATAGAGTCCAATCATTTTGGTCATGTTGGGAAATGTTGTTTCTGGGGCCTCATGACAGCAGCTGTTCCAAAATGGAGAAATTTACCTAGAAAATCTCACCAATTCTTTCTAAATTACCTGTTTTCTGAGAAAGAAAGCACAGCAGCGAGAACTGGATCTTCTTTGAGCAGGCTGTGGGAAGCAAAAAGACGACTTGCAGGTTTCAGGAAGATGTGTTCCTCACTCATTACCTGTGTGGTAAAAGCAGAAGCGTGTGCCAAGAGCTGTGTACAGGGGAAGTGTTTGCAGCATGAACATAGTCATCAGTGCTGGGCAGGACACTCACTTTCTAAAAGTACGTGTCTGCAATATAAACATCAGCAGCTGGGATTGCTGTCCCAGATTGTGGAGGTCTGGCCAGTGAACACCAGTGTGCCGTTTACTCATTGTAACATGGGTATCTAATACAGATCAGATGCAGCCTTTCTGCTGACTCTGAAGAGAGCCTGGGGGCTGAGTTCAGCTGGAGATGTCTACATTTGGGTGAGATGAATCCCACTCAAAGTGCTTTAACATGTGTTCAAGCAAGTTCTGGTCCAGACTAACATCTCCTGTTGCCATGTTAAAGGTAATAACAACTCTACGACATCCTAACAGAGCAATGGAATCCTGCTTTTTTTTAGTGGCTTCATCCCAGTTTGTAAGTTCTGGAAATAAATATGCAATTATATTTTCAGTCATTTCATTGACTGTCTGTACCCTGCAGACTGTAGTCTGGAAAACTGAGCTAGAGTGGTAGCACATTGCTCCATAGGTGTGATGGACCAACCACAAATGTAGGTGTGTCCCAGATGTTTCTTCTTGAATGAAAGATCCAGGGAAAAAGAAGAGAGGGTGATCATGCCACCTGCAGAACATACACTTTTACCAGCTGACAGTATGAGCATGACTCCAACACGCAAGAACTGTCAGGTTCTCACATCTCCTTGGTGCTCTACAACCAATAGATAGTTTTCATAAGTTCAGTGGTCATCTGTTTTCTTTAGAAAAGGGGGATTTACTTAACCAATGCTTCCTTTGTAGGAATGTTTCCTGCAGTTTTAAAGGGAATTTTTTGCCTAAATCGAAGAGAAAATGGTGGGTTGCAGAACCAATGAGTTTATTCACTAGTATTCACCAGGAAAAAGGCTGATGTTCACACCCGGTGTGAGAGGAGGTGGTTTTCCTAAAGCACTGTCCTGCCTCTTTCCCTGCTGTCTCCAATTTGTCTTGCAATGTCTTAATTTGGTCCCAATGATGTAGTAAAATCCCTTCATATTAGATCTTATTTTCTCACGCTGTTCCTTAGCCCTTATGTCCAAGCAGAGCTGCTGACTTCAGTGGAAATGTCATATTTCATGCCCTGACACCATGTAATACTAGGCAGTGAGGTTCCAGCTCTGTTGCCTGTCAGCAAATCTCGGCTGGGTGTGTGTTTTCCAGCCAAATAAGTGCACGTTGATATGAATGGGGTGGGAGAAATGGGGGAAGATATTCTTACTTTTCTTCACAGACACGAAAATAGAAAATCCCTACCAGTGTGAGAGTTACCCAACTGTTTCCCTCACAGATGGGCTTGGTTGTCTCACCTTAGGTCTAATGTGGACACTGGGTGATCCCACTTTAGGCTTTGCTTGCTGAAGTCAGTTGGAGGGCTTAGTCCTAGCTGGAAAATCTCCTGGCCTCCTCCAGCAGTCTTTTCTAGACTCGATGCCTTCAGAGCCTGAAAATCTTAAGCAGTCAGGATATGCGCTACCTCATGATGGAAGTCTTGGTACCAATGCTCTTGGTTTGGAGGCCAGCTGGAAATACAAGTTGGCCAGTTTGACATGGTGGCACTCAGTAGCATCCAAGAGTCTTGAGCCAGTTGTCTGTCTACATGGGAGTCTCAAGGACATGAGGCCCAAAGTGGTGTGCTTCTATGGCCTGGAAAGTGCAGAGCAGTGTTGGCAAGAGGAAAACATGCCTGACTGATAGGGCTGGGATAACCCTTTAGTGGCCAGCCTGAGTCTCTGCTGGGAAAACAAGGACTGATCCTCTCTGCCAAGAGAGTCTAGATCCCCTCCTGGTAAAGAAGAGGCTGAAAGATATTCCTTTTTCTCTGGAGATGGTCCAGGATGGAAAAGGAGACCTTTTGAGATGTCTCTAAATATATATAAAGACATCCCCAGTGCTTCTTGTTCTCTTCCTCAAAGGAGGATCCCCTCCTTGGTCCTCCAGCTTCCAGAGTGTCCATCCCATTGACACTAATGCCATCAGGTTGTTCCTGATGGTTCCCTATGGATGAAAGAATGCAAGTTCTGCCTGCATGAATATAGACTGATGAGCGCTATGTGGACAGAAGGGAGATTTCATGCTGTCACCAACAAGTAAGGAGTTATCTGGTGTTGCAGGGTACTGCATGTCAGCTTTGGACACCAGCAACTGGGAGAATGTGTCTCTAATGTTAATGCCCATAAAAGTCTGATTGCTCTCTTCCAGCTTTCCCAACAGATTTGGGAGATGCTCAGGAAGATCTTGTTGCCTGCAGTGCTCTCCAGATCACATTGAGTTCCCAAGGAGCCCAAAACCGGTGACCAGCCATCTCTGCAAGTTTCTGTGCATCTGAACTCATCGTGCTGCTGGATTCCGTGGCCCTTTGGCTGGAGTCCGTTTGTTTTCAAACAGCTTGCCTCCCAACTTCTTCGGACAGAGCATCTCTGTAAAGATCTAGTGTGTTACTAGTCCTCTATCAGGAAAGGATTTTTCTGTATGCCCCAAATGAGATTTTTATTGATGTGTTGGAGCGTGAAGGGAAGTTTACCTCCCTCTCAAAACTTCAGTTCATTCTGCGATACTGGTCTCCATCACACTGGACTTTTGTCCTAGTGGACAAGCAGGATGGACTTGCCTGCTGCCTTCTGAAATCTTGCTAAGGTCTTGAAGCACCTTGTTGCATAGGTTTAGTGTAGATGATGAAGGAATTTCCTTTTCTGGCATCTGAGTAAGCTGCAAGCCCTGTTTTATTATTTTGGATACTGGGAGAATGTGAGGAGAGAGGAAAGGGAGGAAAAAAAGGAGGAAGAAGACTGTTTCCATTTATGGGTTATGAGAAGCAGTTACAGCTCCTGTGGAGTTTTGTAGAAGGTAACCCTGACTGTGGGGAAAGCTGGGTTTTAATTAATTCAGTGACAGCGCTGCACAGAACTGAATAGAAAGGCCCCATAAGCAACCCCTTGTTATAATACAACCCACAGACAACCAGGACAGAAGCCCAGTTTACAGGCGTCTAAACTATAAATCTCCCACTCAAGAGGAAGTAAGCACCAGAGCAAACAGGCAGGGGTGAGGATGGAGCCAGCTCTGAGCTGAGCTAAGAAACCCTGCTGTTCACATCCAAAGAGGGATGAGGTTTGTCTGGAAGTACCCTTTGAAAACTCCTGTCTAGAATAACATGGACTGATTACGAGCTGTTTGTTCTCCACTAATGTAGGGTTTGAGGCACTGGGAACCTCCTGCTGCCCAGGTAGGCACCCTGCTCTTGAGCTCTTCTCTGAGCTGTGGGAGCCACCTGAAGATGGTGTGCCAGGGCACAGAAAGCCTCTGTCCCTTTTCCACTGGCTTTTCTCCCATACCAGGGAAGGGGTTGTAGGGATCCTGCACATGCAAGAGTCTCACGGTGTCCCTGTGACATTCCTTTACAGCTTCAGGCTTTACATCCACCTTGAGATTCTGCAGCAACCAACCACCTTGACCAGATCCACTTAGTTGGGAGCGTCATCTTGGGAGGCAGGAATGACAGCCCTATGGGAGCTGCCCTTCTCTTTCTTCCCCCAGGGTGCAGTGAAAATTTGCCCTCCTTTGCTGTTCCCTCTATGAACAGCCTAGTCATGCTTCTCTCTGAGCCACAGGAGGATTCCTATGAATCGCAGTGGTTTTCTGCAGGTGGAGGCCACAGGGAGCCCTTCAAGGTGTCCAAGAGGATCAAGTCTTGCTCCTCCAGGATTGGGGATCTAAGGGTCAGACAGACCCTACTATCTGCACTATCACTGACAGGATCTTTGTCCTCCTGTATACAAACCTGGAAGCTCTGGATGGGGTTTTAAAGGAGTCTATTCCAACATGATTACATAACCAACATGCTGTCTAGGACAGACAGACATTTAGGTCCATGTTCATCAGTATCCTGGATCTTCCCTCTCAAGCTTATGCTTCTTCTGGGGAGCACATGAGCTCACTGTCCTTATGCTTTGGCCCATTTTTTTGTAGAAATTTAAGCCAACTCCTTCTACCTCACCAAATGAGGCTGCAGTCCAGGCTTTCACCTCCATAAGCCTGAGACAGTGACTTTGTTTGGGACTAGAATGTCTCTTTTATGAGGAAAGGCTAAGGGATTTGGGTCTTTTTAGTCTAGAGAAGAGAAGGCTGAGGGGGAACTTATCAATGTTTATTAATACTTAAAGGGAGGGCGTCAGGAGGATGGGGCTGGTCTTTTTTTAGTGATGCCCAGTGACAGCACAAGAGGTAACAGGCACTAACTTGAACATAGGAACTTCCATCTAAACATGCAGAGAAACTTCTTTACTGTGAGGGTGTCAGAGCCCTGGAACAGGCTGCCCGGGGAGGTGGTGGAGTCTCCATCTGTGGAGACATTCAAAACCCACTTGGACATGTTCCTGTCCAGCCTGTTCTAGGTGGACCTGCTCTGGCAGGGGGGTGGACTAGATGATCTCCAGAGGTCTCTTCCAACCCCGTATCATTCTGTGATTCTGTTTCCCCTGTGGAAATAACAGTCAGGTTTGCATGATGCATGCACAGGGCTAGAGGAAGGCTCAGTGTACAAAGTGCTGCATAGCCAAGGTGTCAGTACAAGGAAAGGAATACATGAAAAATACTAAGTATGTTGTTTTATTTTCCCCCATGAGTAACTGCAAAAGAGTGGAAACAGGAAAGCTGTAAAGGATTTTAAGACTCAGTTTTATTGTTTTCTATAAGCAAAATCTTCCATTGTTTCCTCAAGATGAAGTTTTGCTGGAGTCATTTGTATCTGAATGTGTACTAATTGCTCTGGGGACTCTAATAAAAATTCAAAATAAGGAGCTGTAGAATTTGGCTTTAAGAAAAAGTATGTTCTATGTACAGTGATTTCTGATTACCCAAAGGCTCTTTTTTTAGCATGTAGCTGGTTTGTTTTAGTCTGTGGGATATGCTTTATCCACAGCCTCTTTTCTACATTGGAAGCAAAGGATGTAGGACCTGCAGTTTAAACTGTCAGTGATGAATGAAAACCACTGGGACAGCATGTTGCCCATGAGCAATGACCATCAGTACCCCAGGGGCTCTATAAAGCATACCACTAGCAGCAGTGATTGCTCATATTTCCTTGTTAAGCCACTTTTTTTTTCAGCCCAGGTGAGTGCTGGCATGCAGTGACATCCAGCCAGGAGAAAATGGCTCTGGCATGGGCAGGCTGGCCCTAGTGATTCTCACAGGTGGCTCCTTGAAGCCTGGTTTGGGGCTTCCGTAGCACTGCATTGGCCCTTATCCACCTGAAGTCCCTCCCAGACAAGGTTTGGCAATGTTGGTTGGAGTGGAGAGTATACACACCTGGCCCCCATGGTGGGTGTCCAGTCCATACCTGTCTGGAGCGCATCTCTTACTCCTTCCAGCCCTCCTCTTCCCAGGCACAGAGAACTGCTCTTCTACCAAGTTTCCAGAAGTAAGGGAACTACAAGGTTGAATGATTTGCCTTGTCTCAGAAGGCTGTTGCAAATCAAGGAACTGAAGGATGGGATGAATTTCTCTGGTCACAAGCTGAGACTGTAACAAAAACTGCCAGGATCCTTCTTAGACTACCCCAGGCAGATGGATCCCATCTGGATTTTCAGAAGGAAGAGCATCTTCAAGGACCTGTGGACACAGCACCACCTGAACCAGGACACTGTGTGGGCTATGAGCAGTTGCACACATCAGCTCTTAGTTGTTACACAGGATGGGTAATATAGTCACAGGTGCCTTCCACTAGATGTTGAAGGACCTCTTCTGGTGGGTCGAACTGGTGCTTGGAGCACAGAGAAGGGCTTTACAGAGTAATGTTGAAGGCAGAGCAGAGTATGGTTGGTCAGAGCAACAGTAGGTCGAGAACAGAGCAGGGAAGTACTGTGACCCTCAGGCTCTGCTCACTTTCCTCTTTATCCTGACTTGAAATAGCACCTTTGAAATAATTTATGTCTGGCTGAGACCCTAGGCCTGCTCCTGAGACCCTAGTATTCAACAAAGAGCTTGCAGGTGAGCTAGAACTTGGTGTCGTCAGGATGAGGGTCATGTACAGAATAGAGGTCATCAGTTTAGTGCTGTATTAATCTTTGGTGTGCCTACATCTTGAGTTCACTATGCAGTTCTGTTTTCCTCATCTCTAGACTCTAATACAGTGACAAAAGTAATAGAGAAAATCCAGAGAAAGGTTGTCAAAAGGCTCAGGGGGTTGGACAAGCCATCTTATGAGAAGGCTAAAAAGGCAGGGACTTCAATCTGGAGAGGAGAGGCTGAGAGGTGATATGATTGAGGTCTTCAAAATCATATAAAAATAAGCCTCCGTCCCATGGGAGAAATAAATGAGGATTTTCACAACAAGAATGGTAAAAGCTTTTTATTTTCAGCTGTGCTGAAAGGGCAGAGGTCAAAGCAGATACATAAGAGGGAGGAGACATACTTCAAAAGGAAGAACTATCTCTCCATATCTCTATGGGTGTGCCTCCTCAAAGAAACCTCGTTGTGCCCATGCACAAACCCTCTGTCCAGGGTACTGTGTTACGCGTGTATTTTGTAAATACATTGGTGAGCTGGGCCATTGAAGCACATCCATTCCCATTCACCAGCCACATTATGGATGGGATCAACAACATATATATCAAATATAGCTGTACGGCACATTTTGCTCCTTCTCAGAGGGGATGGGAACTCAGAGCACGTGGTTTATCAGAGCAGAGGCTGTTAGTATAGATCCTTTAGCACAAGAAGCTCAAGGACTTTCTCTAGCAAGAGTAACAAAGGGAATTTTTAAGCTCTTATGAAACCCCATCCAGATGCCCAGAAAACAGATCATTAGTGTTTCCCCCTCTAAGAAAAGCAGAATGCAATCATAGCAGGTTGGCTGTAAGGCAGAGACAAGGCCCAGCTGTAGCTGTGTGTATCAGTGGTGGCTGTGTGTCTGCATGACACGGTTTGCGTCAAGGAAAAGGGCCAAGCAGGAAATATCTGCCTGTCGCGTCTTTCTGAATTCTGCTGAAGAACCCTTCTCACTGTGAAAGCTGACACTTAAAACTGCTTTTCACTCTTGCAAAAAGAGGATGGAAGGTGTCTTTCAGAAACCAACATTGTGAGAAATCTGTGGCCACTTGGCAAGGGCATGGGCAGCACCATGAGGCAGAACTGAGCCTGGTCTGGAGTACCCCCAAGCATTGCTATGGACTGAGGACTGACAGATGCAGTAGCTGCTCTGCTGAAAATCATCAAGTCAGCGGTGTACAATGCAGGTCAAGTGCTTACAGGGCTAGGTTAGAAAGGGTGCAGCTAGCAGCTTATGAGAGTCTTTCCCTCTCTCCAAGGCTTGTGAGACCACATGCAGACGTCATATCTTGTATTGGACCACCAAGTACAAGAAATTTACAAACTGAAGCTGGTCATGGCTCCACATGTGCCCCCAGGTGTCAGCATGGGCCAAGGGACTGGTGCCACCTGAGTGGTAGCACAGACATCTTCTGTCTTTCCCTTCATGACAGCCTTCACTTCCATACATCAAGAGAAAATGTGGGCCAAGTTGCTGCTGTGTCCCCCAGCCTGCTTTGAGCACACACAGAGGAACTGATGCATCCCTGTTAGCACCAGGACCTCCCAACACCCATTCCTGCCATGACCCAACACCTGCCAACACCCAGGCACTGCCATGACCTTAGACCTTGGTGAAGCATGGTGATGTTCCGAGTGAGGCCTTCTACAATTTTGCTGAAAGACCCAGGACCCTTCTGCCCTGCATCTTCCAAACTTGCAGGTTGCACAACAAGCAGGTGCAAGGTCCTAGGAAAGTCCTTCCCCTGGGGTCTGTGCCTCAGCATATTTCAGAGCACACAGCCTGCCCATGCTATCCCTTCACCTTCATGATACCTCCTCTCTCTTTCTGGACTTGTCTCTGAGGTTGTCAGGTTAGCCCAGGATCTGCTCGCTTTCTCCTTCACCTCCAGCACCATGGGAGCTACATGAAAATGTGCCCTTCTCATCCATGTCATCCCTATCACCCCTTGGACATCCTTGAAGAGCCAGGGTGAAGACAAAGTCTTTCACTAAGGAGCTGCTGCCCCATCTCCACCAAGCCTGAGGGAAAAAAATGAGGGGCAGCGAGGCAAAGCAAGGCTGCAGCACGAAGCAGCCCAGCTTGGCATGAGCTTGAGGAAAACCTCATGCTCCACTAAGCAGCAGGATTCTTCTCCAAGCCTTCCTGTGTTCCAGCAGCCAAGCGGTTACACAAAACTGAAGTGGGAGCCTTTCCAGTTCCTAACGCAGGGAAGAAAATGAAAAATAAATAATTTTCCACCAGCCATTCAGCTTCAACAGAAGCTGGGAGACTTCCAGAGCCAGTCCCTGAAAGAACTGCTGTGTGGTTTCCAACCCCTCACACAATCAGGGCAAACTTTTCTGCATCTCTGACTAGCCTCTTCAGGTCGGGTGCTTTCCTGCACTGGATGCCAGCCTGGCTTCGCTGGCGCCCCACTGCAAACCCAGCCATCATCCCAAAGGAGAGTATAGGGCATTTCTGCTCTCCTTCCCACCCTAACCACCCCTGACTGGTCTTCTTGTGGTTTAGGGACCATGCAGGACCCGAGGGTCAGAGCTGGGCTGGAGCAGGCAAGTTGGTGGCTCCTTTGCATCACTATCCTGAGGAACTGGGTACATGACGTGGTGGGCTAGTGTGGTCAAGATTCTGATAAACAGAGCTAATAACAGTTAGCTTGCTTGGATCTGGCCTGCAAGAAATGGCAGCATCAGAGGGCCACAGGGAATGGGATCCTCCATCCATCCCTTCTACCTCTCTGCCATCTTGAGGTGAAAGCACCAAGCTCCAGCACTGGGGAGAAGATGGAAAGGATATGGTTAGCACTGGATCATGGTTGTGTTGGTTTCCCTTAGCCTTTCCTACAGCAGCAATAGCCTCTTTCCAGCATTAATCCATGTTCTTCTACTTATATGGGCCTTACAGGTCTGGGCTGGTTTAAATCATGAAAGTGAAGCTTAACAACTGTCTACAACTCAGCAGGGCCACAGTAGTCATCGGTGTGCACAGTCCTGGTCAGGATAGCCTTCTCCTTGATAGGATAAGGGGTAATGCCTTTAAACTGGAAGAGGGTAGATTTAGATTAGATATAAGGAAGAAATTCTTTACTATAAAGTTGGTGAAGCACTGGAACAGTTGTCCAGAGAAGCTGTGGATGCCCCATCCCTGGAGGCATTCAAGGCTGGGCTGGATGAGGCTTTAAGCAACCTGGTCTGGTTGGAGGTGTCCCTGCCCAGGGCAGAGAGGTTGGAACTGGGTGGTCTTTAAGGTCCCTTCCAACCCAAACTGTTGTATGAATCTATGATTCTATGACAAATGCTAGGCCATGCTCTTTTCTTGCCAGATTCTTTTTTTTTATATGCTAACCCATTTTAAATTTGCTGGAGGTTGGGGGCAGTGAATGTGCATGGGATGCCCACCCACAGGACCTAAGGAAGAAGCAGTCACTGAGTCTCTGTGGGATCTCTGAATAATAGCCCCACTCCACCCCTTCCACTGCTGCAGCGTGTTCTCTCCCAACAGCCTGGTTGAAGCTGGGGCTGCATTGGGCTGAGCTGCACCTTGGTTCTTTCTCAGAGCTTCCATCTTTGGACTCTGTCCAGCATTGGTAACCTTCCAGCTATTTGCTGGTTGCAAATGTGGTCCGTTGCAACCAGCTGCTCCACCGTTGGTTGTCTTCTTTTGAATCCAAGTTGTGGCATCACAGCCTGTCTCCTATTCCTTTTGCCCATGTATCTACCCCACACAGGTGAGGAAGGTCACAGTTCACAGATGATCCCTACCACATATGGTTGTCTCATGGGGCTGTAGAGAAGGAGAGACCTTCTGCAGCTAATGTGGGACACACTGTCCAGGCCACATGGTGGAGTGCAGCAGGAGTCAATTGTGTGACTTCAGTATAAGGCATCACCATGAGCAGCTGGGAAGGGAGTCACAGCCCAACCTTCCAGTTCTTATGGAGCTTCAGGGAAGTCTCAGCCACCCATAACCTGGATGAACTTCAAGTGACTGTCACCGCAAGCATAAATAAAGTAGATTCACCTGTTGGGTAATTTGTCATGTGTTGATATACACTCAGCTTGCCTGCAGACTTCAGGTGCACATGATAATCTCCATGCATGTGTGTGTTCAATGGAGTATGGATCCAACAGGAGGCATACAAATCTCAGAGGGGTCAGGAGGATGAGAGAGGTCTGGATTTCTCCTCCTGGCTCTGCTCAGATCGGTACACTGGCAGATGGGAGCTGATGGCATGCACCCTCCCAGGGCTTCCCAGGGCTTCCCCAGTGCCTCTTCTCCAGCAGGAACCCAGGCCAAGAAAGAGCATTCTTAAGAGTTTAACTATTGACTTCTGAGCCCTCTTTCCACGCTATAAAGTCCCATTTAGACTTCTCAGAGGGTAAAACAGAGTAGGCATAATGTAGTAGTTTATACATAGCAACAGAAACATTTTTTTTAATATTAATAACATAAGTTGGTTAAAGTTAGAAGGGATGTATTGGACATCGTATTTACTAAGGTTTGCCAGCATTTCTTACTCAGGCCTGTCTTCTAACCACATTTAGCTTCCTGTTTTCTGGTTGCATGTAGCTGTGCCAAGCTTTAGCTATTTGACTGGAATTTAGCTTGGGTGGTGTCTGGTTCCTGCTGGAGTTTTTGGATGGATAGAAGGGAGGTAGGGAATTTCAGCCCAAACCCTTTGGCTGCTTAAAGGTTCCTTCAAAGATTTGAGCATGGGATCTGTGTTGCATGTCCATATCATGCCTTCACTGTGGGAAAGTCAAAATTTGGCCCATGTTAGGTTTTCAGTATTACTCAAGATTACAGTGTTGTCATGCTCGAGAGAGTCTTGGTAGTTTTGCAGGTTAATTCCTTGAGGATGCTGCATTGTCTTGGCCCTGCTGTTGGTGCATGGAAAGACCAAGTGCCTGGGACTGTGTTCTGGATTTGATAGGAAAGAGATTTGCAGGTCTTTTTTCTTCATTTGGGATGGCAGAAGAACAAGCAAGAGGAGTCTTGGCCCACATGTGCAAACCTGAAGAACATCCCAGGGGCTTTTTTTGACCTCCCTTGCGAGGGCTTACCTCCTGTGGGTGGGATGCTGGGTCTCAGGAGGCTGATGTGCTGTTGTCCGGGGAAGATCAGTGGGGTTCTCTATGCCCTGGGTCTCACTTTCTCTGGTCCCTTGTTACAGGCAACACCTGTCGGAAGCACCTGGCTGCGCCTAGTGCAATAGGTGCAGGGATGCTGCGTGCCCTGTGACAGCGGGGGATGCGCCAGGAGAAGAGGTAAAACTGCTAGCATTGCCATGAGGAGGGACCTGCCCCATCTCACAACTGTGGCCTGTGGCATGGAGTTCCCCTCGGGATCTGTCCTGTCAGACAGCAGCCCAGTATGTACTTGTGTAGATCTGTCCATCCTCAGGCCACAGGAGGGGGTTTAGGGTTGAAATCCACCTCCTCCCTTGCTCTTTGCCCAGGTGCAGAGGAATCTGCAGCGGGGCGGGGGGATTGGGGGGGGGAGAGAGGCTGCTGACATCTCCATGACCTCCACAAGGTGAAGGATTGTAAGAGCAGAGGCAGCTGCAGCCCAACACCTCTTGTTACCAAGAAATAGTAGAGGCCTGCACTAGGCAAGCAATTAATGATTTTACTGCTAATGAGAGTTGCAGCTCAGCAAGTCAGAGCACTCAGAGGCCATTGGTGACATTTGGACACCCTCACGGCTTCTCAGAGGTGATGTGTAGTCCCTGGTTTACAAAGAGGGAAGACAAGGCGGGGAGTTTAAATGACCTGCTTGATACGTGAGGTAGGAACACAATTAGGGGGACAACCCACGGGTCCCATCTGTCTGCTGTAAACGATTAACCATGCTTCCTGTGCAGGTGAAGACAAATATTGTTTTAAAACAAAATCAGCTGTTATCAGGCCTTGGCCTGAGCCCCAAAGCAAAGCTCCTGATTCCAGAAGAGATCATTTCTGGTGGCACCATGGTCGCTTGACTGCACCTGCAGGGATTACAATGGAGAAAAGCTTGCACAGCACTGTGGGGCTACAGCCCATAGCTCAGAATGGTGCTTGCAAGACAGACAGACTTTGCATCAATAGAGAAAAATGTTCACCAAGGAGGTGCCTTTTTATCAAAAAGCCATTTGTCTCATTTGGTCCAACACAGTGTGCTTCCCTTGCCCTACAGAGAAAGCATCTCAGGGTATATGCAATAAAGACACTTTTGCCTTAGCACTTTCATCTTAGCTGGCAACTTATGATGCCTTTCAGCAGTACTTGCGTGTCAGGAAAAGTGTTACTCAGGCAGACTAGATGCTCTGCAGAAACTAAAAGTCAGCAGGGAGAATCACACAGGTTGGTGTATCAGAAACACTTAGAAGTGTTAAAAAAAATTCGCACTTATCTCCTATTTCCCCTATTTCTTCTATTTCTGACAGAAAAGGAGTACTTGGCTATAGCAAGTGGCTATAGCTGTGCCACGTTCCTGTCCCCAGCCCTGGGCAGCTGCCTGCCACAGCTGGGGCACCAACAGCCTGCATGATCCCCTGTGCTGGGGGCTGGGGTTGTCTGGGGGTTATGAGAGAAGCAGGAGAAGGTGGATTCCTGGGTCCCTGATGGTTCAGGACCACAACAGCAGATTTTCCTCTCCAGATCTCACTGTGCTGGGTAATGAGTTTTTGCAAAAGCAGCAAACCCCAGTACGGACCTTCCTTGCTTATATATTGAGGGGCTGAGAGGGGTGGGAGGCAATTTCCTGTCCCCCCCTTCAAACTGCTGTCCTTCTGAACTGCTATTGACAAGTCCACTCCTTTCTGACAGCCCTCATGGGCACTCCTGACATGGTTTCTTTTCTGTTGTAGGTAGTCTTGAGCCGAAGCTGAGAGCAGGGAGGGAGCCCATAAGCGCTGGGAGAACAAACGGAATATGAGCGAGAACAGCCACATCCCATGCTTGGCCGCAGACTGCCAAGAACTGCATTTCTCGGGCTCACAGCCGACCACGCTGGCCTGCAGCGATGGGGATGAGCAGCTCAGCCAGCCTCCAGAGCCTGCCAATGGGAGAGCCAGCCCCCAGCACCATACTCAGCCCTCCCCAGGAGCAGAGGGGGAGCACGGTGGCCCAGGGAACCAACATCTGGAAGCGGCAGTGGAGCTGGGCGAGAGGCAGGGAGCGGGGACAGACACCACCCGTGAGAGCAGCCAAGAAGAGAGCCCGGTGTTGGTGAACGGGGTGGAGACAGAGCTGGCCACGGGGCAGGAGCAGGCACCGCTGCAGCAGCAGGAGGGTGGCGTGCCCAGCTGGGGCAGCACGGATGCAGGAGAGAGGGGCTCCCCCACTCAGGACATACCTAGTGAGGCCCTCAGCAAGGAGCAGCGTCGCAGCATCCTGGGCTCCTCAGAAGCTCTAAGTACAGAGGAGCCCGAGGAGCCGTTTGGGTGAGTGTGAAGCCATTGTGACATCAGCTCAGCACTGGTTTGTGTGTGTTGTTTCTCAAGCCTCCTTGGTTCCAGTTACTCTGCCCACGTGTAACTCAGCTGCAGCTGCTCTTATGGCCGACTGTGGCTTTTCACTCTTTTTCTCCCTGTGCTTCTCACACTGCTTTTCCCTGTTATAAATGCAGAAAAGCTGTGATTATAGACAGTGTGGGCCCACAGAGGCACTGAAGCAAAGGGGAAGCTTTAGGGATCTCCGGGGTGCTGGTTGTGCTCACTTTGGGGGTGTGCCACTTCCAAGTTGAAGATTCAGCTGCAGCACTTATGGAAGATTTACCCAAGATAGCTTAGGGCAAGCATGACAGCTGGGAGACGATGAGAAGCAGGGCTTGTCCTGGTGTGCCCTGGAAGCCCCTGGCAGCATGGCTCACTCGGGCAGTCCCTGGGCTAGCAGGCTACAGCTTTGCATTAAAAGGACCTTGCTGTTATTAAGAGAGGGCAAGGCACTGAGCTTTGCTCCCTGCTGCACCTGTGGCAGGCGTTACCAGAGCCTGGGTGGCACAGGCATGGCAGCGAGAGACCAGAGGCACGAGTGTCACCCTGTTCTCAAGAGCCTGAGACAAACCAGCATGTGTGCAATGTCCCCTGGTCTCTCTGTCCTCTGTACTGGCAGCCTGTTTTCACAGGAGAACTCTCCAGGCTGGGGGACACTCACATCAGTGCAATGTCCGCAGCTGATTTTATGCCTCTGCAAGTGCCCAGACTCCCTGGTCCTCTGCAGATTGGGGGCTGAGGGGAAATGACTGGTCAATGGGATGAGTTGGGATGCTTCCAGTGCCATCCCTATGGGAGGAGTATGGACCAGAAATCATCTAGGGGGCTGCATTGTAGCCAGCTGGTGTTTATGACTGCTGTGAATCTTATTGCCCTGCCTGTGTACCTCCTGTGGCACAGGAGGGATGCTGCAAGCAAGAAGGGGGCTGGAGAAGAGCAGAAGTTGTCACAGAGGATCTTGGCCTTCTTAAGAGAATGTGTGAAAGGAACAGGGTGGCCAAGAGGGGCCTTTGAATCACCTCCTAGTTCAGTCCAGAGCAGGCTGAGCCATTTGTTCGGAGCGCTGTCTGGAGCATAGGCAGGAGTGTCAGCAGAGCTGGGAAGCCACACAGCACATGGGCTGACAACCGGCATCCCTAATTCATTGCACCTCCAGAGTTGAACAGGCTCCCCTGAAAAAAAATGGTGATTTCATTTACCCAAGGCCCCCACCAAGAAGGAGCAACACTGTTTCAACAAACACAATTGAAGGTATTGAAGGAGAGGAAGAGTGTCCAATGCAGACTGCTGATTTCCTGAGAGTTGGAGGAGTCCACCCCCAGGCAGGCCCCATGAGCCCTTTAAGCTATGTAGTCAGATCTTAGATGTCTGCAAGTCTCTCAGGTTGCAGTGGAATCTATTTCCTTGGTGTGTGGCTCCCTAGTAGAGATTGTGAGTTCAAGATGAATCTAAGGGTGGCCAGGCTGCCACAATCACTGAAAGTGCAATTATTTTAAGGTTCTAGGGCATGAATTGGGAGAACTGGCAGGTTGAGGATCTGGAGATGATGCAACCTGACTGGGCTCTGCACACACAGCCCATGATCTTATGCTCTAAACGTATTTACTTGGATAGCAAATAAGTCTTTTGGGAAGCTGAATGCACAAGGGCTAAGTCACACACTATATTCAAAGGCAGAAGGGCAGCTGGAAAACTTCAGGGACACAGCTGAAATTTGGGAATATACTCACTGCCTAAAATTGGGTTAGCTCACCGTTTTTGAGCTCCTTAGTACTTTGACCACCTTTCTCTAGGCTAAATGACAAAAGCATATGGCTGGGCCAAAACCAGCATGGACCTGGTCTTTCCTGACTGACTGTCTGGCTCTCCTAGAGCAGTGTGGGTCAGGAGTAACAAAGGTGACAGATGGATCAAAGCACTGAGAAGTCACTGTCATCTTGCATCATGTCTGAGTTTCCCCAGTTTTTTCTTTACTCTCCTTCAGTATGTTGCTGCTTCTGTTATGACCCATTCTGGATATAGGAGAACCTGGGGTTTCTCTGTCTCTGGCCTAATGTTTTACCAATGAGCAGTCAACTATTCATTCCTGGGAATAAATCACTTATAATTTGCATGTTGGTGCTCATATGATGCATTTTGTCCCAGGATTTAAAGTACTTTACAAGAAGGGGTTGCAAGTTCCTGTTCTTCCTGCTGAATCAAGAGAGAATTAAAGGAGAAAAAAGCCAACTGAGGTCATCAACTCCATGGTTGATCTGGAGAAAGAAAGCACTGAAGGTAGATTTGTGCATCTATGCAGGAAATGGTTGTTGAAAATGTCCAGGAAATAAAGACAAAGCTTTAAATCTTGTGCTGCAGCTTACATTGACTGGATCCCTTTTACCCCCTTCTAGTTTATCCCTTTGGCATGCCAATATACCATTTGTCAAAAAAACCATTTTCTGATCATTGTAGGTATGTTGCCTATAGGTATTTCACCTTCCCAGAAGCCCCCAGCATTGGCCCTGCTGAGCTCAGGGAGGTCACAGCTCTGCAGTCAAACTGAGAGCTTCACGAGTGAATGACACTCTCTGCTTTCAACCCCAGAAATCATGCAATAAGATCAAACTTGTTAGTAGAGGAATCCCACCTTTGGTTTGTAGACACATCTAGTACCTGCATGTTTGGGGTTGCTGCCTTTGCCCACACATTTTCTCCCATGGCAACATATAGTCGTTGAGCAATTCAAATTACATTAAATAAAGTTTCAGACAGGCTTCACGGAAAGCCTGCAGTGCACGGGCAAGAAAGTCCTGATTTCCATCATGTCCTTCTCTGACAGGCCTCCCCACTCCACCATACAGCAAACTAGGTTCTGCTTTATTACAACTAATTAACCAGTGAGAAGTGAAATATAAACAACCCAGTGCATAAAACCCCAGTATGGTTCAGCTGCAATAATAACCAAGCACATTGCTCTGCATGCCTCGCTGTAAGCAATAAAACAGCATTTCAGAGATGACTGGGGAAAGCAGCACAGGCAATTAGATACAGTGGTGCTTCAATACACTCACAAAACCTTGTGATTACAATGCAAATAAATATTCGGCTCCTTATTTAAGTAAAGCAATTGCCTTCCCTGCTGTGTAATAAGTATGCGACACTTCACTGTAGGAAGGCTATGTCAAGTTCATTCACACAAGTGAGGTCTTTCACTGTCTCCCACCTCAGCCTGGCTGGCTTTGCTTGAATTAGCTGGAGATGGTGCTCCTGGGCTAGTGTAAGCTGTAGAAAGGCTCTATGTCCTTTATCTTCTCTGGGACGACACAAAGAGAAATGTGATGTGCCTGACTTGTTGGTGCCCACTGACTCACCCAGGACCATGGCTCCTTTCCTGTTGTTTGTGCTCTGTCCTACACAGCCTTTGCTGGGGCATTTGTAGGGACACAGACTTTCTCACTTTGTTGCCTGCTCTATGAGTTTGGGCTCAAGGGATAAATAAAGGGCTGGAAGATAGAAGCTTTTATGGTGTGAACAGCTAATGGAAGTGACTCTGTTCAGTGTGGTGAGAGAGCAGGAGGTGTCTGGTTTGGGATTATGGCAATGTGGGACCTGCTAAGTAATATCCAGGAGGTGCAGGCAGGGCTTGAAGGATCTTGATCGGTTTGATACCCAGAAGCAGCCAGGAGAATACCTTCAGGCACAGCTGAAATGCACAACACCCCTGGAAACACATGCTGTGCACCAAACCTCACGGGGTTGGGCCAGGGCAGGTCCCACATGGTGCTTCTGCACAAAGACATGCTGGTGATGGGAGTGAAGCAGTGCAGGCCAAGGGGCAGTGTGATGGCTCTCATAGAGGATCTGGGGAAACTACAAAGGCTCAGGGTTTTTCCTCGGTGTGAGGAGTACATAGACACTCTGTAGGGGAGGGGACATGGAAGAATGTTGCAAGACGTTTGGCCATGGGACAAGCTTCCAAGGCAGATCTGTAATTCCCGTCACTGAGTGCAGCTGAAGCTGTGAAGTCCTTCATGTCACAAGGGGATGAATGTGGAAGGAGGAGATCTTTTCTGTACACAAAGTTATGACCAGGCACTGCATTTCACCCTGCAGGGATGGATAGATTTGTAAAGACAAGCATTCCTGAGGATGAGGGGCCTTTGGGGTGTAGCAGATAGTCTGTGGAGCTGCTGCTGTCTGATTAGTTTCTGCTTATGTCTGGTTTGCTGCATGGCCAGCTCTGGTGAACTGAGTGAGAGTTTTCTGAAGCCCTGAGCTCCTGGAATCAAAGGATTATATGGGTCTATGGATTCATGTAAGCTTTTACCCATGTGGTTGCAGAGAAAACACGATCACGTTCAGACACAGGTCTCATGAACATAGCGTAAGGCTCCAGGTGTCTTCCTCCTTGCACAGCCCTTCAGGTGAGTCTGTCCTGTTCCCTGCTGCTTTGGGATCCCCTGTTCCTGCCACAGCTCACCAGCCTGCTAGCCTGGCATCTAACATCACGAAGAAGGGAACATAACAGTGGCATAGCTACTTCATGGGACCCTGACCCACTTGGGTTCTTCAGACTTTTGGGACCCTGAGAAATAAGAAACCTGAGAACACTGATTTGTCTTCTCTTCTTCAGTGGCCCTTGCCCGGCCATGTTAGAAGCAGGGAAGTCTTCCTTTGTCCAGATCCTTCCCTAATTGTTGACCTGTGCCTGTTCCTCTCTGCAGCAGTGGGGCTATGTGCACCTCTGTCCTTGCAGTCTTCCCTCCTTACACTGGTTTTCTGTTAGTTGTCCACTGTATCCCATCTTGGGCTATGACTGTCTTTCATTCTTGTAGATTCCTGGGGTCAGGAGATCCCTGTTGGCAGAGAACCTCCTATCCTGCAGGTTTGGCTCTCTAAACACACTGGCTGTAGCAAATAAGTGTGACAACCTTTAAGACTTCCTTATGTGAAGGGATGTCAGCTCGTATTTTACTGCCTGGAATTAATGGTCATGGAAATGCTGAGTTCTTGCTGCCATGCTGATGAGGGTGCTGAAGGACAACTGGTCCATGTGAGGCATGGTGTATCCTGTGCTGCCCATGAGAACTGGCTGCTCCACAAAAATGACGGTGAGGTGGGGGTGTTATCGCCAGTAGCAAGGTGTACATTCCCTAGCTCTTAGGGCCACCTTGTCCTGAAATGGCCAGCCATCTTCCACTCTGCCTGAGGCATTTTGAAGGGCTAGGATTTCCAGGAATGGATGACACTACATTGGTATATCTGAACGAGTAAATTCAGGGCCTTATTAACCTGAATATTAACCCTGCTTCAGGGACAGTCTTTCCTCCTTGGTACTTGCTTAGCTGTGCAGCAGAAATACAGGCAAATCCTTCCTGCCTTGAGACAAGCAAGTATGCACCCCAGATCTGTAATGGTACGGGTAGACCTGGCTTTAGGGCTCCACTGAGCCTACGCCTAGGCATGGCAGTGATGTTCAGAATATCTCTGGCTCAGGGCATCTGTAAGCTGCAGATGGAGCCAGGAGCTGGAAACATGTGGTTGGCTGTGGGGGGCTGTCAGGAGTGGTCACTTTGCTTTCCCTGTTCTCTGCTGACTGCTGGTGAGGATGGGATACGAGGCTACAGCTCTCTTCCTCTTTTTACTTTTGCTATAAGCGATTCCATGGAGTGCGGTGCGTGCCTCATTTTCCCCACCTAAAAGAATGAACTGTTTTGTAAAGTGTATTCAGAAGTGTCCAAATTCCTAGGAAACACTTTCATAGCTCTGGTATGTCTGGCTCACGAGTGCTTTGCTGCCTCTGAGCTAGAGCCACTCCCTCCCAAGGTCCACTTCCAATCTCTTCTGTGCCACATGATGCTCTGCAAGGCTGGGAGTGGGCTGACACTGGCACTCAGTAGGAACCATTATTAACAGATTTGGGCATGCACAGGTACAGCATCTCCTTAGCTGGCACAAGAAACTTGTTCATCCCCAATCCACCCCCAGAATTCAGCTCTGGGAAATGTTGTCTGCTGCAAAGGGAGGCCACGCTCATTGGGAGAGGCACTAGGGCACAGCCATGACACTGACACAGGGTTTCCAAACAGAAATAACCATAGTGAGGAGGTGCAGTGGGTTGATTCCAACCAGCAGCTGATCACCTTTCCTTGTGCTTGTTCACCACCCTCCCCTGTGAGATGAGGGAGAGAGTCAGAAGAGCAAAAGCAAGAAGACCTGTGGGTCAAGATAAAAGCAGTTCAGTAAATGGAGGAGAAAGAAAAAAAAACAACCACCAAGTGATACAAAAGCAATCACTCGCCACCTCTCAGCAGCAGAGTGATGCCCAGCCAGTTTCTGAGCACTTTGAAAGACCAAACCCACCTTTTTTTTTTTTTTTTCCTGAACATGACATTGTATGTCATGATATATCCCTTTGGTCAGTTCAGGTCAGCTGTCACAGCTGTGTTCCCTCCCAGCCTCTTGCCCATCCCCAGACTGCTTGGGGGGAAATGAAAAATAAAGTCCTGATGCTGTGCAGGCACATCCAGCAATAAACATGGGTGCATTATCAACACTGTTTTAGCACAACTCTAAACCACAGCACCATATGTGCTGCTACGAAGGAAGTTAACTCCAACACAGGCAGAGGAAAAGCAGCTTACTGTTCCCTTAGCTTTCATCTGTATCACAGAATGAAGTGCCTGGTTCTGACAAAGCAGATGACAGCAGTGTCTGCTGTAAGCAGGGAGGCAGGCTTCACCTGAGAAGCCCAGGGTATTTTAGTCAGGTCCTTGCAGCCTGGTCTATCTCAGGAGGGACTGGGTCCTCCCAGCTCCCCAGGGCTCCCAGCACAGTGGGTGTTGCTGGATTTGACTCAGATGAATTCTCCCAGTGGGGGTTCATACTGAAATGTACACTGGAATGAATGCCCCTGCATTCAAAGCCAAACAGAGCCGTAGTTGCTGACAGTCATTCCTGAATACCTGGAACCTAGGCCTTTAGGTTGATGCATTTCTCAGCCTCCTGACCTGCCTGTAATGCTCTGCCTGAATCCCAAAGGCCGGCTGTAAAGCAGCATGGAGCCTCCCCTGCCTGCATATATGTCCATCATCTCTTAGTGGAAAGGAAACTATTTTGGGGTGTCTTGCGCTTCTAGGGTGCTTCATCTAAGAAAAAAGACTGAAGTTACAGCATATTAATTGCTTCCTAAAAACTGCTTTTTCTCCGCTAAAAAAGGGATCAAGAACATTTGCTGCCAGCTTCCAAAGTTAGATGAAATGTCCCTGATCTTAAGGATTTTCATGGTTTTGAAGTAGCCATAATTGGAGCATTTGAAGGGAGAGATAACCTGCAGATTAAATCCATTCTGACAGTGGATCCAGTAGCCAGTGTCAGATGCAAATGTCTCCAGTTCACAGGTCTGGTTTTTTACTGGGGTATAACCAAATTAAGGGCTGGCTGGGCCCCTGGGATTGCTCATCATAAACCCCTGCCTTTTTCATCTCTAGAAGCTTGTAATAAAGTTTGGAACCAGGCAGGTTATATGACAGAAAGGTCCCAAGGGCCTATAATCACAGCATCCATTTTTGCCTCTTCTCTTGCCTCCTAGCCCAAGTGGAACAGTGCAAGCAATTACCTTGACATTATTTTCTACATGTCCCCTTTTGGTCCAGGTTTGCTTCTGGAGATGCCAAGCTGAGCTTCAGTGACGATGACAAGGAACATTTTCAATTCAAAGACATCAGGGATGGGTTCAGCTCAACCTTTGAGAAGATTGTTGAGTCTGACCTTATGAAGGGTACATACTACAGCAGCTTGGATTCTTTGGATGTCCTCTCTCTCACAGATGAGACAGACAGCTGTGTCAGTTTTGAGGCCCCACTCACCCCATTGATCCAACAAAGGGTCAAGGAAAGCCCAGAGCTCTTGGAGCAGAAACTGGTAGCCCAGCAGAGAGAAGTCCTTCACCACATGGCTGCTGATAAGCAAGAACAGGCAGCAGCAAAGCCAGTGGAGGGAGATTTTGGGAGCCCTCTCAGGCACTCAATTACCAGCAGCAGGTCGGAGAATGTGCTGAGTCGGTTGTCTTTGAAGAGTATCCCAAATGGGTTCCACGTAGAAGGGTCGGAGGAAGACACCACCAAGATCATTAACTCCATCAGGTAAGGCAGTCCGGGAGTTTCTTGGGCAAAGGGGTCCTTATCTTATGGGGTCCCAGTCTAAGAGCACAGCTCAGAGGACATGATAGAAGTAGAGCTGCTTTTTTTCCCCTTGTGCTTCCTCTCATGTGCTGTCATGGCAGAGGCCAAACACCAACAAGAAAATCTTCCCTATCTGTAGGTTAGGACTGCAGCTGGAGACTAAGGTCTCATGGCATGCAACCAACCATTCCCCAGTCAACCTCTGTCTGAATCCTCCTTATTCTCAAACCCAGGGCCCTAATCTACTTGGAAGCTGCAGAATCCTGTAGGAGCCCTGTGAGCCCAAGAAAAGCCAAGACTCTGCCCTTTGTGTTCACGTTTTTTCTGGAGGTCACCACCATTCCTCACAAATCCCATCTGTTCTTACAGCAGGCAAAGCCGAGGCTTCTCTGGATAGACCACTGCCTTGTCTGCGTGATATCTGCAAAAGCCCTTGGCAGGTTGGAGGCAGTCAGGCACACTCCTAAGTATGCTCTGAAGTGCAGAGAAACCTCAAGGTTTCACTTAGGACTAGGAGCCTCTGTAGAGGCTTCCCCAAAGACAGTGGAGAGCGAGAAGATCAGCAGAGGCTTCATTCTCTGAACCAGTTCAGGCCCAAACCCTCATCGCCGGGAGGCAGCAGCTAATCTGCAGGGCAGTTCCTTGCAGAGGAAGCCAGGTGATGAGCAACCAGGTCATGGGAGAACTGGAGCAAGGAGGTATGTCTAGCTAGCTATCAGGCCTTTATGATGCACACCACTCAAAATGGGCAAATAGGTTCCATAATACTGTAACTGGTTTTGGGCAAGCAAATAGACATGCAGCCCCACCTACACGATGCCAGTGGGTCTGCTCTGCCTGTTGTCTGTGGCACCAGCCAGCAGCTGAGAGAGGAGCAGCCCACTAGGGACAGTAGGTCTGCTGTCAGTCCCACTTGCATGATTTGTACAAGTGCAGTTTCTCATCCTTGGAAATAATCTTAACTGAAAAGCATAACACCTATCCCTAAGATTTTTTAGATGTCCACATCTTTGAAAGAGCTTGGTATCCTTTTCTATACCAGTGGAGAGAGAGGAAGCTTAAAAAGGTGTTGGAGCTGCTTGCTTTGAATGGATACATCCTCATTTCTCAGTGAGAAGTCACCTTCTTTTCAACCATTTTTTTCAAATTTGAAATTAAACTGTACTATTTCATTTGATCTTAAATGAGAGGGTTTTTTTGGAATGTCCAGTTCAAAACACGTTATTGTTTTTTCGTATTTTTTGGTTAGGACAAGAAGAAATCAAAATATGGCAATTTTTTGTAGGTTTCATGATGTCACATTGATGCTCCTTGAATTGTTTTTTTTGTTTCTGTGTAGCGACGCCAGCTTGAAAGACGTGCTGTCAGACTCTGACTCTGACATGGGCAGCATGGAGCAGCTTGATCAGGGCAGCACGGACACTTTGGCAAATGGCTGCAGGGTGGATAGCGAGGCTGCCAAGAGGCTGGCCAAGCGCCTCTACAACCTCGAAGGGTTCAAGCGCTGTGATGTGGCACGCCAGCTTGGGAAAAAGTAAGTGGAGCTTTGAGTTGCAGCCAACCCCTACAAGGGGGTTAACTGAGATGGCAGCATTGAGCATGGCCAGCAGAAACACAGCTGTGGTGGGGAGGTTCTGGGGAGCAGTGGTCATTCTGGGAGGACAGGTCAAAGGCAGGAAGAGATAAGCCTGCTGTCACAAGGGCTTTAAGGCTGGAGTTGGGGCTGTTGAAGATCCTTCCAGTTGAAACTGGTCCAAGTCTAATGCCCTTGAAATCTGAATCCTACAAGTTGCTTGCATGTATTGGGCATTAACTGCCGCATGCCAGAACCAAGAGTTTCCTGTGTTTGGTAAGGGCCCAGCAAGACCCTGCCTAAAGTAATCCTCAGGCTGAAGGGTTTGGGATCCACACACTGGGCTCCCTACCAGTCCCCAGGCTTTTAATGTCTGGACCTCAAAATCTTCTTGCTTCAGTGTCCCCTGACTTTGTACAGATGACATGAAAGGATTAGTGGAGAGCCAGGTACATGCCAGAAGTCCAAGCACCTCAGCCGATAGGTTTGTCTGGGTAAGGCAGAAGGGAAATAAACCATGTTTATTCAAAAATGAGGGAGTCTCTAAGACACAGAGTAACAGAAACAAGTGTAGCATTTAGCAGATTATTTTAGGATGCCAGTGGGTGTGAGGACACCAATCCCCATCATCCTTCTCCTGGATCAGATATAACCTGTGTTGCTGGGGTTTTTTTATGTGCTTGCAAAGTCTTACTCTTCTCTGGATCAGCAGGACACAAATGTCCCTCAGCAAATACCCCAGCTTTCAGCACCAAGGATTGTCTGTGACTCCCAGCTGAGTCCTGGGACAGAAGGATCCCCAAAATTACCTCCTTGATCTTTGTATCATATGGCAGCATCCTTGTTCTTCTCTTTTGCTCTGGTTCTTGTACCAGGTGCATTGCTGGTTGCTGCTCCCTCAGGTCTTGCATCCTTCACCTTTCTTGCAAATTTGCCATACCAGCTTACTGAATGGGGGAAGTTTAAGCAATTGGTCTCTGGGGGTGCATCTGAGTGTGTCCCTTTGCTAGTTCCTGCAATACTGACTCATACCTGCAATCCTCACACCTTGGAAAGCTGTTTGGTGACCCACATTTGGGAGTTGACATAGCTTGTCAAAATCTCTGTTTTGATTGGCTGGGGTTTTGACATCTGAATCATTTCCCAGCACAAGAACTGGATAGAGCTGCAGGCCCTTGGACCAAGCAAGCAGATTTGCAGAGCAGAAAAAGAAAAAGGATTGTGTTTTAAGTTGGTCTTGCTCACTTAAGACCATGTAAGACAAACCTGCAGTGGTGGAGCAGGGTAAGTTTAAGTCATGCTTTCAGGCCAGCTTCATGTAGGAGGTGGAGTGGCTAGGAGGGCTGTTCAAAAAGTAAAATCTTAAAAATTAGCTAAAGCTTTTTAACTCATTTTAAACACAACCTCCCCCCCCCTTTTTTTTTCTTTGTGAATACTGTCAATTTTCTTTGGCAAATTTTTCTGGCAAAAAAACCCACCAAAAACCAAAGCAAGCCCAAAACAACTCTTTTGTTTTGTTTTGTAGAAAAGGCTTGATGAACTAGGAATTGGAGGATGAGTATCTCCAAATGGTCATTTCCAGCAGACACAATTCTGTGAAATTAATCTCAAATCCAGAAATTATCTTTGTCTTTTTATCTGTGTTTTGGCAACTGAACCCTCCATGGAAGATTCTTAGTCCTGGGTTTGTCTCAGCTCTGTCACTACCCACAGTCACTCATCTCTTAGTGGGTGGAGGTTGAACTGTGTCAGCTGCCAGACTTTGAAGATGGTAGGGCCAAGCACTTCCTTGCAAGGTGTTCCAGGAGAGCACTGTGCTCACACCACCGCACAGGCAGCAACAAAGCAGGCAGCAGAGCACTGAGAACTGGGGGTCTGTTAGTCCCATGGACAGTATGGCACAGGCATGCAGAGTATTTTCCTCCCCTGGCGATTTGGTGAATTTTACGTAGTCAGACTTCCTATGGACAATTGTTTTTTTGACTCAAGTGACTGTGGCACAAAAAGAGATCTTGAACTATACAGGCTTAGTTCTGTAGGACAGTGTGATTCAGGCTGCAAAACAACACATATCTGTCCACATCCATCCATGTAGGAATGAAACTGGGAGGTAGGTAAGCACTCTTGGTGCCTGGACCTTCCCAAACCAGGCAGAGGGAGGAAGCATCAAGATGGAATGTAAGCTGAGAGGAGGTCTGTAGGGCCAGAGGATTCCAGACATGTCCCCATGGGAAATGCCTTGTTATTCTTTTGGGGATGTCTCTGTTGTTTCTGGGCTGCATGGTGGAAGTATCACAGGTTCCTGCAAGAGGGACTGGGATTGACAGAGAGAGAGAGAAAGTCAATTCTTGGATGAGGAAACCAGAGCAAAGACCTAAGCTCACCTTAGTGTACACCATGATCTTGCCCTAGCCAGTATTGGAGTTCTGTGTCCCAGGCATGCCTGGGGCGTGTTAACTGGCTCTGGAGCTCAGGGAGAAGGGTCCCATCAATGTCACTGAGCCCCTGGCTAGACATAGGAATTTGTTGCTTCCCGGGGGCTGGCTGCCTTCAGGTGTTCTAGAACAGCTTGGCAGAGCTGGCAATCCCTGCCTAGAGCTTTTCCAATCAGAGAGGAACCAAGTGAGGCACATGGGAAGGCACAATAGGCACCCAGGCTGGGTTCTGTTGGCACAGACCACTTGTCCTGAGGGTCACAAATTCACTATGGACTCCTGGCATTCAGCAAGACCCAGTGAGCTGAAGGACAGGCAGCAAGGCCTGCCTACCTTCCTGTGCTGCCCTGATGGGAGAGAGTGGGAGGAAGGGGAGCTCCTACCCACCTTCATCCTGCCTTACTATAGGTCTAGTTAAGATTATAAATTAGGGTGTAGCTCCCAGTTTAGGCCATGAAGACATCTCAAGAGCAATTCAGCCCACCGAAGATCTGTGCTGGGCTATAGATGAGTTAAGTCTTTTGGCTTTAGGGAGCCTTGGACAAGGCCAGTCCTTCAAGCCCAGTTTGAGTTAAGTGGGGTGAGATAGACACCATTCTGCCCTGTTGATTGCTGCAGTGCTGCAGTAGATGGCAGTTGTTGCTGTGTACCCAGTGCCCAGAGTGCCAAAGCAGGTTCCCAGGAGACCTGGTAAATAGGTGCTCAAACAGAAGGAATCCAACCTTTTCTTCTGGGAGTCTACAACTGCATGTGTGAAGTGGGACCTGATCTGTGAAAGAGAGAGCACTGGCTAGTTCCCAGCATTGGCACAGCCAATGCATGAGGTCTTCTGCAGACTTAGACCTAAGGGCATCCCAGAGGAGGTCTGTGGCTTGCTTGTTTCTGCTCATTCTTTGGCACAACGGTGATGTGGTGACATCTGCTTTCACAAACCTGTGGTCATCTCCTGGATATCACATTACCTTTCTGTGAAGTCCCAGGAAAGGTGGAGCAGTCTCCCTGGGAAGCTGGCTGGAATCTGCATGCATTGTGGCACTGCTTCAGACAGACTAACCCAGGGGGAGGGGGGGACATGGGGCCATGAGCACATGTTCTTCCCCAGAGCAAGCAATCCCAAGTGATAAAATTGTTTTATGAGTGTGAGGCCTTGTGGCTTCGTACAGCTTTGAAACAGCCTCCTCTGCAAATTCCAGCACCAATAGTTATGTCCTGCCTCTCAAAACTCAGCCTGGACCTCTCCTTTGGAGCTGTCACACTGCTCTGTCTGATCCCTTCTGAACAGTGTCCATGCCAGAAGCTTTACAGCATCCACCTCACAGCAGAAGATGAAACAATGCTGGAGGAAAAGCAATGAATTCCTCCTGTAACATGTCCGTGTTTGAAACTGGATGTGCAACACTTAGCAATATGCTTTTCATTTTGTGGAGAGAAGGAAAATGAATTGTACAGGACAAAGGCTGAGCATATTGAGGTCATGTCCCATTCCTTGCCAGCATTCATTGATTATTCTTGCTCTTGTGCTACCTGAGTTGGGTAGACAGAGGAACTTAACAGCATCCATTCTGGCTTTAAAGGCAAGATATCTCCAAGCACCCTTCAGAAATGTGGTCGGGGAAGGGTTTCTGGAGTAGCATTCAGGGATGAACAGGGCCAGAAGCTCAGTTCAGCTATCCTGCTCTAGGTCCCAGGGACATCCATCTGGCATGCAAGCAAAGTAATGTAAAGAGAGGGTGGGATGGGAGCCAATGTGTAGTAAAAAGCAGGACTATTGCAGTAGAAGGAGGGGATATGTCCAGCAATGGGAGACTATTCGGTAAGAGATAAGGTGCCTGATGAGCAAAGGACATCCTTACGGCCTCCTCCTGCTGGCTGGTTTGGGAGGAGGCCAGCAGCACAGCAGAGGGTAGCGCTGGGGCCCACATCTCTCATTCCCAGGTGTCTAGGGCTGGTAGCTGCAGTGCTAGGCTATAGGCATGTTAGGGCACTTCGGAGGTCTTCCAGCAGCACTTTGAGCTAGGATAAAGTACTCCTGGGTCTGGGATCGCGTCTGCAGTGTCTCACTGGGAGTTTGGGCTGGTCAGGAAACAGCAATCTGCTGTTCCTCTTGTAGACAATGTCTTCTTCCGTGATGAAAGGGCTGACTGCTCCCTCTTTAATTACAGTAACGAATTTAGCAAGTTGGTAGCAGAGGAGTATCTCAGCTTCTTTGACTTCACTGGCCTGACCCTTGACAAAGCACTCAGGTGAGCTGGTCTCTGGCACTCCCATGTAGGGCCTGGGCTGGACAGAGTGGAGCAGCGGGGTGGGTTTCTCCTCCAGGCTTCTCGATGCCATGGAGGCTGTCCTTGGGAAAGGAGCAGGGGTGGGGCAGAGGGTGGGGGGAGCTCCATGTTGTCATTTAATCCTTGCTTTAGTGTCACGTTTGACACAAGGTACTGCCACCAAAAGTGGTCTTTGACAAGAGGGCCCATAATCTGCTTTCCTATGGTGGAGAGCAGCTTTCCCAAGAAGCCCATCCCGTACAAAATCAGAGCAAGTGGGAGTAACACCTTCCCTTGGGAGAGACAATCCATCCTGCCATCAAGCCAGATGTGAGTCAGACCTCAGCTGACAGCATGTTTCCCTACACAGCTCAGAGCTGGCTCCACAGACACCTTTGACATCACGCCTGTGGGGGGTCAGGAGTGCACATGGGGGAGGATAAAGGTCTTCCTAGCTGCTTGAGGACCCCTTTCTATTTCCTTCCTAAGCACGGGTACTGCCCAGCAAATTGATCCACAACATCTTCAAGCATCCCTTTCTCTTTGCAGGACATTCTTGAAAGCGTTCCCACTGATGGGAGAGACACAGGAGCGGGAACGGGTGCTGATTCATTTCTCCCGGCGATATTGCCAGTGCAACCCAGAGGAGAGCACGTCTGAAGGTACTATTTTCTTTCCCTGGCTCCAGTGTCCACTTACCTGTGTCACACACACAGCCCGAGTGTGAATCTGGCCACCCATAGCTGGGCCTGAACAGCACCCTCAGCTTCTCCCTTTCTCCAGCATCCTGCCCTGCTAATTATCCCTGTACTGGGAGGAACTGGGGACATCAGGTGCTGTACAGATCCCCACAATAGAGCCAGCTGAGTCCCCTCCGGGTATGAGGGTCTGAGTGTGGGCTCCCAGGGAGCCTGGTCCTCTAAAGTTCCTATGAGCTGTGCTTTGCCCAGCACCAATGGAGAAGGTGTTAGGTTCTCAGAAGTTGTAAATTGCTGCAGTTGAGGTTTGCAAAGTGGTCTCTGGCAGTGGGCTAATGAGTGGCTGGTGCTAGCTCAGCCCAAGACCTTGTCAACTGAGTGGAAGAAGACATTTCCATGCAGATTGAGGAATGCTGTTGACTTGCCATGCATGGGAGTCGTGTTCTTTGCATCTACGACTGCATCAGCAGAAAGCACAACTAGGTAAAATTCTGGGCTCACTGGAGCTGCAGATTTTGTTAGCTACTTTCATTCCCTCCTCATTTGTTTTTTGTTTTGTTTTGTTTTGTTTTGTTTTGTTTT
>JAOTQQ010000052.1:29260686-29279610 GCA_026546715.1 Gallinago undulata | reverse complement strand
GGATATGGTGTAGGGGAGAACTTTGTAGAGTAGGGTAGATGGTTGGACTTGATGATCCCAAGGGTCTTTTCCAACTGAAGTGATTCTATGTTTCTATGATTCTATGCAAGCCGAGAGAAAAAGTGAATGCAGCTAAGCCAACCAACCGTGAGAGAAGAGCAGGTTTTGGGACAGCAGCTCCACCGTGGGGCCATGTGGGGCATGACTTAGCTGACCAAAGTGATGCAATAGCCAGGTGAAGATGTCAGCCCAGAACCTCCCACAGAGACTCCAGCACACAAATTGGCGAGGCATATTGTCCAAAACTCAAAGCTGCTTCTTGTGAAAGTGAAGGAAGCATCTTTCTTAGGAAATGATTCTCTCATGAAGGGGGGTGTCCATCACACCATGTCCACCAGACTGTCAGCCCTTGTAGACAAATATGTGATGCTCCCATGAAAAACCCTTCTTTCCTCAGAGACCATGGTTCTTCCAGGAAAGGGAGAAGCTCATGTGCTCTGTTGCCTTCATCCTGGCCTTGTGTGTTTGGTTGCCTTTAGCTGTCAGCGTTTAGAACTTGGCCTTGAGCATGGGGTGCTCAGGGTTTGTCACTATTCCACACAAACGGTGCCTTTGTTTAGCGGCTGTCTGGGATGGGCCACAGCTGGCTCTCTGTGGCTGCACATCTACCTCCACAAGAGGAGACCAATGTCACTTTCCCAACTGCGCCTGGGGGTAAGTGACAGCCTGACTGTAGGGCACCAATTCAGAGAGCAGCAGACAGAAGGGAAATAGGCCATGAGCATCATGCCATGTCTGTCTTGGTCTGTGGAGCAGCCTGTCTATGTGAGGACACCAAGTCATGCCAAGAGCAGGGTCAAAGACCAAGGCTGCACTATTTCTGCCCCTGCCTCCTCCCTGGTGCTCTCTAGCCATTTTGTGAGGTCCTTGCAGGACCATTTCATGTGCCAGAGTGCATTTACATCTCACTGTTGTGAGGTGGTGCTTGGAGACTGGTCTCTTGACCTTGAACAGCTTCAGAACACAGCATGGTTTTGAAATAACAGCAAGTCACCAGGCTCCCTAATACAGCAGAGGGTGCTGTGCTGTCTCAAATGGAAGGAAAAATTCATGTGAATTTTATTGTCAGAGAGCCAAAAACGCTGCACTCATTTGTAGTAGTAAAGTTTGTTGAACAACTTAAGAGCTTACAGCCCGCCCGGGAATGATGGTTAAAGACCTCAGGACAAATACCTGAGGTGACTATGATCAACTCAGGGGGAAACTGGCTCTATTTGCCAGAGTCTCCGGCCCATTCTGCAATGGCATTGGCCTAAATGGATATGGAGGAAGACTCAGCGGAAAATCTGGTCTTTAGAAAGCCACTGATAAAACTGCTTTAAAGCCAATTACCCAGTGATTGTTTCAGGAAAAGGTAAATTTTGAAGGAAAAAAATGGATTATTTTTTTTTTAAACTATCTTGCACAGTTGAAAGAAACAGGTATTCTTTAACATCTCCAGCCTTCGTTTTGCAATGGATGGGCTGCCAAAAATCAAAACCACATGGGAAAGGCATTAATCATAGCCATCTGACTGTTGTGTGTTACAGATGGGATTCACACGCTCACCTGTGCCCTGATGCTGCTAAACACAGACCTTCACGGCCATGTAAGTAGTACTCAGAGATGCATCCTTTCTTTTTTCTTTACCAGTACAGAGGTCTGGCACCTTATGCAGGATGTGTTGCTGCAAAAGTGGGATAGGTCAGCAGAGAGTACTCTGACCAATTCCAGGAGGAATTTTGGGTGCCAGGCCCAGACCTGGGTACAGTCCTCTTAGTGTCACTCCACAATCAAGCCAAAGGCATATCTCCTGCTGACATTGGTTATCTTACACGGGCAATGCAGCTTTCTTCCCAGGACCTGTTGTATGCATCAGCCCTGTCCCAGCAGCTCTCATGAAGAGGTCCTCACCACCAGTCCCTGTGGAACTGGCAAACAGCAGCACCAATTGTGCTGCTATTTCTTGTGGTGCAGCTCCCCTCAACCCAGAAACTGCTGCAAAGGAGTCAGTGATTTCATACAGGTCTAGATTTCACCTTTCCTTCCCAAAAGTAAGTCCCAGATTTCCTTTTCCCCAAGATGTAACACAGCCACTGGAGAGTGTCTTATCATAGAGGCCTCTAGACAAAGAGCAGGGTGAGCAGAACTCAGTACACAAAGATGTGTTTGGAAAACAGCAGAGGTAGATCTCTCACCACCTTTTAGAGGCTTTTTCAGGCAGGATAGGTTGGATTTATTCCTAAAAAGTCAACCAGAGTATAGAGAGGAGAGCAGAGTGGTAGGAAAAATAACTGCAGAGGGGAGATAGATGGGACTGGGCATAGGGGACAGCACTGGGTACACATCATGTACCCTTGGAGTACACTGCCATAGTGTACATCTGGGAGCATGCATGAACCCTGAGGCCCACTCAGTGCTGTGGAAGTCTGTAGGTGCTGTTGACCCAGATCTCCTCCTTGCTCACCAGCCTTATGGCTGTGAACCTCAAAGGGCATGTGCCCCCTTTATAGGGTTAAAGGGGCTCCTCAAGTCTCAGGTCACTGAATTACCTTCTTTCATAGCCCCTCTGAGAGCTCAGACCTAGAGCCACAGACTCTCAAGAAGTTGTGTGAAGATGGAGGGGGCACAGTAATGGGGGAGCGGAGGGTGGAAGGTGGGGAAGAGGGATGGCTTCTTTTAGCAGCCTGTACATGTGAAACCCCCACACACTTTTTTTGCTCCACAATCCCATGATATCTGAACTGTATCATCAGAGTCCTCTTCTGACTCCAGGTGGTAACAATTTGTTTTGCATCTGCAGAGACTTCCCTGATTTTCTCTTCATTAGCCTGCTAATGAAGGGACAGTAGGCCATAACCTAGCTCTTTTTTTTTTTTTGCATACTGGTTTATAATCACCTTTGAGAGGAGCCTTTTTCTATGAGAATGGGAACAGGACACTGCACGAGTGCTTCACCTATGATGGCAAAGATGCAAAGGTCATCGGCTTCACCAGTGTCATCCTAATAGTCCACCTGGGAGACCCTCCCCCATCATTGCAGCACATATACTGCCTTCATGACAAAGTTTGAACACAGCAGTCAGTGAAGGGAATTACTGGGCTCAGCAAGAGCATCCTTTTCAGATTTGTGTTGTGGCCTGCACCATGCTGGTTACGGCTGCTGTAGCCTCATCCTTTGGTGAACAGGCAGCCTATGACCAACATTACACTGACCACTGGGTCCATTCCCACCCACATGTCTAGGCAAAGTGTCTCTGCATGCACTGTGACAGCAGTGGGGACAGCTTCTGGGAGGGTCTCACACAGCATTCATCCTTCAGCCAAAACTGTTGGAGCCATGGACATATTTTCATCAAAGCGTTTACTGCAACAGCAAAAGCAGCATTGTGGCAGAAGGCAAACTATGCAACTTCACTCCAAAATAATCTTATTTTTTCTGTTCATTTTAATTTAAAAATATTCAAAATATGTCTCTGGGAAGCTAGAAATTACTGAAAAGGCAAAAAAAAAAACCCTAAACCTCCAAATCCTTACCATTTCTATTTTTCATTGACAAGCTGGCTAAGAGGCCTGGTAAGAAGAAATGATTTCATGCAAATTAAAAAATAGCTTTCATTTGACCAGGTGTAGAAATGCCTGAGCTTTTCTTTGAAAAATCTTCTCTTTATTTTTCTGCATGTGTAACATTAATTTCTTCTTCTGCTTCTCCTCCTTTTGTTTTTTTTCCTTCTGCTTCTGGAACCTCTCTTTCTGCTCTTTAACCCTTTACCAGGTGGTAAGTGCAGCCATTCTAGTGTTTTGTTTTAAAGCACTGACATTTTACTTTTTTTCTTCTGTGTTTAAAAAAGAAAAAGATTTTTGTTTGTCTGGACTAAGTGGTTGTGCAGTGTCCTTCACTACTTAGCAACTCATTAACAGCTGATATGCATCACATGACATTCTTGTGTAAAGAAACCTCCATAAACCGCAGTGTACCTCAAGTTGTGTGACTTGATCTCTCACTTCTTTTTTGTTAAAGATGCTCTCATGATATTACATATCACTTTTTATTTTATTTCTTTTTTTATTATTGTGTGTATTTCAGTGTTTTACTGTGCATTGTCATGGAGGGAGAAACTCCTTTGGTTAGGAAAAGGTGGTTGATGCATCTCTGTAAAAGGGCAGTTCCCTGCAGCAGTATCTCTAAAATGGGCTAGGTCATCATTCCAGCACTGACCATCACATAGACTGAGTGCAGGCTTAGAAGTGATGAAACTGGTTTTAAAACATAAGATTTGCACTTGGTCACATGAGTTTTGCCTTAGTACTGTTGATTTTCTATCACAGGTGCACTCAGACCCTGTTTCCAACTGTCCAGAAAATGTACTGTCTTTAAAATGAGATACTCCATTTTCGTGGAATCACCTGGAGTTGGTGTTTAAAAGTCAGCATTCACCAACAAACATTGCAAGCCTTGTAGTATAATCCATGTTGGTGCAACTCTCTGCCTTGCTCTGCTGGTGCTGTTTGAGCTCCAGGAGATCTTATCACAATGTAGGTACTCATCTGCTCCGTCTCTGCCCATTGGAGACAAAGCTTTGGGAGGTCTCCTCTTCAACCATCAATGTTATCCCTTCTTGTTCAGAACTGCTGGCCACAGTGATAAACCAACACCTGCGCATCACCAGCATTCATGGTTACATTTGGGTACTTTAGCAGAGCCCAGCTTTTGGAGTCACATTGTAAAGTCACAAGCTTTAGTGTTTGTTCAAAAAGTAGGCCAGCAGGTCTCATGGCCACTGAACAAAGCTTGAAGTGGGATCCCTGGCAGATCCTATCTTCATATGTCCATCACTATTAATCCTACATACCCTGTGTTATTCTCCCTAAGCCAAGCTTATGATCTGGTGTTAGCAATACCGATGTGTTAGTAGCATTAGGAGAGCTGAAGAGCCCTGATATACAAGCAGCCGCTGGCGTCACCTGCAGGATGACAACAGTCTGCCCAAAGCAGCTTTGTGTGGCTCAGGGGTCATTGGTACCCAAAGCTTGCAGGTTTGTTCCCTGCCGTGAAGTGATTGTTTCTGCAGCCTGGTATACATCCACTACCAGATCCAGTCAGACCAATGACCCTCAGTCCATGATGAAACATAAGTGTCATTGTTTGGGGTTTTGCTTCAAAAGAGGCTAAGTAAAAACAGGACCTGCTAGGGACATGATGTTCGTGCCACGGAGCTCTCAGGAGATGTACCCCACTCGGTGCTTAGCAGCTGAGATGTTTAATGCCTGAAGCCTCCAGTCCAGAAGCTCAAGTGGTTTAACATCTTACAGAGAGAGTGCTGGGGAGACCACCATAGATAGCCACCCTTCACAGCCTCTGCCCCTCCAGGAACCTGCATCCTCCTGTGGCTTTTACATGGTACCTGCTTTTCCCACTGAGCACCCCACTCCATAGTCACATGCCCAGCCTCCTAATGCTGATGCTTGGCAACAGCCAAGGAATGCCAAGCTACAATCCAGAGTCTCCTGGAGGTGGACAGAGCCATTGTAGACACCTCAGGAGAAGGTCTGCAATCATCTTAGGTGAGTCAGCTCAGCAGCAGATGGCTGAGGCCCAGAGGAGGCAAGAACTCAACCGTAAACAGGGGAGTTACACTGGGTTGAAACAATGGGACAGCAGGATCAGCCCTGTCTACCCATCATCATATCAATCTCATCCTTCCTAATTTATTCTTATACACTCTAACTACTGTCATGCACTCTGTCTTTGCATTTCTCCATTCTTATAAACTGTCTGCACCGATCCACCTCTGTCCATCCATTCCCATACCGTCTCTACCCATTCATCTATCTATCCATCCCTTCTTATCTATTTAATCCACTGTTCGCTCACTTGATCTCCATCCAGGCACACCATGCTGCTAGCTGATTGTCTGACAGTGAATTCTCATGCTTTGCTGATTTGCCTGGAGTAAGCAAAGATGGGATTAAGTTCTTTTCTGCCAAGGGGACATTTTGGGAACAGTAGCTACGTGTGGCTGTGAAAGAGCCTTGCTGACTTGTTCTATTGCTTGTAAGTGACTGACACCACAAAAAAGCAAAATGCCCCTGTCTGTGGGGCTGGCCAGAAATGAAGCATCATCTCCCTACCCAGATGTCCCAGTTCAGCAAGGGGCATAGAGTATTTGAACTCTGAGCTTTGAGGTACAGATCCTTTCCCCTGAAGATTATGTCCACATGTGATGATCTTGCTGAATCAGCAAGAAGGCCTACTGTGTAAGAAGGTGCCCCAATGCACCTTCCAGGGCTGTTCCTGGGATTCCCTGTACTTGCTAAATAGTGTTGCAGTGTGTGAAAGCTCAGGCAGTCCCTAGTGCTGGTGCCATGAGGCACTTGTGATCACAGAACTGTTTATTTGCAGTATATCTATTGATCAGGTGAAGCTGCAAAGTCTGTGTCCTGGAGTGGTGTTTTGTTCTCTCTATTCAGCTGGTGTTTATTTGGGGGGCACGTGCAGGGTTTTGTATTTGAGTGGCTGGCTCCAGCCCATTTCTGAAATCAACAAGTGTTAAGATACTGTTGACTTGAAGTTGTATTGCACCTGAGCTACCTCAGCATCCTTTGCTCAATCCCGGTGACAGCCAGCCTGGATCCTGCCCCTGACTCTGCAGTGCTTCTACAACCTTGCCCCATGAGCTGATTCACAGTATGAACATCCTTGCTGGAGCTTTCTCATCACCTCTTCTGGTTGTCAGAGAAAGGGTATGTTTTCATCCTCAATTGCTTAGCAATTAGCTGCTTTTCAACAGTGTGGCTCAGAGATCTTCTTGTGCAAGGGATAGAGACAGACCACAAAATAAAAAAGAAGCCGTCCCCTGGGATCAATGTATGTCCTGGATGCAATGTGTGAAAAACCCAAAGAAGGGCCTGCAAGGCTGGTAACTTGTGCCACTTTATCTCACTGTATCCACTCACTTCCTAAAATGTGTTGGCCTCTGCATTCATTACTGGATCACTGCAAGGAGATCTCTGCAGGCAGAAAGACCTGTGCTGTGCACTCTGCCTTCCTGCCTCAAGGCATGGGTTGAAGTAGTCACCTTCTCTCCATGGAAAGTATTTTGGTGCCTTGAGGTCTCAGGCAACATACCTACTTTGCCTCCAAACTCCCTCTCTCATGGAGGTTCATTACTGTAGGTTTTATGTGCTCTCTCACCCTCCTTCCTTTCTCCATCCACACACGATTGTGCTGCTGACCTTTTTTTTTTTTTTTTGGCTGTAATTCACTGATCAACAGGTACACAAATCTCTAAATCTCTTCCCTCTGCTGGAAAAAACTATTATGTCTACATACCTGTATGTCCCCACAGCTCTTCTGCAGCTGGTGTACCCACTGAGCACTAGCTGGCAGTAGCCTCCATCTATGGAGTCCACTTATGGCGTCAGCCATGGGGCTCACCTGTGAGAAAGCAAAGACGTATGAGCTTCGTGTTCTGCTGAACTGTGTCCCCAGGCACTGCAGATTTGTAACAGTACTTTATGCCTCTTTTTCTTGACCTCTCAAGAAGCTCTCTTAAGAGTATCAGACAGAGCTGCTCAAAGGCAGTACCGGCTCTCTATGTCACCAGAGTATGTCTCCACACACAGATGGCAGGTGGGGGGGGCATTGTGGCCTAATCCCAATACTTCACTCTTTGCTGATGCTTTCATGTGGGGAGAAGTCTTCAGGTCATCTGTTGTGCATGTTTGTGGACAGGGGTTTCTTTTGTCAGTCTCTTTCAAGAGGTTATTTTCTTGCACAGAGGACACATCTTGCCCTTTGGGGCACCTCCTATATCATCTGCTGCAGCTTAATCTCCTCCCAGGGACCCAGTGAAGCCCTTCTTCCTCACTAAGTCCCTACTCGTGTTCCTGGCTCTGCTATTCTTGGCCATCCTCCCAGGTCCTCCTGGATGGCCACCCTGTCAATACCTTGTCAATACCCACCCCAATGTCAGGATGCTGTTGGGATCCTTAAGACTGCTGGTGGCAGCTCATGCTCTCCTATCACTAACTCCATTGTCCACTCCATGTAATGTCACCACAGGGTCTGTCCTTGTGGACTTGACTCCAGGGCTGAAGGCCGCAATATTACATGGCACTAGAGATACCTATCTTGCCTTTGTGGTATCACACTCCTTTTTCTGAATGCTACAAGTCCCCCTGACTCCTCCACACCTCTGTTCCAAACCTTTGGAGAGGTAGGATTGCAAGGGGAGGTTTGGAAAAAGGCTGCCTGCCTCCAGACCCTCAAAACTTGCAGGCTGAGAAAGTGACTCACCTGGCTATGGTGAGGGGTAAAGGATTTGGGAGGACAGATGCCACAGACTGATATCAGGGATGACAGATGACTTGGCAGCATCAGCACCAAATAGTCTTGGCACTAACTGGTGAAGAGTGTGTTCCAGGTTGCAAGATTCTTCCAGTGTATGTGTATTGCTCTCACTTGCCACAGCATTCAGGTTCATGCAGTACCAGTAGTGGGATCATCTCTCTTCGTAATGGCAATCAAAAATACCGTTTTTTTGTGAAGGATGAGTCATTGCCCAGTGCTGGCTATCTTCAGATGCTGACACTGCAAGCTTACAAAATTTCACACACAGAAGGCAGAACCACCCAAGCCTTGCAATTTCAAAGCAGTCTGGGCACTTGACTTGAGTTTTGAGACACAGACCCTGTACTAGTACCAACCTGGAGACCAGAGGTGAGATCACTTAGTTTGGAGCAAGACCTGGGGAGGTTATTTTCAGGTGTTTTATCTCCACCATTAAAAAAGAGGTCATTTGAAACATTTGGGTGCTGTTATGAGCAAATAAATCGAAGAGCCCAATAAAAAATCAGAGCAGAAGACCTTTCAGCTTTGAGCTCTTGATGCAAACCCAGGCTTCACCATTATATATTAAATTGTTCTTTAAAAGATACTGATTAAAGTCAAAACTCTCTGGTAGTTTAATGAGCTGCTTCTTTGCCTTACAGAATATTGGCAAAAAGATGTCATGTCAACAGTTCATAGCAAACCTGGATGGCCTGAATGATGGGAAGGACTTTTCAAAGGATTTGCTGAAGGTAACGTGATATAAATAGACAGTCATTATTATTATTTATTATTGTAGTACCACCTACTCCTGCTAGGACACTCTGAGGCCTTGGATCAGCATTTTCTAGTGCACAATTGTTTCATTAGAAAAATTGTAACCCACATGGGTAGCTTCTGCTAACTTGTAGTGAGCCACCAAAGGTCTGTTCCCTAGTGGTGTTTTGTCCAGATTTGTGTCATATCTGCCTTCAGAGCATACCAGGGGCCCGGTCCCCCATGGTAGCTCTGTGATGCACCAGACAATGAATAGAACAAGGTACCCCCACCACCAAATATGACCATCTGGCACTAATACTTTTCTCTGCCTTCACTTCCATGTAATTAGATGTAGTGTTCCAATGCAACTAGTTCAGTACAATGCGATATTGGTTAAACACCCCAAAGTGAGTAGTTTCTCCTTCCACGTGGTTTAATACCACCACTACTGTCTGCACCTAACCTGGATTTTGCTGTATGGAAGGAGGCTGAAATTATCAGTGCTACATCAGATGTGTAACATCATGCCTTAGACAACACCCCTGCCTCCCAGCAGACTTCACCTTATTCCACCTCTCTGTACGGTCAGGGCCACCTCCACATTCTGATTTTCTAACCCATTCCTGCTTCTTTCCCAGTCACCCAAAGAACCACTGAAATTTTGACAAGCTGATCCCTAAGGTCACCTGTCCCTCCCCTGCCTCTCAGGGCAGTATTCAAGCCTCCATTGTCCCTTTCTTGTAGTTGAGACGCTGAAGGTGTCTTGGCATACCCCAGACTCTTATACCATCTTTGTGTAGGCCAGGATTCACTCAGGACTAGGCACAGCACCCATAATTAGTCTAAAATGCCATAGGCAGGCTCCTGACCAAGGCTGGCCATAAGACCCGTCTGTTGCTGATGTGTCTAGTGGTTTACCTAGTGGTACACATAGACAAAAAGGGGTCTAGCAGGACAGCGGTTCTCCTGCTCACTGGTGACTACTCCAGGATAATTCAGCAAGGAAGGGGTTTCTCCAAGAACACAGACAGGGTGTGGAGAAAGTCTCCACAATCCAGACACGTCTTCCACAAGAGACACAGCTAATACAATGTTCTTGTTTCAGACACTATATAACTCCATCAAGAATGAGAAGCTGGAGTGGGCCATGTAAGTATATGTTAAGCATTTGATAGATAGTGTCTTTGAAAGTAGCTGACAGGTCTTGAATCATGTCTTTAGCCCCAGAGGCTCCCAGAACATTTCCTGCCACATCCATAAAAGCACTCAAGTCCCTCCTGCAGGCAAGCTGGGTTTATTTATAGCTTAGATACAAAAACACACAGGGAGGTTGGTCCACAGACATGATCTAAAGGAAAGGAATGCCCTCTTTGTTCACTAGTACACCTATAAAATGCTGGTCCCTCTCCAGGTGCTTCAGAGGTCTTTGCACAAGTAACTCAAGATTTGAGGTTATTTTGATCACTGAGACTTTCCACCTCTTCCACATTGTTTCTTCTGGAAATAGTATCAGAGAATCACTCAGGCAGAAAGCAGCTCCTCCTTAAATTATGGTCAACATTGAATTCAGATCAGGATGCTCAGGGATTTGTTTGATCCTGAAAACCTCCAAGTACAGAGATCCCACAGCCCCTCTGGATTCATGAGCCAATTATTCTGAGAGTGACCTTTTTTTCTTACCCATTTGAAATAGCTGTTGTTATGTTTTATGCCCACTGGCTCTTGTCCTCCTACCATAGTGAAGAGCCTGGCTTCGTCCCCTCTAAAACCTCCTCACACATATTGGAAGGTTGACGTAAGGTGCCCCAAAACCATCTCTTCTCTAGACTGAACAACTCCAGCTCCCTTAGTCACTTCTTAAATTGCAAGTGCTCCTGCCCATAGGCATCTTGGTGGCCTCTGCTGAGCTCTCTCCACCTTGTTGATACCCTTTCCTGTACTGGGGCCCAACACTCTTTGCTGTATCAAGATATGATATAATGAGTGCAAAGGAGGATGATCACTTCTCTTAGCCTCCTCACTGTGCCGCTGTTACACAGCCCAGAATGCTTTTGGCCTCTGTTTCTGCCAGGACATGCTGGCTGGCTCCTGTTCATCCTGCTGTTCTCCAGAAGCCCCAGGGCCTTTTCTGCAGAGCTGCTTCCCAGCCAGTCAACCCCAGACCACCCTTCTGCAGGATCACTCCAGCCCAGTGCAGTATTTGGGTTCTGCATTTAGTGAGGCTCCTGTCCCTCATGAGTGGTGGCCCTGTACCTCTCATTTTTGTGTCACCCACAAACTTGATGAGATGTGCTCTGTCTCCTCCTCCAGATCATCGTTTTTTACCCTGAAACAAATCTGGGAACAGCTAGCATGGTGGCCTCCATTACAGGTTCACACAGCACCTTCCTCAGTCCTTCTTCCCCTGCTCTACTACCCACTCCCTGCCCAGAGCACAGGCCAGGACCCTCAGTGAGGGTTGCACTGTGCTCCCCAGCCCCAACACCTCACCACTACTGCCATGGGGAAGCCCATGAGAGACCTGGAGCCTTAAGCAGACATGGTGGATATTTCTCATTCCTTCCCTTCCCTTCCCTTCCCTTCCCTTCCCTTCCCTTCCCTTCCCTTCCCTTCCCTCAGACCTCTCTTTTCTCCAGAGGACAATAGGACTAAGCAGGGCCTTCTGGGCCATTAGCTCCATCATCTTCTCTTTTTATATTGTCCTGGCCAGAAAGTGTCTGGAGAGCATTTCATCCTACCTCCCCAACTCCCTGGGTCAAGCTTTGCAGAGCTTGAGCCTCCATTGCCAGCCATGGTCTGATGGCAGCAGTGCTTGCTGTGGGTCAGTGTCTCCTTCGGGAGGGATACAGCCAGACAGACCCACTGGCTTCTTAGTGGGTCGTGTAGCATCGACTTCACTTTTTAAATAATCTTGCACGGCACCTGTATGAGAGGAAAGCAACAATACCAGCTCTACAGCGGAGGCCGGGTTGCAGGTGGACGTAGTCACGAGAGGGAGCTCTGTAGCTCCACAGAAGGTGCTGGTGAGATGGTTTATGTAAGGGGAGTTCAGCAGAAGTGCATCTGCTGGCTGGATGCAGGCAGTGGTTACACAATGCCTGCCAGAACATGCTTCCTGGCTTAGGCATATCCGAGGGATGCCAGCCCCCAGGGTCCTACCACAGTGGTGCAGTTCCAGTCAGCAGCATCTAGCCCCTCTCCTGCCCTTCACCCACCTGACTTGTGACCTGCCTTGCTGCAGGGTGTCCTGCTTTATTGCAGATGGACGCTGCAACACAACAGACCTCTCACCTCCTGCTGTGGGACAGATACTCCCTGACATGGGGTACCTGATTTTGTTTCAGAGACACGTCACTGAGTCATAACCTTGCACAGGCAAGACCTCTTCTCCCTGCTCACCTCTGACTTCTGGCCTTGTCCATCCCAGGGAATGAAATGCCCTTGCTCACAAAACCCAACCAGACAGGCAGGTATACAGCCATCATCCCAGCAGCAAGCAGAAGCTCCGAGGGTTCCCTCTGGTGCAGCTGAGAGAACTGAGACTCACTAAATCCTTACCCAGACATAGTGTCTGGGCTCTGCTTAAGCTCCAGGACTCCTGTGGCTGCTGAGGACTGAGAAATCATCCTTCTCTTCCAAGAAGTGTCTGATGCTTTGGCCATCTACTTGCTGCAGGTGGGAAAGTGTGGTATTTTACTGCTCACATCCCAGCTAGTGGATTCAGCCCTGTGTCATTCCTTGGCTAGGGTTTGGTCCCAATCTAATCTGCAACCTAAGGTGACCACTCACACCATTTAGACATTGATATGTATCACACTGGACAGAAATTCCCTGCTTGCTATCCCTCCTAAATATTGCAGGGACACTGGGAAATACCAGTTCCCGTACAAGTTCTGATTTCTATGCACCAGAGTAGGTTTTATTCTAAACAGGAAGAGGCAGGCTTGGTGGAGTCAGTGGATACTTCCCTAAGGTGCTCAGCCCTTGCTGTCCAGGGTCCAGGATCAGGAGATCTGTGAGGAGAAGCAGTTTTTATGACAATGACCAGCATTTCTTGCACTCTGCTGGCCCACCCTGAGGACACAAATGGGGAGCTGACATATTACCTCTTTCAGAGTTTGTGGGGTTTTGATCAAGCAGTCCATCTCCCTAATGTGTGTAGAGCTCTTCTTCCACTGAGATGCAAAGGACATTCCTCAAGCTCCTTCAGTATCTAGGAGGCCCCAAAGGCTATTTCTCAGAGGTTGAGAAACCCAGTGATATCTGGTCTTCAGCAAAAGACCTCCTTAAGCTCTGGTTTTAGGGCACAGAATTAGAGACTGCCCCTGTGAAATGCTTGTAGTCTTCAACAAAGGTGTGTCTGCAGTTTCCTGGTGGTCTGATAAGCACACATTCCCTTACCTATTTTGAGTAACCTCTCATTGGGACCACTGGGACAGTTACTTGCCACCTATGCTCCTCCCAGATATGTCCAGATCACCACCATTAGCACACTGCATGTTACAGCCCCTGTGTCTCCTTTCATTTTCTTTCTCTGACTAGTCTTGTAATAAATAACTCTCTTTGAAACCAAAGCAGATAAGTCACACTGTGGCCCAGCCCACGTGTCCTCCACTCAATCTCTTCTCTGACTTTGTTTCCAAGTGATGAGGACGAGTTGAGGAAATCACTCTCGGAGCTGGTAGATGACAAATTTGGAGCCAGTGCGAAGAAAGTGACAAGGATTGTTGACAGCAGCAACCCCTTCCTGGACATCCCCCAGGCGCTGAATGCAGTCACCTACAAGCACGGTGTCCTCACACGTAAAACCCATGCAGACATGGATGGGAAGAGAAGTACGTGTTAACGGGACAGGAAGAGATGTGCCCCAGGCAGTACCAGAGCCTTGCCCTAGCTTTCTCCCTTCCTTTCCTGCTGAAGGCATTTCCTCACCAGGTCCCAGGGAACACAAGAGAGATCCCCAGATCCATGAATGCCAGGGAACAGGGAAAGGAATGTGTTTTGAGGCGTTTGTAGACATGAGTGTTTTCAGGAGGCCTCAGTCTTTCCTTCTTACTGCCAAGGAATATAGCAGTGCCTGTCCCACACAGATAGACCTGGTCTTCCATCCTGTTCATGGGCATAAACCGAATCCCACAACCTGAGCAATGGGGTGAGGCTGGTTCCACAGCAGTTGTACACCCCAGCCCCGACTGTGGGGACAGTCTGGTCTTCGAAGCTTTGTTCCTGTCCATGTGCTGCAAGATGCAGTGTGATGGCTAGGCAACAGGATGCCTCATAGCTTTGCTGTCAGCATGTGGGATTACAGGAAAGGTACAGGAACTATTTGGGAACTGTTAATGAGCAGAGATTAATGAAAGCTTGGATAACCCTTTTTGCTAATTGATATGACTGACCCAGTCACTACAGCAGATTGAGTAGAGATTACCACCAAAGGTCTCCTTCCTTCCAGCACTTTCATAATAGCCCGTGCCTGGAGGATGAGCTGTCTTGTGGTGAAGTAGATGGCTATCCTCACCTCCCACCCCCAGCTTCCAGCAAGTTCTCTGTCCCCAAGTCCATCAAGATGGCTGGTCGTAGTGTTCCCTTCTGAGTGGAACAGAAGCTACTTTGTCCAGGATATGTCTGCCTAATTTATCTGAAGCAGAAGAGCTCAGGGAATGTCCCTGCTTCTCAAGCATTTAGTCTAAGTAACATGAACCTGGGTTTGGAGAAGCAGAGACTTCCTGAGCATGTCCACTGGTACCCCTCTACCAGCTCATCTCTGCTTTTGACCTGTTTGAGTTCCTGCTGGGACACTGCATCTCCCAACCCATGTCTCTCAAGCACATCCCTGCAGACAAGCAGGAGATGCATGAGGTCTGGGCATCAGTGCATGACTGTGGTGGGTCAGGAAAAGGGTTGGTTTCACCAGAAATGTGAAGGTAAAGCAGCACTGGAAAACATAGACATGTATAATTAAATGTTCTTCCCTTTTTAGCTCCCAGAGGAAGAAGAGGTTGGAAGAAATTTTATGCTGTGCTTAAAGGAACTGTCCTTTATTTACAAAAGGTAACCATGGTGGACTATCCCATTGGTTGTTTCATGCTGTCCAAACCAGTCATGCTGTCCTATACAGGAGACCCATGGATGCAAGTAGAGGTTAATCCATATCATGATGCATACATGGATGTCTACAGAGCTCCTCCAGAGCTCCAGTATACAGAACTGGAGGATGCTGTCCTCTTTGATGGTGATGTTCATGCTGAGGGCTGCCCTTAAAGTTTCTCTTTTCTTGCAGGACCTTGCTGAGCTGGGTCCTTCCATGGGTTGCGAAGTGTCACTTTCTGCCTCTCTTCACCTCTGTTTTGTTCTGTAGTCACCTCTAATCAGCACAAGTATAAATCCCAAGTCCTCATGGAAGAGCTTCCCTGCATGCTATAGCATTCAACTCTCTGCCTGGATGCTAGGAGGATTTCCATGGATGGTCTTTTCTGTGCTAAAATTCAAGGAGTCTGGATAGGGGCTCACTTGAATGTCAGTGTGAGCCAGTTGGGGATGCCAGATGCCTGTTCATCATGCAGCAGCATAACCCACTGAACTAAGTCTGAACTACCTCAGTAGCACATGCTGTGCAATAACCCATTGAACTCACCTTGCTGGAACAGCACTCCCTGTGGGTAGATATTCCTATGTGTTGCAGTATTATCTCCAAAGCAATGAGAGTAAACAAACGTTGGATTACACAAGAAAGGCAGAAAGATCCTCAGGGCAGCACGGATTTATGACTCAGAGCTCGTAGCACACCCCAATGATTCTCGTATTTTGCCAGATCCTATGGCACATGTCATAAACCCAACAGAAATCTGGCAGCAGCCAATTGTAATATACAGTATGGGTTGCTCTTAGGTAAGTGGTATTTTCAATCTTACCACTCTCTCCTGCAGCTGAGGGAAGCTGCAGCATACAGGAGAGCCCAGATCTTCTCCAGACCTCTAAGTGTGGCATTCTTCAAATCAGTGGCACTCTTCTTACATCTCAGTCTCTTGTCTCATTATAAGTCTCCACATGGAGTCTACCAAAGATGTCCTCATGCTGACCATGGGTGATGCATGAGGATTTAACTCATACAGAGCTACCATTACCATTTAATTTTATGAAATTTTTTTCTACACAATAGAAAAATAGGCAATTTCATCAAAATCATAGGAACCATTTGATCTAATGAAATTTTCACCAAGAACTTCTAGGGCATGTCTCTTGGGAAGAGTCTGTTGAGGGGATGTATATTTGGAATGAAATACACTTTCAGGACAGAATTCTCTTCCCATGATGGACCAAAATCCAGGTTGTCTTGACTGCTCAGCACTAGGAGCCATGAAGCCAACATGGGGTGTCATTGCCTCTGATGGAGCAGAGGGGGTGAGTTTTCTTGCTACACAAGGCTAGCAGCAGTAACCATCCAGAGTAGTAACATAGTTTGTTATGTTAGTACTGAGTGGTTAGAATTCAAAAAGAGATTGAGGATGAGATTGATGTGGCAAGTAGAAGACCGATGTCCTTATCTAGAGGACCCTCAGGAGCAAATAGTTAAAAGACTGAGGGATTTCTTTATGGTCAAGGACTGAAGAAGCAAAATGCCTAAGGTTAGTTATGAAAATGTCTGATAAATAACAGCCATGACTGATGTGTAATTAGCAGGAGGGACTGGAATTGCCAAGGATGCCCCAAGGAAGTTGCATTTGGAACAACAAAAATTAACCTGAGGAATGTTTGAGCAAAGGATTTGGGCAAAGAGGGGTTTCTTATTCATGTGCTGCTGCCAGACTGTATATGGTACACTTCAGAGGATTCCTTGGGCTGGGCTTGGCTGTAGGCAGTGTCTATCAGACTTGCAGAGACAGGACAGAAGGAAGAGACCACAAAGACAAAGTCCTTCCACACATTCCCAGCACCACAACAGAGAGTGGATAAACATCCACCTGCCCTGTGGATTCTTAGTGCAATTTCTTGCCAATGGGCTGGTTTGCAGAACAAGAAAGTTGCACAATACAGGAAAGAAACAATCTGTCAGCCTGCCAAGCTCTCAGCAGAAGATGCCTGCAGATAAACATAAGGCAGAACCTGGCTTGAGCACAAATCACTGGGAAATTATTTTCTGATGTAAGAAAGAGGAGAAAGTACCTGCTTCCAGACACACCTGACACCATGGCGCATGGGTTCAGCCTGTGCCAGTTTTTCACACAGACTGAACCAGGGATCTAGGCTTTAATAGGAAACTCTAATCAATATGGTTTTAGGAAGCGAGTAGAAATAAGAGTGAGAAAGAGAGGGAAGGAGTGAGGAGAGTCTGGGGAGACAGATATGTAGAAAGGAGGACTGTCCAGATACAGAGAGAGGTGAAGATAAGCACAATAGTGTGTAGGTGGGTGGATAGATAGAAGTCTGTTAGAAGAAATTCAGGCAGCAGCCATAATCCTGTTGATGCAGAGATGTCAAATGTCATTGACTTGCCAGTGTTAATTGCTGAATTAGCATGTTCTAGCATAGTCTGCTGAAACAATTGCTTGATCCCCTAAAGGGATGCAGCACAGTCTTGAGAAAGAAATGCAGCCTTGGGAGCAGGGTGCGCCTCTCCTGTTGCACAGATCTTATCTGTACTGGGCACTGACTCACTCGGTGGCCTTTGACAATTTACTTAACCTCTGTGAAATAGGGATAATAACCCTTAATCACCATACATAGAGTGGTGTTGAGAGGAATGATGGAGACCTATAAAGCATAATGTGCTTTTATATGGAAGTACTGGAAAAGGTGCAGGTCTTCCTGCAGGGTCTGCCCTTGCAGCTCCCAATCATGAGAGAGTTCCCTACACAGCCCCAAGCCATGGATGTTGTCCCATGCAGGCAGGCCCTTGCCATGGTAGTGCTACTTTGAGTGACAAGTTCAGGAAGAGACTGAAAACATCTCAGAGGTTAGTTCTCCTTATTAAATGGTTTGTTTAGGCTGGTATATATGAGTGGAAGAAAAGGAAAAAGAGGAAAACCCACTCACAAGCTAGAGTATGAGAAATCTCTGTAGTTCCATGACTATAGTTGCATCACTGCTCAGGGCTGGTGCTGACTCCAGAGAAGAGGGCAGCAGGACCAATACAGTGGGCTCTCTCACCCCATCCTGGTGCCCTACAAAGGCAAGCACAAGAGATATATGCCTCTTCTTGAAAAAAAAGCTTTGAGCCGGGGAGCTCATATTGTGGATCTCCCACCCCCTGCTCACAGGGCTGGGCAGTAGGGGAGAGCTGGCATCAGAAGAGTGACCAAAAACCACCATGGAGCACTGACATGGAAGAAACTAAGCCCAGGAAAGAGGCTGGTCATGCACATTTAAGCAAAGCCTTTGTGCAGCTGACACACCGGAAAGATGTGCCGCCACTCAGGACAGGCTGGAGAGTTGGGCAGAGAGGAACTTGATGAACTTCAATAAAGGCAAGTGTAGGGTGCTGCACCTGGGGAGAAATAACCCCTGCACCAGTACATGTTGGGGGCTGACCTGATGAGAAAGGTCTAGGAGTCCTGGTGGACAACAGGATGACCATGAGCCGACAATGTGCCCTTGTGGCCAAGAAGGCCAATGGCATCCTGGGGGGCATCAGGAAGAGTGTGACCAGCAGGTCAAGAGAGGTCATCCTGCCCCTCTGCTCTGCCCTGGGGAGGCCCCATCTGGAGCACTGGGACCAGTTCTGGGCTCCCCAGTTCAAGAAGGACAGGGAACTGCTGGAGAGGGGACAGCAGAGGGCTACAGAGATGATGAGGGGC
>JAOTQQ010000052.1:29210676-29257478 GCA_026546715.1 Gallinago undulata | reverse complement strand
TTTTTATGTGGTTGGACTTGATGATCTCAAAGGTCCCTTCCAACCACTAAGATTCTGTGATTCTGTGATTCTGTGACATAGGTGACATTGTAAATTGGGCTGGGGTACTAATATCAAGCTGAAGTTTGACAACTGAATTTGTACAGTAAAAGCCCATTTGAAGGCTGGGGGAGCAGTGCCTGAACAGATCTGATGATGTACCCTGGGCAGCGTCCCGTGAATGACACAAATGAGAGGTCCGCCCTGCTCCATGGGACCTCTGTTGTGTGACTCCCACTCTCCAAAGAGCATGATATCCCTGGGCCTTACTACCATTCTACCTCTCTCCAGCTCCTCAGGAAATGCAGTCAGAGCTGATGAGGAAGGCAGGACTTTCAAGAGGCAGACAACAGCCCTGAAATCATTAAGGCACTGTAGAGGAGCTAATTAGCCAGAGTTTTCCTCTATTCACAACCCCAGGTGGCACAGAAATGGGTTCAAAGCAAGGCCCTCCCGAGAGTGGCTGGCTCCAGGGCAGTTCTGAGCTGGCTGGTCGTGGGTCAGGAGCATTTACAGACACTCCCTCTGTTCTTCCCTCCTCCATAACAGAAGTAAGGAAGAAATGCTCTCCTGGATCCTGCGAATCAACCTTGTTGCTGCCATTTTCTCTGCCCCAGCCTTCCCAGCTGCCATTTGCTCCATGAAGAAATTCTGCCGCCCACTCCTGCCTTCATCCATGACCAAGCTGTGCCAGGTAACACATGAGAGAAGGAACACTGGAGGGGTGGCCAGCACTCAGCCAGCCCTTCAACACACAGCTCAGGCTGAGCCCGTCTACAGGTCCCCCAGCTGCTGCTTGATAGACACACTCAGGGCAGTGGAGTGGGTGGCTTGGACAGACAGTGGCAAATCCTGGTGTCTGGCCAATGCTTCCTCTGCAATGGCTATAAAGCAACCCCATGCATAATCTCCTGCCTGAATGGCTCTTGATTCTGGCTTGTTTATCGCTCATTGCCCATCACATCCCAGCACCTTTCTGTTGCTGGAGTTGAAATAGCTGGTGCTACTGAGCCCAACAGCTGGCAACAGTCCCACTTCATTTTATAACATGGCACTCAGAGGTGGCACCCTGTTGTTTCTCAAGCGGAAAAGCCACAGATGAAGCTGGAGTCTGAGTCCCACTCAGTGAGGAAGCTTTTTCTGGAAGCAAGGAGGCACCAGACCATGGCTGCTTAAGGCTCAGTCCACCAAGAGCAATGGGCAGCTGCCATCCAAAGGGTAGCTTTGGTTAGCACAGGGAAAGCACAAGATGCCTAAGCACCTCCAAAAAGTAGGGCCACACTGCCACTGGGCCCCAGCAAAGGGGAGGACAGCCTGAAATATCAGGGAAGAGATACAGCTCCTATCTGCTGAACCAGATGTGGCCATATGTCACCTTTTTCATAGCCCAGATGGGAAGGATTCTTTTATCTCAAAAAAGAGATGAGCCACTCTTGTCTTGGGACACCGCTGGTTCTGCTTGGCTGTTGAAGGATGCAGAGTATTTCATATTTATGATGCTAAAGAAGCCCAAGTGACAAAGACATCCACTCTTGGCACTTGCAATACATGAGTTTTGATCTTACTTAAATACCTGTGTTTCAGCTGCTCCTTATCAGATGGATTTGCAAATGTACTGCACACCTTTGGCTACAGCACAGTAGCTAAGCTTACATCCTTGCAGAGACAGATCCCACATTAACAGGCAGGAGGTGCACTTGGGTGTTGCACTCCTACATTTTAATACCTGACATGCTTCTCTTGGCAGGAGGAACAGCTGAGGTCTCATGAAAATAAAATGAAGCAGATTGCCGATGAATTAGCAGAGCATAAATTACATCCTGTAGAGAAGAGCCTCAAGTCAAAAGAGGCTGAGGAATACAGACTCAAAGAACATTACCTAATATTTGAGGTAAAGGAACTTTCATCTTTTCTATGATAAATGATACCGTGTCTGATTGAGGAGAACTAAGAACTCTGGAGTGGATGCTGTGAGCCTGGGAGAGCATGAAAGGAGAGAGAAGGATGAGGGTTCACAAGCAGGATGGGTGTCTTGGGGCAGCAACAAGCTTCACTGTTTTGCACTGATGCTAAAAAAAGAAATAACACATTTCCTCCCCTGTGTGATTTCTAACAAGAGGATGGAAAAACTGATGAGAAAAATAAAATCTTCGTTTACTGTGCTGAAACTTGACAGCAAACTTTCCTCAGGTCCCAAGTAAGAAAGTGGTTCAGTTCTTGGTGTGCATCAGTCTTTTTCAGCAACATTAATAAAGAGCTAAGGGGAGAATAAATCTGGATTTGCTGCAACTATTTCTGTAAGTAAAGCCGAAATCAGCATTACAGCCGATTACAGACTCTATGAGGATGCATGTAGCTAAGTTTAATCTCTCTGCAAAGTCTAAGAAGGATTTAACTGTAGAAGAAATGGGATATTTTGTTCCAGTGAGAGCTTAGCAGAAGGTATGATGCCTGCCACGTAGGTGTCAGTGGTAAGGGACTGCTGGAGGCCTCTAGTCCTGCTTCCAGTAGTATTATTCCCAGTATTTCCCAGGCTGAGCATGTCATTTTGTGGGCGAGTCTCAGAAATCTGCAAGGATGGAAATATTCCCCTCCCGCATACCAGGGTTGCACCACCCTTTTATGTAATGCCAAGCCTGACTCCAGAGCAGATCCGTTGGTTTGCTTTTGCCTCCAGTATCCATCTTATAAAACCACTGGCAGTCAAGACCCATAAGAGCAACTGGAGAATCTTGTACAACCCTCCTCTTTCTCCTCACCCCTTTCAACAATGGGTTGATCAGTCTTTGCAGGCTTTGTATAGATCAGGGATTGTGCAGTTGTTAAACAGTAATTTTGGAGTATGATTAGTGGGTTCCTGACAATATATGTTGGGTTTTCCTGCAGTAGCAGATGGCATTGCCTCTGCTTTTCACATATGTCATGGCCCAACCATGTTCCCAGCCTCTCTGTTCCCTCTTTCCCTGCAGAAGAGTCGCTATGAGACATACATCAACCTGCTGTGCATGAAGATAAAAGTTGGGACAGATGACCTGGAGAGAATTGAAACCAGTTTCTTCAAGGTGGAGGCTGACGACATTGCTTTGCGGAAGACACATTCAAGCCCGTCTTTGAGCCAAGGGCACACGTCCATCAGCTGTAAGGCAGAAAAGGACATTTTAGAGCAGAACACTTAACAATGAACATGTGCACAGGGGGGATGAACTGACAACACTTAATGCTCCTGGACTAAACCGATGAGCACAATTTTACCTAGGAATTTACAGGAGCAAAACCATAGACGTATCACATGGTGATTGCTCTAGTGGAAGAAATCAAAGAAGCTTTAGTTGACACCCTCTGGAAATGCTCTGGTGTTTCAGCATCATAGACACACCATCTCCCATCCCCAACAGCACCAGTGGCTTTTCTTTTCCTCCTACCACAGCCTGCACAACAAAGGGATGTGCTGGTTCTCCAAGGGCCAGGTTGTTCTTTTCTCCACCAGCCCTCTCTCTTCTCCTCCTTCTCTCCCTGGAGTCCCCACAGGTTCATGTCCGCAGCTCCGAGCAGTGTCTGTGGCACCACCAGTGCTCCCAGAGATGGCACAGAGTGGCAGGGAGCACGTCCCTCCCCAGAGAGGAGCACCATTCAGCACGTTGTGATAGGATGGGCTATCATGAGCTGGTCACTGACTGAGCGAGAGGCGTCATCAGCATGGCATATGGGAACATCATCTGCCCATGGCAGGAGAGGCCTGAATTGCCCTCTGTCACCTTATCCTTTTTATATATACATATATATACACACACATATAAATATATAAATAATTATATATATAAGGAAACCTTAATGTGGGTTTTTAATCTCAGTGTGCAAGTGAAGGCAAGCTGCCTGGGGAAGACACTAGGGACCATAGAGGGTCTGACCAGCCCACCAAGATATTTTAAAAAATGCAGTACCCTATGTATCTCTTCCCCCACCACCACCCTCCTTTTTTTACTCAAATAGAAATCCATCTGGCCTTGCTGTGAAACATCCCTCTCCTGTTCCTGCTTGTAAGACAAACTGGCCAAGTGGCTGCTTATTTAGCATCCATGGTGTCCGCCACTTTGGTTTTGAAGCACAGTTGGAGCCATGCTTCAGATCCAGCTGAACCTTTCTGCGCAGGAGAGATTCCACCTGCCCATCATTGTTGTACTTCCTCCATTTTGCGATGCACATACTATACTCTTTTAAGTGGGGAATTGTGTTTCTATTCCTTTCTGCTGTCTGTGGTCCAATGATTTACTGTTGTACTAGAAGTGATTCCTCTGCATTTCAATACCATGGCTGTCCTCCCACACTTTATTTATTTCACTGTTTGATTTGGTCCTTTATTTCAGATTGCTTTTCTTTCCCCTAGGTGCATTCACGGTAATCAAGCTCCAGTTTTGAAGGATCTTGTAGCTGATAATTACAGTCATTTATTGTTTATATTTTGCAGCATTTTTAAAACAAACAAAATAAGATTTATTTGGACTTTTAACATTTGTGAGCCTATGGACTACTGTTTTCCATGATGGTTCATGACACTAAAAACCTCTGCCCATCTTTGTCACCTCTTCTTTTATCTCTGTTTCTTTGTACAGTTTGATAGTTTATTTGAAATGATGGACTAATGAATCATGTAAAAAAGAATAACAATAAAGCTGAATCTGTTGGTAAAGAGAATTGGTCTGAAGTCCAATTCCACCATGTGCTGGGTTCAGTTTGCCCTGATACGCAAGTGCTGGTCTGGGTGCACTGCAGATGTGGTGAGCATTTTACCTACAAGAGAGCATTAAGACCACCCAAAAATACCTTGTTTGACCAACCTGCAGCCTTGGCTTGTGACCAGGAAGACAATGGTTTTTTTCTCCCTTTCCCTACCTGAAGGTGAAGGACTCAGCCACACACCACTAAGAGAGAAGAGCAGCTTCTTAGAGGAATTAAGCAGCCATACCTTTTTCTCCTGCCCTTTCTGACTCAGCCTAGCCTATGTCGGGCCTTCCAGCAAGCAGCACAGCTGCTCCAGGTTTCAGACAGCATTCCCTGACAGTGCTGGTTCACTGCCAGGACCCTTCTCCTGGACACAACCTGGCATTAAATTCATTTTAGAGGGGCTTTTTTTAGGGGTGAGACTTTGCAATCCCAAAGCTAGGAACCAACGCTCCTCTCCCACTTGCATCATTCCATCTGTGTCGACAGAGCTATTCCGTCCACTCTGGGAAGAGCAGCAAAGGCATTGTATGCGCAGAGCAGAGCTTCGGTGGCTCTCCCCACCTGTGAAAATTGCTGTAAAATATTTACAGCCAAACCCTAGGAATACACATGACTGTAAATGAGGGATCAATAAACCAGCTGTGGAAAAAAAGAAGAGAGATACAGGCTTTCTTCAGATCCAATTGGAAAGAGAATTAAAGTGCTGTAGCTGTCTCTAAATATAGAACACAGTTATGGGAATCAAAGGACATGTTGAACAAGAAATCACCACAAGAAATCATGAGGCTGCCATGGCTCAGAGCTAGTGGCATCTCAGCAGACGCAGAGCATCACAGATTCCTGCAAAACGTGGAGCAGTAAAACATGCCCCTGTGCAGGACAGACACACAGACCCACAGTGCCTTTCCAAGGGCCCCAGAGAGCAGATCTTGATCGTGATGTCTGGTGTGGATCAACTGCACTGAGCACACCCCAAGGTTCATCCACACTGTCACTCTGCACCCCAGCCCACAGCGTGGCAGCAGGTGAGCCAAGAGCTACAGCCTTCTTGTAATACAGATACTGCTCTGCCAGCCCCAGTTGGACTTCTTCATGAATAGAGCTCACCAGCTCACAGATGCCGAGTAGAACCAGACAGGGAGATGGATTTTCTTTGGGAATCCAAAGGTCCTTCATCTCTCTCTTCTATGTGGCTGGTTTTCCAGGGATCCTCACCCTTGGTGACATTCCAAGCGAGTATATTCCAGGGGAGCAGATACTCTCTGCCCATTCCTGTCCATCTCAACACACTCCAAGAGCTTCTGGAGCAAACAACTTGGGGGACCAAAGGCAATGGGAAGTCACAGCCTGTCCCAAGGATAATGGGAGGGTGAAGAGCTGCATGGTACTGCTGCTTTCATCCAGCAAGGCTTGGGGGTGCCCAGAAGTGGGACATGTTGCCTCCAAAAGTTACATGGCAAATGTAACAGGGTCAAATCAGGACTTGACCCTACCTCATTTATCCCCAGTCCTAGACATCTAAGACCTCCTTTGCACATTGCTGTGTGGTTACATGGACCCCCTGGCAGGAGGGCAGGATCTTTTAGCTTTTCACCTTTTGGGAAATCATTGTTGAGATGTCTTTATTCAGGGGGAAGCGCTGAGCTCTCTGGTCTGGCTGGAGTCCCCACAGGATGTGTGACGGATGTTAGGGGTGGCCTGTAACCCAGTCAGGTCAGCTCCAAGGCAATAGGCAACTTGAGTGCATTGGAGCAGAAGAAGCCCAAGATATAGGTGTGCTCAGCCTGGCCTTTATCATAGGCATCATTGTGAGGACCAGGAACTTGTCTCACAGCTCTGTGCATTCCTATGAGGTTGAGTCAGATCTATCTATAGCAGATCCCTCTCCTGCTAGGTGAGTTCAGATGCGACTTTGGGGCACCTGTTTCATCTCACTGAGCAGGAACAAGGCAGTAGGGTCTCAATTGGACTAAGCTATGGATGCAACCTCAAGAACTGTGCTTACTGTGAATTCGCTATAGTCTCAGTGATTCCCCTACACAGACTTGCTATAGAAGAGCTGAAGAAGGGACTCATTTTGTGGGTGGGAAAACATCGCATGGTGACACAGCACTTGCAGAATTGGACTCAACACATTTTCACTCTACTGCAAACGTCACTGAAATCAGTGCCAGCATGTGAAGCACGTACCATGTATCTAGGCCTTTCTTGGCACAAGAGAAAGCTTCCACAGATGGGGTGAAGGAGGCTCTCCTGGACTGCAGGTGGAGAAGGAATGGCATCCCCTCAGAAGTGTGGGTAGCATCCACTCACCTCAGTGAGCCTCTATTTCTGAGCCTTGCAGTAAACGTCAAATGTGTGTATCAGGTAGAAAAACATCCACCTCTGGACCTCTAGGGACATTAAGATGTTTATGGAACCAGAGCATCACTCATATGAGGAGAAGCTTGAGAGAGCTGGGACTGTTCAACCTGGAGAAGAGAAGGCTCAGGGGGATCTTATCCTTATGTATAAATACCTGATGGGAGGGAATGAAGAAGAGGACTCTTCTCAGGCGTGTCCAGTGACAGGACAAGAGGCAACAGGCATAAATTAAAAAATAGGAAAATCAGTCTGGATACAAGATGACACTTCTTTGTTTTGAGGATAACCAAGCACTGGAAGAGGTTGCCCAAAGAAGTTGTGGTGTCACCATCCCTGGAGATATTCAAAACCTGACTGGGGACATCCACAGAATCACAGAATCACAGAATCTTAGTGGTTGGAAGGGACCTTTGAGATCATCGAGTCCAACCTGGGCAACTAGCTCTGGGTGAGCTGGCTGAGCATGGGAGTTGGACCAGACGACCTCCAAAAGTCTCTTCCAACTTCAACTAGTCTGTGATTCTGTGTATGGTACCTGTCACAGCTCCCCATTTTCCTCTCAAATTACCTGAGATTAATGCAACCCACAGCTTGTTATTTGTTATTTTATTTATAATATAAAAAATGTTCAAGTGTTAAACAGTCAAGAGTTCTGACATTCAGACAATCCAGAGCAAACTTTGACAATCATCTTATGACAAATTAGCAGAGTTTTCTATCTGACCCCATCATGGGTGAGGAATAGAGGGTTTAGTTACTTTATTGCTAAAAGTTAAATGAAATACACTGTCAATTGTTGTATTATCTTCTCAGTCACAGCTTCACCATGCATCCAATCTACAGTATCTGAAATGCAAAGGACATGCAGAAGTAAAAATATAAAAGAAAAAAGTCGAGCTACAATGTAAACAGGTTTGCTGCAGAGAACTGAGGAGAGAGGGGCACTTCCACGGGGGTGCTCTGCCGCCTGGACACGCAGGTCTGTCTCTTTGCACCACAGAGCTGATGGCCAGAGCTGATCCGAGTTTGGAAACACGACGTCTGTCACCAATGGCAAGACGTGACGGTAACAGCCGTCTTTACAATATACGGCACGGCAGTACAGAAGAATCCGTTTACTGGGCTGCCCCACGCAGGGCCCTTCCCGACCAATGCAGGGGTGACAAGCGGGGCCAAAAGTGCTCAGGCTCTTCCAAACCCTGAGGCAGTGTGGCCGGCAGCTCTCTGGCACATCATCCAGGGCAAGCTGTGGCCATGCTGCGCCATGGGGCTGCTCTCCAGCTATCCTCCCAGCACTGCCAAAGCTGCGGCTGAGCACAGCACGCAGGACGCCCCAGCCCCAGCAGCCCTACGGCACCATGGCACAGGGCACCACGGCCAACGCTGCTCAGTGAAGGGGACACTGCGGCCAGCGCAGGGCAATGCGGCCACAGGGCACCACGGCTGGGTGGGGACTGCCCTGCGGGGACCAGGGCAGTGTCTTCCGCCTGCCGGGGCTGACTTTAGTGAACTGGATTCAACCGTACGTGATGGGGTTCTACCTCAGCACCTTCACACACTGTCCGCCTCATCAGACCACAAACCTGTGCCAACCCAGCTTCAGACCCAGGGGTGAAATGGCCAGAGGTTGAGAGCTATATTGTAAGTGCTGCTGCTGCTGTGCAATTTCTTTTTCTCTTCCCTATCTGTGTGGCAAAAGAAACATTATTTCTGCATTTCAGTATGGTGCTTTTGGGTTTCTTTTTCTCCTGATTTAAGTGAAAATGCAGGTATTTCACAGGGCAAGACAGATCCCCAGTAGACGTGACAACGGAAATGCTCCCACTTGTGTCCTTGATGTGTGTTTAAATAATAACTCAAAGAATAAGATCGTTAATAGTGGGGTACAGGGCAAAGTGGCGAGGCTGTTTTCTTCCAATGGAAGAGTGCCCTTGTGACAGCTGTCTCCCAAATAAAAATCTATGATCTTAAAAATGCTACTAAAACTCGGCATGAATCCCAGCACTAGCATACAGCAAAAGGCACCATGATAGTTTTGTTTTCTATTTTTAAGTAGTCAAAAATTGGCCCACTTTTTTTCTTAACTTTATTGTTTGTTTTCTTTTCTTCTTTTTTTTTTTTTAACTTTTTTTTTCTTGGAAGCTGTAAATCAAGACATTACATATAAATAGAGATTCCCTATAAAAAAAGTCATTGCCGTTAGCTATTATAAGACAAATTTGCTAAAATGAAAATAAAACATTTTGTTATATTTTTCCCTCTTTTATATAAAATAAAAATATTTATTTTTTTGTTTTGTTCTGTCTCATCTCCCTCCTCGGCTTCCTCCATGCGGGTTAGGTCTGTGGGCGCGAGAGCCTGGGAGGTGCCTAGAGAGGGTGGGGGTCCGGTTTGGGCGCCGTGTGCCCCAGGCTGCTGCGCCCGCTCTCCCCGTGGGCGCTGTGCCTGCTGCAGGAGTGGTGAGTCCGGCTGTCGCCTGGCCGGTGGAGCGGGGGCGACTCTGTGTGGGCCGCCTCACTGTTCTGAGTGCTTAGGAAAGGGGTGCTCTCAGCCACCAGCTCCTCGTCAGACTCGCTGTAAGAGGCGCTGCTCAAGGAGAAGGAGTCCCGGATGGCTCTGGCTCTGTGAGGGACGTGCCCGTTCAGTTTGGATTTTTTCCACCGCCTGTTGCTGCTGGCTGTTTTCTTTGGCTGCTCTAGCGCTGTGACATACTCCTGCGTCGTCTCGTACTCGTCATCCTCCGTGATGCGGAATGGGCTGGAGGGCAGGCTCCCCATGCTGTCATTTAGATAGGTCTTCCTTTGGTAGTAGCTGTCATATCTCTGCGTGTCCTGGAAGGGGAGCTGGTACCGCCGCAAGAGGGGCTGCTGTTCCTCCACGCGGAAACTGATGGGGGCCGCCGGCGGCAGGGAGACGGCGTGGGCCGAGTTGGGGGAAGTGATCTCGAAGGTGGGCACCTGTGTGGCCATCGAGTAATGGAAGTCAACGGGCGACAGGCGTGCTGGTGTGGTCAGGGCTGACACGTACCTGGAAGAAGTAACACCTCCGTTAGGTGGTCAGGACACTGGACAACACCAAAAACCTCCAGCTGTGCCTACACTCTGCCAAACACCTGGCGCAGGGACTCATGAGGTCTCCGGTGCACCTGGTCCTGGAGCTGGCATCTCCTCAGGGACCAGGAATAGAGACCTTGCATCACAGACCTTCAACACAGGAGGATGAGCTGCTGCCTTTGGTGGGCACTTGGGCATTGTGCACCATGCATCCTAGGAGTGCCTCTCCCAAGGGACTCGGTGTGCAATTCCCACCCTGCATCACTGAAAACCTTGCAGCATCTGCCAGCAGGCTAAGACAAGACTTCCCTCCCTCTTGTCTGCCTGCCAGCTGCTTTCTGTTCCCTCTGGAGGTGCCAGGCTTGTCTCCAAGGAAGGTCACCAAAATGCCCTCCCCCTGCTCAGGCCACAGATGGGGAAAGCCTGGGTATTGTTTCCTCTGACTTAGCAAAAATCTCGTGTCTCAGAAAGACATCTACTGCTTCCATCTACTCCAGTGACAACATCAATGTGGCAACTCACACCTGGTCTAGCCCCTCTCCAAAGAAACCCTTTCTTTGGCATCACCTCTTTCTAAGAAGCAGATTTCATTTCCTCTCAATAGTGCCAATTGGTGTCTCTGGTCATTTCAGGCTGCCCAGGCTCCCTGGCTCATCTGGTGCTATTTTACCTGTGTGTCTTGTGAAGTACGAGACTTCTGTAGGAGCTGGGTCAGCCTGCCTGAAAGGAATGAGAGAGCAGGAGATGCTGTCTTTCTCCTATTCCTCATGGAAAAGTCCCACTGCCTTGAAGGGTAACTGCCAGGAAGTGGCCACCCAAAGGTGCCCACAGCTACCCACAAAGGACTGAAGCAAGGGCAGAGATATGCTTTTGCACCCTGAGGAACCAAACCCAGCAAGGGGATGACTGTTGAGGCCTCTCACTGGCTGATGCTGTCTCAGCTCTGCAGTTGCATTCCCCTGAAGGCTGGGTGATACAGAGCCCTGTCCCAAGACTGTGCCCATGTACAGCACCCCTGCTTACCCGGTCATCCAGGACTACGCTGAGGACACCCATCTTTTCCACGTATACCTGAGGGCCAGACTGCTTGAGCGGCAAACCCACCAAGCTGGTGTTCTCAGCCAGTTTTTCTTCACCAGTTGCTGATTGCAGCCAGGTATTTTCCTCTCCTCTCATCCCTGTGCTCCAAACCTGTGCTGCCACCAGGTGAGCAGGGTGCAGTGCTTGCACCACCAGAGTGGTCTCCTGGGATAGTGGCTTCCTCTGGTAGGACCAGAGATGGAGCTTCTCCAGTGCTACCAGAGGACTGCTGCTCTAGGGCTTGGCAGAGGCAAACATTTTTGTGTCTGGCACAAAGGGCATGGCTTGCCTCTGTGGTGCCAGGGCAGCACCAAGCAGTGGGGTCTGACCTCTCGCTGTGCGGTGAGTCCCGCAGAGAATCCACCGAGTCTCGATACTGTGTCATGGGCCTCCGCGAGTCCTCGATGCAGAAGGCGGCCCCGCGGCGAGCCCGTGCCTCCACACATGCAGGGCTGTTGCATTTACTGGTTCCCACCGAGGACAGCATTATCCCAGACTGGGAATCTGAAGTCAGGCTCTCTGTCCGCTCCAAGCTCCAGGTGTGGCTTTCATGTCTGTGGACCAAACCCCATATGGACAGTGAGCAAGTAAGGCCCCACCAAGGTCTTCTCCGAAGACCTGCATGTAGGCACAGCTTGCACTCTTTTCTGCACTGATGTCCCCTCTCGCTCTCTCACTAGGATTCATCTGACCAAGGATGCCCAGCTTTCCAATCCTGCCTTTGATCTGCCTTTCTTTGCTACTTCTTGGAGCTATGATTAGAGGGTGAAGAAAAGCAAACCAGTGCATACTGGGTATTTACCACACCACCTCCTGACAACCAGGAACAGGACAGGATGACCTCTTGAGGGAGGACAGGGAAAAGTGTCTTTGTGCTTGCAAAGTGTTCTGGGTGTGGAGCAATGCACTGGCTGTGCCAAGGCAAATCCACAAAGGATATTCAAATGTGCCATCTGCATTGCCAAGTGACAGCCCCTTCAGCAATGCTAACAGAAAGGAGCCAGAAAAAAAAACAGAAAAAACTCATAATTACTTCAGCAGCAGTAGTAGATCTAGATGTTTGGTTTCCATTGGCTCATAAAAGATTTTGGCAGCAAAACACTTTTGAGGTGGCTTTTCGTATGTTGGCTAGACCTTGCTGAGCCCTTGGAGCTCCACCTGCTCTAGTCTTGGTGCAAAGACATCCCACAAGGACTCACTAAGGCCATGGGCACACCAGGGAGCCCACCTGGATCATGGCCACCAGGCTGACCCCTCTCCGTAGCAGAAATATGTGATCCATTAGAGCAAGAGCTCTGGACTCCCAAACTGCACCAGGTGGAACTGTCCCGGCTGAGGATTTTGGGTGGGGGTTTGCAGAGGAGACCAGGCCTCATTAAGACTTCCCAAGAACTTGTTAATTATTGATGGCTCCAGACACATGCTTGGCTTCAACCACCACACTCATTTATAACTTCAAACGGTGTCCTCATTAGAGGTGCTGATCAAGTAAAACGGAGCCTGATTATGTCAGTAGTTTGCCTCTGGCATGACTTCAAGAAACACCTGCTTGCTGCACTTGACTCAGAAAGATTAGGTGGCAGGTAGCCAGGACCAGAGGCTATGCAAGGTAGGTGCCTCCCCACAGCTGTCACAAGCTATTGCTGGCCTCCAGACACACCTTTGCATCTTCAGAAGGTGCCCAGGGATGGCCTCAGGGTCCCAGGACTTTGAAGCGAGTGTGGACGGCCATCAAGGTGCAGCTCTGCAGGCACGGGAGCCTCTGTGTGCCTGGCTCAGGCCTGCACACAGCTAGCCTGGGCTGGGCTGCAGAGGAGGAATTAAAAAAAAAAACAACCCTGGAAAACACACTGTCTAGCTCACCAGGGGTAGGATTTCCCAGGACAGAGGTAGTAATTTCCATCCCAGCAAGTGATTCTTGGCTCCCCGTCTAATTGTTAGAGGTCTAGCCAGAGGAGTCTGAGGCAAAATTCACCTGAAAACCTAAGTTCAATATCTGAAGTTGATCTGATGCATTGTACATCAACAATGATTCCTGAACCCTGAAGAAACCTGCCAGGAGCCATCTTTGAGCTTTAGCTGAAAGGATTCATTGCTTCCTGTACAAATGGAGACAAACACATTGCACTAATGTGTTTGCACTAATGGAGTAAATAAGCCAGGATATATTTTGCTTTATAAAGTCAATGCAAGGTGATCTATATATCATTGACAGGCTGTAGATATGGCCCCCCTGCACCTCTCCGTCACTTTTCAAAGTCAAGTGCTGTCCTAGGGAAACACCACCACTTGCTGGAAGAAGCACAGGAGCTGTGTAAGAGGAAGAACCTAAACATCCAAACTTGAAACAGCACAGGACTTTTTCTAGAGCATTTGAAGGACTTTTCTGGACATCATAGAAATAGGAAATCTCAATCTGCAATTTAAATGCTCTCAAAAACCGTGAGAACTTTGGCTTCCAAACCATGCTTCTCTTCTCCTCACTGTTGTTGAAATGTAAAAAAATCTACGCTTCTGTCTGTGTAGCAAGAATTACTGGTACTCTTCTGCTAGCCCCAGTTTTCCGGAGAGCTTCAGGAAGACTTTCAGTGAAAAAGGTGCCACCACCTCAGAGGCTGAGAATCTAATGCAACTTTCTGGACTGTGATAAATTGTACAGGAGTGTTTGCTGTGGTGAAAAACTGTGACTCCCAAGTCAGACCCTAACTGAGGAACTGGCCAAAACATTTAGTGGTATTTTGTGTACTTTGCCTTCAACAAGGCAAATGCATTCTAAATATATCAAGAACGACATGAATAATCTGTATGTGCTAAATGAATTTTTGCAGGTGTCCAGTGTGGTTGCAACCCCAAATTACAAAACCTTTTCTAGATGCATCCTCCCACTTGTGTCTGTGCAAAGCATGAAAGCACAGCTTAATTTCCTCCTAGTTTCCAGCTATGTCAGCACTGCAGGTTCCTGCTGGCACCACACTGCAGGTCAAGGATCACACTTTTCCACACCTCTCACTACTTTGCGGTGCCAGCAAAGACCTACAGTGTCATGGCCTGTGTAGTACTAAGCATCAAGTAAGAAAAAAAAAAATTACTGGCTTTGAACCTCACAGCATCCTAAGACAAACAGCAGAAGAAAGTTCAGGGGAAGACAGTATACATCACCTCTGGCTGGACGTTGGAGTGGCTGTAGAGCAGTGATGAGAAGGTGAGCAGGAGTGACTTCCCGAGAAGGTTGTCTCAGTTTCCCTTCGGATCACATGCTCGGTGGCAGAAACATTCTTTGAAATGTACTGTAAAACAGGAAGAATCACATAGATCAGCCGCCAGCTTGCCAGCACTGTCACAGCCAAATTCATCTGATTTGATTATTTCTGGTGAACTCAGACAAGGACTGAGTGAACCCAGCAGCTCCATACCCCAAGGAAAGAGACAAGGAGGCTGGAGGTTCTTCTCTGCCCTTGCACTCAGAACACTTCGAAAACAGGCCATGGCACAGGGACTGCAGAAGTGTATGAAGAGCCAAGGGGTTCCCCTGAGGACAGTGGTACTGAGCAGAAAAATGTCTCTGCTCACAGGAGGTTACACACCGAAGAGAGTATCAGCAAAAACACAACCACAGGAGATCTGACAGAGATACAAGACCTATGAAAACATGAGGTGTAATCCAATATTTATGCTGAGATATTCCTCCATCTAACAAGAAGCACTGCTTTTCACAGGGACTCTAAGCTCTGTGGGGGAGTCAGTACTTTGCGGCCAGAGGGTTCTTAGCAATTCCCTTTCTCTCTTTCTTCATGACTGGGATTCAACCTAGCTACATTTTTAACATCCAAAGGGTGAGCCAGTATTGCTTGTAACTGATTTATTGTATTCTTTTCCATCAGTACTTCTTTTCATTTTTCTCTCCCTCCCACCTCCCTTTTTCTGACCCCTTTCAATGCCTTGGTCCAGCAAGGCACTTAAGCACATTGATGGTCCTATTGAGTTCACAGAGTTTGATGGGAATCTCATGTGACTGGTCATGAAAGTGGCTGAACGACCCTTCTGGATTTGGTCCTAAAATCTAATTGGTGTAACACTGGCACCCCACCAGGACATCCCACCTTGCTCAAGATGCAGCTCTTGGTACAGGCAGATGGGCTAATGTGGTGCTGACCAGATCACCAGGAGATGCTTCAGCATGACGTGGTCATGGCAGCAGCTCCAGCCACCGCCGCCCTGATTGCATTTGTCATGCCACAAAGTAGGGCTTAATGGCACAGCTTAATAAACAGGAAACACTGGGAACATCTCTCTCAGAGGAAAACAGGATCACGCTTGATTCAACAAAACAAGCCTGTCTCGAGTATCCTAATCTCATCCTGACCTTCAAAGTAAAATCAGATGTTGGTTTTGGAACTGCTTCTATGCAGAATCTCCTCTTTTTGTTCAAGTTTGTAAGTGTTTTGCTTCTCACTCACATGCACACAGGTGTCTAAGTATACACATTCATATTACATCTCTGGCAGAAAATAGGTACTCAGTAACATGCAGAGAGATGGAGACAAAAGTTCTTACATCAGCCATTTGGATTTCCTCAGGATCCAAACGTGGATGGCTTGGCCCATTTGCAAGGCTCCTGTTCTGATGGGCAGGGCACATGTTCTGCCGTAAATGATTATGCATTTGTTTTCTTTGTTTCCTTTAAAACAGAAAGGAAAAAAATCTGTTAGGAAGACCTATCCCATGGGGCTCTGCCCTCAGAGACACTTGGGTGATGCAGACCATAGAGAAGGCAAGTTTCAGATATATTTGATGTTTCAATAGTGTTTGTGGAAAGCTGCAAACAGGAAGAAACAATGCCACCTTCTGCTGCTTTCTTTTTTTAAAAAAAAAACAAACAGGTGAGCATTTCTCATTGTGGGCAGTTTGGGAAGCTAGGTCCAGCATCTCATTTTGTAAGAGAGAGCCCAGCACAATGCAGTGGAGCCAGGGACAACAAGGCACTGGGAGGGGAGGAGAAAAGTGGGGAGAAGGAAAAAGGGAAGTGGGTCCTTGTTTGGCTTTGGTGGGAAGGCACTTTGACCTGTCCTGCATTAAGCACAAGGTGGCAAAGCCTTCCCGTGTCCCTGCCAGAGCATCCACTCCACAAGACCCGCTATGTCCTGAGGGCACCCTGAATTGAGGTGAGGTGCAGGCTAAGTAGGGAAAAAGGTGCCATCCAGGCAGGGAAGGCTGGACATCAAAGAGGTCCTGAAGACTCTTATTCCATCAAGATTGCTCTGAAAGTCCCAAAATGTACATAGCTGAGGCTCCTGCGCAACAGCCCAGTCTGCTTCTGCTCCTGCTCTCAGGAGATGAGCTGCTGGCTTGGACACCAGCTTTTCCCAGCATTTTCACCAGCTTTTACACAGCATCACTTGGCTGGGCAAAATGGTGCTGATTCAGAGGATAAGCAAATGGTCCCAGGAAAACATCCTGCTCAGACACAGCATGGGAAATGGCTTCACTGGCACCCTTCATGAGACCTTCCTGGGAATATCACGGCACAGGATCTCCTTAAAACAGCATTTGGGAGAAAAGCATGAAAGAGTGAAGCATGAACACTACCACTCAATAACGTCTGGCCAGCTATTGTCTGTCAACCAGCCATACTCACTTGGTTTTACAGTAAGCTACCACACAGACGATGCCCACCACAAGCAAGGCAACACAGATTCCTGTGATGGTTAAAACTCTCTTCTGGTAGAGCTCTTCTGCTTCTGCAAATGGAGAGAAAGAAACTAGTTACAAATAGGCTCCAGCACCAGGGTTGTGTCTGGCTTCTCAGGAACCAGGACTGCGTGCAGGCAAGATGGAAAACAGGGCTCAGTCAGACCTCCTACCAATCCATTGCCCGTCTCTAATAGCTGCTCCAAGCCTGAGACCTGCTGGCCCAACCTTACTCACCCCTCAGGAGACCTTCACTCCTTGTGTCTCTCTGCATCTTTGTCCTCTCTTGCTCAGTGGTTCACCCCTTCTCCGCTCAAACATGCTTCTTGCTTTCTCTTCTCTTCCCGCAGCATAACTTGGTGACTAATCAAAAAGCCCCACGACTCTCCCTTCCAGATCCTCCCTTCTCGGTAACTTAGTAGCCTACCAAGGAAGTCCCCGAGCATCCCCCACTCACCATGTACATGCATGCCCTGTGATGCTCTCATCACAGGCTCTCTGCTCTGACAGACTCAGAATGCCTTTTCCTTGCAGCGGCTGCATGCCCTGGAGCATGGCTGTGTGCTAGAAACGGCCAAACAACAGGCTCCAAAGCATGTAGGTGCTGAAAGGGACACCCTAAAACAGTAAAAAGCAGAATGAGGGTGGAAAAGTGATAGTGCATTAGGCAAAGAAAAGGGAGTAGAGTAATTAAAATACAGTAACCAATTACAGTTATGGATTTTTAATTAAACCCTAGGAAACAATTCCATTGCACCAGGTAACTCAGATGCACACACAAAACTCAATGCTGCTGCTTCTCTCAAATATCACCATTTGTCATGGACCCCATTTCAAAACAGAAAAGTCAGCCACTTGCATCAAAACCCAGACCATGCTGGAAGTGAATTAATTAATTCACATTAATCAAAGCTCCAAGGAAACACTAGTATGTCACTTGCAGTGCAACTGAACTACACCTAGGCAGCAATTACAGGGCTAAGACACTTCTTCCTTTCTGGCTACACCAGAGCAGATGCTCTTCTCAGCGACATCCAGCAATCTCCACTGAGATCAGCCAGGGCAATTTGGTTCTCCAGCTGGATGACTGAAAGAAAGATTCACTGCACAGCTGCCATGAGCATTTTAGTTCAGCATCTACAAACAGTGTTCTCCTGCCCCCATACTATGTGTTAATGCTGAAGTTACTGGGGTTTGTTGCTTCTTTAATATTCACTTAAGTATTTTTTCATATAGATAAATTTTATAAATTTATGCCATGGTTGCTGTGCTGACCACCCATATCGTGTATGGGTCACCATACCACACTAAATACTTCGAATGGACTATACGATATCCTCAGAGCTACCAAGCAATGAAATACAAAAACAGAAGAGAAACAGAAGTGGTCCCAGGAAAGGCCTTGGACAAGACTTTAGCAAAAAAGCAATGGAGAAGAAATGAAAAATTCCAGATATCTGAGTATTTAGATCAATTTCGCCTTGCCATTTTAGGACAGAGAAGGCATTTTTGGAAGAAAAATAAGCACTAGGAAAAAATGTTTATCTCTTTCTACTCAAAACTCTCAAAATGGGAATGAAGAAACTTTTGCTAAACAAGGGCTGAGAATGACAGCCCTTTCAGGAAGATTCAAAACTTAATCAGCAAAGCTTGCTTCGTGCCTGTGCTACAAATCTATAATTTAAAGAAATACATTTCCATTGGTTTTGTTTGTGCACTGGCCTTTGGCTCCATGAGGCGCTCAGGGTGCAGGTGGAGGTGTCAAGCAGGCAACGGCCCACAGCTGAGGCTCAGAGAGGCAGACTGCTGAGACTCTCCCAGACTCCATATCCACGGTGGGGTGGACCAGGAACGACAGGTCATGGGTCTCACTTGGGCTGAAAGTTACTGTGCCACAGCAGCTTCACCAGCCTCCTCAGAGCCAGAGCCTTTATGGCCTGGGATCTGCCCACAGGGAGGGGTGTGGGTGCCAGCTGAGCTGATACTACTTGCATTTTACTACAAGGAACCAGGTGGGGGCTGGCATGGGGAAAGAACTCACTACGGGGTGAAACATCTCCTTCAGCAATGTGTTTCCCTTGCATCGATGCCCTACTCCAGGCATCAGCAACCATGGCAGACAACTTTTCTTGCTCTTGCATGCCTCTGGGACCTGGATCCCAGCTATATAACTCTATCCTTCAGACAGGAGCTTCAGAGATTTTATCAGAATCTGGAAACCAACTAGGATCATGTCATGTTCATGGATGGTACCAGGCAAGAATTTTGGACCCATGGACACATCCATCAAGCCCATTTTTTCAAAGATTTTTCACCAGCTATGTTTCTTGCTACAAAGACTTTCTTTTTTTCCAATCATAAATCATCCTCTTTGAATTACGGAGGAGAAAGAGCAAGAACTATGGCGCTTTTTTTTTTTTTTTTAACCTATTACCTACATGACAAAATTTTTTGCCAAAGGCTCAAATCACAGCCTCTGTTCTGGTGATCATGTCATGATGGGACCCTGACTCTGGTACATCTGACTGTCCTGAACTTTCACCTGAACTGCATGGGGAATGTTTCAGTTCATCAGGAATGTGGATTTAGCCTCTCTGTCCTGAGCTGACAGCTCTGCTGTAGGAAGCAGTGAAGTGGAAGGCTGTGTGTCACTACTGCAAAATTAAAATTAAATGACCTGCTGATAGTAATTTAGCTTGGCTCCTAACATCTCATTAAAGTTGATGCTCAATAACACAGTATCTTCATGTTACACAAAACCATACCAGCAGTAACAGAAAGAAAATAAGAGAATGCACACTACAATTTTGTATTTGACAAGCTAAGATCCTGGAGCAGGTCTTGCCTATTTGTGTCTCTATGCTCTACAAACACCACGTCTTCATGAGCAGCATCATCACTCGATAGCAGCAAACACTATGAACAAACCATGAGCTGCCACACAACACTGACAGCATCACAGTCCAGCCATGGGTGTCACAGCAATGCATGAAAGTGAAAGACAAATGACAGAGAAGAGACAACTGCAGACTGGGAACAGGATGTGTGTGGTTCTGTGATGACATTGAGAATGGATGAGGAAAAGGAAGAAAGGTCAAAAAAAAGGGATGTCAAAAATCCTCAATTTTAAAGTTTATTTAAGTGTATTAGCATTAGCAGCACCACTTTCTCTGAATCACCTGACCACAAAATGCACACCTTTTCTGCAGCAGGGAAGAACTGCTGGGGGATACACACCAATCCTCATGGATTGGGCATGAAAACACCAGAGGAGACAAGTTTCTCCAGCTTCAACTAGTGCATGTCCCTCCATCTCAGGGACCCGTGAAGACAACTTCGGATCCAGAAGTGAAAGACTGGTGTCCCCATACCTCTAGCAAATGGAATTGAAGCATCTTCCTGTGAAGATCTGCTCTAGTTGACATTGCCGAGTCAATGTTTTTAAGTTAAGTAATAAAGATAAATCTCTCTGCTCTTATCTGACCAAGCCCTCCCTGACATTGACCTGTATACTCAAGGGAAACCTAGCCTCAAGGATTTGATTTCCAAGGTGCTTACTCAAGAGATATCTGATACATTTCTAAGAGCAGGCTGAGGAGAATGGAAGAAAAATAATATGATTATGAGCAACTGAGCAGGAGCAGGTAATCACCCAAAGGGGAGGTTTTTAAAAGCATTTAAGTTACTGCTGTGTTTTTTTCAAACTTCAGCTTGCCGCCGTGATGCTCAACATTACATTCTCCACTCTCTTGGGAGACTACTGACATCCCTGTGGCTTGCTGCTTTCTAGACTAACTCGTCTCATGCCACCTTTCTAGTATCATTATCTTCCTGGTCAAGAACCAAAATAAGCTGCTAACCTTTGGGAGGAGGAATGGCAAAGCTCGTAGGATCCAGTGGATGGCAATTTCTATAAAAGCCCCGATCTTCCTAAAACTTGCCTCCCCGTCCCTGGAATGCTTGCCCATAACTAAGTGGTGCCTCCTGGCAACCTTTTGGATGGACACAAACTCCAGCTTTTCAATTAAATACACAAAAGCATGTTGAATGAGGAGACGTATGGCAATTGTAACATCCCAGTCATGCCACACACACCAGGCATGCTGCTGTAAACAAAGAAAAAAGTGCTGCTAAAAATACACGTACTTTTTTTTTATAGGTTTACAATTAGTTTTTGTAATTTACTCCATTTTGTTTTGTTTTGTTCTTTTTTTTTCAATGCAAACATCTATCTTGGTGCCAGGGAAGAGAACTGAACAGCTGATTTTTTAATCATCCCATTAAAGTCATAAATATAATGTGGGCAGCTCTTAATGGCTTCTGATTAATAAATGAATGGTTGTTCCATACCCTTTAATTCAAATCCAAGATGCTCTGCCAATGCAGAAAGAAGACAAGGAAGAAAAAGAGAAAAAGAAAAACAGGTCTGTCAGAGATCTCTAATATACATACACACTGTGCAGTTACAGCAGGTTAGCTTTTCTGCGGGCTCAGCAGCAGTTACACAGAAGACAGTGTATGCTTCAGAGCATTTCAAATTCCCACCAGAGCTTATATCTTATATAAAGAAAGACCCAAACAAATTGCAGTGGAAGTTAATTATGAATTCTTTTAGTTAATTATGAATTCTTTTGTGATGAGCCATGTTTGTTAGTACCTGATATGGAATTCACAGTTTAAGCAGGAAAAAAAAAATAAAAGGAAAGGAAAAAAAAAAGGTACACTTGTTCTGAAACAACTCCTGACAGGTCAAAACACATAGCGACTGCATGAACCTGGTAAAAGCCATTCATTCACTTTCTACAAGCAAAATGTGCCCAGGATGGTTTCACTCGCCCCTCTCTGCCTGGCGCCGGTGCACCGAAGGCGAGCGCTGGGCAGAGGGGTGTGCGGGCACTTGCATGGGGGGCCTGACAACACCGATCTGCTGCCCGACCCCAGCTCTGGTCTGGGGTGCACAGCGTCATCTGGCAGCATCACTGCAAATCACTGGATGGTGTGTCAGTCATGCTAGCATTGCTCTCGGCGTACAGATCTGCAGATGAACCACCGATGCCCTGGGCAATAAGCTGCTCAGGCAAGGCAATGAATCCCTTGCAGATCTAAAAGTGCAAATTGCACTGAAAGTCTCCCTCAAGTCTGTGATTTTTTCAAATTTCACTTCTGCTGTGGTTCTGCATTGTTTTAGAAATAACAAGCATACTGAAAAAAAGGACAAATTGGAGCATCTGCTTTCAGATTTATATTCATTGCAAGTAAGACTGCAGTTCATCTTGCAGAGATAGTGCTAAGCAAAGTACTTTACCTAATGAATAACACAGTTATTCGAAACAGGTATCCTGAATTTTAATCATTTTCCTGGCACAGGCCTCATCTAAAGACAGTTTTTCGTACATAAACATTAAAGTTCTCCACACTCATCACTGTACACAAAAGTGAACTCAGCTGTTCCTAATCACCATACACCCAAAATTGTTTGCAGCTTGGAGATGTCCAGATTTATTTACTATATTTTCCATAGGAACTGATTTTTGCTGCACAGAAATATTTGCTTTCTTTTGCAATGCTGCTCAAAATTTAGGCAGGGGGAAATTAGCACTAGTCATTATGGAACACGTAAACACATTTTCTAAAGCAGGTTCTTCTCTTCAAAACAATGCTGATGTTTTGGGTTTTTTTTTGTGGGGGTGGAAGTTGGATGGAGCTGTTTTTTTTTAAATTTTGTATAATTTAAAGGCCACAAAACCTGGTTGCTCTCTGCTTCATATCTCACATGTGTGTAAAAGGAACAGCAAACCCTACCATGCATTTCACGGTCATTTTGTACATGTGGCAGTGACAAAGACACAATGTGGTGGGCAGCAGAGAACTGGACAGAATACATCCTAAATCTCTTGGTTATCACATCTAGCTGTGACCTTTTAGGCGTGCTATCATTACACACACTGCTTCGTCTCACGCTATGGCAAATGCATGTAGAGACTCATTAAATTTCACCTATATATCTGCACTATTGATCCATTTGACAGCTGCATACTGCCTATACTGTCACATCTCCCTGTTCCAGGATTTGCTGCAACATCTACAGCTACAAATGGATGCAATTTGAAACATTTTTATGGTGTTTTTTTTGCAAATTCAGAAATGCTCATGCAAACAGAGGTGGTGGGGAGGAGCTGGGGAACTTTGGCCTTTCAGCTGTGCCTCTCACTTCCGAACTGCAGTTTCTTTTGGCTTCCAACCCCATGGAGCAGGCACAACCAGCTGGCTCGTTGGATCTTAGCTACAGTTTCCCTGAACAGGAGAGAAACCATGCAGCCATGCAGCAGCTGGAATGTACATGCCTGCCTGTGCCTACAAACTCACCAAGAGCTCTGCAGACAGAGGAAGCCTTACCCCAGCCTGTGCTTCTGCATCTGATGTCCATGGCTACTCTATCATTTCAGGCTGCAGACATTGCTTCTGTATCACCCATAACAGAACCCTTCTAACAAGGAGCCACTCTCCCCTTCTCCTGCTCAGGAGGTCCTCCCAGCCTGGGCAGGTATTTCTTTCTGTGCTGGGACAGTGAAGGAGGAGACACTTCAAGAGCAGGCTGGGATTTAGTGGGTTTCTCTCTTCTCTAAACAAGAGACTGTTCTAAATTATTCAACATGTTACAATCGAGAGGCTAATGAGATAACCCCAAGGGAAAACACTGCTTCAAAATGTAAGGATTCTGCATTCAGCAGGGGGGTATCATCTTCAGCAACATGGGTTACCACATAATGCATGCCTATTTTATGTCAGCAACACACCACTTGATAGCAAACATGTTTGAGAAATCAAAATTTCTCCTAGAGACAACAATTTATTTTGATCTGGAGCAAAAGACATTTCTGACTGCTTACCACATTTGAAAGATGTCACCTTTGCTTTTTTTAAGAGGTTGATCAGGAAAAGTAATACATCTTTAAAAGCTTAGGGTTATATTTGTTGCTAGGTGGAGGAGGTGCTCAGCATGACGTGGTACCTGCACTGTGTCCTGCAGCAGTTCATTCAATCTGCTTTTGACTCACCCTCCCAGTTAGACTGGCAGTCTGGCAGACCTGGCTGATGGGGATGCCTAGAAACCTTTGGGCAACGGGTCCCCTCTGCGGCCATTAACCACATAGAGGGAAGCATGAGGTCCAGGTAAGTCCTCTGGCTCCTCCAGAAGGGGATGCTCCATGCTGATGGAGGTGGTTGCAGTGGGGAGGTGTACTGTATCCCAGGCTTGTGGCAGAGGGATCCTTTGGGATAACTAAGATTAAATGGATGAATCCCATCTGTAGAGACGAACTGATACGTGGCAGAGGTGCTGAGGGGGAGCAGCAGTACTCTCCAACTCCCACCGGACAAGCTCCACTGGAAGCAATACATCCAGAGGTTACTACACAAATAAATCACAGTGAGACAGCACTAAGATTGTAGCTCTAGGATGAAGAAATGGGCATATTATTTATGAGAACCTTCTGTCTGAATCCCACATGTGCTCCCTGGTCATGGCAAGGCGATAGGGCAGAACACCCTGAACTGCTGTGAGACTCCCCAAACTATCTGAAGTGGGGACATGTTCTGGGGAAAATCTTGTCCCAAATGTGCCTGCCAAACCTTTCTGAAAATGCTGGACTTAAGATAGAACCCATTCTTCCTAATGCAGCCACCAGTGTTAAGGAAACAGTATCTACTGGCCTCTTTAATGCAGTACTTTGCAGTATTTTGGTTATTTCTTGCACCTAAAACCTAAGCTAGGTTCTTCTGTGTATATTCCAAAGGAGACTGGACTTAGTAGTTTGGAAATGTTCAAATACCTAACTACTGTATGTAAGACAGAAGGCTGTCCAACAGAAAGGCAGTGAGCATGGGAGAGCTGAAGAAGGAAAAAAGCGGAAAAAAATGAAAGAGAACATTACAAAACATTACAAAAATGTTTCATTTTCATACTATTCTTCTCAGCTGCAGCATATCTGCATGGGACGTTGGATCCCCTTACCCAGATTGGTACCACTCAGCTGTTCAAAGCAGGGGCTGCTGAAGAGTCAAGTGATGCATGGACCTCGCATTCAAGTACAACAAAGGTCTTGAAAAAATTCAGCTGAAGTGGACTGAAAGAAAAAAATCAGTTTGATTCAGGTGTCACCAGTAGGGTGGAGATTCTGTGGGCCCATTATCACAAATTTTGTTGTGCATTTTTTTCTCATGGGACAGGAGACAGAGTCCTGCACTTACTTGATACGCATTGACTTTGTGACTATCTTTTTCTCTATAATGTATTTTACCTGTTTTAAAGGATGAACAGACAAAACCATTTAATCTAAAACATCCTTACAGGAGTAACAACTCAAGACAGATGGCTCTCACTGTACTGTAGATTTACAGGGTGATTAAAAAGGATAAAAGACTTAGCAAACATCTGTGAAAACTGGGCCTGTGCTCTCATGGTCTTCAGGTTGCCCAAGAACGTCATTAAGATATTTAGTTACTGCATACATTATTCACCCCAAACAAACTTGGGTCCCCCAGAGGGCTCTCCGGGTCACGGAGCATGCTCCAAGGCACAAAACGAAATGGAGAATTAACATCTGGGGACTGGCAAGACAGATTATTGATTATAAATTGCACTGACAGGAGTAATACTTGCAGTGCTGTGGTCCATGCTTCCCCAGGGGATAAAGGGAGCAATGCAAGACAGTCCTATGATGGAGGAGACAAAGGACACTGTGATGGTGTTAGGGGCTGGACAATATTTGGGATCTCCAAGTACAGGAAGTCTGCAAACTTTCTATCAACTGCACAGCCATTTAGGCTGTCCAGTACTGTATGAATAAAAACAACTTGGTAGGCCTCAAAAGTCTAGATACACAAAACCAGAGTATTAGCAAGCTGCTGTGGATTAGCACAGGAGATCCCAAAGGGTAACCTGTACTGTCATCCAGGGGAGAGGAATAACCCTGTTATGACAAATCACAAATGCCCTGTAATTACCCAGCCATACCACAGCATAGGCATCACCCTGCAACTAAGTGGTCGGCAGTTATCATGTAATTGAAAGGAAGCTGCAGAATGTTTATGGAATTTAAAATGCTGCTAAATATTGTTTTAGGGTACAGATGAGTAAGAGGTGGAGGAGGAAACAGAACAGTAGGTATAAAAAACAAATGTTCTTCTGTTTATCATTTTTGTATCACAATCAACGGGTAGGAAACTACTGCTGAGTAAGAGATTTGAAGAACACCGAAGCTGAAATTCAGATCTAGGCCTTCCCAGGAGATCTTGAAGTGGTACATTTATCCCTCTGCTCCCTGGGATGCTCCACCTTGGTGTGAGGAGGAAGCGTCTAAGACCCACTTGTCAGAAGGGATCCTTTTACATGTCAGTGCAATGACCTCTGAACAGTCCTCCGGCTGCAGACTGGTGTCTTCAGAGCGAATGGGACCATCCCTCAGAAGAATAAGAAGCCTCTCCCCTGGTAAACGTATACTGCTCTGCTTCCACGATGGTTTGGTCGGCAGCATTGGAGCCAGTTTGTGTGCCACTGTGGGAACAAGTGATTCTGTTTCCACCCCAGACAGCCTGACACAGACACTGCAAGTAGAAAAAGTTTATGCTTTTCTGGCTGGAAAGGCTCTACAAAAGACATTTCCTTGAAAGGAATGACTGATGGTAAGACCCAGACATTGGATCGACAGGAAATGTGTTATGGTAGGATAAGAATCACGCTGCTGAGATCGTTACACAGATCACACCCAGTGACGGTGCGGTGCATGCTCAAGAAAGGTGGTGGTTCTCATCTCGGAAATACCCGTGCTCATCATCTGTTGTTGGAAGGAATCTCCAATGCCTATGCAAGGGAAATGTCACACATCAGGAGCCAGACCCACGACACTAAACTTTCAGTGGCTTCAGTTAGGGAGCCCTCGGAGATATATCAACCTGGGAATTCAGGATACACTTTCATATCAACATCCACTGCAAGCAGAACTGACCAGATAGCCTGGGACTGCAAGACTCCAATTTCTCAGCTCAAGCTCTTTTCTTCCATGCTTCCAGATGACTATACTGAGTACCACACAGTACTTTCTCCCCTTCAAAAAAAGGCATTTAATGCCTGAATAACAGACTCTTGCAGAACCCAAAGTTGAAGAGAAAGCCTGCTCTCCCAATGGGTAACAGAAAATGTTGCTCTGTGCTTCCAAATCAGACCAGCAGGAAGACCCCAACTATGAATTAAAATTCAATTTGGAAAGAAAACAAGAATGCAATATGGGGTAAAAATGGAGAACCTGCTAGATTATATTGTATATGAATGTCAGCTCTATTCTGGGATGTTTATAGGCAGGCTACAGACTTCGACTTTAATTAGGTCACAAAGTAGAAAATTAAAATATTTCACTAAAAAAAAAGGTATGACATTTGTCCTCCAGATCAGTGACAAGTATTTTGGGAGATGAATAAATAGCAAAATTAAGATGAAATTTCATGTTCCACAGAAAAGAGACAAGCATAAACATAAAACTTCATCCTGAATTTTGAAATTGTTCCATAAATTGCCAGTGGAAAGAATCCAAACATGGAGACTTAGGTAAGGTATTCCTCTTAGGAATTCCGTCTTAGGATGTTTAATCTTCAGTATCTCGGCTCGACCAGGAGTGAAGTAGCTGCCATGTTTTACACCACCTTTACAACCAACCAGCCTGGCAATTTATTAGTAAACTTCCAGCAGGGTTTTACAAAGACTTGAAAAGCTTCTTGTAGAAGAGAGAAGAGATAGATCTTGATCTGACATAGAACAGGCAGCTATGAAACACAGGTGCCAGCATAGCTTAACAAAAAAAGTTTCTTAAAAGGAAGGATGACTTTGGATATGTCTCTGTCTTCTAGAAACAGCCGCAAGACATAGTTGTGCCTATGAAGCTGGACCCAGGAAAGAGCTGTCAATTGGGGGAGTCTACAGTACCCAGTAGAAGCTCTCCTATTAGAGAGACTTCCTGACTCTTTTGTAATATTGCTGGACTTTTCACCCAGCAGAGATGAAGATCTGACTGCAAAGGCAAAATGGTCTCCCGGTACTAATGCTAGGGATTCATTCAGGCCATGGATCAACAGTTTGATGTGTTAAACTTCTGTTCCCATTAGAACAGAGACACCTGTGACTCTGCAGGAACCTGTACCAGGGCTTTGGGAGGGACGTCTGACAGCTAAACTATGAGTTTGTACTCATCACACTCAGCACCTCTGGAGGATGAGACACCTCATCCTGATGGAAGCACTGGAATTCAATTAGCCAAATCCCCAAGCCTCTGCAGTGACTATGAAGGAAGCTTTGATGAATATGGACTCACACCTCTAACACAGATATCTAAAAGTCCAGTGAAAAAAATAATGAGGATCTGGCTGTACTATTGCTGCAAAGAGTGGGGCAGGGAGAACAGAGGTCAGAAGAAAAGTTGATGATGTGAACTCAAGACTGCCAGTATGGCAGGGTACTCCTTTTCTGCACGCTGCATTCCCTGTGGCCAGGGTCAGGGAGGATTCCTGCTTTAGGTCACATTTTGGAGTTAACATATTCCAGCCCTCTGGTTTCATTTGAGCTACTTCATAACTGCAAGATCTAACTAGTGAAACTAGCAGATGATATGACTTTACCATCGTATGTACAATGCAGTATATATATTAAATATATCTGCAACTATAATCATATGGATACATAGAAATATGAAGACCTTGATGTGAAAAATATGTTAGTAAGATGATTTAATGACTCATCATCCATGGAAATAATTCTCTATCTACCAGGACATTCTTCTGTTTTATATAGTAATTGCAGATGATCACTGTCCCCTCTGTTCACCGCCATTAATTCTCCTTGAGTCTAAATTAAAACTGCTTCAAATGTTTCTTTGTCCCTCAGTTATATTGTACAGCCTCTATAAGGCTTTCCTCTTACAGGTTAGTTATAGCTTAGACAACATAATCTTCCTACCTTGATCCATCATCCAATTCCTTATGGGTGGATGGAGGAGTGTGCACAGAGACCAACTGAGATCTGAGATTTCACAGACAAAAGGGATCTAAGCAGGCCTAAGTCAGCATATCTTAAGTCAGAACATCTTTCTCTTCTCAGAGATGTACCTTTCAACTACTTTAATCTTAATGAACAGGCAGCTGTTTGCTCTGACATCTCTCCTTCCTTCCTTCCTTCTTCTAGTAGATTTTCTGTTTTGATGAATGTGGGAAAGGGACCTGTCATACTCTCCTAAAACTGACCTGGGATACACAGGACAAAGCTTTGAAGTTTCCCTGTGAGGCTTTGCCCACACTCACTGGATGTGGGATTAGTATGTGTCAGTGTCTCAAAGGCTCTCTCATCTGTGTTGCTGCCACTTGGCAGGTGAATGCCCATTTGCCAGCTGGTGGTAGCCAACTGTCTACAGACACCTAGCCACTGCTGTGCAAAATAAACGTGCTGCCTTAGATCCCGTTACGGTGTGAGCCCTGCTAGAAAACAGAATATCAGAGTGACTTAGACTAATGCAGGCTTAGCGTGAAGGTGGGCTTAGAGAGCTGACACAGTCAGGTACCACAGCACTGTCACCTTTCCAGGCCACAGCAATGTTCTCTGTTTGCACTGTGCATCCATTTTCTGAGGTAAGTAGCTGGTTTAGCATGCTTCGCTTTTTTTCCTCCAGTATCTCAGCACACTTCCCATTACATTTGCATTACAATACAAGGGAAATAAAATGTAAACTCCTTATAGACAGGTAGGAAACAACTGCTGAGATACTTGCCTGAATTCTGCTGTTGCAAATTCCTACCAAAAGCAAATGCTATTCATACAAAAAAGGGCCGAGCCGGGGCCAACTGTGAGGTCTCCGAGATAGACCAGTAATATAATTCCTAGTGAGTTCCTCTGTACCAATCTGTCAGAAAATAGCAACAGTGTGAGAATGGCATAGAAACCCCCTCCCACTTTAACATTTTGTCTTAATTTTCAAGTATTAGGGTATATACCCAGAATGTCTGGCAGTTGGTACTTGGTCATATGGTTGTCACAGCAACATAAAGAAATGTCATGTGAGAAGATCTGACTACATCTGGTTTTCATCTTCCTAATTGCAGTGGTGTAGCAGGTATTTTGGATAATCAGAAAAAAACAAACCTCCAGAGCTACCTGTAAAATAGACAAGGACAGCCTGAACTCCTACAGAACATGGGGAGTTTTACCTGAGCAAAAACTGAATACAGGTTAAACCAACGAGATAGGAAGCTGCTCTCAGAAGGCAGATAAACAACACCTGGCATGATTCTGGGATGCTGCACCATCTCCATCTCTGGCCCAAATTCAGCAAAGTATTTTTTCAGAATAGCATCTTACATTTAGTTTGCTCTGCAGGGACTCTCGCTCAGTCCTAGGATATACCTACTGAAAGTCATATTGTAATATTTAATATTTATGTTAAAGAATCAGAAGCCTCCGATTTAGGCCTGAAAACTTAAAATACCTCAAGTGCATTTAAAACAACAGCAGTGTAGGTGTCGTTATTTACTATTTAAATATCTGTCAAGTGCTGGCAATGTTCTCAAAAGATGAATCAGGACAGAGCTATTTTATTTCCAGTGGAAATGCCTGAACCTCATTTAATCTGTTTCAGCTTTTGACCTGTCAGAACCCATATGGGATGAAGCACTGAATGAATTATAGAGCAACAGCAACTTCTACTGTGCTCTAATTATTGAATAAAGTAGAAAGTAAGCATTTGCACAGTCCAGACCCAAGTGAAATGCCTTTCCTACTCAGAACAGCAAGTTCAGTGCATGCTTTTCTCCAGCATCACTGCTACGATATTAGCCAACTGTGACCTGAAAGTGAAAAAAGCTATAAACACCTATGAATCATCTTCGTAGATGATTTTTATCCAAGTTCAGACAGGTAACCTGGATTGTTAAGCTCTTTTAACCTTACTATCCTGTGGTTACAGCAGAATTGAGGTAAGGAAATGTACACAAGTCGGTTTTAAAGTTGGTTAAAGTTAAACCTTGTTCCCATAAAAAGCTGGATTCTGCAGGCAGTGGAAAAAAATCACTCTGTTTACTGTTGCCATTAATGTTCTGAAAAGGCATTTTCATGACATAAAACTGATTTTCGCCCCTGTGAAAATCACCTTTTGCAGGATGGTAGCAATAACACTTACATCTGTTGGACGCCACCTCATGAAACGTGGCAAATTAGCTTCATTGGGGAAGCATCCCACTGCTGCCTGCAGCCAACACCCAGGGTCCCCAACACCCTGGGCTGAAAAGCAGAAAGGAAACCCTTTTGCATCAGGTTAAAGATCAAAACAGAACATTTTGGTTTGCCATTTTTAAAAGAGCTTACTTGGATGTTTTAGTCTGAAAGAATGAATCAATGGATGTTTCAAATTTGGAAGCCAATTTGGAACAAAAGGCAATGTAAAAACACAAAGCTGTCCCAGGGGCCTCACAAAGCCCATTTTGCATCTTGTCTGTATACTCTGTAGAAGGGAGTCCAACGCCAGCACTTGCCAGCTATTAGCACATGTTAATGAGACTCCTGCTATTGCCAGTTCAGGATGAGGACTGCAGGATTTCTCACAGAGTGGTGGGAGAGGGAGTACTGACAATCAAGGAGTCATCATACGAGGCACTTCTCCTCTGGTTACCACTAATTAAAGCTTCTCTTGTGGCTCTTTTTAAAAAGCCTCTTTTAGAAACCACCATTTGTGGTGGTCCAATTGGCCAGTGTGGAAGCAGGATGGGTCACACAGAGGGTCACTGCGGCCAATGTCCTGCATTGTAACTGTGCCTCATTTCAAGCCAGTCCTTACCCAGACCAGGATCCCACTGCTGGGACACTGAATACACAGCCAGAAAAATTATATCTGCCTTGAACAAAACAAGCTAATCATGTCTATAAGCAAGGCATCTCTGGAGCCCTAGAGCCTGTAGGAACTAGAAACTAGAAACTGGGAAGCACTAAGTGCAAGGACTCTAGGGTATTTACACCCACTGCATAGGAGGTTAAAGGACTGGTCACTGTAGTTAGGCACAACCCTATATCCAATCCCCTAGGGAAGACAGGAACGTCTCTGTGTCCAGGAGGAACATTGTTTGAGATGCCCAGTCAGCAGATCTAGCCCATATGCTGCGTGATGCTGAGGCATGGGAAGCCCTGAGGCAGTGCCAGTCACCAGTGTGACCTCTGGGGCTCCAGGCGTGCAGGTGTGCCTTCTCCAGCCCTCTAGGCATGCTCCAGGATCTGACTCCAAGCAAGCCTTCAACCATCTCACCTGAACAGCAGCTGATGCTTGGTTTAGCTTCTGGAAACAGAAACACAACCTCACCTCGGGGGAATTCTCATGACAGCCCTCACTGTGATTTCCTCAGTTGGTACAGAGAGACTCACACACCCCCTCACAAGAGTCGTGGGAAAATGTGCACCTCTTACACTGCACAACACAGCCAGTTTTGCGCCAGCAATGTTAGAGATACAGCTTATCACACAAAGTGTTCTCACACAGCACACCACATAACCTTGTGCCTTATTTGCATATTGTGTGAAAAGAGCAAGCAACATTAAGTTCAACCAGAAATGAAAGAAGAACACATTCTAAAAAATGGGGAGATAACAAGAGCCCCGATTCGCCTCTTGGTCACGATCGCAGCTCCTCTTACGGCCAAGCAGAGCTGGGAGCGCACAAGACAGGAAGAGGGCTCTTGGAGAACAGAAGAACCTGCTTTAAGGACACAACACAGAGCTACAATAACCAGGGAGAGAGAGAAGTAGAAAGAGACATACTGGAGAAGCTGACCATTGCGAAATGCTGACATCGGTCTCCCGTGAATTCGATCGGACACCTACCGGAAGAAAGAAAACCAGAAAGAGAGAGAAACCAGATAGCAAAATGACACCCAAATACACTGAACTGAGGCCCTTTCTGATCCCTTTCACAGCTCCTATATATCTGCTCTCAGCTTTCACCCTTACCTGCATCCCTAAGCCCTAGCCAAAGAGCCATCCCTGACTAGACCACTCTACATCCACCGCTGTGCCCAGGAGGTTTTAAGTAGTGTGGTGCACTTTTTGTCTTCAAACATACTTTGCTTAGGATCTGGCATGTACAATCGCAAAGGCAGTTTCTCCAAACATCTCTGTCCGAAGAATCCATTTGGACATCTGGAGGGGAAAAGGGGAGAAATCACAGAACATATCTGGCACCATTCTTGAGGCTAAGGTCAGAAATAAAAAGTTCATTGTGATGAATGGAAAAAATAAAGGCTTTACATGCGTATTTACTCTTCACTTTGTTTTAACCAGGCACCTGAAACGTCAGCATTCCAGCTCTGGTTTTGGCCTGGGTCTTCAAGCAGCCAAGCAAACCCCTCCTTTCCTCCTCTGCCTGCCTCCTTACTTCTCACCTGCTAGAAGCACCAGCTGGCAGGAAGATCTAGATGGGCTGGATGTTACTTTCAGAGATTCTCTTTGGAGCTACTCTGTAGACAAGAGTGGCAAAAGGCACCACAGAGTGGTGAGCAGCTGCTCAGGTGACAGCAAGCATTGTGTAGGGCAAGCATCTTCCTGTTATTACCCCCAGAAGTACCCACAGGATGTTCCAGGGAAAAGGGTTATGTTGTGGTTAGAGAAAAAGCATGGGGAGAGTCTCTGTGTTAACAGAGAGAAAGGGACAGAGAAGAAAGCTGAACCAAACAGGTCTCACATGCAGCCCAACTGCAAGGTTCTTCTGGCCAACGTTACATGATGGGCCATGATGTGCCAGATCATGGGTCACCAGTTATACATTAGCATGATGCTGAAGTGGTAGGGATGGTGCCCTGTGGATAAGGGCCACCAGACACGTGCACCAGCTCATGAGTAAGCTCCCTGAAGCAGCTCCCAGGCTGAGCCAGCTTCAGGGAGCACGGGGACATGGGCAGGGGTGCAGCAGGAGCTGCTGAAACATGCACGGTGCAGCAGCCACAGCTGCGGATGAACCTGGGAAGTGACAGGAGCTCAGCTGTGGGTGGTCAAATGCTTCTCCCCAAGGCATTTATCTCTCTCCCTCACTTCACGTCTTTTCTTCCGGCCTCCTTGGATAGTCCCTCAAAGATATCCCTAGCTTTCTTGAAGTTCCAACTCTTACCTGTCTGTCCCACAACTCCATCTCTCCCCAAATGACTTCTCCCCACTCTGAGCTTAAGATGGTTTATCACTACAGCTAACATCTTAATATCTATTTTCCAACTTTCCAGCATAAGCAGGGCTGTAGGCTCTGTGCCTCATACATGTCCGACCTTCCTTGCTCTCAGATGCCACCCACTGCGTCTCTCAGTGTTCAGCAGGCCCCAACTCGTCAATGGAGAAGGGACTGAAAGACACCTCAGCAAAATAGACATTGACCAGAGGCAGGTGTCAATGGCTTAGCTCCCTGCCAGTCTGCTCCAAAGGACAGCAAGCAGACAGAGCAGCCTTGGCACAGCGTCAGACAGCTTGTCCCAACCTGCACATATGGTTGGGTGGAGCAGGGCAGGTTCAGGTTCAGGTCCAGGTCCCATGCACTCACTGACAGTCCAGATGGGCAGTGCAGATGTGACCCTTTTCTGCCTCTCAAAAGCATGATAACGCCTGCTCCTAGTCTGCGGTCATAGCGAAGGAGATGAGGAATGGATGGCTTTGATGTTTAGTATGACCAAAGCTTTAGAGTTCCAAAGCCTGGTGGCAGATTAGTTCTGTACTGTTGCTCAAAGGCTATGGTAGCACTTGCTGTTCTTGACATTATGTTTAGATGGCAAGTTACAGATACGCAACTCCAGTGGCAATAAAAAAAAGTCAAGAAGAGAGATAAATTCCTGAATCTCTCTCCTTGCTAAAGGGAACACAGCTTTTTTCAGCAGCTATTCAGTTCCCTTGGGGGGAAGAGGTAGAAATTAGAGAAGTCTTCCCTATTCATCATGACTGAAACCCTTGATTTTTAATGGTTCTCCCTCGTCATGGACATAGACTGATCTGGGCCGACACGTGAGGGAGCACTAGGAGCTCTCAGTGGCTGCACCAGCCATACAGACTTAGGGTGCACCAGCCCATCTGTCAGGCCTGAAAGGATACAGTCTTCTCTGAGCTGGAGGGCTCCTCTCCAGATGGGAGAGGTGAGAGTCAACTGAGGTCTGGGGAATGACTTGAGGAGGCACCAGGTGGCTGGGCACAAGGCAGGACAAGATATAAAGATTTCCTGATGGACATGGCTGGTCCCCCAGTACATAGTTGTCTAATTGCCACCTGGAGACCTGCATTAGCACTACCAGGGGTGAAGGCTGAGGCATTTGCTCACACACTGATATACCTGTGCCACAGACTCCTAAAGGAGCCATCTGCTTGTGGGACAACCTGCCTGGTACTACAGAGGAGCCTCAGTGCCTCTGGATAGAGGAAGATTTTTCCTCTGTAGGGGAGGCCTAGCTTAGAGATCACTTGGCCAAACAGGACATCTCTAAGTCCATGGACCAGATGGGATGCACCCATGAATGCTGAGAGAACTAGCAGATGTTATTGCTGGGCCACTCTCTATCATCATCAAAAGGTCATGGAGAATAGAAGAGGTACCTGAGGACTGGAGAAAGGCAAATATCACACCAGTCTTCAAAAAGGGCAAGATGGAGGACCTGGGAAACTACAGGCCAGTCAGCCTCACCTCTGTCCCTGGGAACGTAATGAAGCAACTTGTTCTGGATGTCATCTCCAAACATGTTGAAGACCAGGAAGTTATTGGAAGTGGTCAACATGGATTTACTATGGGTAAATCATGCTTCGCCAATCTGGTAGACTTCTATGATGTTATAACTGGATGGCTGGATAAGGGGAGAGCAGCAGATGTCAACTACCTTGACTTCAGCAAGGTTTTTGACAGTGTCTCCCATAACGTCCTCATTAGGAAACTGAGGAAGTGTGGGCTAGATGAGGGGGCAGTGAGGTGGACTGAGAGCTGGCTGTGTGACAGGACGCAGAGCATTGTAATTAATGGAACACGGTCAAGTTGGAAGCCTGTAACCAGTGGTGTCCCCCAGGGGTCAATATTTGGTCCAGTCTGTTCAACATATTCACCACTGACCTGGACGAGGGGACAGAGTGTATCCTCAGCAAGTTCGCTGATGATACCAAACTGGGAGGGCAGCTGACACCCCGGAGGTCCGTGCTGCCATCCAGTGTGACCTGGACAGGCTGGAAAGCTGGGCAGAGAAGAACTTTATGAGATTCAATAAAGGCAAGTGTAGGGTCCTGCACCTGGAGAAGAAGAATGCCAGACACCAATATAGGTTAGGGTGGAAAGCTATACTGGGAAAGCTGGAAAGCACTGGAAAGCTTTTTTACCTGCTGGAAAGCACTACTGAGGAGAAGGATCTGGAGGTCCTGGTGGATAGTAAACTACCCATGAGCCAGCAATGTGCCCTTGTCGCCAAGAGGGCCAATGGAATCCTGGGCTGTGTAGGGACGAGTGTGATGAGTAGGTCGAGGGAGGTCATTCTTCCCCTCTGCTCTGCACTGGTGAGGCTGCAACTGGAATACTGCGTCCAGTTCTGGGCTCCCCAGTTCAAGAAAGACAGGGATCTACTGGAGAGAGTCCAGTGTAGGGCAACAAAGTTGATTAAGGGATTGGAACATTTCCCTGATGAGGAAAGGCTGAGAGAGGTGGGACTCTTTAGACTGGAGAAGAGAAGGTTGAGGGGAGACCTTATCAATGCTGACAAGTATCTAAAGGGCAGTTTGAGGGAAGATGGAGCCAGACTCTTTTCAGTGGTTCCCAGTGACAGGACAAGGGGCAACGGGCACAAGCTGGAACATGGGAAGTTCCACTCAAATATGAGGATGTACTTCTTTACAGTGAGGGTGACATAGCACTGGAACAGGCTGCCCAGGGAGGTTGTACATTTGCCCTCCCTGGAGATCTTCAAGACCTCTTTGGATACAGTCCTGAGTAATGTGCTATAGGCAGTCCTGCTTTGGCAGGGGAGTTGGACTAGATGATCTCTAGAAGGTCCCTTCCAACTCCAACAATTCTGTGATTCCGTGATGCCTACAGGGGATCTGCAGACACATGTCTGAATCCAGCATGATCCAAGGAGAAGATATAGCCAAAAGGCTGCATGATCTCTCCATCCCATGTACTGTCCTGTCCATGTCAATGTCTCCACAGCTCCAAACCTGTCCATCTTTCCCCTAAAGAATGCATTACCCAGTTCTCCAACAATGGTGCCCAGGGGACAAATCACCTGCTGTCCCTCTCACAAAAGAAAGCTTTGGAAGGCTTTGCATTACTGAGGTGGCTTTGGTGTTTGATTTCTTGCTGGTTTTCACTGCAGTTTTGTTAGGTCTTCACTGAGCAAAAAAGCTTGTGCTCCCTCACTGCCCATGACCAAACTCCAGAGCATCTGGTTTTTGGGGCCTGTGCTAACATCTCCATGTGAGAGTGTACTGGGCTATTTATGCAGTCCCCTTCTCAGGGAGAATTTCAGGGCATGGCTCTGCATAAGGCTTCACTGAACTCTCTAGTCATACATTTCAGTTTTTCGTTATCCAAGTCACTTTTGAACCTGGAAATCTAACTCCATGGTCAGGCAAAGATCTTTGAAAAATTTACCCTCCTTTCTCATTCTTTATGTTGATCTTGAAGCTCAGAAGAGGGAGACATACCGGTCTCTGGTATGACATACTGTCATTTCTATAGCAGGGAGCCCAGCCAGCACCCAAGGACAGCTCAGCCCAAGGGGTTACCATCGGACATGAGGCCTGTGGACTTCCCATTGATGAAGCAGAGGGAAGTAGATTGAAGAAGATGCCTTGTTGGCAATCTAAGAGCACAAACCAGAGGCAGCTGGGTGATGCAGACTCACAAGGACTGTCCAAGAGAAGCATGACTTTGAAGAAACCTTTAAGAGATTGCACTGGGGTTTGAACAAGACATCCAAAACAGAAGGTATCTTCCCAATCCTTTTCAAAGTCTACCCATCACCACTGATAGAGTCATGAATTTATTCACAGAGTCTTCAAGGGTATCCAGTTTAGCTTGCAAAATGCTGCCCATTTGTCTGGGATCTGAGATTTCACATATGTTGGAAGCACATCAAAGAGCTTCAAGGGTGCTGCTGAATGAAGAAAATGTCCTACCCACCTCAAAAAGGGGTACTTTGTCTGAAAGCAGCCAAAACTATCTCAGGTGCACATCTGCGAGAGGTCAGCCAAGGCTGGAACTTCAGTGTCACTGAAGCTGCTTGCCATTAAGGAAAGACTAAAAATTAAGGGAAAACTGGTGGAAGGTAATAAAAACTCAGAGAAAAAAACTGGTGAGAATGAAAAAGCAAAACATAAAAGTGTCAAAGAAGCTTTGATGTCAAGACAGCTACCATATAGCCCATCTTCAGATCTCTCCAGTCAGCCTAGCGTGGGTGGGAAGAAGAGCTTTCTAGACAGAAGGCAGTCTTCCCTGTGTCTAGGACAGCTCAGGCTTTTCATCTTCAGTTACTAGTGAATCAGCACTGGGAAAAGTGACAGAAAAGAAGCCCTCATGAACATGAGCACCTTCTGTCAACTCCCAAGCTAGCATACAAACTGCCAAGACACATGTGCCACTCTGGCATCCCTGGGTGTTGATTCCTCATAAGCAAGGCTGCTGGCAGCAACAGTGACCAGGAGATCTTTGAAAGCATGCAGTGCTGATGTTTCCTTTTTTTTTTTTTTCCAGCTGTCTCATACTTCTAGGCTGGTGGAGATGATTTGTTTTTTATTACTATAGCTCCAGATGTGACTTCTAGGAAAGAAATTTCCAGCGTGCATGGCACAAGAGTCTACCAGTCTGAACAGGGAAAGCAATAGAAAGCACCTCTTGTGCATGCAGAATCTGCTGCCTGTGGCAAGGGCTTCTTCAGTGGCCAAGCATACAGCCCTAGGGACAAATCTGAACGTGAAGGCTCATTAAGATCAAGAGCCACCAGATGGTCTTTGATCATCCTTCTTCCTGTGCATTTGACCCTGGTCAAGAGGTTTTGGATGGCTATCCCAGCAAAATGGAGTCCCTCCTCCTTTTGAAAGCTCTTGCAGGAACTACACAGATGGTGGACTATTCCTGGACTTCCTGGCCCACTCACTGGCATAAGGGAGGCCCAACATGTCTCTCCTCAAAGGCCAAGGGAAGTGGATGAAGCTGTGTCTGTAGGAACAGTCTCGGGGAAGTACAAGGCTGCACTAACCTCTTGCAAACAGCACCTTGTCCTGTCTCTAGCCTGTGTGGAGAACTCCCAAGACTGCTCTTGCTTAACTCCATCCTTCTGTGCCTAACCAGGTGCATGAAAATTTAAAAAAAATGCCACATCTGAAAATTTACTACTTGCAAATGCCATTGATAAAATCAGCCAGGGATTTTTCTGTCCAGATCCTATTGTTGCTGGAAAATGCTCAATTCCTTTTTACAGTTTTGACCAATTCCTTAAGACTTTTATTTTTAACCCCATTTTGAAAACATCCACGAAGTTCTGCTGTTGGGTTCAGGATGAATTGCAGTTAAATATTTATATGGTAAAAAAATGCAGTAAGATGATCAGTCAAATAAAGCATCTTAAAAAGCACAAACCAAAATGGCTTGAATGACCCATTCCTATGTTGTTTGCAGAGCACTTATTTATGAAAATTGAAAAGCTTTGACCTTTTGCTCTGTATCAGGACAGAGCAATAATTATTGTTAATTATTATTTGCTACTCTTAATTAATAACTTCATTATCATAATGTTCCTGCTGGAAGCAAAACTTTTTCTGCGCAGTCATTGATCTAAATCTTGCAAGGGTTGGCATTATTTCTTTTTCTCCCCCAGATCTTAATTAAAGTATGCCAAATTCAGTAGATCTCATAATCCAATCCATGTTATAGAAGAATGTGAATGAGCAGGTGCTTCAAAATAACAGGATATGGAGAAGCTGCAGCAGAAGGACACAATGCACTGATATAAGCTAATGGAGTAATGTTTTACGCATGTTGCTTATTTGTGCAAATGGCTGAAAAAGAAAACAGTTCTGTCATTGTTCCCTGACCAGTCCCAGATGATCAGGCTCTGGAAAGCCACAAAAGGCTAGACTCCAAAAAATCACTGATGGGAAGAAAAGAAAGCAACCAGAATAAACGCAGAGGCTTTATCCAGAGCATCTAATAAAGGCATGTTTGTTTTATAGTTGAGTCCAAACCATAGGGACACCCACTTCTGGGCTCAGTGAAGACAACAGTGCACCTCTGAGCTGCAGGAGCTCAGTGGGACCTGTGCTGTTGTCTTCACTCAGCCTCGCTGTTTCAGGATCAGCTTCCACACTGATGCTTCTTAAGGGTCTGCTACAGTTAAACGTGCATTAAAAAGGACACATTGAACAGGATGCATAGATAAGCCACTTGAATCCAAAAAGGTACCTGATCTCATGATCTAGGATGACAGAGAGCATGCAAAACCCAATGAATGAGTCCTGGCTGGTTCAAGAGATTTGGAACAGGATGTGGAGATTTCACCCCAAGCTCAACACTGTGTACTCTTCATTTCCAAGGAAGTTGCAGCACCTCCCCTCAGAACTGCTCATATATCCATGGCAAAATGATATATTTGTGGCTGTGCAACTCATGCTGACCAAACCAGTAGAGTCACTTAAGGGGATAGCATAGTTCCTGACACCACAGGAGAGCTGAGCAACCTGTGCAGCAAGGAGAACCACAGCTGTACAAGATCAGCCTGATGTTCACCTCTTTGAATGGTGCTCTGGAAAAGCCCAGGCGAGCTGGAAATGTGGCTAACCCTTCAGAATGATCTTTCCTCTTTCCTGGGAAAATCTGCAGGAACCAATATAGAAGGAGGACACAAGCCAACAGGCTTCTAGGAAGTGAATATGTAATTTTGTAATTTGGTGATTTGCATATATCAACTAGTTTAAAAATGAATTGATCTTTTCTCTGTTGCTTGTTTTGTTTTTTTATTCTCTCCTTGACTTTCACTTTTCATCCAAGGTCTTCCAGGTTTCTGACCTGACTCTCTCATGTAACACAGTGCTGTCAGCCCAAACCCAGAGAGTCGGTTTATCTGTCAGCTTTTGTAAATCCTTTAGCCTGACTCTTGCAAGTCAACTGGTGCAACGTGATGGGGGAATGTTGCTCTAGAAAGCTCTTTAAGTCTTCACAGCCTGTGCAATTTAGGAAGATCCTGGCCCAGGGTACCAGGACTTTGATTACATCAACCACATAAAATAGTCAAGAGGTGCATTTGAATGGGAGAGAAGGGCCAGGCAGCAATGATACTTGGCTTTCCTTCTTTCTTTGGCTGGGAGGACCCCAACTGTAGATAAATTGTGACAAGACCTAACCAGGGAAAAGAGCATTTTTTCTGTGATACACACGCTAGCACAACCCCATGGGAAATGGCACCAAGCAATAAAAGAATAGAGCAGCCTCAAACTACTCCAAGCTGTGCCAAGAACCCAATGGTCTCCAGAACAGAGGCAGACCTGAGATCATAGGCTGACTGCCCTCCCAAGTGCTATGTTCAGATAGACACAACAAACCAGTCATCGCTCTTGTGTCCCAGCTCAGCTTAAGGTCCTGAGACTTGTTTGCATGCATCCCTTTGGCAGGCACTAGAATTTGCCCTACTCAAACTCGCCACTTCCCTACAGTTATGGTGAGAAAACAGTCCAACTCGTAAGGCCTCTCTGAGCAAAATGGTCTGGAGAAGGCTCGAGAAATTCTTCCTGTCAACAAGAGCCTGGGGCTTTTTAATTTACTAAGGCTGTTGAGTCACTTCTGTATGTGTGTGGCTCAGTGATTTCCTGGGTTTATGCTGAAAATTTGCAGAATATCTGAGGCAGATCGCACTTCTCCCATCTAACTTCCAGGTGGTCTGTTTGAGAGTACAGATTATATCAGGTTCAGATTTCCATTGACACTAGCATGTGTAGAATTCACTTCAAATAAGGATAGAATTATAAAAGTACAAAATCCAGAAAAGACACAATTTCTGGAACAGCTCCAAGTCCATTCTGGGCTCTTCCCTGATGAAGAAAATGCATTGTCCAAGGTCTAGCTGAAGTGTATAGAAAAGGATGGAGGAGGTGTGTTTACAGGCAAACAGTTTCCCAGAATTTATAAGACCAGGAGGAACATGCTTTTGGGAAGCCTGTAAAAAATAATAATAAAAGGTCAGAAGCCAATTTAGGCAATATCTGTAACAAATCAAGCATAAGCCTTCTCCAGAGAAGAAATAATTTGAGAACACACCTGCTCTTTTTGCTCCTGAAGGCCAGGGGTAACATCTACAGAAAGGATCTCTCATGCTTGTGGACAGCTGAAAACAATGAAATCCACTCCAGGAAGCTGATTACAGGATGGTAGCAGGTAGTGAACAAGAACACTGTAAAATTCTGTTTTCTGACAGCTGATATTGGAAGGGCTGGTAACAGCACATGGGTGCTGGGGTGCTAGAATCTCCTTAGCACTTGGTGAAGGAGGACTGCAAGCAGGCACACAATACCAGAAGACTCCCCAAGGCCCTGCTGATCTCTAATCAAAACAGCAAATTTGGAACAGTGCATGAACACACACGTTGTTCCTGGCTCAACATGCCCACATGGCTCTTGTTTGATCTCAGAGGCATTTGAAGAGGATGTGTGCCTTCAGAAGGGCCTATGAATCTTCTCCATGCTCATGTCTCAGAGGCTGGAGGACCAAGCTGGCTCCCATGTAAGACAGTCCAGAAATGCAGGTCAAAGCCTGCATCTTTGAGTCCTCTAATTTCTCCTCCAAATCTGTACCATTGTATCTTTCACATGCCACAGCAGCAGGTCTCATGTCCCAGTGTAAGGAGGAAGCTGTGAAACATTTCAGTGTTTTCCTAGTTTGCAGGTAGGCAAATGTGAAGTCCGTTTACCCATCATTAGCCTTACCCAAGAATTGTACATGTTATTGGGAAAGCCATTTTATGGGAAATACTATGTTCAGTTCAAATACTTCTGCATTCCTCAACAACTATTGCCTTCTGGAGTCCAGAAACTCCAAAATTATACCACTTCAAAAGCCAGGATTTCTTATCTTCAGTCTATGATTTAATGATAAAAACACCCAAGGAGAATGAGTATCCAGATATCTCCTCAAGCACTAAAATCAGAAATTACTGTTCTGTGTGGAAGTGACTTAGGTCCCCTGGGATCCTTTTAACTGTCTTTCCTGACAGAGGAATAGTGACAGTGCAGACCTTTAAAGCACCCTTCATTAGGAAAAACAGAGTCTTACCATTATAGCTCCATATGGCAGGGATTCAGGTAAGTCTTGCTGTAATTAGAAATTGGTCCAATTTGAAAAGTCTTATTCTGGATTCAAGTTCTTCCCAAAAGAAATAGCCTTGAAATCTATGCTTTTGGCACCACCACGTTGCTTACAGATAGTGATATTGATTCATACACTCCTCCAGGCTTCAAGGATTGACCCCTTCCTAGCATGGAAAGACTGGAGCTGCTGGGGCTTCCCTGGAGCTATAGATACACCAGAATAGCGGCCGTGAATTTGATTCATTACATGGGCCTTCCCCCATGTTTCTTATGGGGAACACTAGCCAGATGAACTTACAGGGCCACCAAGAAGCTAATGGCAGCCACAACTACCATAAAGCACATATCTGTGGTGTACAAGGGCTGCTCTCACTTCACCCACATGGGAAATGTGGAGGACCACAGCATCTGATTTCTGTCCTATCCATCTCTTTTCATGGCTGAAGAGACAAGCCTAGGAGAACTGGAAGATGCTGTTCATCCTATGTTCTTCCCACCACAGCTGATCTGGCATTGAAAAGTGAGAGCACAGCAGCTCAGCAGAGTGCATTTTCACATGGTCCTTCCTCCTGCTCTCTGCCAAAACAAAGGAGTACGGGGAGGAGTTGTGTGTAGTCCAGCTTTCAGCCCTTCCAGGAGGGGTAATGGTTCTGTTCAGATGTGCCCCCCAAGGCCTAAAGAGCAGAGGAGTCTAGAGAGCATCACACCACACAGTGACAGTGGTACTAGGTCAACATCCACAGATGTAAATATCTTTGGCTGCGCATCTCCACAGAGAGGTCTCTGGGCCTCGCAAAGAGAAAACAGTCAGCTCTGGGCTTCTCCAAGCTGGGCACAGTGACACCTGGATCCCCAGGTTTGCTTAGAACCTGATTGCATCTGCTCAGCGAATGCACACCCAGGGCACCAAACGGCCAATTCACAGGAGCCCTGGGGCAGGTGCTTTGGGTACCTACATCTCTGGCCCAGGCAATCAAACTACACTTTTCATTCACAGTCCCCATTAGGTTGAAGGGTGAGCTATGAGATGCTATTTGGCTTGCTGGCTGTGATCGGTTTGAACCAGGGGTGAACGTTCTCACATCCCATTCTACATCCCTTGGACTATGCAGCCCCACTTTAACCTCTCCAAGAAATTTCATTTTAATGGTTTTTTGCAAGTTTTAACACTTGAAGGAGAGAAATAAAAAAAAAACACAGCCTGCCACAAAATGGCAGAGAGCAGCGAAAAGCTGTGTGCTAAACCTGCTCCTGGGCCCATGAGGTGCAGACAGGGAAGGTAAGAGGCCCATCTCAGCAAGGGACCCCTCTGGTCACAGAGAAGGAAGGAAGTTCTACACTGGGGAAAACCCCTCTGCTCAGAGAGGAGGAGATGTCAGCAGGGGACATGGAGCTTTGGCATAGCTCAAGGAGAGCAAAAGTGACCCAACCTTCCCTGAAGCTGCAGCGAAGAAAGGGAAGAAAGGAAAAGGAAACAGCCAGGACAAACACATCCTTAGAGGAAGAGTCAGGACAAGTGAATAGTGGCACACACACAAAAAAAGAAAATATGAACCCTCCTCCCCCACCCCTCGAGTCTCCCTTTCTGAACCTGCCCAGCTCAAACTGCAATTGCCAGGGGCCACCCCTCTTCCAGCAGTTGCCCAGAAGTCTTGTCTCCCCCAGCCAAGTAATTTCCACATTGACACAAGAACTACACTCACTTACTTGCAAGAGAGCTGATTAATCCCCTCGATGTAGTAGCATACCCCACCATTGACACAATAGGACTTGGCTGTTTCGTTGCATTTTCTAGCATGCCCAGACCAGGAGGAGAGAGTTGTGGTTACTGCAGGGAAAAAAAACACACACACACAAAAAGGATATATTGTTATTTCCTTTGTTGGGCAATTATGTTTTCTTAGATGATTTTCAACTAGTTCATTTGCCAAGCTAAAAACCCCAGAGCTACAAACTTCAGCCTGTGCCTTTAGACCCACCTTCACCTCTCAAGGTCCTGGGGCTGTGACTTGACCTTTCCCAGCAAAAGCGGCCAAGTGAGTGAGAAGTTGAGGATATGGCTTCCTCTGAGCAGCCAGCACGTCAGGACAAGATCATCTTTTTGGCAAGCTGTAGGGAAATGTGTCCCTTTCACACTTCTCCTTGCCCTCTCCTCATACATGCATGCAACACTGCACCAGCAGGCAGGAGGTTTGGTAGAACATGTGCTGCAGAGTCACAGAGCCACAGTGGCAAGCTGCTGAGGCCTGATTTGCATCATGATACTGGACCAAGATCCAGAGATACAGCAGGGAACTCTTCATTGTACACATCTCTGGGAGCAAATAAGCTTTCAGGGCAAGAAGCAAGTGCCCTCATTGTCCCTGGAACAGGTCCAGCACATGCAAGAACAGCTCCATCTCTCCCTCCCCTGTTTCTGAGCATTTCTCTCTCATGCCCCAATAGGGCTGCCGCAAGAGACCAAGCAGAAGTTCAGCAGAAGGAATGAGCAAGCCCCAGGCTGTGCTAAGAGGGAAGCAGCCAGCATCACTCGAGTTTTGTGGGGTACAGATGCTTTTCCAAATCCCAATCTCTTTCTGGGAAAAAAAGCTTTCTAGCCTTGTAAGGTATAAAACAAAACTAATGATACTCTGCAGTTTCACTGCAATTCCTGTCTCTGGATGACTCAGACAACCTTACAGTCCAAAACTGAGAGTCTCCATAGGCAAGACAAAGGCTTCTAGGAAGGGGAAAACCCTTTTGTTAGAGCAATTGATACAAGTTACAAAAGCAGACCAGCTTTGGGGAATGCAGACTCATCTTCACTTAACTGAAAGAAGGGCTGGGCACTCAAAAGCATCCACTTTTTCCAACCAAATACTTAATCTCATTAAAGATATTCCCCCTTCCTGGACTACTCACCTTGCTTATACCCCAACACACTTACATCTCCACCGGTAGTAACTTACTTTCCACTTGAGGTTTCTGAGGAGATGCGCTCCTTCATCCAGTTTTCTAAAGTGTGAGCAAACCTCATGGAGAGGTTAGAGACTTCAGACCAGCTGCTGAAGACTAAATACCTCATTGACACAGGATTCAAGGAAGAAGGCCGGAGTCAGAGCCCTGGGCAGGAGCTAGTCAGAAGCATGGTAGAAGCAGCAAGGCATGTCAGAGCCTGCCCCGGAGGGAGACGGGGTTGCTCCCTGCACCTCGGGCAGCCCCTGTGCCCATCTGTCTCCACAGTCCACTCAGAGCTGCCGCAGGCACCTACGCTGTGGCCCCCAGCTGCAGCCCACACCACCACTGCCAAGGGCTCTGTTCTCACGCTCAGGCGCCAACCCAGCACCTGCCGGGCATGTCCAGGCTCCCACGGGTAAAGGAGTGTTCCCAGTGTCCTGCAAAGCCTCTCACATTTGGGTGATGCTTGGTACATTTCACTGAATTTCACTGAATTTTTGGAGTTGGAAGGGACCATAGAGATCATCTAGTCCAACTCCCCTGCCAAA